>OX336390.1:695858392-697058392 GCA_946902985.2 Meconema thalassinum
ACATTTGACGCCTGGATTACCAGTAGGCAGTAACCTACTACATTAATAAGGAGGGGATTCAGGCAAAAGGTTGCTGTGACTTTATGTCATTGAATTAGCCTAAACAAAAACAAAACAAGAAGTTCCGTGACGAATTAAAGAGCCTACTTTTCTTAAAATTTGAGATTCATGCCAATCTCTGTAGACCTATCTAGTATAATGATGAAATCAAGTTGGTAATGGTAATACTAACATTTCTAAGTACTGCAGTTTGAAATGCACCTCAAATAGTGTAGCCTAATACAGTAACTTACTACAGTTGGCAGCTCTGGTGACTCTGAATATATTCTTAATTCCATCTCTTAAGGTATAGAATGCACATACAAAATTTGGTTGAAGTCTAATGGACGTTACATGCTGTTTGATATTGGATTTATCAGTGCGCGTAAAATCATGTTGGGAACAACGCCATGTAGGCCAATGTGATGTTCAGAATTAATCTGAAATATTACGATCTATTATAGTGCCAATTTTGGATAAAATCCACTTGTTAGTATAGAAGTTACATGTAATTAAAATTGAAACTATCAGAAAGCATAGAATCATGTTGGCATCACTGGGGTACATTAGTTACTTCAAATTAATCGCGAATGTCAGGCACTATACTGTACGTGTGCAAAGTTTAGAGCTGATGGCTTGCATACTTTCTGATATATTAGGATTAAGCAAATAGAGCATTTATTAACAGTTGGCAGCCCTGCTGGTTCTTACGAATACGCATAGTCATACATATTATGATACACAAAGAACATATGAAATTTGGTTGAAATCCATTTGTTAGTATAAAACTTAGGTCCAGTTTTTAAATGCATATATCAGCAGGCTTAGAATAGTGTTGGCAGCACTGATGTATATAAGTTACACCAAACTAAGGTAGAATGTCAGATACTATACGTGTGCAAAGTTAAGAGCTGTTGGCTTGCATACGGTACTTTCTAATATATTGATATTAGGGTTGAAACCTAGAGAGATCATTTGGTAGCCCTGGTGTCTCTCTAGAATACGCACAGTCATATCTGTTGTAATACACATAGTGCATACGAAATTTGGTTTACAACCAATTGATAGTATAGAAGTCACATGCATTTTGAAATTTGGACCTATCGGCAGGCTTAGAAACATATTGACAACACTGGCATTTATGTCCTTCTAAAAATTAATCTGGAATGCTATTATCTATGAGTGTGTCAATTTAGGAATAGTTTGCATGTATAACTTCTGTGATATCTAACATTGAGCTCAAATTTCAATGCGATTTTTCAGCAGTTGGTAGCACTGACGTCAATTTCAAATATAGCTTTGAGATATTCAGGTATAGATGTTTACTCTTAGCAAATTCAGTTTAGATAGCTGCACCCATTTAGGAGTTGATAGGGGAGACAGACAGACATTTTCCCGGATCGATCTCGTAAGTCTACTTTTTCCTCATTTTTGCAAAATGAGAAAAGTAGGCTAAAAGTCTGTTTACAAGTACTGTACCTTTCATTAAATTTATATTTGAATACTCACCTGCTACTGGAATTAATTTTTAAATATCAACCATCCACCAAAAAAAGAAGGTTTTGTCTGTGTGATTTCACATGATTTTATTGTCATTTCCACTTACCAGTCATTTTTGGTATTGTACACTATTAATGAAGAGAGTATGTCTTTGTTCATAGAAATATGTATTTACTGATTTGCTATACCAGACCCTAATACATAGTATGCATCTATTTTATTTTTCAACAAACCCAGTAAGTGAAAGCCGAAGTGAATAAGCTTGCATCTTATGGCACGATAGCGTAGTTCGGGACCAAGAAGAGGGATGGAGCCATATTCGTTGTGTCTTGATCGGAAAGAGAAAACAGCACCATTATTAATGTTCACTAGAATAGCTTCTTGGTTCTGGCACTGAAGTGTTCAAGGTTCAAAGATAGCTTCCAGTTCAATAAAAAATATCTTTACTAAGATGTTATTAACAAAACCATCAACAAAACCCCAAGAATCATACTCACAATATCCAAAAACTTTAGTAATTACATCTACCATCACATCAGCTGATGTCCTATTTAAAGGCAATCATGTTTGGAATCATTAAAGCACAAATAGTGGATCAAGGTCTAACTGTTTTTCACCATTTATGAATTACTTCTGAATATTGATGTTATACAGTGCTTTGTTAACATTCACACATCTTAGTGCAACTTATAATTTGCCGCCATTGTGGCAAAAATCAAAAATACAAATCTCCACAATCTAAAGTAACATCATCCATAACGCTCATCATGGCCTAATGTACAAAAATATGATATAGTCAATTACAGCTTTCTGATTAGTAAAATTTATGTTTGCAAGAGAATTAAAATAATGCAACACCATTTGTATAACACAGTTTCAGTTGTAGCCCCAAAAGTTTAAGCAAGGGGAACTCCTTTGAGAAGTAAAGCAATATTTAGGTTAAATTACATAAATACCCTCAATAAATAGCATTGAAACAAAGTGATTCTGCAGAATCCAACGAAGATATGAACACAGGTACATACTAAATAGCCGATTTCAAAATGATAGTGAAATAGAAGAATTCTTGCTCTACATTCTTCAATTATCAATCGCATATTGCACACATATCGCGATCACTTTGGAATAATTGAAATGGATCATTGTTTTAAGGGGCGAACAGCGAGGTCAACTGTCCCTGAAATGAATTGAAATCTACTTAGTTTCTGTCAAATTCAAGCCACGTAAGTGAATGCTTAGGTCTATGTTAGTACGTCTCAACCTTAATTAGGCCACAGCCCAAAATTTTTGTTTTCAAAGCATTTAAAGCAGTCTTCCTTTATAGGACTTAGATTTTGCAATTTTTATATACCATAGTTCTTAACAAAATGTTCCAGTTTCAAAGGATGAGATATTACATGTCTTTAATGAAGTGCTCTTAAAAGTTATGGATAAGCCTTATCAGACATAATAAATAGTCTGATATTTATCCTAAATAGCCCGATTCTCAACAAATTTACTAACTCCATTCACTGTAAAAAATAAAATAAACTGGTCCACCTATATTTTCTTTAAAACTTTTCAATTCATAGTTTTGTGAAAATAATTTGAGTAATTTAGTGATGTAACAATAAACAGTAGTGTACCAATTTATCTGAACGCAGTCGTTTCTAGGACTTCCTACAACAAATGTTAGCAGAATCACTCTTCTGCTAATTACTGTTCCTGCTTTGAATGATTTGCATCATAGATGTACAGTGGCATGAATGTTAGAATCATTGATTGGTTGGTTGGTTCCTCTGTTTAGGGGCTGCGACGACGCGGTCATGTAGCCCCGTGTACTTTGGGTGTGTGTAATATCTGTCTGATAACCGGTGTTAATTGTGATGACTGTATTAGTGTGTGTTATCTGTTTTAATTCGCGTAAGGACTGCAGACATTGAATTTTTTCAA
Organism: Meconema thalassinum; assembly: GCA_946902985.2. Taxonomy (NCBI): domain Eukaryota; kingdom Metazoa; phylum Arthropoda; class Insecta; order Orthoptera; family Tettigoniidae; genus Meconema; species Meconema thalassinum. Next base: position 695,861,864 of record OX336390.1, read on the forward strand.
CTAGTTCCTACTTTTGCCGCCAAACGCCACCGTCAACGACCAACTAGTTCAGAACTTAGTTACCAGGTGCCACCACAGTCAGCTCTTGACGACGAACGTAGGAACCTAAGAACGTTTGTCAAATATTTAACCTAATTTAGCTTCACACAGGTGTAATTAGTGGAAGGTCCTTTAATATGCCATAAATATATGACATGGGACCGCCGGTTTTACTTTCCCTCCGAAGGAAGGCATACTGAGGGATTTTTAACGCTCTTAAAAAATTCGATGACTTCGGCCGGGTTTGAACCCGTGATCTTGGGCATAGAAGCTCAGCAACGCCACCGAAGCCGCGTGTTAGAATCATCAATTGAATATCTCCAAGTAAGGTTATATATATACTTTTGGTATTGTGTCCATGTTATTATACTACAGATACCACTCCACGGAACATTAAAAAGTGTGACATTAGTCAAGCATACCTCTACGACACAAAAACTAGCTGCATTACAGTGTGATGTTCGTACGGCTACGGTAATTTCAATTTTGAAGTGTTACTGAGAAACGGGAAGCTGTGAATAGAAGCTGAGGACTACACCAAAACAAGATTATTTAGTTATTAAAAATAGTTAAATAAACCCCAGGCTCTCAGCTGTTGACTAAACCGAGATTTAAGTCAGATTGGGGAAAATGTTCATGATATAACAATTCGCCGCAGACTGTTGGTGTCAGGAAGAAGAAAGCATACACCAAAGAAACAGATCTTGACAGATGTTAGGCATTCCCTAAGGACTGGATTGTGGAAGATTGGAAAATAGTTGTATTTTCTGGAGAAAGTAATTTTGAAGTTTGTAGTCAGTGTCTTCCTTGTGTGCATTTAAAGAAACATTAGAGAAAACGATATGTGTAGATTTCAGTCCAGAATCATCCAGATGTCTTTAGTTCTCTCACTATTACATATTTATCAAGGTGTGGCTTTACTATGAAGAGATAAAGAATATTCGTATAAAATTAGTGAAATCCATAACAAAATGTGGCCGTGCTGTTTTAAAAAACAAACGAGGTCACATGAAATATTAAGGTATGACTTTTGTATATTGTGGAACTGATTTTGAGTGGTGTTTGTAACTTTTATTTAGAGAACAAGTTTTTGTATCTTGTTCACATTAATTTGCACAACAGCATAACAAGAAAAGATTTTAGGTATGCTGTGATTCTATTTAGTGATATGCAATAACGTGACATGTAATAGCCACCAATGATCATACAATAAATACCGCATTCTTCCTTCTTACACCAGTGTGTCTAAACTCCTCGTTTCAAGCAAAGAATTTTATAAACTGGTAAACTCATGTGATAGTATTTGAGTTACTTCGTTGTGTAAAAATGTTTATACAGTAATTGTTACTGATTCAGTTAGAGTAGTCACATTAATAGAAGATGGTAAAAGTCAACGTTATTAGGTTAAAGTACTCAGATTCCAAGATTGACCATACAAAAGGTGTACCAGTGTCTTGACAGACAGCAGGTTACTCCAGTAAACACTAATCATGGATAAAAATAAGCAACTTCAAGTTAGCTTATGATGACCGCTTTATTAGTTTGAATACATCGAGAGAACCGTAAGAAGAGTACCAGAGGATCCTGAATTGAAATCCAGAAGACCAGCTAAGTTCAGAATTGCTTCAACAACAACGAGTAGAACATTTACGTTTTTCTCACAATCACGCTAACTTAATTGTAATTTGGAGGAATGATCACAGGTGAATCGAGGTTTGGTATGAGATCAACAGATGGATGTGAAACAGTGTCCAGAAGACAAGGAGAACCTTTCTCCGAATGCACCTTCTATTTCCAAGAGGATCTGAAATGCTGTGGGAATACATTTTGTATGAAGCTTACTCACAACTCATTTTCATCGATGGAAGTTCTTTGATTGCTCCAAGCTACACCGATGAGATTCTACATAAACATGTGGTACTACATCCCCATTTATTGGTGAAGTACTTCTGTTAATGCATTACATGGCCGTTAATCTAGCAATTATGAGCCATGGGACCTAGGACTGACATTTTGCTTTGAAAATCTTACATACATTAACTAGGAATTGAACCCAGTCCACATTGATTAGAGGCTAGCAGCTTGACCACTAACCAATAATGTCCCCAATGCATGACAATGCCCACCCTCTTGCAGCAAGGAGATGACGTTGGTTTGAACAGGATGGCATGGATAACACAAAATCTTGACATGAAAATCATTTAACATGTGTCAGTCATGCTAGGAAAGTGAGTTTGAAGTGGTCTGACCTTCTCGTCAGAATCTGATTGAAGGATTGAATTGGCAAATGACAACAGCCATACAGTCACAGGGAGACAATATCCGCTTGTAGATATAATTGGGTCGCTTCAAAACCACTTGAATGTTTGGAAGAACATTGATACCTTTTGCAGATTGTTTTATACCCATTGTTTGGGAATGATGATGATGAGAGGAATTACGCTGTACAATAAGTGTGGATATTTCCCACCTTGTCAATACAAAAGAACATCATTTAATGGAAACACTGCCTGAAACTGTAAATAGTATATATTAAATGTATTAACAGTTAGGGCGCGGGCGACATAATATAACGTTGCAAGGTAACTTTCTAGAACTGCAGCGAACGTATTGTTACGTGTTAAGATTTCTGGCGCGTGATGGAGACTAACGTAATATTACAGCCGTGTGGACGTCAGTGACCATGAACTTGTACATGCTGCCACTAGATAACACCGCGTCACTGTTTACCGGAAAAATATCGATCTGTTTGAAGGCATAAAAACTCGTAGGACGTTGGACTTTGTGGCACCCATTGTTTCAAAATTGACCATACCGTAGTCACGTACTGTATCATGAGAATTGATTTTTTGTTTTATGATTAGAGTAGTGTGTCGTGTTAATTAAGTGAATATTTTGGATTATTGCAACAGTGTTGTGTAAGCAGTTTTCATTTTTCAATATTTTTCGAGATTTTTTTTTGTAATTTTATGACATTTTTCCAATGTAATATTTTTTTCCCATCCTGAAACTTACGAAACCTGCAGCGTAAGAATTCGGAAATCAAACGGACTTCTTAATTTGTATGTAGGCCCTAACTCAAACCACATTCATTTTGTGACCTTCTGAAGGCCGCTAAAAATTCTGAAAATCAGCCAGCATATGGTGAGGAGGAGCATCTAAGGAGACCGAAGGGTTCTTAACAAGGTGGGAAATATTCACACTTATTGTACGTAATTCCTATTCTAACAAGTCAATACGGAACAGATTTCTCTATTAACACGGTCCATATCATGTCAGTGTGTATTCGAAATAATAATAATAATAATAATAATAATAAAGAATGTTTTGCTTAGAAGCATTGTTTTTGTCATTTCATAGCAAGTTTCATGGGATTCATATCATACAAGCAAAAAAATATGAGAAATCATGGATGGCCCAGATTAATTTTTTCCACTGAGTGTATTAATTCAAGTTTTTCTCTGGAAAATAGGTTTTATATGGTTTTGACATACTTATTTTTTATATTTAGTTATCATTTAAGAATAATCTCAATGTAAAACTAAATAATAGCTTACCAAATTTATATTTATACCTGCATTCTGTAGAAATTTAGAAGGAGATGGTAAGTGAAGGCTACACATCTGACATTAATTGCATCCTTTCTAGATTTTCGTTTTGATCTTTATAGAATTATTGTAAGTGCATTTCTTAATATGTATACATGCTTGTCACTTTCATTAAAATCAGCGTTCAAAATTAGTACATGGCTAAGATGAAAACTAGACAACATAAATTGTGACAACGAACCTCCACCTTAGAAGTTTTTCTATTGGGTACTCCTGCAACAAAATAGTGTAAAATATGGACTTCTTGTACAGGGTATATACAGTAAGTTGACACCAGCAAATCAATTTTCAATCTTTTTGATATTATGAGTTTTGATTCTAGGAGACTCACCGTCAGGTATACTTAAATGACAACTTGAAGCTAAATAATCTTCACCCTCCTGTCCAGGAACAACCCCTCACAATTAAGTTATTGTGCACTGAGCTTGCCTCCTGTCCATTGCGCTGTCTACTGCTCTTGCCAAGTAATATGTACATAATTATTTACATATCATAGTGCAAATGAATTACGGTAGAATCACACTCTGCTTTCTCGTATTTCTCCAGGTCTGTAGTCATCTTCCCTCTGTTGGAGCTGATGGAGGATCTCGTCGTAGGACGGTGGCAGGTCATGGATCTCTGCCGAACCGAAGATGGATTCATATGTGGGTGGAGGCATTCCCGTCGATATGGGCGAATCCAGACCTTTGCTTGTGGTCTCTGAGTCCACATCCAGGATGCTGGGGGTAGAAGAGGTACGGGTATTCTGCTGCTGCTGTGCTCTGACCACGTTCTCACCCAGTTCGATCAGGTCCAGGCCACTCCTGTCTGCTTGCAACTGTGCAAACACCTGTGGGCATAGTCACAGATTTATCATTGGAAATGAACAGTCATATTACAAGAATTACAAGCTCAGAAAACTATCCCAATCAAGCAAGAGAATACAGCTAAATAAAGACAAGTTGGTAGGTAGCTTAAAACCACAACTTTATGATTTACTGGAAACCATGCCATGTTAGGGTAAACCGTATAGTAATTGGCCACCTGACAATAATTGGCCAATACTGACAAAGATGAAAAGGTGGTGGTAGCATTTAAGGACTGATTTTAGTCACCAGATGGTCCCCGTTAGCATGAGACATTCTCCTCCATTAGTGGTGTGAATTTAAAATGGCGGCACTAATTTGACACAGTATTTAATATCGTGGTATTTCTTGTGAATTTCTTTGGCGTCAGATCCTACAGGAAGAAGACAAGACATGGCTGGAGCCAAACTCACCTCTTGAATCGTGATTTTCCGCCAACACAAAAAGTTCCTCCATCCTCCACTAGAAAGTTCTATAGTGTCAAGGAACTTAGATGTCTAACCTCCTTTACTTTCATAGCGCTCCAAGTAACAACAAAATTCGACATGCAAGCTGCCCTCTGGGCGCAAATAAAGCTTGCACCCGGCACCGAGGCCTTACGATATTATTATTATTATTATTATTATTATTATTATTATTATTACCTACGAGTGAAGATCAGACAATCTGCTTTGGATATAGTGCTGGAAGTTTGAAATGCAACAAGGAGCACTAACTAATCAAGTGAAAAACCAAAGTAAATTCAACTCCATACAAGTTATGGAGGCCCTTGGTAGAGCCTTCCATCCTTCGTGTCATCGGCACTAGAAGGGGTGGAGGTGTAAGTTCCTTTGCTCCCAGGAATTATCCCGGTACTAATTTCTGTTGTAGGCTGAGTGAACCCCACTGGTGGTTTTGTTTCTAACATCCACTACCTAGGTGGGAATCGAACCCACTCCCTTTCAGTTGAGAGCTCAGCGCCTCTACCACTGGGTTACACAACACCCTATGAAACAAGTTCTCGTCGCAACACACGTTCAGTAGGTTGTCTGCTTCGGATCAGGGGTAAGGTGAGAGAGTTAGAATACTATTATATACTTTCTTGTTGGTTAGGTCAAGTTTCTTCCACTTGGCTTAATCTATTCGAGATCAGATCTTGTAAGTGCTGTTGATGTTAATTCATTTAAGGGGGAAGGTTCACCTTTTGCATGACAATTTCAACTGAGTTTAAAAAATGTATATCTCATAAACTATATGCTGCAAATAAAACTTTGCATGCAGGATTATTAAACACAGTTCACTAATTATTATGCACAAAATACATTTTATAATATGCTTGTAGTCATGCATTATTTTACCACCAAACTTGCAGCTGTTTTTGTACAGTTGGACAACGTTTATATGATAAGCGCCCCATAATTTAAAATATTTACATCAGTGTTCTTTTGAGCTGTTGGTAACAATCACGGCTACAACATACACATACACAAAAATAATTGACACTCATATTCAGGATTTCTTTTTCATATTCTTACTCTAAATGTATTTTCTTTTCACTTATGTTGGGTAAAACACATTCTCTTACATGAGAAGTATGCTTATACACTAAATGTTTTGGCGTATGTTGTTCATATTAATACAATACACAATCATGCAAAATTTCATTGAGATATCTTGAATAGTATTTGAGTTATCATGTAAACACTGCGTGAAAAGAAAGTTTTTGGGAAATGAGCTTCAAACTTATGTAAACGCGTGGCAGTCTGAAATTTAAAGAGACAACTTAAGCGACAACAACTAACATTTATAGGAATATCTTTGGAAGTATTGATGATATCTTCATTTTGTTTTCACCAAATGAAAGAAAAGAAAAAAAAAGTCATTCAAATAATGTATAAAAAGAATTATAATGTTTTGACCCTCGAGGGCATTGCGACATCGTAGTCATCTGGAATGTGGAAAATAACCCCACATGCACCTTGTTGTCCATCCAGGGCATTCACTCCATTCGCGTAGGTCAAGTCAACAAGAGCTAAGATGATGAGACTGAAATTATCTATAAAACAGCTCGTAATATTTCATTGAACAATGTTAATGATTCATGAACTTTCATACACCTTCCCACTGCGGTGGATATTTTCTCTGTATTATTCTGGTTTTGCATCAGAATCAATTTCTATTTTCTTCTGAGTAATGCTTTAGCCTGTAACAATTTTATCTGTGTTACATTAATCTGATTAATTTGTAATAAATGCATAATTTACTTTTTATCTCACTACTAGCAACCCGACCCGGCTTCTCCCGGGAACAGTTTGAATGCATTACGTGATAAGCACATTTTTTTCCAATGTCAATGGACAATATCAGTTTTACGTCTCGGCATGATGGGTTAAAATCACTGACTGGACTATTGTCATGGAGATGCATGTGAAACAAATTCTTGTCAGACGTAATTTAAGAATGGTGAGGTGCATGAAACAGAAATCCCCCTTCCGTCCAATCTAAACTTGACTGTGAATTTTGTGGAACGAAAAGGCGAAATGAATAAAAGCCGAGTTTCACTTCCAGGGAAACTCCAAACACAACCACTCTTCTCTGAAGTTTTTAACTCAACACGACTCGACAGTTTGCTGCTGGCTGTATCTGGGGCAATAAGCTCGTCCGCTAGCTAAGCTGTAACTGGGGTGATAGACTCGCCCCTAGCTAGCTCGTAAACTGTCGCCACAGTAACTGAATGGAGATTGTTGGAAGAAATGCAAACGTAAAAACACTTACGGTAGGCGATGTATTGAAGATAAAGATATGCACTTCCGGGCTTTTTTTAGAACTTTTCATGCCGAACAATTCTTACACTCATAGTATATAGATATTTTTAACGGTTTGTCCAGCTTAAAATGCGCACGGACACCAGGTTTTTTTCGACCTTTTTACTGATATCGTTAGTGCTTAACTTCCTTTGGTCATAAATACATTATTTTCTACAGAAATGTTCCTCGAGATATCCTGTACAGAATGGTGAAAACCGCAACAAACTCCATTCAGTGGTTCTCGAGATTACTCGTGACATCCAAGAATCGGGGACTTTGTTTTATACTAAGTAGAGATTATACGCCAATCAGTATAATGTAATATAATATAATTCCCCTTCCGTCCAATCTTAAAATGACTTGTGAATTTTGCGGAACGAAAAGTTCACAGGCGAAATGATAGTTGCACTTCCAGGGAATGGCGAGGTGAATGAAACTCAAATCCCCCTTCCGTTCCAATCTTAACTTGACTGTGTTTTACAGGCGAAACTAAGAAAACTCGAATTGCACTTCCAGGGAAACTCCAACCACAACCACCCTTCTCAGAAGTCTTAACTCAACCCGACTCAACGGTTTGCTGCTGGTTGTATCTGGGGCAATAGTTTCGCCCGCTAGCTAGGCTGTAACAGGGATGATAGACTCGCCCTTAGCTAGTTCGTAAACTGTCGCCTCAGTAGTTAATGGACATGGTAGGAAGAAAGTAAAAAGTAAAAACACTTATAGTGGGCGATGTATTGGAGATAGACATATGCTCTCGCGGACATCTTTTGTGGAACTTTTCATACTGAATAATTCTTACACTCATAGTATCAAAGTTCCAACGTTCACCACTAGGTATCATTGATATCTGGTAAGGAAAGTTGGAACTACTTGAGAACTTGTAGCTCACCCTAAGGGTGTCCTATGGAAGCAGCTACAGACTTAGGCGAGCCGAACATGTCCTCGGACACTCCCGGTACTAAAAGCTATACGATAAATAAAATAAATAAAATATTTTTAACGGTTTGCCCAGCGAAAGCTTACAAAGCGCTCGGACGCCAGATTTTTTCGACTTTTGCACTGAAATCGTTACTGCTCGGCTTCCTTTGACCATAAATAAATTATTTTCTACAGAAATCATCCTCGTGATATCCTTTACAGAATGGTGAAAACCGCATCAAAATCCATGCAATGGTTCTCGAGTTTACCCGTAACATCCAAGAATGGGGGACTTTGTTTTTTACTAAGTAGAGATTTTACCTTTTTCAAGTGTGATTTTAATTTCACATTATTATTATTATTATTATTATTATTATTATTATTATTGTTATTATTATTATTATTATTATTATTATTTAGGCTATGAATTGCAGCCAATGGCCATAGCGTGGTTTTTTAATTGCCCGCCCATGGACTCCCAACAAGTTCAATTTCAAGTACTTCCAACTTTCGCTACCAGATGCTACTGTCACCGACACCTAGTGGCGAACGTTAGACTTGATAGAGCGTTTCTTACCATTCAAATTTTACCTACAAATTTGGCTACACACAACCAATTGTAGTGGTAGGTTCTTTTACATGCAATAAATCTATGACATGGGCCCGCTGGCTTTACTTCCCCTCCGAAGGAAGGCATACTGAAGGATTTCAACGCTCTTTAAAATCCGACGACTTTGGCCGGGTTTGAACCCACGATCTTGGGCATAGCAGTTCAGCATGCTACTGACTACGCCACCGAAGCCGTTTAATTTTATATTGATGTCATTTCAAAAGACATTACTCAATTGCTAAATGTTTTCTTTCCAAATTGCTACAAACTACGATGTATTCAAATCAAAATATTAAAAATCATCACCCTATGATGCCCCACCCATTACCGACTGGCATTCCAAACAGTTCATACACACACAGTTGTGTGGGGAACGTGATGGCATAATGATCAAGCTGCTTACCTCTCACCAAGGCAGACCATGTTCGATTCCCAGTTAAAGCATGTGAAATTTCATAAGTGTAATGTCACGTACTGTACCCGATATGCACTTGGGATTATCAGCTACGCTGACCATGTTGGAAGTATGTGGATGGAAAGAATGCGCTAGCGTCGAAAACATTGATTTATGGGAACTTTGCTTGAGATCAGCAGGAGGGAGCGACACCTCAAGATCATGATGCGCGACGAGAAGTCGACAAGGAAGTCATTTGTTTATTTATATCCTTATTTCAAGACCTTCAAGAATATGTGAAGAAAGAAAGAAAGAAAGAAAGAAAGAAAGAAAATTCCATTAGTATCACTTATCCAGGTTGAAACTCCTTAATAGAAGTAAAACACAAGTATGGTTATCTAATTGGTACTCCAATCAGTAGGTGAATGAGGTCAGAGCGGGCGTAATGCGACCCTACCGCAGGAGGGGTGGCCGATCACGTGCTGGGCTAGAAAGGAGAAGACAAGATGGGAGTGACAGTACCGGGACGCTGTCACGAATGTTACTAAACCTGCCTCATTCAAACTAGTTCGGATCATGAACATGCACAGGTCTGCTGGGCGAGAAGTGTATCGCAGCAACTTAACAAAACGCATTCCTACCGTAGCACATCGTGTTATATTATACGTGCCTACAAGCATCTAACTTCGTGAACTTTGAATGCTATATTTCGTGGCTCAGTTTACACAATAGTAAGTCAAGTGGACATGAGCGACCACGGGTCTTTGAACTCTATCGTGGAACATTTAATAAGTCAAGTGGACTTAGTGACGAAACATTTCGACAATAGGGTGATGTATAATATCTTCAGACCTGAACATTAATCCAATGTGCCTGCAACGTGTGAACACTTACGCAAACGCAGGGTGTTTGAAATTATTTGCTCACATAGCATACCTTTATTTCTGCACATTTACGTGAAGCGTCCGGTGCATTGATTCATCGATTTTATGAAACACTCATGGAACAGTGGCGAAATACGATAAACGATATTGAGGGGTAACTATTTGTGATGCACAGTCTAGTGAGTTTATGGAACATTGTGGAGATGTATTTCGACATGGGAACTTCTGACTATAATATGGGGCGTTAAACGCAGAAGAGGCATGATGGCAGAGCAGAGTGGCGGTCCCGAGGGCAACCCCGAGTGAAGAGTCTACCGATTCGAGGTGAAGACATCCGATGTCGCCGATCTTTAGAAATCTTTAGGGAATGCGTTGATTTTCCAAGAAGTCTTTCACTGATTTTAGGGTACTCGACGATCTTTGGAAATGCAATTTCAAAGCAGCTGATTCTACACAAGGTATTGTGAGCGCCTTCTTTGATATGAGCACACGTATAATAGGACAAATATTAGTGTGAAAATATTCAGATATGATTGAAATAAGATTTTTTGTGGGCACGGAGGCATGCAGGTGATGGATGACATGCAGTTTTACATGAGCACCGTTTCCAATCTTTTACAATGAGCTGATAGGAATAATATTCGATTTTTTTATTGGCAATGTCAATTCATGGCATACTTTGGTGTTAGTTATTTTCATCGAGTGTCTATTTGCTCGATGCTTGCAAACAGGTGTTAGTTTCTTTTCCAAGTTTTCGTTCATGGATGTGGGGAGTTGCGTTAGTTTTCTTCGAGTGGATCATTTTTTTTTCTTTGATGATTTAAGTCGCTCTGGCGAGCATGTGTCGATTATATCTGACTTTACAGTAGTAGTTTATTCTAATCCGAAACATTCTTTCATCCAGTCTTCGATACGGGGCCTTTTGCTTTTACCAACTTCGTAGTGTTATTCGCTTAACCCGTACTAGGGCCTCATACTTTCATCTGAATGGATATGGACAGTAAGAGGATAAACTACAATTGACAGTCAGATATTGTTGATCTTTGTGTAAGATATAATAATGATAATTTTAAGCAGGATTACACTCTAGTAATGCTTGGATTGATCCAATAGTTTTGTCATGATTCTGATTTATTTTGAGAATGGTAACTTATTAAATTCAACAGTTCTTTTGAACTTTATTTGAACCAATCTATGATTTTTCAAATATTTATTTCTTCTAATGGAAAGTATTCGAATCAGATATAAATCTCAGGCAGAGAAACCATATGGAATTAGATATTTTTGATCTAATCATTGAACGCAAAATAGTTTATTTTTGGGAATTTATCCAGAGCAATAATACTTATGAATTTAATTCATGCTTGATGCACATTTAGATTTATCTCAGTGACCTACATATTATATTTGAGAGGTTAACACAGTCATTTGACCACAGTCGTAAGAGGTCAAATTTATAAATAATTGAAGCCAGTTTACAGATTTGTAATGCTTATTGAGTGCATAAATTATGAGGAGTTTTGCCAGTTTATTGGGAGGATATTGCCACTAGTTATGAGAAGCTACCACTTAGGAGAATATAGTGACTGAAAGGTTCGTGCAAACCCAGTCTAATTTGTAGTTCAAGCCGAGTGCTGAACGATTTTTGTGTGGAATAATTATTATGATAAATTAATTGAGTGGTTTGATGAGGTAGTGTTTGTGGATGAACTGTGGTTCATATGATATTTTGATGGATGATGACATCCTGATATAGTGGATTTTTAAGCACTCGTATTGAATGGCAGTAAATATTGTTCTTGAGTGCGATATAAGTTCAACCCTCAAAGTTAATTGATTATAAAACACTCTGGCATTCTGATAGATATTATATAATATGATCACACCTCCGATAAGCTGATTTAGTTGAGTATTCTGGAAATTTTGAAACAATCCATGCTGCTATTCTGAGATTTAATTAGTATACTCTGGATATAAGGATTTCTTTAATAATCTGATCTGATAATTCTTGCCGAGATGAGATAAAAATAATTTATAATTATGTCTGAAGAATAAGTAGATTGCATGCCAATTTAGAAAAGAATGATCATTAAGTGATTTAAAAGATGATGTTTAAATGATAACGATTACTAGATGATTAAATGATGATGATTATTAAATGATTAAACGCTCAAAAATCCCTTACACGAGGATTATGAGATGGTCACAAAGATGTATCGTTGATATTTAGGTGACTGGAATGATAATCAGATAATTTGTAGTTGATATCTGAACAATGTTGAATTTTGATGAATATATTATAAAATTCATTTGTGATTATGGTGATGGGAGTGATTGAACATTTTATTGCTCAAACCAACGTTCAACATAACGTATATATGAAATATGTGTGTTTAGATAATTATTGCGGTTCACATGAAATTTATTTTAAAGTTAAATACTGATAGGGCTCAGGGATCACAAGTGTTGTGCTTCAAGTGATTTTGTGCTTCGGTGATCCTGAGTGACCAAGACAGACTTTTCTTTTTTTCTTTCAACGTGTGAACGTTTAATTAGAGAGGAAATGGATGGAGTTGACATAAACATTTTCAACCTAAATAATTATCCACCATGTTCCTAGGTAGGATTTCTTTTGGTAATCACTCATGACCAAGCCAAGGAGTTATACATTTTATGTTTCTTTTAGACTGTTTTCGTGATGCTATCTTTCCTCGTGTCCTTTCCCTAGTCATTTTCAAGGCTTAACCAGGAAGGATGTGATTGATAGGAATCCAGGTGGATGGCGCCCTTTGCATTAATAATTATTGTTGTTTTCACCCGTATTCGACCCAGAGACACTTCGTCTCGTGCTACCCATAGCTGATTGTTTATTTTTTGTTTCTTTTCTTCTTAGATTCCGACACATGCCTCATTTCAATTATTTTTTCAGTGTGTGTGCGTGTGTGCCGTAAAGTTTGGTGTGTGATGCTATGTCAGCTGGGTCATCGCATACCATAACGGAACGGGTACAGTACGGAGAGTCTGACAACTCGTTAAAAGGTCCCATGGCTTACAATTGCGAGATTAACAGTCACGTTAAACTATAAGCGTCAAACCTTTTTCACATACAATTGTACTGTGTATTGCTGACCACTGAGGATCACATTGCAGAGAATAAATCTTTACTTTTGCCGTCTAATAAGAGAGAGCAATCACTACAGTCTATCAGATGTGTTGTTTAGATAGGGCTCTTAAATAGAATAGAATACCCTCTGCTCCGAATCTCGGATAGCCAGAGATTGTGGACGAGAGTATTATTTATTACAAACATCACCAGATACATGTGATTATTACAGTAGTTACAGCGATTCCCCAATAGCCTGATACAAAAATCCTGCTGAGTAAGATTAATAGATCGCAACGTGAATTGAAAAATATGTCACAATACTTACGAATACTGTAAATTACATGGTATTAAGTGTTATAAACAATTATAATAATATTGTATTGCAACCAAATTGCCATAATATAACACTCAGGTATACATCAAAGATAATTATATCGTTAGTGTTTGGAAACATTGTCACTTATTGACACAGTTGTGTCAAGCTTCCTTGTTTACTAGCACATTTCATTGCATGATATACAGTACATCAAATTGTTTGTCGCAAAAGACACATACGCAGCTTGGTCCCGGCTTGTGAAATCCAAAGTTTCTGCATACCTTATGGTGGAACCCGTGGACAGCAAATCTGGTCAGAGTATGCCTCAGATCATATCCTCTGAGCGTCCATTCCCTGTTGATCTTCGCGTCAGTTGAGTAAAAATCAACCCATATCATGGATCTATTTAATTGTAGTTCTTGTAGTAATTCCGTGCAACTCCTTGTTGTCGGAAGTAGCAGCCTCAGTCTTATGTATTCAATGAAATACGTATCCTTTGCGAGAACGTATACTAGTCTGGATGTTGTGTACTTGAGAGACACATAGAACTCTCTTCAGGAATCTGGCCTACAGACTTTCCAGCTTTTGTAAGTAGTCTTTTCGAGAAATGTTCCCATTTTAACCACTAATAATAGCTATTAATTATGTACTACCTTAATCTTATTCTAATTGATACAGAGAGGCTATTATCAAATATGGTAAAATGGTCCAGCTAGCTCGAATATAAATTGCCAGCGATTTGCCCCAGTGTACCATTGGGCTCGTCAGTTGGTATGGTACACCTCACCAAGACGCGTGGCAAGCACATTTTATCATATTTGATAATACATCTGCTCAAATGGAAGCTAATATCATATTATTTCCTTCGGAAATATTCGAAACCAAACAGAGAGGCTATCCTAAGCTCTAACTGAGTTTTATAGTTTAGGGTACCGTCTCCTGTACCCGTAAACTTGTTTCACATGCATACTTCTTGTGTTCTAGGGCTCTATTGTCTCGACATTCTTTTCCCTGTTAAAATATGGGAACTCACATGGTATTAGAATTAGGCCAATTTCAAAACTACAGTACTTATAATGGGTCAATTTTTCTCTACCGTACAACATATGAAAATGCCAGTAAATAAGTCGTTAGTACTAAATGTAAGTTTGGCTCTCTGATTCAAACTTTTAAGTGAATAATAATAGCATGCATATTTTCTAAGTTCTAAGTAATCAGACATAAACATCAGCTGAAATATTGCCAAGTAGAGTACGGACGGTATTGCGGTGAGGCAAGGTCAGTGGTCTGTATGTTAACCACCTACTATAAGGACAATTTATTTATATTGTCCAAGATGCTGTTGGTTGAATCTTTCGGCCATATATTAACGAGTTATTACGTTCCTTGGAAGTTGAAATATTTATGAAAACCAAAACAGCTTGAAAAATTATTCATTTGAACAATAACAGTTAAAATTAAGAGTAAAAAATGATAAGAATTACAATTAAAAATAAATATGCTTCTGAACATTAAAAATAAATAAGCTAATAAAAATTAAAATTATAAAAACTTCATATTCTTAATTTTGAGATTATAAAAATAATATTGAAATTTAAACTATCAAAATCAATATGAACATTAAGAAGTTAAAGAAAACAAAAAAAAAATAATCAGGCTAAAATAATTACAATTAAATTAAAATTAACAGAAATAAAATATTTTCAAAAATATTCTGCCCTATAAAGGGTTAAAGGTCTCTGTTAAGTATGCGTAGTGGGGAGCCGGAGCTCTGGAGGAGACACCCTTCACTGAACTGCGCCGAGTCCAAGACGATTACATACACAGATTGTAAGCATTAACACGCGATGTTGACAGCACGGCGGAGTACAAGTGACTGCTCTCGTTGTTCCTCCCATCACTGAAACGAGGCTGGAAATCCGTCTGCTCAGAGCAGTCTTGAAGCCTCACCACATACAGTCCGTACTCTATAAGCGACAGAGTATTTGAAATGAAACAAAGAAGCTTAGCTCAATAACAGATTGGTAATCCTACCGAGCCATCCACGACCAGCATGCGACCATAGGGCAGAAGGATAATGGTAGGAGTGGCCCCCACACCAGGCTCCACACTGAGCCCGATGTCGGACGGTGATGCAGACTCGAGGTCTGTGGACATGTGACAGCAACAGCAGCGCCGCCTGCAGAAAGCCCGACAGCAGGGAGCACCCCAGCAGCAGTAGGCCACAATGAAACACAGCACCGCGATCATCACCAGGAGAGCCACCAGTCCCTGGCCCTGCTGGGGATGGACCGGCCCACTATTCTGGCTCGCCTTGCCTGCAACACAATGGGTGGACAAATCTCGCTCAACAATAGGTCAAAAATCAGCAGTAACATTTTCTTATGAAATGTAAATGTTTTTGATGTGTAACATCTTTCCACTCGGTTGCTGGATATTTTTGTGGGAGTGATTTTGAAAAATGGGACCGAAGTGGGTCGGACGGAAGTGTGTAAGACGCACTGCCAGTGGATCGCATTGCTCAACACTTTCATTCTGACGGTAAACGCTCATGCGAACTCTGGTGTCAACTGATTGAAACAAAGCACATGGCACATGGTCGAAGTCTTCGTATCAGTATTTAAATGATAATATGCTTTAATATGAAATATTGTACGTAGTCGGTAATGCCGGTATTATGTTCCTGCACAATTGCTATTCAAATATTAACCCACATAACGGTAATGCAGTCATCAATATAATATATCTCGTTGTGTTTATACGAGAACTGAGCAAGCCTTCATGAACTATTACTGAATACATTCTCTTTACTCACAAGAGGGCCTATTCATAAGGCATTTTAAAATGAATTTCACGCAGGAACATTATCGAAACAAGCAAAATATAAATGAAACTTAATTCCGTAATGCAGTATTATTGGTACGTGAAAATAAGTCACCTCTTTGCTGATTTGCGTGGTCATAATAGCCGTGGTGTTTACGTCTTTGACTGTGAATCCAGAGATCTCGGGTTCGAATCCCGGACGGGTTAGATTATTTTGCTACCAGATTATCGTTTTAAATTATATTTATCATATCAACATGACTCATTTTAACAGAATCCATATGAAATTACGTGTTGGTCTGTGAATCAAGAGGTCCGGGAATTGAGTAAGCCTTTCATGATCTACTGCTGTGCACATTGCATTTACTCGCAAGTTGGCCTATTTATAGGGAATTTAAGGTTATGAGCTGTGTCGCGTCTATTAGTCTAGTTGATCCATATCGTATTGTTTATTTAGGCTAGTGCTGGTGGAAGCTACAAAATCTCTAATAAAATGAGTTCCGTATTATAAACTACAATATCTGTAAAACACTCCCTTTTATAATAGATTAATATTTGTGCCAATAATATGATAAAATAACGGTGCATCAACAATTTCATGTGAGGTTTCTTCTATGTCAGATGTTACACATCATATGAGACTACTGTAAGGCTCGTAAAGTTCTTTTTAGTCTGTGAACATCATTGTACCCAAATTGCAACGGATGTTGTTTCTTTGATTCTTATCGAGTCCTTACTAATGCTCTAAATAAAATCTTTATGTCATTCATTGCTGTTAACTCTGGACATAAATTGCAGCCTGGCCTCACACTTTTCAGCTTTAGGGAGTAACACCCATTACACAATCAAGTTGACCAACTGAAAAGCATGAAATTTCATCTACTAAGGAAACACTGAAATATAGCTTCCAACACGATAATATTTGGTTTATTGGTTTTCACGGCCAGTGAATTAAAACTCAGCAGTTTTTTTTAGGTTTGTGCTGTGTGGGGTTTCGCCTAGGACACCATGCTGGATCATAAGTTAGCTCTTGGTGTCCCCACCCGGACCCACACAGGGAGGTAGCGCGCAATTTGCTATTCCTGTGTGGGTCCGGGCGGGGACACCAAGAGCCCGCTGATGGGCCAGGTTGGTGTCCTAAGCGAAACCCTACAGAAGACACGGCACAAACCTAGAAAAATTGCTGAGTTTCAACGATAATATTATTTACTTTATAGGATGGTTCTGGACTGGTAGGAACACAGTTTACCTCGTAGTTATAAGATTGTAGATCACTCTCCTATCGCTGAAGGATGCAGGAAATAAGATTGCAGTAATTTGAGTTGAACAACATGTGAGAGAGGCAGATAGCCAGAAAAGTGAGAGGTAAGGCTGCAATTTATCCCAAAAGGCATGCAATGAATGACATTACAAAGTTATTTAGGGCATTAGTAAAGACACAGTGTGAAATTATTACAACTCTGGGATTTGCTATTAACATTCTCCAAAATCTCCCAATCTCCACAATGTCATCAATTCCCTACAATATGATAGCAGGTATTATCGTGGAAGGTTTCTGGATCATCATTTTAGTCCTAAATTTCGCAGGTAACTGCCCTATTTTCCCACTGCATTCCCTCAGTCACAATGCAACTTTTGTGAGGGAATTGTTGGTATGGTGGAGGTGGGATATTCTGGAGCTTCCCCCCCCCCCCCCCGATTCAACCAAACATAGGTATCATTACCCTAAACTATACGAACTACTCTAAAGCGTTTCCAAACAAGACACCTACCGGTACTCCGCACATAAGGCATTGCTACTGGTATTCAACATGTTGCAGGATTTATTTATTTAGCGTATGGCCTGGTACATTTACATAATTACAAGCTAAGGAACACATTAAACATATACATTAGTATTTAGCCTGAGAGAACAATAAATATTAAAATAAATTTTGAGTGAGGAGACACATATTCAATAGATAAAATGTTAAGATTTTCGAGGTAATATTTAAATTTGAAATCCAATCAAGAGTAGGCTGCATTGCATCATGAAAGTCTTTCAGGTTCCCATTATAGGATCGAAGGCTGCAGTTCTCCACAATATGTTGGATGGTTTGTCTTTCAAAACCACAGTCGCACTGAGGTGAGGAAGCCTTATTCCACTTGTATAAGCTGTTTTTGCAGACCCCATGTCCCGTTAGAATCATGTTGAGCGATTTTCATGTATGGCGTGGTAATTCCATGCCAGCTGGTTTCTTGATAGGATCAATGAAGTTTCCATATTTCTCATGGAATAAATTATTCCATACCTCAGACCACTTATTGTCAATCTGAAAATTATTTAATTGTAGAGATTCCGCTACTAGGATGGGTGGTCGGAGGGATTTCAAGCGACGAAATTACAGGCAACATACCATCTGAAATGAAGCGAGCAAAAGTTATAGCCTTACTGAAACCTGGTAAACCAAATGACAAACCAGAAAGTTATAGACCCATAGCTTTACTTAGTATACTATATAAGCTCCTCGAAAGATTGGTGTACAACAGAACGTGCCACAAGATCTTTGAACATGTACCGGTTGAACAGGCAGGTTTCAGACCTAACCGCAGCTGCACAGATCAAGTCCTCTCCTTAACAAGCTTCATAGAAGCTAGCTTCCAGAATCAAGAGAAGTCGTCAGTCGTATTCATTGATTTGACAGCTGCATATGATACTGTCTGGAGACAAGGTGTCATATTAAAACTTCTACAAGTAATTCCATGCCTAAAAATTGCCAATCTCATCAATGAAATGCTCGGTAACCGATGTTTCCAAGTGCTAATGGGCAACAAGATGAGTTCACAAATGAAGCTGAATAATGGGCTGCCACAAGGATCTGTTCTCGCCCCTCTTCTCTTCAGCTTGTACATATCAGACATGCCTGAAACCATATCAAGAAAGTTTGGGTATGCCGACGACTGGGCACTCGCAGTGAAGCACAGAGATCTTGAAGTTACAGAGTCCATATTGACCAATGATTTGTCAGTTATTGGTGATTATTTCCGCAAATGGAGGTTGCTACCAAGTGTGGATAAGACAGAAGTCTCATCGTTTCACCTAAACAGTAAATTGGCCAACAAAGAACTCAAAGTCTACTTTGAAGGAAGGCTACTCAAGCACAACAGAAACCCGAAATACCTAGGGGTCACACTTGATAGAACGCTCAGTTACAAACAGCACCTATTAAGAACAGCTGCCAAAATCAAAACTCGGAATAACATCCTCCAGAAGCTATGTGGAACGTCATGGGGCACCTCTGCATCAACACTTCGTACTTCAGCTCTGGGATTGGTCTACCCTGTTGCGGAATACTGCTCCCCAGCTTGGATGAATAGCACTCACACAAGACTTGTTGACACTCAGCTCAACCATACCATGCGTCTTATAACTGGTACAATCAGACCTACACCTACTTTTTGGCTACCCATACTTAGCCACATACCACCTCCATCTCTGCGACGGGAGAGTGCACTTGTCCGTGAATACAAACATCTACAGAAAAATCCTAACCTCCCTGTTCATGCAGACATCCCAACCATCGGTAAAGGAAGGCTTCGTTCTCGCAATCCACCTTTAGAAACTGGAAGGATGCTATTTAACAACGGCTTTAATATCAATGACTGCTGGAGACACACATGGCAGAGTAATACTACTACAGAACAACTGAAGATGCCATGTATATCGACCAAACCACCTGGTTTTGATTTACCACGCAAGATCTGGTCGGTTCTTAACCGCATAAGAACCAACACTGGCAGGTGTGCCGATTCTTTGTTCAAGTGGAAGAAAATAGCTTCTCCATGTTGTGACTGTGGTGCTGAAAAGCAGACTGTTCAGCATGTAATTTCAGAATGTCCTCTGAGAGCTTTTCCTGGCGATCCAACAGAGTTCCTGGTGATGACGGAGGGATCAATAGACTATATTCGTGGCCTGGACATTAATTTGTAATTTGTTATCATTGTAAATAGTATTTTTTTAGTGATGTTTGTAGCCATACGCTAAATAAAATAAAATACAGGGAATTACACTGAATGCCTGTACACGAATGGTGGTTCTACAATAAATGCATTATGTGGCAGATTTCTTTCCAGGCTTTCCAAGCAAAGCTTGTGCAAGACTGGTCTAGTTATAGACCATAACATTGCTATTTTCCTTATTACTTCCGTACAAAAATAAGAATGTTTGCCTGTCTTAGAACGATTGTAATGAATACGTTGACAAGGGCTGGCATATATTATGTAGACGGACAGCACTAAAAACACTTTAAATCGAAGACGCTTACTTGGATTATGTCACTAGTAGACTATGCCACATACCATGGTAAAAATAAGATATTATTTGTTAGGTATGTAAGCCTACTTACATTTGACGCCTGGATTACCAGTAGGCAGTAACCTACTAGATTAATAAGGAGGGGATTCAGGCAAAAGGTTGCAGTGACTTAAAATAATATATTATGCCATTGAATTACACAAAAGAACAAGTAGTTCCGTGAAGAACTACACAGCCTATTTTCATATATCCTACTTATGTTAATTGCCTCTATCAAAATACAAAATTTCAGATTGATTGTTGTGATATATTCGAAGATATTGAGAACCGTCTAAATATTTCGGATGCTCGCCATTTTGGATTGTTATATGTATAGGCCATAGAGTTATGTACCATTAAAGGAAAATTATTGCGTAGCTTCATTATTCAAACTTTCACTTCGATCGCACGATTACGACACAAGAAATAAAAACTTAATTTTAAAATTTCGCACAGTCTCCATCTTTAGGTTATGTAAACAATTGAACTAAATTAGATGCCAGTGCATTACAACATGTATAATCAGTTAATGTACCATATTCACTGCGATCAGATGGTTAAATCACGAGAAAAGGCCATTCAAATGTTTCAACTTCGCTTGGCCGCCATGTTCGTTTTGTACTTTATCTATATAACTTTCAAAAACCTGTAAACTTGTAGCAGTGCCCTTTATCACCGTACAAAATTTCAGGGTGATATCATAAATAGTTTCGGATATATTGAATGCCAGTGAAATATTTCGCACAGTCGCCATTTTGAGGTTATGTAAACAATTGAACTAAATTAGACGCCAGTGCATTAAAATGTGTATGAACATTTGCTGTACCATGTTTCATTATGTTTGGATGGTTAAACCGCGAGAAAAGTCCATTTAAAAGTCTCAATTTCGCATGGCCGTCATGTTGGTTTTGTAGTTACCAACTTTTTGAAAGTCTCATAGGCAAACTTCTAGTAATTCCCTTTATCACCGTACAAAATTTTAGGGCGATATCGGTAATAGTTTCGGAGATGCTGAATGCTGGTGAAATATGTCGCATAGCCGCCATGTTGGATTGGTGGGACACAATAAAATTTGAAGCACACGGTCGGGGTTGGCAAGAATGGTGCTATGATCTTACCGAGTTTCATTGAAATCACTCCAGCCGTTTAGAATTTATTAGAGGGGGATACACACACACACCATCACACAGACAGACACACGGACAAAAGGCGATCTCAAAAGCTTTTTTTTTTTTTTCATAAAATGAAAATAGGCTAAAAATTAAATTTGTGAGTTATTGACTTTTCCAGCTGTCTAGTGACATCTAGCGGCGAGAATGAGAACTGCTGGATATGGGTCAGCTATGAACACAATGTCGGTAAAGGGGTGCAATGAAAGTAAAATGTCATTAGCATGGGCGGCTCATGCCCTGAAATGAAGTTGGTCTTGAACGCCGGAGTAGAGGAGGGGAAAGATTTTTAAATCTTAATAATTATCACCGCACAACATAGAGCAGATCCCTCATCGGATCGTTTGCGTGGTTGCGTGTTGATTACCTCCATTTGGAGTTGAATAATGGGTCAGTATTTAGGTATCCTGGGATGCACAGTGAATGAATAGCCTTTTTCTTTTGTATGGTTCGACTGAAGGGGAAACTGAACGATGCGTACAGTGGGTTTTTGCTGGCTTGTGGGTTTTGCTGGCTTCTAGAAGACAGGCCTCACTCATGCTTGTGTTCCGTTTACTTCTCGTGCCAACATGACGCCAGAAAGCAGTTACCCCAGTTTCAGTCACCACATTATCGTTGAGTTATAAACACCCTCCTAGAGTAACTATGAGAAACGATCTCATAATATAATGCACAATCCCCAATACAGAATGTATTTTACAATGTATCACATACGATACAAAATTTAATAAATATCGTATTAAAATGCGTTTGTAATCTATATATTGTATATTATATTTACAGTATTGAACAGATGTGGATTGGTTCAAGCGTCGAATCCATACCTTTATATATAAAAAAGAGAAGAAATAATGCAGTCTTCAGAATGGATTTGTAAAGAATTTTAAGGGTTAATAAGAAGTTGGGCTGTTACAAGATGATGCAAGCGCGGGTGACCACTAGTCACGCGGGCGTGAGATCATGGCTGACTCGGCGATAAGAGGCCAGCGCATGATTATTAATAGAGCTGGTAGTTTTCCACTGCGAGTGACGGAGAAGGAGTTTCGGAAATAGGTCTTACTCAGCGATAAAATGGCAACATCGCAATGATGCAAGAAGAGAAATAATTAAAATTAGGCTAAGTCTTTTGCAAGCTTTTAATTAATGAAATGAACCCGTCACTGTTGATCATTCTGAAAAAGAGATTTTTGTGTGTGGAAGAAATTTATAATAATTGCACAGGAAAGAAGTGCATACGCGGCATTACGTCGATAGTTATTCCCCGAGCCCAAAGCTAGAAGAGAGGGAAAATAAAACCACACTACCCACGAATCTGAGGAGCCAAATTATTTAATATCTTGGAATTATGTGATCGATTTTCCTGATCAAAGGAACCCTTTTACGTTTAAAACGAGAGCTTTCAGGAGACATATTTTTCAAAATTATACGACAATTATTTTAGAAGTTAGTGTTGGAGAAGAAGCAGATCTGATCTTTGTGTGGCAGATTTGAATATAAACCCTGGACGTGCCAGGAAGCGTATGCAGTACAGTACTCACTAGACCGTGCTAGGTCGTGTTATTCTGTACCGCAGACGAGCACCCCGTATAGGAGTCGCCGTCTAGTATCGTCAATAGTATCGCCATGCGAAGACACATCAAAATCCTTGTTATAGGAAATATATCATCAAGCTTCGGACTTTATAAATTTCACCAGTACAGTCAAAGTTTTAGACTGTGGACTTAAGAAATTACCGGCGATAGGTACTCGAATCTAAATAGTTTCAGTTAAAGAACCACTGCATCACAGGATTTCGAAGTACCCAAGGACAGTGAACTATACTATTCTATCTACGTTAAATAACCAGATCAGGGTAGAACGTGATAGTAACGCCTAGTGTTCCTGAACTGAGAGGACTAGAGGGGAGTACGATAGAATTTAGGAATCGAGATTCCAAGCTTTGTCTAGGTGTAGACAAATGAACAGTCAGACATTGGGATTACTCCAATAAGTCAAGAATCGCAGTAACAGAAAGTAAAATCCACGTGTGGATTATTGGACAAGGAAATTACTAGGTCGCCGTTATACCAGTTCGAGCGATCATAAAAGTAAAACGTCAGTGACAGACTTCTATTAGATGAACAAGTTAGCATCTAGCAAGATACGATATCGTGCAGTAAAATTAATAGGCCGATAGTCGAACCCAGAATAAGAGGATCAACCGTTCCAGTGAGGGTAGTTCGATCGAGACTTTCAATCATCTCATCAGATTAGGAAGCCGACGTACATAAAGTGCAACCCTTGGAAACGGGAAAGAATAAGGAAATCACGTGTGATAAGGCAAATAATTAATGCCAGAGTGATAAAATTTTATGTAATTCAAGTGTAGTGAAAATGTTGAGTGTAATATATTTTTAGTGGAATTATATTTGTGTTTAAGTGAAAATGAATCCAAAAATGGTATTCTTTAGATTAAAAGTGATCAGTGTATATGTTTTATGTGATGTTAAAAAAGTGTTATCAAGTGTAGATATGATCATGAATATGGCTTAAGAAGCAATTAGTGGGTGAAATGTTCCATCGATGGAGAACTCGGTCGCTGACCGTAAAATCATGTGAGTACTAATTTCAATATTATGTGTTTTGGGAAGATTTGCGTATAATCCTCAGGAGTGGAAGTAGGGATGTTTGAAAACATGTGAAATATAGGTTGCGCGATCTGAACGATTAATTTGATTGAAATATAAATAATGTGAAGTATTAATGAATCCCTAGTGGAAAATAATCAGTGGAATATCAGTAATGGTAAATAATATAACTATGGTAAAGCAAGCGCGATAATAATAATAATAATTAAATTAATTAATTATGTGATGAATTTTATATTGAATAAGTGATAGTTGCAAGAGCCCCTCAGATGAATTGTTAATTGTTTTGTATCAATATGTTCCTAATGTTATAAATAATTATTGTTAATGGAGGCTAAGGCTGAATATATTATTTTGAGACGAAAATCAAAATTTGATTTGAATTTCTTTCTTTCTTTCTTTCTTTCTTTCTTTCTTTCCTTGAAAGGCAATTTGGCTATTTTATGTATGAGCACCATGTCGCGCAATTGAACTAATTTGTCACGCTAGGAACGCGTTGAAATGCTCGGTAATAATAATTGTGAGAGACAGTTAGTAGCGGTAATGAGTTATGTTGAATTGTGGTATTGCAATATTGAAAAGGGTGCAATTTATGTTGTATTATGAGCGCTGGCTGTGTACAATACCTTCCTTAAGTCGCTAAGTGGTAAGTCCTCAAAGTTGGGATACTGCTCCCGAGGCATTTTAAAGGATTGAACTCAAGAGTCGTCCGCGTCGAAGACCCTTATATGGATTTTCTTACCCGCTAATGAGGACCCTTCATAATTATACTTTACCGAAGCTAAAAGAATAGGTCTGTAGAACCTAATATGTTTTGTTGTTAATTTGTATTATGAGCCTGGTCTTTCAAAGAAACGCATTTGAAGCAGCAGGTAGTAGCGCTGTATAGCCGTCTCTTGAGGAAGCGAGACTGTGGGTCCCCCTCCCTCCATAGCCATAAATCAGCCAAGTATTTGAGACAGACCCTTACACACTCTCTTATAGAGAAAGGTCAAGAACGAGCTGTCTGATTCACGGTACACGGAAGTGTTTAAGATTGTTTTAGCGACCCAGTATTTGAACTGAGGTCGTTTTACGTTCATTATTATCGCTTGCAGAGTTCAGATCGTTGCTTCCTTAAGATATAATTGTCTTTGAAGACAATATAATTAAATCCCTAACGTTATTATTAAATGATTCAGTTGATTCACGAGTTATTATGAAAATGTTAAGAATTTGGGAGTAATCTTAAGTTGACTTGGTCAGTAGTTTTCTATAACTCGGGGATACGCAAGTTTTTCCAATCACGGTAGTGAGTTGGTAGCTTGAGAAGAGAGATGGTAACAGATGAACATTGTGGGAACCCAAAATTAATTAATGAGCAGCCATACTATGATATTGTGATTAAAGTCAGATATACTCATGTAAAAAATAAATGGTGTGTGTTTAATTGTTAACACAATGCATGTAAACTTTACCGAGCCATTTGGAGCTCGTTTTTAAAGAATTAGGATTAATGCTATACGGGAGTGAAACTCAGATGGAGTTTTTGTTTGGTTTTTGGATAACCAGTAATTATTATTTTGTGAATATTTAATCTGAATTCCTTGTTCATCTTTGGACAAGTGTGAAGTGTAGTGTCAGTATTTTTATGTTTATTTTTGTAGCGCCATATTTTGAATAATTAAATGTTTTGATGGTAGGATTTTGATTTTGTTTATTTTTGGAAGTGTATCCTATGCTTAATCCAAAGTGTGTAAGTCACAGAGTGAGAGAACATACCATGAACCCCGATACTCCCGATTGAGCATTGCTGGCGAACTGTGATTTGCATATTTCAATGTTGAAATGGGCACAGTATGCAGAAGTGTAATACATAAAAATCGTAGCTTACCTAAGCCTAAGGCAGCAGGATCTGATGACGATCGAAACATGTCATCCAATTAAGTACTCTTTCCCCCACCTCCCCCGCCCCTCCCCACATTTCATGTTAGGGTGTTTGAATAGCCTACTTGTTTTGCCGCCTAATGTAACTGGACACTATTTGTGTTGACCCTTTCTATAATAGAACTAGACAATACTGAAATAGTACATTATGCAACGAGCCTATAATGGCAATAATTAAGACACGAGTATGTTTATAAAACGAGCGTAAGCGAGTTTTATAATTTCCATACGAGTGTCTTATTTACCATTAAAGGCGAGTTGCATACGACTATTGATGTTTGACGATAATTATAACTTTATTATATGTTTTAACATAAATATTCATATATATCTGTGGGATTCAGTTAGTGAACAGAGCGCGCTGGCTTTGCTGACTGAACAGAACTCATGCGTGGGCCAAGGCACTCCGAAAGCAGAGACCATTCACTTTGCTTGCAATCACAGAACACCTATTGTTTACAGCGGATTTTGAGCGTATGCGCGAAGGTATCCTTACCTAATTGGTCACACAACTGTTTCTTGAGCTCTGATTGGCGGGAGAAACTGTTTCATAATGAAAAATAGTGTTATAATGAGCCTCATTATGATACAGTTTTCTGACACATAATGTTTACATATCGACATCGTCGAACATAAAATGGTTTCTAATTCTTCAATACTTAACTAATTAAATTCTCTGAACATGTGTTAATACTAATACGTTTACTTCTTTATAGAAACATGTTTTCGGCCCTTCAGTGGGGCCTTCTTCAGCTTGTTAATTTAACTAATACTACATTAGGTGTAGGGTATGTGAACAGAATTACAATATAAATTAACATAAATTTTGAAATGGACGTTCTTACAATTTAAATTAAGAAATATATTCATGTACAGAAATCCAAAAAGCAACAAGAAGTTCCGTGTAGAATTAAAGAGCCTACTTTTCTTAACATTTGAGAATCATGCCAATGATTAATCTATATGGGCCAATCTAGGATAATGACGAAATTTTGTTCGTAATATTGAAATTTCTAATTAGTTCGAAATAAACCTGGCATAATGCAGCCTAATAAAGCACTACAGTGTGCAGCCCTGGTGACTGAATCGTATTATTAGTTCCATCTCTTAAGGTACAGAATACAAAATTTGGTTGAAGTCCAATGGGTAGCATGGACGTCACATGCAGTTAGACACAGGATCTATCAGCGCGCGTAAAATCATGTTGGTAACAATGCCATGCATTTGTTGGTCACAAATAATCTGAAATATTATGATCTATCGTTGTGCCAATTTTGGATGAAATCCATTTGTTAGTATAGAAATTATATGTATTTTAAAATTGGTCCTATCAGCAGGCTTAGAATCATGTTGGTAGCAATGACGTATATTAGTTACTCCAAATTATTCTAGAATGTCAGGTATTATACACGTGCTTAATTTAAAGCTGTCGGCTTGCATACATTCTGATATATTGGCATTTGGATAACGAAAATAGAGAGAGCATTTATTAACAGTTGGCAGCCCTGGTGGCCCTTGAGAATACGGTTAGTTATATCTGTTTATGTGCCCACAGTACATACGAAGTTTGGTTGAAATCCAATT
The DNA here is from genome assembly GCA_946902985.2 of Meconema thalassinum. Lineage (NCBI taxonomy): Eukaryota > Metazoa > Arthropoda > Insecta > Orthoptera > Tettigoniidae > Meconema > Meconema thalassinum. Next base: position 695,889,832 of record OX336390.1, read on the forward strand.
GATAGTGTAGAAGTTATATACATTTAAAAATTGAACCTATCAGCAGGCTTGGAATCATTATGGTAACACGGTCATCTATGGCCTCCTCGAAATTAAACTGAAATATTATTATCTATATGTGTACCAATTTGGAATTGCTCCCATGCATACCTTCCAAGATATCCAACATGGAGCTCAAATTTCAATTTCGGTTTTTCAGCAGTTGGTAGCACTGACATGATTTTCAGATATGGCCTTGAGATATTCAGGTATATAGGGACCCAGATTTATGGTAATATAAAAGACTTCAAAGCGGTGAAATAAAATGTTCAATGCGTTGAAATAAAATATCCATAGCGGTGGAACAATAAAGTGAAGTGTGAGTGTGCTTAACTATGTGTACAGTGCACGATTTGGTTACATAATGAACACTATAGAAACATTTGGAGGAACCATATTAACAGTTAATAGCAGATTTGTTTGTTTTTTGTTTTTTCTTTTTCTTTTCTTCGAAAGGAATAAAACTCAAATCAATTATTTTTTCTGTGTTTAATACCTAACCTAACATTTACTTCAATAAAATTTGTTGTCATGTAGAATATTTAATGGTCCTTTTCTGACTAACTCGTGAAACTTATGTTGTCCCCAAAGTATAAGCAGAGCATTGTTTCCAAACAAGCTCCCACATCTTATGAAACATTTATATTTAAGATTTCTTATTTTCTATCAAACGACAGATAGTGGAAGGATTTTAATTAATTTTATAGTAAATATTTAAAAAAATCTTATCACCAGTTGGTATTTAGCATTTTAGGGTGAAATAACACATTTCGCAAAATAACTTTATTTCGCGATATTTCGCGGCTCCAATATCGACAAAAATGTCACATTTGGGGTGAATATATCGCTGTGATAGCATATATATGTTTGCTGAAATATTTCTCGGGTAGGCATGTCGTTAAAACCACAAAAAAAAACGGGACTCAAGGTATAGGTCTTTACTCATACCAAATTTGGTTTCCATTGCTGCAGCCATTTAGGAGTTGATAGGGGGTGACACAGACAGGAGAGAAGGACAGAGACAGACACACATTTGCCCGGACCGATCTCATAAGTCTACTTTTTCCTCATTTTTGCAGAATGTGAAAAGTAGGCTAAAAATAGGAGTATTGTTCAAATATAAAATGTTTGTATCTCATCCTCCTAATAATCTTAAATGAACTGTGTCATGTAGTGGTCCTACTAAAGTTTGTTGGAATGGTTTTCACGGGTCGGCAACACGTCGATCGCGATCTACCGGTAGATCGCGAGTGCTTATTTAGTAGATCGCGTGAGTACTGAGAGTGCAGGAGAAAAATTATTGAATAAAATGGACAATTGTTTTTCGTAGCAGAGAAAATGCGTGTTCGTTCGAAACAAGTTTGTAGAACTAGTAGCAACACCTATCTTGAACCTCAGATTGTTTTTCTCGCATTAGTACAAACAGCCGCTACTTGCGCGCCACTTGTCTCTAAACTGTTTCATTTATCTTTGTGCAATGTCTTCTATTGGTTCGGTACGTATCTGGAGAAGGCGGTGTGTAATTTGAAAGAAAGCTTCTTCCAAATTAACAGGCGGTTTTTTAAAGAGGTGTTATTCCTCTATCACTCGCCCTTTGTCCTGACTTGTGACAGGCAGAGCCTGGCTTCCCAAACATTGGTTCCAGGTTGGTGGGGTTTTCACATATGAATTTTATTAAAAATAATCACAGAACAAGGTTGACTGACGAACACCATGACTCGTGTATTCGACTAAGTGTAACAAGTTATACACCTAATATCAAAGACACTGTTAAACGAACATCTCAAGTTTTACATTGAATGTACATTTTTGTGTTTTCAGCAAATAGTGAAGATGTAATAGTTTCATTGTTAAATATAGTTGTTTCACAGTATTAAAAAATTAAAAATGTAGCAATTACTATATTTTTGAAAGATATATATCACTTTGGTACGGTGGTATGAAACAGTAGATCGCGAAGGCTTTGTGGTTGCCTACCCCTGCTTTATATCGAAGTGTGTGGATAAAAATATATGTTAATGTTGCTTGAATACTTACGGTATTGATAAAAGCCTTCATTTTGATCTTTGAGGTCGTGAAAATCCAATTCTTGGAATATACCTAAGCTCCAAAACGGGCAACATTCAGTATGATAGGCTGGGACCGGCCAGTGTCATTCATAGGATATATGTATCATTGCCAAGTGAGAATTACAGTGGAATAGAAATCTAATGCGTTTCAGTCGGTCAACAAGATTGTACCCAATTGAAAAGGGTGTTTCCCTAATTCTGAAAACATTTGCATGAGATTAATGAATACACTTGGAAACACTCAATACAATAGGGTACAGTCGTGTAGACCGACTGAAAAGCATTCAAAATTGATTGCTAAGTCAACACTGAAAAATTACTTCCTACACGATAATGCGAATTAACGTTCAGCGCTATTAGCTCAGTGGTCAAGAGCACCGGTGTACAAATCCGGAGGACGCAGGTTCGAATCCTGCAGGGGTCAGATATTGTTCGTAATTCTCTATCGTCGATCCCCGGTCAATGCGTGTGGGAATCTCGAAGTGAACTGCCTTGTCCTGCGGTTTGTATTCCACGTAAGGAGGAGGTCCCGTGGCTCATGATCGCGAGATCAACGGTCACGTAAAACTAGAAATTAGATTGCTCTTAATCTTCCATCTACATACATGGCTTGCACTTTTTGAGCATTACAAGCCTAATATCTTAAAGCTTACATTTACAACTTAAATGTCTAAATATCCTTGTATACTAAACGACTCCTTTCTATGCCATGTTATTGAACTAGGTTCAGAAAGAGTACATCTGCACTTGAACAACATTACAGGTAAGGACAATTCGCAATAGTACATGGCAGGAGTCTTTATATAACATACTATCAACCCGCCCCGGTCTCGGCCGGGATCTTAACGGTTTACCCAGCTTAAAAGGCGCATGGACGGCAGGTCCAAGATGCAACTTAGAAAAGCCGAGGTGAACAGCGAAACTCCAAACATACATACTCTTCTCTGACACGACTCAACAGTTTGATGCTGGCCGAAGCTCTCTCGCTAGCTCATAAACTCGCTCCGATGCTAGTAATATAAATTTTCATCGAATGTTGGAAGAAATGAAAACGTAAGAACACACAGTGGGCGATGTATTAAAGATAGAGATATGCTGTCGCGGACGTTTTTGTAGAACGTTCATACTGAACAATTCTTACACTCATAGTATAAGTTATAGATATATTAACGGTTTACCCAGCGTAAGCTTAAAAGACGCACGGACGGCAGGTTTTGTTTGGAATCGCTTCACTGAAATCGTTACTGCTCGGCTTCCTTTGGTCATAAATGAATATTTTTGGACAGAAACCTTCATCGAGAAATCCTTTATAGAATGGCGAAAACCGCATCAAAATCCATCCAGTGGTTCTCGAGATTACCGTTACATCCAAGAATCGGGGACTGTTTTACTTTATACTATGTAGAGATTTATACGTCTCTCTGACAATGCCGGGTGCAAAAACTACTCTATGAAAAAATCTTGACTGGGATTATTAATATAGCCATAATAATTGGCAGTAAACAATCATATTTTCACAACAGAGGGTGCAACACTAACATCAAACCATGGGCCAAGCTCATTTTGTTCATCATTGTATCCTTCATTTTGAGACCTTGGGGCGGCTTCCTGTATTCTTTATTCTGTTCAGTAGGCACACGTTTCATAACGTCAACTCTACATGTTAACAGAAGTTAAATTCGCACGACAGGCACAGAAACATGCGTAGTATGTCATTTACGCAGTCACGGTAACCGTAGTACACAGGCTGTTGAGGGGATAATAAGGGGCGTGTACTATTTTTTCATTTAATAGTTTAATTAAGAACCAATGGCATTAAAAGTATTCCACCAGAAAGCAATAAAATAAATTACTAGAAGATGTTTATTGGATTAATTTCGACCACATTGTGATCATCAGTTAATAACAGTTGATCTTATGAAACAATTGGTAATACAATTGCGAGTATATTAGTCTGTTAAGTGGTATCGTCGTCTTTCAGCGTGAATCGAAGACACTTATATGAAGAACTCTCTGATCTGAATCGGTCATGATATGTCATTGATAAAGTATAAATATTATTATTATTATTATTATTATTATTATTATTATTATTATTAGGTACCGTATTTTAGGATCAGTTGTGAAAGAGATGGATATCCTATCCGTATAATCAAATACTGTCAGGGTCATTTTTCAAATCTATCTTAATAATAATAATAATAATAATAATAATAATAATAATAATAATAATTAACCACAAGCTGTAAATTGTATGTGACGAATGTACAGTATGTGCCTGATGAATGAATATCTTTGCAATTGGAGAAATGAACAGGACATCCAAATAGCCATCAGCAAAACACACAGCTGGAAATCTCCGGGACCAGACAAAATTCAGAACTATTGGTACAAAATATTTACCAGCCCACACAGAAAATTAGCTGATCTTGTAACTCAGGTAATCTATGATCCCGAAGAGTTCCCACACTTTCTCACAGAGGGGACGAACCTACATATTGCCTAAGAGTGCTGACACAGCTAATCCAGCAAACTACAGACCAATAACCTGTTTGCCGACGCTCTACAAGATCATCACATCGGTCATTACAAATGTAATTTATGGTCACATGTACCAGCATAGCATCTTGACAGAGGAGCAAAAGGGTTGTAAGAGAGGCGGCCAAGGTTGCAAGGAACAGCTCACCATTGACAGTGTGATTATACACCAAGCGCAGAAGCAACAACGTAACCTCTTCTTGGCTTATATCGACTATTGAAAAGCCCCACAGCTGGCTCATCCATACCCTTGAGATATACCGAGTAAACAAGACACTCATCAACTTCCTTACTATCATTATGCAATTTTGGCGTACCAAAATCATCTTGAAATCTAACATCACTACCACTGAAACAGAGGTCATACCCATCAAACGTGGTATATTTCAAGGTGATGCCTTAAGTGCACTGTGGTTTGGTTTATGTCTCAACCCTTTATCAGAGATTCTAAAGATGAACAACTACGGATACCAAATAAAAGAAAATAAACAAAATCTTCTCAAAGTAAATCACCTCTTTTATATGGATGACATAAAATTGTATGCAGCAAATAGGAACCAACTGACATCACTCATCAATATAACAGATAACATTTCGAAGGACATTTGCATGGAGTTTGGGACTGGCAAATGCAAAATCAACAGCATCAACAAAGGACAGTGGTGTAGAACAGAGGGAATAAGCATAACAGCTGATGAGCGAATAGACAGCATGGGGAAAGATGAAACATATAAATATCTAGGATTTGAGCAAGTAGTTGGAATCGACAGTATATCTGAGAAGGAGAACCTCTACCAGAAATTTAATCATAGACTTCGACTTCTGCTGAAAACCAAGCTTAGTGCTCATAACCTAACAAAAGCTATCAATTCATATGCTATATCTGTGCTGATGTATTCGTTTGGTGTTTTAAAATGGTCTCAAATAGACCTAGAGAACATTAACCGCACAATAAGAACTATGCTTACGAAACACAGAATGTTGCATCCCAATGCTTGTATAGAGAGAGTAACGACACCTAGAAATGAAGGAGGCAGAGGTATTCTTGATGCTATAGCTCTGCACAATCAACAAGTTATACATCTAAGGAATTACTTTTATTCTCGGAAAGATACCAGTGTTTTACATCGAGCGGTAGCACAAGCTGACTTCAACCCACTCCTTTGAATCTCCATGAAGGAAATTTCGTCATGAAAGACAAGAACACACTGAACAGAGAGAAGGTGCAGAGATGGGCTGGAAAAAAACTTCATGGCAGATTCTACAACCAGTGCAATGACAAAAATATTGACAAACAGCTTTCGAACACATGGTTGTCAAGGGGAGAGCTGTTTCCAGAAACTGAGGGATTTAACCAGGCGATACAAGACAAAGTTATCACCACAAAAAGTTATAGGAAACACATCCTGAAAGATCAGACTGTTATAGATGACGAATGCAGGAAGTGCAATACCGGTCCAGAAACCATAGAGCATATTACCAGCAGCTGCAGAATTCTAGCGCCAACATCTTACACTGAGAGGCATAACGATGTTGCCAAAGTCATTCATCAAGAACTCGCCCTAACCCGATCTCTCATACACGACAGGACGCCTTATTACAAATACTCTCCAGAAAGTATGCTGGAAAACGAAGATTACAAGCTGTATTGGGATCGCACTATTCAAACACACAAAACAACTCCTCATAATAGACCAGCCATAACTTTAACTGATAAGAAGAACCATCAAACGTACTTGATTGACATATCTGTTCCGAATGACCATAATATCCACCATAAATATAGAGAAATGATTGAAAAATATACTCCTCTAGCTATGGAGGTTGCTAGTATCTGGAGACAAAAAAATGTGACGATTCTTCCTTTCCTCCTTTCTCCCACTGGCCTGACACCTAAATCCTTTTTAGTAAATCTAGCTACACTAAATCTTCCCATATTCACCCATACTATTTCACAAAAGGCTGCAATTCTGAAAACCTGCAGCATCGTTAGAGGGTTTTTGAATACACATTAGGATTTTTCTTTGGACCCTCTTGTGAAAAGGAGACGTGGAAGATAAGAAGAGAAGACAAAATTAACTGTCAAACATCTATGCTATTCGAAAATGTATGCTATAGGCTTAAGTGTTACTTGACTCATTTTCTTGTACGTAATGTACCGATATGAGTCATGGTACCGAATGTAAGTTGAGTAAATAAAGAGATAATAATAATAATAATAATAATAATAATAATAATAATAATAATAATAATAATAATAATAATACCACAAGCTGTAAATTGTATGTGACGAATGTACAGTATGTGCCTGATGAATGAAGATCTTTGCAATTGGAGAAATTTAGGTTACATTATTTAAATGACTCATGGTGGTTCAGTATTGATATGCTAGAATAGTTCTTAATACGAATTGTACACCCGCCTGAATCGATACTATATAGAAAATTAATTATTTAACTTGTTTTTAGTACATGTTTCGAGGATTAATTACATTTTATCCCCTTCATTAGGTAAAAAAATATTGAAAGACCAAAATAAAACCTAGCACAGTAATAAGATACGTTATTTAACCTAATATGGTGCACCATATAATTTAGGTTATAAGATCAGAATAAAATGAAATGAAATAGATGGTGACGGTGATCAGCTTGCAGGTGTTTATGGCAAATAGTAGTTCCGTATTTAAGCTTGAAATGGTAGATTTGGAATACCAAGAGCCTGTAAGCTTAAAGATCCATTATTAAGCCTTTTCAAATCAAAGCGGTTTCAAGTAACACGACGTGATGAAAAGTGATCTCTTGGTAAAGAGAGGTTAATTCAAAGCATATGGTGTATGAGGTTAGGACAATGTTACATTTAGAAAATGGATCTTTAAGCATACAGGCTCTTCATTAATTATAGACCTACACGGATTGGTGAAGTATTGGTATTCCACATCTACCATTCCAAGCTTCAATACGGAACTACTATTTGTCATAAACACCTGCAAGCTGATCACCGTCACCATCTATTTCATTTCATTTTATTCTGATCTTATAACCTAAATTATATGGTGCACCATATTAGGTTTAATAACGTATCTTATTACTGTGCTACGTTTTATTTTGTTCTTTCAATATGTTTTTTAGCTGATGAAGGGGATAAAATGTAATTAATCCTTGAAACATGTACTAAAAACAAGTTAATAATTAATTTTCTTTATAGTATTGATTCAGGCGGATGTACAATTCTTATTACGAAATTTAGGTTATCTCCGCTTGCACTGCTGCCTAGCAGTTGGGCGAGACTGAGGCTGATATTTATTTAATTTTGCCTTGTAATCACCAAATTCGATGAGATAGAACATTGACGAGCCGACGACGTACTTTTCTGAATGCCGTAGGTTATCCCTCCATTCAAAATTACGACTTCCCCTGCTAGGAATCGAACCCGCAGACCTAGGATCATGAGGCTAATACACTACCACTGATCCACTGAGAATATGCACTCGATACGTTTTGAGTATAAGCTGTCCACAAGTTATTGAACGAGTGCAATTAGCAACTGAGACAGGGTTATTGCTGTTATTCCGATAATGCAATAAATATGTCACCGTTAATTAGGACCTTGTACTAATTAAAATAGCACGGACCTCACACTGCAGTCAGCTGAATGTTGGCGCGTCTCCAGGGCGATCACTTTTCAACTGTTGTTCAATGGAATGCGCCCCCCCCCCCCCCCTATTGCGCATTCCTGGTTCACTTTACACTCTGAGCATATAGCGTACTATGTCTTTATGAAAATATCTTGAATATCGGTTTCAAGTACACGTTACAAAACGCTGTCAGTTCAGAGGCTGGGATTCCAAAAATATTTGTCTCCGTTATCCCTTAAAATACTCAGATAGTAAATAATGTTTGGACAACTAAAAGCTGTGAGAGATCAGTGAAGGATACGCCTTGATCAATACTAAAATCATAATAACATGTTTAATGAAAATACAGTACTTACTAAAGTCGGACATGCTTAGAGACGAATAATAGTGTCAATCACATGTGTGGAGCCCACGACTGATTGGCAAGTCCTTTCTTAGGCACACATTATGTAATCGATAGCATTTATACATTCAAACACTTCCGATCAACTCATATTCCTACATTTTCATATTACTTTATTTATAGATTTCAGCCTTTTATTTCAATATCCATGCCCAAAGCAAATGCAACATTAATTTATTTTATTGGACTAACTATTTTCACAGCAACACATCAAAAAGCTTTTTATTTCAACGTAAACATATGATCACAATTGCAAATCATCCCAACCTCAAAAATTTTCAATGAACTATTATATCAGTTCCACATCGCTTGCCACGGTGGGAGAGTGGTTATCGTGTCGGACTGCCAACCCCAATCTTGCAGGTTCGCTCTTGGCCATGGTAAGTGATTTTTGAATGGCGACAAAAATCACGATACGCACGTCATACGAAGTTGTTATGTTAAAGAACCCATTTTAATTCAGAAGGCCATGTTCAAAATGCCAAAATTAATCTCGGGATTTTCCGCCAACATAAAGTTCCTCAATTCTCTACTAGAAAGCGCTATAGTGTCAAGGAGCTTAGATATCTAACCTCCTTGACTTTCATAGCGCTTCAAGGAGCGATAAAAAATTCTACATGCAAGTTGGTCTCTGGGCGTCAATTAACAAAGCTTGCACCCGGCACCGAGGTCATGCGATATTATTATTAGTATAGTTCCACATCATTGACATTTCCACTTCGAGCTGTCTTTTCAAGAGATTTATCTTTCATCGTTAACCTAAAAATTGTAAACACTTCTGATTTTTAGTCTTTAAGAGTATTTTAATCATTTTAGATAGTTAGTGTTTTGGAAATACATTAAAACTTCGTTTAACCGCCACTCGTTAAACCGTCAGTTTCTGTTAACCGTCATAGCTGTAATAGCTTAATAATAGGCTACTGTAACAACAAAGTGCTTTAAAGTGCAGTGACGCGTTCGCTTTGTTTACTTACTCTAAGTTTATATTACTGTACATTATTTTGCCACATTTGTAGCTACTGTACGGATGTTTTTATCATGTAATGAAAATGAAAATCCACAGCCTGTTTCCAGTCGACCGACCAGGTCAGGGAATGGAATGAATGAATCCCCCATCTAGCGGCGAGGATATGAACTGTACCGGCTGCCGAAGCCTGTCTCACTCCCCTGGGGAAATGATTAAATGAATGACAGTTGAAATGAAATGATAGTGGAGAGAGTTGCTGGAATGAAATTGGTGACAGGGTAAACCGGAGTACCCGAAGAAAAACCTGTCTGCCTCCGCTTTGTCCAGCACAAATCTCACATGGAGTGACCGGGATTTGAAACACGGACCCAGCGGTGAGAGGCCGGCGTGCTGCCGCCTATGCCAGGGAGTTTTATCATGCAATAAATAGTTTTATTCGCTATTACAATCGTGTTTAATTTCTTTTCGCTTCGAAATATATTACAATACATTACTGTGAGAGTGATATCTGTCTAGAATATAATTGATTCAGGTCATGTTTTGGAGGAATAATACAGTGTTTCTGTTATTTGTATCCGCTCAACCGTCACGACCACGGCCCCGACGATGACTGTTAATCGAGTTTTTACTGTAGTTTTGAAATCAGCCTTTTTTATATAAAATTGTATGAAAATCTTGCAACTTCATTTGTATCAACTACTGTTTGCTGAAGAAGGTTATAATGTAACACTATACACAAGAATTACTATTTATTGACTTACGGTATTACAGTGAAACCCCTGAAATCCGAACTAATTGGGGCTGTAGCCTGTTCGGATTTCAATTTGTTCGGATTAGCCAAAAATATCCATAACATAATAACCAGCCCTCGTTACGGTATAGGACTGTACGTTAAGTTAGCGACAGTGAGGAAGAAGAAACTCCGACAAACAATGTGACTTATACTGAAGCTGCATCTGCTCTTGACATCGCATTGCGTTTCGTAGAACAACACGCAGTAGTCACGCCAAACGATGTCATATGTATGCGAGGCTGGCGCACGATTGTCTCCGCGGAAATGTTTTCGTCGCTTCGACAGTTGAAGATAACTGATTTCAAGTGAAAGATTAAGTGATATTTTGTGTTTTTCTATTGTCATTTCATTGTTTTCGCAAAGTGATTAACCTAAGGAATTACAATAACAAACTTTTCCGTTTTTCAATCCTGGGTGAGATAAGTATGTAGGCTCATTTACACTTTGTTAGGTATGCTAATTGTACTTCTTTGTTCATTTTTCAACTAATTATTTAAAATAGCGTTATATTGTAGAATATATAATTGTTTTATGACTAAAATAAGTTTCTGTTTTTTTTCCAAACTTTAAATTGTCGAAAATAACTCATTCGGATTACCCGGGATTTCGGATTTCTGGGGTTCGGATTTGAGGGGTTTCACTGTATTAGCCTGCTTCATTACAACAATGTTGTTATAAAACAAATTTTCATTAATTAATATTTTATGAAACATAAGGTGAGGAATCTGTACAGAAACCAGACAGCAGTTATTAGAGTCGTAGGACATGAGGGAGAAGCTTGTATTGAGAAAGGTGCAAGGCAAGACTCCAACTTATCACCCACACTTTTCAATCTGTACATTGAGCAAGCAACGAAGGATATCGGAAAAAATTCAAAGTAGGAGTAAAGATTCAAAAAGAAATAATTTCAATTCTGAGATTTTCTGATGACATCGTCATCTTAGCCGACACACCAGAGGATTTGAATGAGTTTTTAGATGGTATGGATTCTGTCTTTAGGAAAGAATTCATGATGAAAATTAATAAATGTAAAACAAGAATATTGGAATGCAGCCGAAATAAATCACAAACCCCTATTGACGTCAAATTGGCAGGTGAAAATCTAAAGGAAGTAGGAGACTTCTGTTACTTAGGAAGCAAAATAACCAATGATGGACGAAACAAAGAGGATATAAAAGATAGATTAGCACAGGCAAGGAAAGTATTTCTACAGAGAAGGAATCTGTTGACATCGAAAATAGATTTAGGTATTAGGAAGTCATTTTTGAAAGTCTTTGTCTGTAATATGGCGCTCTATGGAAGTGAAACTTGGACTGTTGGAGCAGCAGAGAAGAAGAGAATAAAAGAGTTTGAAATGTGGTGTTACAGGAGAATGATAAAGATAAGATGGGTAGATAGGATTACAAATGAAAAGGTATTAAGACGAGTGGGAGAGGAGAGATGTTTCTGGCGACTGCTAATGAAGAGAAGAGATAGGTTGGTAGGACACATACTGAGACACCCAGGAATAGCAAACTTAGTTATGGAAGGAAGGGTCGAGGACAAGAACGGTAGGGGTAGACCAAGGTTTGAATATGTTAAACAGATTGCCTCGGATGTAGGTTGTGGTAGCTATGTAGAGATGAAACGTTTAGCTTAGGACAGGAGCGTAGAGTGCTGCATCAAACCAGTCAAAAGTCAGAAAAGGCAAAAGGCAACAACTATTTGTATGAAACACTTTGATATTAAATTAACAATTTCATTTTTTAACACCTTCACTCACTTTTAGAAGCATTTAATAATGGAATTTGATTATATCAAGTTTAAGATATTGTACCATATACTAAGCTAACTTTTCGCTGATGCTCACACCATTGTTCGTGTCTACTTAAGCATTGTGAGGATTGTATTACCATATAATCACCCCAAAGAGACAAACTCCGGATTTGTTATCACCATTTTAGCATTTCACCTAACATTAGATATACTACATTTAGTATACACCGACAGTTGCATTACCAATACTGCAACTAAATAATTGTACAAATTGTAAATAATTTTTCACCTGTATTCTCAAACATAGATGTTATAGCCTAAGTGTAATGGATCCGATGAACGCTTGACGATCGAAACTGGTCACCCTAGTGTATTTATTAATCTCATGTAATTTATTTCAAGATTAGGACATAACCCAGCTCTTTTTGGGTACATTCGTGTTGACCGACTGAAAAGCACCAAACTTGTCTACTTAAGCATGTACTGTATATTCATTAAACATGTTATTATGATATAAGTATTGATCAAGGCGTATCTTTCAGTGAACTTGAATAGTTAAATAACAATACGGACTCATCAAAAAACCATTACGGACTCAACAAAAAACCATTAACACGATTAATGTCTACGCGTACCATTTCAAAAGCTATACAACATGGACGTGAGAAATTTAGGTTCCACCGGACATATATCTACAACCATTTAACCCCAGGAATTGAAATTAAGATGAAAAGAAAATGTATATTGAAGACTGATGACCACCACATTTAACGTTATTTATCAAACGGTTGCCTTATCGCTTTCTGAAGTTCATCATTACCTACGCGGGAAAAAATTATATAATAAACTAGTCCTGCATTCTAAAATTACCGAACCGAGGACATAAATATGGCGCGAGAGAAAAGAAATGTTTGTTTATTTTTTTATTTTTTATTTCGTTAGGGCCATCTATGGACCACGGTGCTTGTGTTTTAGCTGTTTCTTGATGTCATCGTCAGGCTTGCCACGATTGGTGTTCTTAGTGGTGGGTTTGGCAGCTGCTTTCATGTTGGTACCTCGAGCTTTTCTGATGGCCCAGTAGTCCTTCATTTTCCGGCTAAATTGAATCTTACGTTCCTCAGACCATTTCCTAGTCTCGTCTTTTGGTCTGTGGGTAACTTCTGTGAGGGATGTTACGAAGGATTTAATTTTAAGAGCTGTGTGATAGTTACTCCGGTCGGCTATGTCATTTTCATTTATATGGAGTTCCGATAGATCCTTTTCCACTTGCTTCTTCCTCAAGAATCCAGTAGCTTTGCCCTTGTTAGCAGCCTTGAAGATCCTATGGGATAACCTGTTTGAGTCCATTCTGAATAGATGTCCGTAAAAAGCCAGTCGCCTTCTTCTGATGGCATCTATGAGATTTTCTTAGTGTTTATATAGCTCACGATTTGGTTGATACTATCGGCTTCCATCTGGTAGAATTCTTGGTCCTACTATCCGCCTCAGGAACTTTCTTTCTTGTACCTCGAGGGCTCTTAATGGGGTCTTCTTAGTTAGACATAGACACTCTGCTGCATGGAGGACTGAAGGTCTGACTACTGCATTGTTTATTTATTTATTTATGTATTTATTTGGTGATAAAAGACTACTAGGCCTAAGTACATATACGTGACTTTCCAAATCGTGAGAAACACAAAATAGAAACGGTGGCCAAGTGATTTTCTAATACTTAAAATGATTTCCCTAGCGATATAATCACCCTGGAGGGTGAATGATAAAGATAAGATGGGCAGATATGGTTACAAATGAAAAGGTATTAAGACGCTAAGAACAGTGAATCATTATTCAGATCTTAGTATAGAGACATCACATGTTCAATTGTTTTCAAAAATTCAAGATGGTATCAGATCGAAATGTTGAAACCTTATTTTTTAATTTTACGTACCCTATTCATGCGATTGAATAAAAGATTCGTATGATAAGCTATTATAATAATCATAATATAATGGCACTAAATTCTGTAGCTTACTTTACGTAAATCATAGAAGTAATGCATTGACTTCTCTTAAATTAAACTTCCGAGTGCGTTACGGAAAGATACCATCTCGCGGGAGGAGTCTTATTTACCGATACTGAGAGTAATATGTTCTATCACATACCTTCTCAATGGAATGTTGTTGGTGGAAACATTGGTAGTGTATCGAAAGCTATTTAGTATAAATAACATGGAAAATCCTTGTAGTAGCCGGGAGAGTTTTAATGGAAAAGACCAAGAGGATGAATGAAAATAGGCTATGTAGTTCTTCACAGAACTACTTGTTTATTTATTTACTAGCTGAACCCGACATGCGTTGCAACGCCAATCAAAGAAAGTGTTGGCTTTGTAATTTTGTTCTTGAAGTGGTTTTGGACACACAATTCCTTTTTTTCAATTTCCGCTAACAGCCTCCAAACTATCGTAAAATGGATTAACTAATTTAGAAACATTCGTGGGAACGTCCACAACAACTCACCAAAGTTTCATTGCAATCGGATAAATGGCATATGAATGCATACGGAATTTCGTTTATACGATTCGTGCACTGTCAATCATTTGTTGAATCAACTTGTTCGCTACCAATTGTGAAATGGATTTACTAAGTTAGAAACTTACACGTAAGTGCACACAACTAACTATACATCAAAGTTTCGTCACAATCGATGAATGATATATGAACGAATACAGGATTTTGTTGAAACGCTTCAAGTGTCGTCACTCATTTGTTGCATCTACTTGTGCGCCAAATATTGTAAAATGGATTTACTAAGTCGAAAACCTTCCCTGGCGTGTACACAATAACTCATCAAAGTTTCATCGCAATCGGATGAATGGCATATGAACGCATACGGGACTTTGCTGAAACGGTTCGCATGCCGTCGCTCATTTGCTGAATCTACTCGTGTGCTACCTATTGTAAAGTCTATCTACTAAGCCAGAAACCCCTCCTGGAGTGTACACAACAATTCTTCAAAGTTTCATCGCAATCGGATGAATGTTATATGAACGCATATGGGATTTTGTTGAAACGATTCGCGTGCCGTCGCCCATTAGATGAATCGACCTGTGCGCTACCTATTGTAAAATGCATGTACTAAGCCAGACACCTTCCCTGGAGTGTACACAACATCTCACCCAAGTTTCATCGCTATCGGACGAATGGTATATGAACGCATACGGGCCTTTGTTTAAACGATTCGCGTGAATCGTTGAATCTACTCATGCGCTACCTATTGTAAAACAGATTTACTAATCCTGAAACTTTCCCTGGAGTGTACTCAACGTTTCACCAAAGTTTCATCGCAATCGGATGAATGGTATATGAATGCATGTGGGAATATTTTGAAACGAATCGCACGCAATTTTGTTGAAGCTACTCGCGCGCCATCTATTTTAAAATGGATTTACTATGCCTATAGATTTCTCGGAAGTGTGTACAACCACTCACCAAAATTTGATATCAATCGGATGAATGGTTTATGAACGCATAAAAGACGAACAGAAAGACATTACTTTTTATATATAAGAAGAAGATTTTATTAAAAGCCCATTTATTCCCGACGCAGCACGATAAAACCAGGTGAATCTCTCAGATTTTTTTAATACCATGAATATGAATAATTCGGTTAAGTCCAGAGTGCGACTTTCAGAATAAAAAACCCGTAGTCAAAAATTCATAAATTAATTGCTTATTCCGCTAAAAAATCAAATCAAACCCGTTCTTCTATATTTACCCTCACCAAATACCAGAAAAGTTTGTCTAATACTAGCTCATGATTACTAAAATGTATCTTTCCATTACTTGATTACAACTCTTGTACTGCTCAGTGAAAGATTCAGTGCTAAAATAGCGACCATATTTCAAAAATCTTTTAATATACGGTGTTTCTCTCACATACGAACCAAATAGTGGTTCATGATGTAATCACGTCCTAATTCGTGAATAGCCCAGACATTCGGGATACCAGTTACTATGGTATATGAGTGGGTGGGCTTCTTGGACATATTCTGAGTAGTGGCCCTACTTGTGCTCAGGTGGCTAAGACTACCCAACTCACTCGTTTGGTCCTGGGGTGAAACTCTGGGGCCCTGTGTAAATAAGTCTAGCAGACTGCTTCATATTATCACCAAGATTTCAGTTTGACTTACTTAAAATAAAAAGGCAAACGCAAGCATGTGTCATTTAATTTTTAAAAATAGTACGGGTCGAATGTTATATTAATTAATGTTTGTATCATATTTCTACCCCAGACTGTATTTGGCACACACCTGAGCACTGGTTAAGAAAATGTAATTTCTGGATATGTTTGACACATTGTTTTATTTTTGTAATGTCGCTTAGGGGGCTGAAAATGCACACATCGCTTTTCGTAGGGCTGCATCTAATTACGTATAATGTTTGTGTGATATTTTAGGTTATTTATTTATCGTATGGCTTTTAGTGCCGGGAGTGTCCGAGGACATGTTCGGCTCGCCTGAGTCTGTAGCTGCTTCCAGCGGATACCCTAAAGGGTGAGCTACAAGCTCCGTTCAATTTCAAGTAGTTCCAACTTTCGCCACCAGATATCAATGATACCTAGTGGTGAACGATGGAACTTTGATAGAGCGTTCTGACGAAATCCAACCTAACAAATTTTGCTTTACACAAGTTTAGTCTGTGAAAGGATTTTTTACATGCCATAAATCTATGACATGGGACTTACTTCCCCTCCGAAGGAAGGCATACTGAAGGATTTTTAACGCTCTTAAAAAATCCGACGACTTCGGCCGAGTTTGAACCCGCTATCTTGGGCATAGCAGTTCAGCATGCTACCGACTACGCCACCGAATTCACCTCATTGCCCCCCCCCCCCCGCCCCCTCGGAAGGCAGGTTTAAAAAGCTCCTGTGAGATGGCGTTGCCATGGTATCGGCTCAGCATTCCTTGATGTTTCTTCGAGCGGGAATAGTGTTTAGCAAAATCTCGAAAACTGTTGGTTCTAAGGCCCTAAAACGCGGCTTACGTTGTCCCTTCGGAACCTACTGAGTTCTTTTTCTCCCATCAAGGGAATTAATATGAACTTTGGCAGGTTATTATTATGACAAATTCGGTATTTTATCAATATTAGCCTATGCTAATGTGTGAATGGGCCTATACTATGGAATGGATACGACTGTTCAAATTTCAAGTACAGTAGATAGGTTTTGGAATCCTGCGGGTGACTAAGTGTGCAAAATTTGGTTGAGATAGGTGAAACTGTATAAATTTGCATAAGGAACAGACAAACAAACGTACTTTAAGCTTTATATGTAGAATGAAGAAGCTATTTCCTGAAACCAAACTTTTCAACTCCCATAAGTATAGTTGACTGCTGAACGATGTGGGGACGTTTTGGTTGGGGAACGAACTTCTCCAATGAAATATGCAATAGATGGCAAACCTCGCTGCACTGTACTTTGTTTCTATTTCTCTCACACTAACCTGCCATCTGGGAGAACTCACAGCACTGTACTTAAAAACTTGGCAATCAATTCTCCTGAATTTAAAATGAAAGCAATTAAGTGCTATTTTAAGAAACATTCCTGTTTGCATAAAAAAAACAAAGAAGAACAACTGCATTGTTCCAGGCTATGAAAAGTTTGTCCACGTGTGTATAAAGTAATCTTGGTAGCTTATCTCAAGGGTTATTGTGGACAAGGTCTGTGCTGACAGCGCAAGGCATATCGATCCGCTCCCACCAGCGGCACGCCACAATACAACCAGCAGCCATAAAGCTAATATTGTATCAGGATCATACTTAATACCAACATTGTAGCCTCACCTTCCCTACAGACATGTAACATCTAAAGTAAGGATAATATCCTTAATATACAGTATTATAGTTTAGTGCGTTTATCTCAAACAATATGCATTAAATATTAACCCAGAATTTAAACTTGACCAACAGAAATACAATTTTATATGAAGAGATTTCACAGCCATAACAGCTCTTGAGGGTATTTCTTTACCACTTACCAGTAGACCAGAGTTTTCCAGCCTAAACTGAACACACTTGTATCACAGGCCTAACACGTTTAGCGGTAAACAAAACAGAACAATAAAAGTTATCTTTAAAAAGATTGTTATAGATGTTGATTCTTAAGGGCTTGCGACATCGTGCTCATGTAGCCCGAGTACGTGGGTATGTGTAAAATTTGTCTGATAAACTGTGTTCGTGTGATGTCTGTGCTAATGTGTGTAGACCTATTTGTAATTAAAGTAGGATTTTGGTAGGAAGTGGCCGTATCCGTAAGTTAGGTAGCGTCCCGGCATTTGCCTGAAGTAGAAGTGGAAAACCACGGAAAACCACTTCCAGGATGAGTGAGGCAGAAATCATACCCGCTTCTTCTCAGTTTTGCCTCACGAGGCTGGGTGTACCAGCCCTCAAACCAGGGTATTTTGCCAAGCCAGGAATCGATCCCGGACTTCCGCGGTGATGAATGCTAGCCACTACGCAAATCTGACGGGCACAGATGCGATGTACTGTAAATACACATTATAGTGAAAAATTAAAATCCACAGCCTGCTACCAGTCAACCGACCGGGTCAGGAATAGAATGAATGAAGCCCACATCTAGCAGCGAGGATATGAACTGTGCCGGCTGTCGAAGCCTGTCGCACCCTGAGGCAATGATTAAATGATTGACAGATGAAATGAAATTATAGTGGAGAGTGTTGCTGGAATGAAAATGTTGACAGGGAAAACCGGAGTACCCGGAGAAAAACCTGCCTGCCTTCGTTTTGTCCAGCACAAATCTCACATGGAGTGACCGGGATTCGAACCACGGACCCAGCGGAGAGAGGTCGGCGTGCTGCCGTCTAAGCCACGAAGGCTTAAATACACATTATAGTACAGTATAATATTCTTACCTTCGGATACCACGCGGCTGGTAGGCAACCCAATGTACGTGCCTGCTGGCAAGGCTGCTGACCTCTAAGCCTGCTTTTACAGTGTACGAACCACTTACTCCATCAATATTCTACAGGAAGGCATCCAGTTGCAAAAACCATCCACCACGTAGAAACTCATCACATCTCATTTCCGACCTTGTGGAAACTGGATTAACACGCAGTAGATATACACACGTTATTTGTACTTATACGAATCTTGGACGAAACTAATAGAGATAAACATAAACGTTGTACGAAGGGTCGTGAGATTGTAATGTCTAGTTCACTTTTAGCATTGGAGAGCATTGGCTGTGTCGACGAATCACGGCTGCAGCAAGGGCTGTGATTAGTCAGCGTATTTATAGGGTGGACCAATCAGCGATGTCGTTCCAGGTTTGGAAGAATATGTAGAACTCCCGCGGTTTTAACTTCGTATATCTTTGGTACCTTTTAAATTGCAATGCACCTAGCAATAGTTCATGATCATTGTTACTAGGTCATAAGTGTTTCCATATCTTCTTAAAACAAGAAGTGCGGTGAACAGCAAGGTCATAGTTCGGTTCGTGGTCGCCATCCATGCCTTATCAGCTGTAAGGCCGTCTGAAATGAAATATTTTATGCCACCTCCCATTTACGTACAATTCTTGATCGGATCCGCATTCGTACAGAATAAATGAGCTAATAGATGGTACAAAAGGGTGTTAATCGACGAAAAACATTCTGGTAATGATTCTTGTTAACTTAAGAAGATACGGATACACTTAGGGCCTAGGCGCAATGATTATGAACAACCATTAATACGGATGCCAAGAAAATACGAAGTTAAAAACACGTGAGTTCTACTTTATTTTCCAAACCTGGAACTACATCGCTGATAGGTTCCACCCTGTAACTACGCTTGTAAAGGTTCACACCTCGATATTGAGAAGGAGTGTAGTAAATAGCTCGGTTAATAGGGCACCAATCTCCAACAGACGGTTGAGAGATAAATTTATACTTCTTATTATTAAATTGAAGCTCTTTAATTTCGGGGGAGGGGCAACAGAGACTACCTGCAAAATACCTTATTCTACTATCATGACATCTGGGAAGTATAGCGTTGGGAAGATTGACTAAAAGTCATAGATAGTTAAAATGAATTTATTAAAAAACAGGATGAGGTGAGTGACGTCTTGTGACCTTCCAAACAGAGGAATAAAAAGGGAAAGTTCTTGCTTTAAATCAGTGAAGTTAACAGAAACTTGCTTTAAATCAGTGAAGTTAACAGAAACTTGCTTTAAATCAGTGAAGTTAACATAAACTAAGTCCGACTTGCAACTGACAAAAGTACAGCGTGTTCCGATACAACACGGAACTGTAAAATGGGTTGCCTACCCACCAGCAATCGGCTTGAAATCTGCTCTCAGCGCGCTAGCGACGGGGCTGAGTTCGATTTCACTGATTGCCGCCTTCTAATGCAGCATTGCAAAGTATTTTGCTCTTTCAAATATATTTACACAGGCTTCACAATAAGTATGAAGTGATGTCTGTTTCAGAACTTGTTATTTTACGCTACAGTTAATGGCTTTTGCAGAGCATTTCTATGAAATAAAATGTTATTTTACAACATAGTTTATTACAACACAATGTATTGTTGTGTTATATTTTACGTACAACACAATTTATTGCATTTTAACCCAATACCACAAAACGAGATGTTGTTGTTTGAGTCTTCAGTCTTTTGACTGGTTTGATGCAGCCCTCCATGCCTCCCTGTCCTGAGCTAATCGTTTCATCTCTACATAGCTCCGACACCCTACATCGGAGGCAATCTGTTTAACATATTCTAACCTAGGTCTACCCCTACAGTTTTTGTCCTCGACCCTTCCTTCCATAACTAAGCTTGTTATTCCTGGGTGTCTTAGTATGTGTCCTACCAACCTATCTCTTCTCTTCATTAGCAGTCGCCAGAAACATCTCTCCTCTCCCACTCGTCTTAATACCTCTTTGTTTGTAACCCTATCTACCCATCTGATCTTCATCATTCTCCTGTAACACCACATTTCAAATGCTTCAATTCTCCTCTTTTCTGCTGCACCAATAGTCCAAGTTTCACTTCCATAGAGCGCCACGCTCCAGACAAAGGCTTTCAAAAATGACTTCCTAATACCTAAATCTATATTCGATGTCAGCAGATTCCTTTTTTGTAGAAATGCTTTCTTTGCCTGAGCCAACCTACTTTTAATATCCTCTTTGCTTCGTCCATCACTGGTTATTCTGCTTCCTAAGTAACAGAAGTCTCCTACTTCCTTCAGTTTTTCACCTGCCAATTTGATCTCCATAGAGGTTTCTGATTTATTTCGGCTGCATTCCAGTATTTTTGTTTTACATTTATTTATTTTCATCATGAATTCTTTCCGTAAGACGGAGTCCATACCATTCAAAAACTCATTCAAATCCTCAGGCTTGTCGGCAAAGATGACGATGTCATCAGCAAATCTCAGAGTTGAAATTATTTCCCCTTGAATCTTCACTCCCACTTTAAATTTTTCTCTAATTTCCTTCATTGCTTGTTCAATGTAAAGATTGAAAAGTATGGGTGATAAGTTGCAGCCTTGCCTTACACCTTTCTAAATACCAGCTTCTCTCTCATGTCCTTCAACTCGAATGACTGCTGTCTGGTTTCAGTACAAATTGTATATCACCCTCCTATCCCTGTACTTTATTCCAATTGATTTCAAAATGTCAAACAATTTAGTCCAATCAACGTTATCAAAAGCCTTTTCTAAGTCTACAAAAGCCATGAACGTTCTCTTATCTTTCCTTAATCTACCTTCTAAAATCAGCCTAAGACTTAGAACAGCTTCCCTTGTTCCTACATTTCTCCTGAAACCAAACTGGTCTTCACCCAACTCCGTTTCTATCTGGCTTTCAATCCTCTTGTAAATTATTCTAGACAGGATCTTTGAAGCATGAGTAATCAAGCTGATTGTACGGTAATCTTCACATCTGTCAGCTCCCACTTTCTTTGGTATAGGGATGATTACATTCTTCTTGAAATCAGGGGGTACCTCACCTGTCTCATAAATCCTACACACCAAGTGAAATAACCTGATCAGACCTTCATCTCCTATGCAGCGTAGCAACTCAATAGGTATATCATCCATGCCTGGTGCTTTGTTCCTGCTTAAGTCTTCCATAGCTCTATCAAATTCTGATCTCAATATTAAATCTCCTTTCGCATCCTCATCAATTTCCTCCTCCCTTTCCATTACATGATTCTCAATCTCCTTTCCCTTATACAAACTCTCTATGTAAGCTTTCCATCTCTCAACCTTTTCTTCCCTATCTGTCAGAGGCTTTCCATTTGTGTCCTTAATATCACAGCACTTAGTCTTCTTTTCCCCAAAAGTATTCTTAATCCTTCGATAAGCTGTGTCTACTTTTCCTAATTTCAGACAATTTTCTATACCTGCACATTTCTCTTTCAACCATTCTTCTTTCGCTTCCTTGCACTTCTTGTTAACCTCATTTCTCAGACGTCTGTATTCTGCTTTCCCCTTTTCATCTCTTAGATTCTTGTGTTTCCGCCTTTCATCCATCAATTCTAGTATATCCTGAGTGATCCACGGTTTTCTACCTATTCTTTCTTTCCTACCAATGTTTTCTTCTGCGGATTTTGTTATTTCATTCTTCAAAAGTGCCCATTCGTCTGCAATTGAAGTTTGTTTAGGGTTTTTCATTAGTCCTTCCTTTATACTCTTCTTGAATCTTTCGTTTACATCCTTCTCTTTCAGTCTGTCCATTGCCCACCTTTTTGGCTTTTGACTTTTCTTCAGTTTCTTCAACTTTAATCTGCATTTCATTACAACCAGATTGTGATCAGAGTTTATGTCAGCACCAGGATATGTTTTACAATCCAAAATCTGGTTTCGAAACCTCTGCTTGACCATAATGAAGTCGATTTGGTAACGCCCTGTATCTCCTGGTCTCATCCATGTGTATATTCTTCTATTGTGGTTATTGAATAAGGCGTTAGCTATGACCAATTCATGCTCGGTGCAGAATTCTACCAGCCTGCTTCCTCGATCATTCCTTTCACCTAATCCGAAATCTCCTACTATCTTCCCTTCTCTCCCTTTTCCTACCACAGCATTCCAATCTCCCATTACTATAACATTTTCATCACCCTTGATATACCTCAGAATTTCGTCTATTTCTTCGTAGACCTTTTCAACATCCTCATCATCAGCTTGACTGGTAGGCATATAGACTTGTACCACTGTAGTGCAGGTAGGTTTTGTATTGATTTTTGCTACAATAATCCGTTCACTATATTGCTCATAATATTCCACCCGCTGTCCAAGTTTCCTACTCAATATGAGGCCAACCCCTGCTTGGCCATTGTTTGATTTAGTGCTAATGACCCTATAGTCTCCTGACCAAAAGTCCTGTTCTTCCTGCCAGCTCATTTCACTAATCCCAACCAAATCCAACCTCAACCTATCCATTTCCCTTTCTAAGTTTTCTAACCTTCCACTTCCTAGCAGACTTCTAACATTCCACGCTCCGATCCGTAGAATGTCAGATTTCCTCTTTGTCACTTCTGTGATGTTAACCCCCTCTCGAGTAGTCCCCACCCGGAGATCCGAACGGGGGACTAGTTTACCTCCGGATTGAAATTTTGCAAGGGAGGAGGCCATCATCACATGTAATTATGCATAGAGAGGTGCATATCCTCGGGAATAGCATACGGCTGTAGTTTCCCGTTGCTTTCAGCCGTGCAGCAGGACGCAGTGTAGCCATTATTGGCTTATATTATCAATATCTTAACCGTCTATAAGACTAGTAAAGAATTGATTTATTCTGAAAGGCTGCTACTCCCTTTCAGAATAAGTAAAGAGCAATTCTACTAACAAAAATATTACCCTTCTACCATACTAACAATTAAATACCAAAACTCTACTAAAAAAAAACTTAAGTTCCACCAACAACAAATACTACCACTAAAACAGTCTGTCAACAGGCACACTCACATGCACCCTCACACATCACAGTCTACTGAAACAATGAACTATAACTAATAAACAATGCAACTGCTACCAGACACACTCACACACCACAGTCTAATAGAACAATGACATATATCTAATAGACAAACTAACTACCTACTTACAACTAAAACTAACTACATACTTACTGTACTTTTATTTGAATTGACAATATTTACAAAATGCAATTTAGATAGAAAATACTTACAAAATGTAATTTAGATTCAAAATTGTCACAAAATGCAATTTAAGGGGGACGTATGCAAAATTGCACTAAGTGAGAAATGGTTTTATTTCGGCTGTATTAAGGTAAATAAGGAGGATTGTGTAGTCGAGAATTGGTTTTTGACGTTTGTAACAGTGTTTTATACGAGTGTATTCATAAGAGAATCTGCGTCTGATACTAGATCGTTCAGTCCATAACATTTCGTATACTGGCGAGGCGAGCAGCACATTTATGTGAAGTGAGACGAACATTATTAGCACCGTATTGAAGCCATTGATATTTAATAAGCTGCGTTTGTTTATGAACATTGAGGCAACTCATATCAGTGAGATATCAACTCTACAGATATTCACAATGAACATTAACATGAAATGGAACGGAAGGCAGAATTATGGAAGGATCATAGGAGGTGGATTGATGAGCAGGCGGTGAAAGCAGAAGAAGCGGCAAGAAGGGGGGACGTTAAGGAGCTCTATGGCATCACAAAGATGCTTTCGAAGAAAGGTTTTAATAAAACTAGGCCTGTGAAGAGCAAGACGGGCGAGATCCTCACGACGTGTGAACAGCAGCTGACTAGATGGAGAGAACACTTTGCGGAGGTTCTTAATAGAGATAGAGGACCAGAAAGTAAGCAGCGAGGAGAAGAGGAAGAAGAAGCAGAAAGTGACGAGATACAATTTGGAAATGATTTGTTACAAAAGTGTAATCAGTCTTCGATGCGACTAAACAAGTTAATTTATCACAGACGTTACATCTACTGCAAATGGACATTTACATAAGGTGTTCGAAGTGGCGTCCATCATTTTCCAAGCAGAGGGCCACTCGTCGCATGAAGTTCTCTTGCGTTCGACAACATCTGAGGAGTAATTTCCGCAAAGGCTTTGGTAATGACGAGCTCCATTTCTTTGGTTAATTGTGGTGATCTTAAAAATACTCTTGACCTGACGTAGCCCCAAATGAAGAAATCCAGGACGGTCAGATCAGGTGAACGTGGTGGAAATTCTATAAAACCGACCATTCCTATCCACCGGCCAGGAAACAAGCGGTTTAAAACTTCTCTCGCCAGTCTGGAGAAGTGCGCTGGTTGACCATCTTGTTGAAAAAGCATGTTGTTCAACTTCGCAAATGTAAAATCATCCAAGATGTCCTGGAGTATGAAGTAAGGCGAAACTGTCTGTGTTCGTCGTTCTATCATTTTACAATGTTGCAGGTAAATAGTTCTGAAATAGAAATCGTTGAAACTTATTCTTAAATAAACTCAATTTTGTAACAAATCATTTCGAAATTTATCTCGTTTCGTTGTTTGGGTTAAAAAGCAATAAATTTTGTTATAAGAAAATACAACACACAAATACATTGTGTTGTAATAAACTATGTTGTAAAATAAAATTTTATTTCATAGAAATGCTCTGCAAAAGCCATTAACAGAAGCGTAAAATAACAAGTTCTGAAACAGAAATCACTTCATACTTATTGTGAAGCCTGTGTAAATATATTTGAAAGAGCAGAATACTTTGCAATGCTGGATAAGAAGGCGGGAATCAGTGTAATCGATCACAGCCCCGTCGCTAGCGCGTTGCGAGCAGATTTCAAGCTGATTGCGGGTGGGTAGGCAACCCATTCAACAGTTCCGTGTTGAATCGGAACACGCTGTACATGAGCTCACCGGCTTGTAGATCTGCATGGGCGATGTTGGCGTAGGTATCTCGTTTCTGAAGTTGACATCTCGGGTGGTCTTTCTTCGTCTTTCATAGCAAAGTTATCTGATCACTGATTGAAGAGATGCTGTCGCCTAGCTAAGTGAATAAAATTGTTTCGCCCGTCTTCGATATTCAGCGCAATGCTGGAAATATCGTATCTAAATCTCCACTGAATTGATTAGTTATACTTTATGACTCAATCAAGATGATTGACTATGAATTTCGAGTATTGAATCTTGAGTGTTGAATCTCAACAAGTACTATTTGAACAAGTGCCCCTTGAATACAGCTCCGTCCCGGCTTACATATGGCAATTATACCTCCCACCAACAGTAGGGGATCCGCCAACTTCGATGTGTCTGAGTTTACTATTTGGAAGCCCGGATTGACGTCTATTACAAAGATGGATGTAAATGAACATATGAATGTTATATTACCCTTCAACACAATAAATATATACATACACTAAGGTTGCAATTGCACATAATTCTAGTACTCCAGGTTCAAACTCTTGCTGTAATTCTGTTTCATCGGAATAGCCAATCAGGAAGCCGTGTCCTTCTCCAATTCTAAAAGTGAACTAGAAATTGCAATCTCGCCAACAGGATGGGTCGAACTACGTCTTCAGAGCTCTTAAGCATTATTTGTTAGTGGATGTCATAATTTTCCGACTGCTTTAAAAATACGCTACATTTACCCCTTACCATTCATTACTTTACGTTACTGTTGCTTATTAATCAGAATTTTAATCCATTTATATCTGGGAAATAACTTTATTGAAACGCAATTTGCACACTTTCTGTACAGGATATCTTATCTACGCCATTTGAATCTTGGACGAAATTCAAGCAGAAAAAAAAAACGTGGTAAAATTTCATCCCCTGAAAAATCCAGTAATATCAGGGCATATGGAAAATTTAATGATCCCTAGTAACTTTGCACATGTCAATGTAGTGGGAAAACAAAATTCGGATTTGGAGTAGTGGATGAATACCACTTCTATGCCCCACTAATCATAATAATACAAAAAGAAATGTTATTGTTTGAGATTGTAGTTTTTATCTACGTCATCGGCTCCTAAATTTACGGATAAGTATGACAATGAAAATGAGCACCACCATCACCACTACTTAGTCAGTGTGTGAGTCTTCAGTCGTTTGATCAGTGTGATGCAGCCCTCCAAACCTCCCTGTTCTAAGCTAATCTCTACATGGCCACCACACCTTACATCCGAAGCAATCTGATAAACATATTCTAGCCTTGGTTTACCCGTACAGTTCTTGTTCTCAACCCTTCCTTCCATGACTAAGTTCACTATTCCTGGTTGTCTTAGTAGTCTATGTGTCCTACCTACCTATCTCGTCTCTTACTTAGCAGTCGCCAGAATCATCTCTCCTCTCTCACTCTTCATTTGTTACTCTATCTACCCATCTGATCATCATTCTCCTGTAACACCACATTTAAAATACTTTTATTCTTCTTTTTTCTGCTGCACCAACAGTCCAAGTTTCACTTCCATAGAGGGCCACACTAGAGACAAAACTTTTAAACATGACTTCCTAATACCTAAATCTATATTTTATGACAAAATTTCTCTTCTGTAGAAATGTTTCTTTGCCTGAGCCAACCTCCTCTTTGCTTCGTCCATCACTGATTATTTTGCTTCCTAAGCAACATAATTCTCCTACTTCCTTGAGATTTTCACCAGCCAATTTGACGTCATTAAGGGGGTTTCTGATTCCTTTCGGCTGCATTCCATTATTTGTGTTTTACATTGTTATTGATTTTTATCGTAAATTCTTTCCTCAAGACAGAGTCCATACCATTTAAAAACTCATTCAAATCCTCTGATGAATCAGCTAAGATGCAAATCTCGGACTACTATTAGAATCAAACTTATTAATATTATTATTAATAATAATAATAATAATAATAATAAATAGCACAGTGCATTTAGGTTACTTTACATAGTAGAAGAAGAAATGAATGAAAATAAATGAAAAGGAAAATTATAGACATAAAATTACTTTGAACCCTCGAAGAATGAGGAGTAGGAAGATTACCTGGAAGGAATGACAGACAGGGAAAAGGTCCACTCTCAAGTCACTGGAAAATGCTCAGGAATCCTTCAAGAACACCAACTACGAACTCACAAGCCTTGAGGGTGTAGTGCTCTCCAGGGTGCACCCCTTTCGGTAGGGGATTCATTGAAGAACAGGAACAAACTTAAAGAGAGGTCTGACTTTTTGAAAAATGAGGGTATCAAGAAAGAAAAAGGTAAGGGACAAGCAAGTTGGGAAAATGAAAGACACTCTAGGCCTCAGGTATCCTAATGCAGTCAGGATTGGAAGAGAACAAGAGTTGCCCAATGGAGGTTAACAGGAAAGATGAAAGTGAGGAGGCTGACACAAGTAAGTGGAAGCAATTTACAAAAAAAAAGTATCTTCAGAGGGGAAAAGGAAAAAGAATAAAGAGTACTGACCCTCGAAAACTGTGTGTCAGGAAGGAATAAACAAGGGCCAATCAAACAGACACCCTAGTCCTCTGACACCTTTAAGGTCTATTTACACTTAGCAGTGGCGTAACAGTGACGTTATCAGCACGTGCTCCCGCCGGCCGTGAACTCACAGTGATGTCTGTTGTTGTTTGAGTCCTCAGTCTTTTGACTGGTTTGATGCAGCTCTCCATTCCTCCCTGTCCTAAGTCAATCGAGTCATCTCTACATAGCTACCACACCCTACATCCAAGGCAATCTGTTTAACATATTCTAACCTTGGTCTACCCCTACAGTTCTTGTCCTCGACCCTTCCTTCCATATCTAAGCTTGCTATTCCTGGGTGTCTTAGTATGTGTCCTACCAACCTATCTCTTCTCTTCATTAGCAGTCGCCAGAAACATCTCTCCTCTCCCATTCGTCTTAATACCTCTTAATTCGTAAACCTATCTACCCATCTGATCTTCATCATTCTCCTGTAACACCACATTTCAAACGCTTCAATTCTCTTTTTTCCTGCTTCACCAATAGTCCAAGTTTCACTTCCATAGAGCGCCACGCTCCAGACAAAGGCATTCAAAAATGACTTCCTAATACCTAAATCTATATTCGATGTCAACAGATTCCTTTTCTGTAGAAATGCTTTATTCACACTTAAACGTAGCATGATCGGCATCAGGCAGTGTTTTCTATACCACGGAAAACGGCGAAACTCACAGAAGCGGATTTATAGATGATTGCTCTTATTTTGGATGAAGAGGGCAACAAGTGAGAAAACGGATGTGCGTTCATCATGCCTGGAAAAAGAGAAGAACAGAAGGGGAATTTGCTACTCTTTACGTTTATAGCCTACTCCATATATTATTCTTAGGGTTGACAGATGATACAGCACAGGATAATTGCTCAATTGATCGATAAGTTTTTACTCATTGATCTATATAAAACTTTGAAATGACCCAGTGACACGGTGGTGAAATGAGAAAAATATCGTTGGGGACTAACCTGACTGTGACGGTGCTGCGACGGTTACAGCACTGTCACAGCCAGGTGCCGGCGAGTGTGAACACCACCACTCAATAACATGGAAGAATATCTTCAGGCTCGCCGGTAGGAGCACGTGTCGGGCACGTCACGATTACGCCACTGCTAAGTGTAAATGGACCTTAAAAACTTCGGCGTTGAAAGAGAATAAGATTTGGCCAAGGGAAATCGACAGACATGATAAAAGCGATGAGTCCTGGAGTCATACTTGAGTTGAGAGGGGCAGGGGAGTGAACCCTGTCACTCACCTAACAGTACAATGAGGCTACTGACCATGCTGGTTGTTCTGTCTCAGCGCCTCCATGCCATCTGCCCACCAGTCCGCCGTCTGCAGCCGGGTCGTGCTGTGCTCACGGCTGAAACAAAAGCAGGGAACTGCTTCAAACAAATGAGCAACATATACTGTCATAAATTACTTTCTTTCTTTCTTTCTTTGTTTCTTTCTCTTTCTTAGTTCTCGAGTTAACAGTCAAAACTGATTGTAATGAATAGAATAACCACGTAATACACAAGATAAAACTATATTTTGATGTTGGGATCAGATGGAGGACACTGCACCAGTGATCCACCAAGGGAGGTGATCCTTATTGTTCCAATGGAATTCCTCTTTCTGTCGCCACTGCAGGAGAAGGAATGTTAATGGTGCACGGTAGACACAAGAGAATGGGGTTATTGGAAAATACGAGGAGACAAGGAAACCGTTCGTCTTTTAGGAAAGAGAGAGACAGAAAGAGGCGGCAAGAGAACAGAGGGTGGAAGTGAAGACAGTGCGTGAGAATCGCAGTAATTGGAGAAGAGCGTCGTATTTGACAGCTGCGAGATAGAAATATAGGTTGAGAAATTGACATGTGAGGCAGGAAGACTTCCTCTCTACGTATGGACGTATCTGTCACCGTTAAAATAGCTCCTGAGAAAGGCGTATCCTGTAATGAAAACAACAGTACTTACAGTAGAGACCAAATATTATTTAAGAGCTTGAACGTATCGGTCATCAACCCCGCGCTTTTGAATGCGAGTGGAATGATATAACCTGTGTTTCATGACTGTAGTAGAGCGAGTTACTGTAAGATGTAAGTACACCGGAACTTGGAATAAGGGCAAACGCGATATTTGCCTAGAATGAGTGAAAGATTGAATAACTACATTCAGGAATATGTATAAACTGTTGGCAGCTCTGGTGACTGAATATATTCTTAATTCCATCTCTTAAGGTACAGAATGCACACATACAAAATTTGGTTGAAGTCCAATGGATAGTATGGACTTTACATGCTGTTAGATATTGGATCTATCAGTGCGCGTAAAATCATGTTGGCAACAATGGCATGCAAGTGTTGCTCATAATTAATCTTAAATATCACGATCTATTGTAGTGCCATTTTTTATGAAATCGATTTGTTAGTATAGAAGTTACATGCATTTAAAAATTGGACCTATCAGCAGGCTTAGAATCATGTTGCAGCACTGCCATATATTTGTTATTCCTAATTAATCTAGAATATTAGGTAGGCCTACTATACCTGTGAAAAGTTTAGAGCTGTTGGCTTGCATACTTTCTGATATATTGGTATTAAGATAAAACAGAGAGCATTTATTAACAGTTGGCAGCCCTGCTGACTCTTTAGAATACGCAAAGTCATCTTTTATGGTACACACAGCACATACGAAATTTGGTTGAAATCCAACTGATAGTATAGAAGTTACATTCATTTGAAATTGGACCTATCAGCAGGCTTAGAATTATGTTGGCACCCTTGTCATTATTATATGGCTCCTAAAAATTAATCTGGATTGTTATTATCTATCTGCGTGTTAATTTCGGAACAGTTCGCATGCATAACTTCAGAGATATCCAACATAGAGCTCAAATTTTAATTGGGATTTTTCAGCAGTAGGTAGCACTGACGTCATTAAAAATATGGCCATGAGATATTTAGGTCTAGATTTTTACTCATACCACGTTTAGTTTTAATAACTGCAGTCGTTTAGGAAATGATCTCACACACACAGACAGAAGGACGGACAGACACATGTCTGCCCGGGTGATCTCAGAACACTACTTATTCATCATTTTTGCAAAATGTGAAAAGTAGGCTAGTAAGTTTTAAACATTTCGCACTGAAGCCATCTGGAATATTTTGGAAACAATTGAAAAACATTAGATGTCTATATACGAATACTAATCTCTGAATAAAATAGCTGTGCTACGTTTCACTGCTCTTGTGTGACTAGATCGTCAGAAAAATAATTTTAGATATTTGAAATTGCGTGACTACCAAGTTGTTTTTGTGACTGTCCGGCGTTGGAAAGTCACATACAGTATGCACTAAATAGTTCTCTATCACCAATCCAAAATACAGTTTGATTGATGTAATCATTTCGGAGATATTGAGAACCGGTGAAATATTTCGCATGGCCGCCAAGTTGGATTGTTTTATTTGTAGGCCACAGATTGATATGATGGTGGTCCCTTAAACAAACGTTCACTCCGATCGTTTGATTAGGACACACTTATTAAAGGAGTGATTTTAAAATTTCGCACAGCCACCATGTTGAATGTCTAATAAAAAGGGAAACAAGAAGTTCCGTGAAGAACTAAAGAGCCTACTTTTCTTAAAATTTAATATTCGTGCCAATGATTAATCTATATGGATCTATCTAGAATAATGACAAAATTAAGTTGGTAATATCGAAATTTCTAATTAGTTACCTGGCATAATATAGCCTAATAGAGAACTACAGTTGGCAGCCCTGGTGACTGAATATATTCTTAGTTCCATCTCTTAAGGTACAGAATACAACATTTGGTTGAAGTCCAATGGATAGCAAGGACGTTACATGCAGTTAAACATAGGAACTAACAGCGCGCGTAAAATCATGTTGGCAACAATGACATACATGTATTGTTCAGAAATAATCTGAAATCAAATGGTCTATTGTTGTGTAAATTTTGAATGATATCCATTAGTTAGTATAGAAGTTACATGCATTTTAAAATTGGACCTATCAGCAGGCTTACAATCATGTTGGCACCACTGATGTATAATAGTTACTCAAAGTTAATCTAGAATGCCAGGTACTATACGTGTGCAAAGTTTAGAGCTATTGGCTTGCATGCTTTCTGATATATTGATATTAAGGTAACAATAGACATCATTTATTCACAGTTGGCAGCCCTGGTTGTTCTTAAGAATATGCATAGTCACATCTATCATGGTACACATAGCACATACGTAATTTGGTTGAAATCCAAATGATAGTATGGAAGTTACATGTATTTAAAGTTGAACTTATCAGCAGGCTTAGAATCATGTTGGTAGCACTGACGTATATAAGTTACTCCAAATTAATATAGAATGTCAGGTACTATACGTGTGCAAAGTTTAGAGCTGTTGGCTTGAATACTTTCTGATATATGGGGTATTTGGATTTTAAAAAAGTCCTCTCGGCACGCCGGAAGGCGGAGGTAGATTTCACCAGACAAACTTGGGGATAGGCGAACATAGGCAGAATATGCAGGTTTTCGTAGAAGAATCAGACCTCATTTATTGCGAGAAGGCATTTTATAATTGGAGCTTAATTAACTTTGTTTTTCGGCATTTTATGCTTATTTTAAACATTTTATTGTCTTATGGGAACGGTAACCTTCTTGTCATTTGGGGTCCATTTTTAGCCTATTTTCAATTTTGAAAAAAATAGGCTTATGAGATCACCTTTTGTCCGTGTGTGTGTGTGTGTGTGATTCGTGTGTGTGTGTCCCACTAATAAAATCTAAACGGCAGGAGCGATTTCAATGAAACTCGGAAAGTTCATAGCACTATTCCCGGCGACCTCCACTGTGCCCTTCAAATTTTGTTACGACTCACCAATCCAACATGGCGGCTGTGCGAAATATTTCACCAGCATTCAATATCTCCGAAGCTATTACCGATATTACCCTGACATTTTCTATGGTGATAGAGGGGACTATTATGAGTTCACTTATGTGACTTTTGAAAACATGGTAACTACAAAACCAACATGGCGGCCGAGCGAATTTGCGACTTTTAAATAGACGTTTCTCACGATTTGACCAACCAAACGCAATGAAACTTGGTACAGTATATGTTTATATGCATTGTAATGATCCGACATCTAACTTCGTTCAATTGTTTACATAATCACAAGATGGCGGATGTGCGAAATATTTCACCGGCATTCTATATCTCTGAAACTATTAGCGGTATCTCCCTAAAATTTTGTACGGAGATAAAGGGCACTACTGGAAGTCCATCTATAAGATTTTCAAAAACCGGTTAACTACAAAACGAACATGGCGGCTAAGTGAATTTGAACATTTTAAATAGACCTTTCTCGCGATTTAATGTTCCAAGCGCACTGAAACCTTGTACAGGAAATATTTATACACATTGTAATCCACTGGTATCTAATTTAGTTCAATTGTTTACATAACCTCAAGATGGCGGCAGTGCGAATTTTAAAATTAAGTTTTTATTTCTTGTGATGTAGTCATGCGATCGAAGTGAAAGTTTGAATAATGAACCTACGCAATAATTTTCCTTTAATGGTACATGACTCTATGGCCTATGCATTTAACAATCCAACATGGCGACCATCCGAAATATTTGGACGATACTGAATATCTACGAATCTATTTAACAATCAAACTGCATTTTTTAATGTTCATAGGGTCTATGAACTTAGGTTCACCTATAGGACTTCAAATAACCTGGTGATCACAAATCCAACATGGCGGTGACGCGAATTATAAATATTCACATGGACGTTTCTCGCAATTTAACCATCCGCGTGCAGTGAAACTTGGTACAGTAAATCTTTATCCGAATGTTAATCCACTGGCATCTAATGTTTTTCAATTGTTTCCATAACCACAAGATGGCATTTGTGCGAAATTTTAAAATCTCGTTTTTACTTCTTGTGTACTAATCATGCGATTGAAGTTCGATTACTACACGTACACAATAATCTTCATGTAACAGTATATAACTCTAAGCCCTACATATATAAAAGTCCAACATGGCGACCACCCGAAATATTTAGACGGTTCTCAATATCTACGAATCTATTACAGCAATCAAACTGAAATTTAGTATGTTGATAGGGGCAATTAACATTAGTAGGATATATGAAAATAGGCTGTATAGTTCTTCACGGAACTACTTGTTATACTTGTGGTCACACTGTCCTTATGCAAGGTTTCGACACTGATGTGTAACTATGTAACGGTCTGTTACTTCTTCACGCAAAATTATATCTCCCGCAGGAGATTTTGGTTGGTTCCTCAGTTTAGGGGCTGCGACAACGTGGTCATGTAACCCCGTGTACTTAGGGATGGCTGTATTAGTCTGTAATTCAGGTAAGGACTGCAGACGGTCAATTTCAAGCAGTAGCTCCTAATGTTGCTACCAGGTACTACCGTCAACGACACCTACCTGTGAACTTGGCTACTAGATGCCACCGCAGCCAGCAACTCGCAACGAACGTTGGAATTTCCCCTCCAAAGGAAAGCATACTGAGGGATTTTTAGCGCTCTTAGAAAATCCGAAGACTTCGGCCGGCTTTGAACTCGTGACCTTGGGCATAGGCATTCAGCATGCTTGCTACCAGTTACGTAACCGAAGCCGCTTCACACTTAGTCAGATGGAATTCTGAATATGATCTCGTGCAAGTGCGTTATCTTGGCAACGTCTGATGGCTCATCCCTCATCAATTTAGTAGAGTTGCCATGGCAAGCAGTGATAGCTCTTGGCATTTTCTTATAATTCCGAAATCATTTTTCTCATCCCTTGGCATAATGGTGGGTCATATCAAAAATTCTTTAAGACAAAATTTTAGGTAATTATTAGGGGAATATTGTCCATTTTGTACGGTTTTGAGATTGTGCCTATTAAGAGAGATATGATTAATGTTTCCCGAAAAACCCACTTTTTCCCACCCCTTTGGTCAATGGCTGGTGCTATAAAAAAAAACTCTTCAAACATGAATTTTTGGGCTTTAACCCACACATAGTATGAACGTTGAACGGATTCGATATTTCACATATTAAGAGAGTTATAGCAATATTTCACTTTTTCGAAAAAAAGCCCCCCATTTTCACCCCCTTCGACCGATTTAGCCCATTAACGAACTCGACCGAGATTTTATAGGTATACATATTCGGTAAAATATTCAAAGTGATTGGTGCAAAATTACGGCAGTTATCGTGTCCACAAGAAACTGATATGCATATAAATATAAACACATATACATACATAAATTATATATAAACTTTTGAACTGACGGTGGTTTTGGGTTCTGGGGGATGTGAAACGCGAAGATATGTCGAAATTTTCCGGAAGTCGAAACATGGTACCCATTGCAATAGTTAGCTTTCTAATGAAATCTACCACTGGTTGGTTCCTCAGTTTAGGGGCTGCGACAACGCGGTCATCTAACACCGTGTACTTTGGGTGAGTGTAGAATCTGTCTGATAAACGGTGTGAATTGTAATGGCTGTAGTAGTCTTAATTCAGGTAAGGACAGCAGACGGTCAATTTCAAGCAGTAGTTCCTAATATTGCTACCAGGTACTACCGTCAACGACACCTAGCTGTGAACTTGGCTACTAGATGCCACCCTAACCAGCAACTCGCAACGAACGTTGGAACTTCCCCTCCAAAGGAAAGCATACTGAGGGATTTTAGCTCTCTTAGAAAATCCGATGACTTCGGCCGGCTTTGAAACCGCGACCTTGGGCATAGACATTCTGCATGCTACCAGTTACGTCACCGAAGCCGCTTCCCACTTAGATGAAAATACTGAATCTGATCTTGTGCAAGTGCGTTGTCATGGCAACGTCTGAAGGCTCATCCCTCATCAATTTAGTAGTGTTGCCATGGCAACCTCTGATAGCTCTTGGCATTTTCTTATAATTCTGAAATCATTTTTCTCATCCCTTGGCATAATGGTGGGTCATATCAAAAATTCTTTCAGACAAACGTTTTAGGTAATTATTAGGGGAATATTGTCCATTTCGTACGGTTTTGATATTGTGCCTATTAAGAGAGATATGATTAATGTTTCCCGAAAAACCCACTTTTTCCCACCCCTTTGGTCAATGGTTGGTGATATAAAAAAAACTCTTCAAACATAAATTTTTGGGCTTTATCCGACACATAGTATGAACGTTGAACGGATTCGATATTTCATATGTTAAGAGAGTTGTAGCAATATTTCACTTTTTCGAAAAAAGCCCCCCATTTTCACCCCCTTCTACCGATTTAGGCCAGTAACGAACTCGACCGAGATTTTATAGGTATACATATTCAGTAAAAAGTGATTGGTGAAAAATTACGGCAGTTATCGTGTCCACAAGAAACTGATATATATATACTTTTGAACTGACGGTGGTTTCGGGGTCTGGGGGATGTGAAACGCGAAGAAATGTTGAAATTTTCCGGAAGTCGAAACATGGTAGCCTACCCATTGCAATAGTTAGCTTTCTAATGAAATCTACCTCTGGTTGGTTCCTCAGTTTAGGGGCTGCGACAACGTGGTCATCTAACCCCGTGTACTTTGGGTGAGTGTAGAATCTGTCTGATAAACGGTGTGAATTGTAATGGATGTATTAGTCTGTAATTCAGGTAAGGACTGCAGACGGTCAATTTCAAGCAGTAGTTCCTAATGTTGCTACCAGGTACTACCGTCAATGACACCTAGCTGTGAACTTGGCTACTAGATGCCACCCCAACCAGCAACTCGTAACGAACGTTGGAACTTCCCCTCCAAAGGAAAGCATACTGAGGGATTTTAGCGCTCTTAGAAAATCCGACGACTTCAGCCGACTTTGAAACCGCGACCTTGGGCATAGACATTCTGCATGCTACCAGTTACGTCACCGAAGCCGCTTCCCACTTAGTCAGATGTCAAAGTCAACCCCTGGCACCATCCAGCCCATGACGGGCTAAGGCCGACCAAGCGACCGCTGCCCAGCCATTTGGCCTGCAGATATTGGGGTGACGCGTGATCAGCGCGTCGGGTCCCCTCGGCCGTTAATATTGGTATTCGTGATCGGGGTGCTGTCTCACTGTCAGACAGCTACTCAATTGTCCTCACGAGGTTGAGTGCACCCCGTTCCAACCCTCACGTCAGTTTTAAAATCCCTGACGGAGCCGGGGATCGAACCCGGGGACTCCGGGTGAGAGGCAGGCGCGCTACCCCAAAACCACGGGGCCGGCTTAGTCAGATGGAAATACTGAATCTGATCTCGTGCAAGTGCGTTGTCATGGCAACGGCTCATCCCTCATCAATTTAGTAGTGTTGCCATGGCAACCTCTGATAGCTCTTGGCATTTTCTTATAATTCCGAAATCATTTTTCTCATCCCTTGGCGTAATGGTGGGTCATATCAAAAAATCTTTCAGACAAAAGTTTTAGGTAATTCTTAGGGGAATATTGTCCATTTTGTACGGTTTTGATATTGTGCCTATTAAGAGAGATATGATTAATGTTTCCCGAAAAAAACACTTTTTTCCACTCCTTTGGTCAATGGTTGGTGCTATCAAAAACTTATTTGACATAAATTGTTGGCACTTATCCGACACATATTATGAACTTTGAATGGATTCGATATTTCACGTATTAAGAGAGTTATAGCGAAATTTCAATTTTTCGAAAAATGCCCCCCATTTCCACCCCCTTCGTCCGATTTTGCCCATTAACGAACTCGACCGAGATTTTATAGGGATACATATTATGTAAAAAATTCAAAGTGATTGGTGCAAAATTACGGCAGTTATCGTGTCCACAAGAAACTGATATACATATATATATATATAAATATATATGTATATACATACATAAATTATATATAAACTTTTGAACTGACGGTGGTTTTGGGGTCTGGGGGATGTGAAACGCGAAGATATGTCGAAATTTTCCGGAAGTCGAAACATGGGACCCATTGCAATAGTTAGCTTTCTAATGAAATCTACCTAAAATTGAGAGCATTTATTAACAGTTGGCAGCCCT
The DNA here is from genome assembly GCA_946902985.2 of Meconema thalassinum. Classification (NCBI taxonomy): domain Eukaryota; kingdom Metazoa; phylum Arthropoda; class Insecta; order Orthoptera; family Tettigoniidae; genus Meconema; species Meconema thalassinum. The sequence goes on from OX336390.1 coordinate 695,928,477, forward strand.
GGTGTATCTTAATAATACCCTCAGTCATATCTGTTTACGTACACATAGCACATACAAAATTTGGTTGAAATCCAATTGATAGTGTAGAAGTTATATGCATTGAAAATTTGGACCTATCAGAAGGCTTATAATCATTTTGGCAACACTGCCATGTATGGCCTCCTGGAAATTAAACTGCAATATTAATATCTATACGTGTGCCAATTTTGAAATAGCTCCCATTGATACCGTCCATGATATCCATCATGGAGCTCAAATTTCAATTGCGATTTTTCAGCAGTTGGTAGCACTGACATCATTTTCAAATATGGCCGTGAGATATTCAGGTATAGATCTTAACTCCTACCAAATTTTGTTCCGATTGCAGCAGCCGTTTAGGAGTTGATAGGGGGGACACACACACACACACACACACACACAGCCAGACAGACAGACAGACACACATTTGCCCGATCTCATAAGTCTACTTTTTCCTCATTTTTGCAAAATGTGAAAAGTAGGCTAAAATTACAATTCAATTAGACGCCAGTATAGTAATCTTTGTCTAAATATTTACCGTGCCAAGTTTCACTGCATTCGGATGATTAAGTCGCGAGAAAACCCCATTCAAATATTTCTGGTTCGCGAGGCCCCCATGTTGGTTTTGTGATCATCGAGTTCTTGAAAGTTACATACGTGAACTTAATTTATGGTCTGTATCTACATACAAAATTTCAGTTCGATTGCTGTATTAGGTTCGTAGATAATGAGAACCAGTGAAATATTTCACGTGGCTGCCATGTTAGATTGTTTAATTATAGACCTTAAAGTTACTGTATATACCAGTAGTTGAATAGCAGTACGCTGGTTCATTATACAAACTTTCACTTCAGTCACTTGATTAGGACACAAGAAATAAAAACATAATATAAAATATCGTACAGCCTCCATCTTGAGTTTATCAAAACAATTTAATTAATAATAGATCAAGTCTTGTATAAAGATTTACCGTGCTAAGTTTCACTGCGTTTGGATTCTTAAATCACGTGAAACGTCAATTTAAATATTTGAATTTCGCTTGGCCACCGTGTTGGTATTGTGCCTATCAGTTTTTGTTTGAATGTTACGTGTTTTTTTTTTTTTCACACAAGAACCATTACAACATTGACGATTGAGTGACTGTGCAAGTAGCTAATTTTGCGACAAAAATATGTCTAATTTAAAGAGAACCTGTATCACTTTGATGCTTTCCGGATCCTCAATGGCGTGAGAGAATACTTCGAAATTGAAGCAATGAGAGTATACTAGTGGACCCGTGCGAACACACTCGCATAATGGGTTGTGTGCGACCCATGTGTACAGACTACCCACCCGGCTCTACAGTAGTGCTATGGGGGCTGTACGCGACACAGTTCTGCCAGGGGCTATCGTCTTGCTCATTTGTTTAAATGCACTTTATAAACAAATATATTTCCGTACACGTTTCAAGAAATGCAAGATTTATCCTGTACTATTGAGACGATTTGGAAGATTTTGGTACAAACCACACCTTTCAACTCCCTCTGGTTTAGGAGCTTGAGTTTTGTGAAACAGTATTATATAATACGATTCTATCATGTTCAATTTTAGGACATGTATTTTCGAAATAACTGGTCACGGTGGCCAGAGGTGCTAACGCGCTAGCTCGTGCCTCGCTGACATCTGAAGAGCGTGGGTTCGAATCTCACCTCGGCCGTCCTTAAAATTATTTTGGTGGTTTCTCAATATCACCCCCAAGCAAACGCCGGGACGGTTCCTTTCAACAGGTCTACGGCCGGCCGACTCCCTTCCAAAATCCCTTCCCTGTCCCTTCCAAAATAGCGCTCGCCTGGGCGATTGGCCTGTCACCACCCCAAGTTGTATCTGCCAACAAAGTGTGTTCAACTTCCAGACACCGTCCTTGTGACGGTAGAGGATTTATTTTCGTGTGGCATCCTGAGAAGCCGAGTGCAGTCGACACCCGTAGGCGACCTGTACGCCGGGATGAGAGATGGAATTGATTAAGATGAATGAAACTGGGCAAGGATGAGGAAGGAAGCGGCCGTGGCATGTCAGTAGTACCGTCCCAGCTTTTGCCTGGTGTTGCGAATGGGGAAACCACAGAAAACCAAATCAAGGACGGCCGACGGTGGGGCCGAACCCACGCGTCTACCAAGTCAGCAGAGAGCTTGGCCCCATGACCTAACGCTGAGCTTTAGCGAGCGTAGTCACCTTTGTCGGTGGTAGAGGACTGACCCAATGGGTGAAGCCGAACTGGGAGGATTAGCGACATTAAAAGTATTTTAAAACAGCCTATACAACAAACAGTATTCATCAGGCGCTGTGTTTGCATATTTACTGTCAGAATTATAGGCTATGAGAGAATTTGTTTCTTTCCATAGAGACGATAACTTGTTTAACGGCCCGTCAGTTTCCCATGCCTCTATAACATAGCGGTTAGCGTATCTCTGGACTGTCTCGTAGTTATATTCTTAGTTTACGGCCGCGCGCGTAAAGCACCTTTACGACGCAACATGTCGCTTCAGCATCAGTGTGATTCTCCATCACCTCAGAAGAGTGAGACTATCACATTTATAGGTCAGAGCCGATTCACTGCCCCAGTATCATTTAAAATTAAATACGAGGACTGAGTCCGAGGAAGAGATAACCAAATGGATGGACACAGACTTAATGCTGTTGCTGTTCTTCTTGTAGTTATTGTAGTTGGTTATTCATTTAGAGGCTTCGGTGGTCATGTAGTCCCGTGTACATGGGTGTATGTGTGTATTTGTAATTCAGGTGAGGATTGGGAAGGAGGTGGCCGTGACCTTACGTGAGGAACCATCCCGGCATTTGCCTGGAGTAGAAGTGGGCCGACCACGGAATACCACTTCCAGGAGGGACGAAATGAGAATCGAACCCGCCTCTTCTCAGTTTTGCCTCACGAGACTGACTGTACCCTGTTCCAGCTCTCAGACCTGTATAAATTTCTTGGCAGAGCCGGGAATCGAACCCATGCCTCCACGGTGAGATCCAAGAGTGCTAGCCACTACGCATCGAGACTTTGCTTGTGTTCTCGAGGGATTGCAGGAAACGTTGATAATGTGACTGCGGTTGGAATTCGAATCTGAATCTCCTGCTTTCCGGGCAGGAACGTTCAGTCACGGCCACGCTCACGCTCTGTTGTTTGAGTCTTCAGTCTTTTGACTGGTTTGATGCAGCGCTCCATGCCTCCCTGTCCTCAGCTAATCGTGTCATCTCTACATAGTTACCACATCATAGATCCGAGGCAATCTGTTTGACATATTCTAACCTTGGTCTACCTCTACAGTTCTTGTCCTTGACCCTTCTTTCCATTGACTAAGTTTGCTATTCATGGGTGTCTTAGTATCTCTTCTATCTCTTCTCTTCATTAGCAGTCGCTAGAAACATCTCTTCCACTCGTCTTAATACCTCTTCATTTGTAACCCTAACTACCCATCTGATCATCATTCTCCTGTAACACCACATTTCAAACAATTCAATTCTCCTCTTTTCTGCTGCACCAGCAGTTCAAGTTTCACTTTCATCGAGTGCCACGCTCCAGACGATGGCTTTAAAAAACTACTTCCTAATACCTAAATCTATATTCTATGTCAACAGATTCCTTTTTTGTAGAAATGCTTTCCTTGCATGAGGCAACCTACTTTTTATATCCTCTTTGCTTCGTCCATCACTGGTTATTTTGCTTCCTAAGTAACGCTCTATTTGTAGCAATTTATCGATTGAATGAACCAGCCCAATTGTCGACAGGCCCTTCTCTTCCCTCCTGCCACGTCACCTCACCCCGGAAGTACATGGAGCTTAGATCCGAGCAGCAGCTTGCTCATGCAAGTCTTGAGCTCAGCGCAGCTATGTGACGTGTCTCTCCTCCAGTTCCTCGCCGGTAACACTGTACTGTGACCTTGAGGCTTCGCCACATACCGCCCAAGCTATACCAGTAGGTCATTTATGCACACATCAAAAAGAGTTTTGCATATTGCTGGCGAAGAATCGTTGTGGTCTCAAACGCATCAGTCGTTCTTGCGTGCGTGTATATCGGCTGTGTACAGCCGCCTGTGTCAATGAGGATAGATCTGTGCGAGTGTGGAGACGACCCGGTGAACGTATGCACGACCAATACATCCGGGACCGATACCAACAGGGAGGTGGTGGTACAATGTATGGTCGCCGAACCCCTCTTGTGTACATCCCAGAGTGATAGGCATACGTCACGTTACAGGGATACTATCCTGGCACTTGTAGTGGAAGGCTATGCTGACAATTTCGGACCAAATTTCACTTTCATGGACGATAACGCTCGTCCGCACAGAAGCAATGCCTTTCTTCACGAGAATGGTACTCACAGAATGGAATGGTCTGCCTATACTCCCGTTCTCAATTGTTTTTTTTTTTTTGTTTTTTTTCGTGTAGCCTCCTGAGAGGCCGAGTGCAGGTCTTTCTAGTCGACGCCCGTGGGCGACCTGCGCGTCGGGATGAGAGATGGAATGGATGAAGATGAATGAAACTGGGCAAGGATGTGGAAGGAAGCGGCCGTGGCCTGTCAGAAGGTACTGTCCCAGCATTTGCCTGGTGTTGAAAATGGGGAAACCACGGAAAACCATTTCAAGGACAGCCGACGGTGGGGCTCGAACCCACGCGTCTACCGAGTCAGCAGAGAGCTTGGCCCCTTGACCTAACGCAGCGCTTTAGCCCGCGTAGCCACTACTGTCGGTTTCTCAATTGTAAAAGGAAGGAAGCTTGTAGTTTAACGTGACCGTTAATCTTGAGATCATGAGCCACGGGACCTCCTTTTAACGTGGAATCCGAACCACAGGACATGGCATTTCACATCGAAAATCTCACATGCATTGACTGGGAATCGAACCCGGTCCACCTAGGTGAGAGGCCAACAGCTTGACCGCTGCGCCACCATGCCCCTCGTTCTCAATTGTGTAGAGCAGGCGTGGACACTGTTTAATATATGAGTTCGTCCTCACTTTCATCCCCACTGTGCTCCATGGCATATGCAAAACTTGTTTTTGATGTGTGTAGATGGCTTAATCGTGTGCCATAATATAGCCTACTGGGCTATATGACACGCAGTCTGCGTCAAGTGAAAATGTTTCAATGTTCTTCAATAGTTGTATTATAGGTTATGTTGTCATCTGGCTAACGGTATCAAGATTTGCGACCCTGATTAACGTCACACTGTACAGACGACGATCAGCTCTTGCTGCCAACTTCAGTGTCTGTAAGTGCTGTAAGTGATCTGGTAACTTTGAAACACCAGTGATCTGGTAACTTTGAAACGCCAGTGGCAATAGTGAATACAACCCTGATTCAACCCAAGAAATTATACTTTAAAACAGCACGCTTATATTGATGGGAGACAAATGGTAAGGTTTCGGGTGTCGCGGACTATATTACGATATATCGTACCTCCCATGGGGGAGGGGTCGCAATAAATGTTCTAGTAGGACCCAATGGAGTGTGCAAACTGTGGTGTCCAAACATGAATCAGCAACAGGAAGGCATGCAACAGCTGAACCACGCATCGTTTATTGATAACACTTCCTGCACTGCACTGGTAGCCTATTGATTAACCCATCGTCCTCGTATGTTGACACCTAGAATCAAGGGTTTATTTTGGAAAATTTCCTCCTCGGGAGGGGGAGGAAGACGTTTGTCTTCCTCTGACTGCTGCCTACGGCTCTACGACCCCATTATCAGGATTTCGGGCTGTAAATTAGACCCGTTTAAAACAACAACAAAAATGTAGTTGACCAAGTTGACTTTCATATATTAATTCGTGTAGTGTAGGCTACACTGATTGCAATCCAATGAGAGCCAAAGCTGAAGGTTGAGGGTTTAATTCCCGCATTCATGATGGCATCTTCATTATCTACTTTACATTTACCAGTATGCCTTGCACACAATGTGCAATGCGTGACCTAATAACTAAAAGCCTCCGTGACAATCAATACGGGCGTGAAAATCCAATCCTTGGGAAAATGATGCTTTCTTTTTACTAATACGGGTTAGTCAAATAATCAATTCTAAGTGTTGATAGGGGAGATGACGTCGTAGTTCCGCCCCTTAAAACAACAATAACTGAGTGTTGATAGTGCGTATTGACGTCTCTGTCGGTGTAACTTAATGATAAACATAGATATGCTTAAGGGCTGGGTCTATATGTGATTGTTCTTGTTGCTTATTTTAGGGGCTAGGAGATCGTGGTCATAAAACCCCGTGTATTTGGGTGTCTATTGAATTTGTGTGATAATCTGTGATAGTATGATAGCTGTACTAATGTGTGTTTGGGAATAGGGTTGGGAAGGAGGCGGTCGTGGCCATAAATTAGAATCCATCCCAGCATTTGCCTGGAGTAAAAGTGGGGAAAACAACGGAAAACTACTTCAAGGATGGCTGAGGTGGAAATCGAACCCTCCACTTCTCAGTTTTGTCTCACGAGGCTGAGTGTACCACGTTCCAGCCCTTACTTCAGAATTAAAATGTCTTGGAAGAGCCAGGAACCGAACCTGGACCCTCGGGGATGACAGTGAAGAACGCTAGCCACTACACCACAAGGTAGTCAACGTCTATATGTGATTTGTGTGGACAATTTCCAAAATAGTTACCATGGCAACAGGTGTTCGCCATCCAGTCCTATATGGCCACCAAGGCAACAAGTATCATCACCTAGGCCTAAGAACAAATCCATGAGTCGATGTGTCTCATTATAGGGTTGGAACTTCAATTATCTTAGGAACGATGTTGGAGAGGAAACACATCCATAACAGGGTATAGCATCCAAATTACAATGGATGGTGGTATATAATTTGAAAAATCTCCTATAGCTGGTTTGAATACAAATAAAAGCAAACCTAAATTATATTAAAAAGCAATAGAATTTTAAATGTGAATTAAGATAATATCTCAGCATTTTCTTCTGGTGAAAGGAAGAAAACCATTACGCAGACCTGCTGAAGAGGGCCACTGTCAGCACCAGACCTCTGGAATACACATGTATCCAAGCTGACGCTTTTGCCATCAGTAAGTACCGCGTGGTTATAACTTAACTCCCTCCACTCAACCCAATTAAGACAGGAAACAATTTACTGTACAAATTCTGTGGGAACAATGCCCAATAATGGGGCACACGATTTGCATGGTTCAGCACTTTAACTGTCTACACCGGTGGCCAAATAATTATGGTAAATCTAAATAAAACCAAATTCTTTATTGTTACTTGATTCATAGAACATTCAACAATGTATAGTATTCCTGTAGCCTAATGAAGAGAGTGTTTTTGAGGCAACCTAGCCAAATCAATATTGTCTGCGAAATTAACTAAACGCAGCTGAAAATTAACTAAATTAAATTAATGATTTCCAGGCGATGATTGCTGTGAAATAATTCCTTTTATTTACGATATTCGTATGCCATACACTACTCGTAACTAACTATGAAATAGCGACAGATTTGGTTTTAGGACAGGATAAGTCCTTTTAAAGTCTATTGTCTGATAGAAAATAAGATAAAATGATTTAAAGTTAAATAAATGAGAATGCGTAAAGGCACACGATGTTGGTTCATAAAGGATCTCCATTGTTCTCCATTGCATCGTAATGTGCATTAAAGAACTTGGTTCTATTCGGCTTGGCCATAATAATTTGACCTCTGTATTTGGAAACTATGGATGAAATGTAATTCTTCAATTCTGAATCCAGTGCATAATGGCTAAAGATACTTTCTGCCCATATGCTTGCGGTCTCAACAGCATGAAAAATGCCCTAGTAAAACCACAGTATCATCTGCCTACATGAATGATGATTTGCTACATACAGTACAATGTTCTTTTCAGAGCATTATTGTTCTAAAGTGATGTAATTATCTGATTTGTCTTCATTTTATACAAAATTAATCGTAAGTGTTAAATGTGATATTCACTAAAAGCTCTTGGAGCAATAGGAGCATACAGTATCCGATTTAACGTGTTGTTCGACTTAACAATTATTACGATAACTATATTTGAATGTCTCCATTTATTACGGGCGATACCTTCTGTACCCCCCTATTTAACTTCAGCTGCCCAGAGATAACAGTTTGTTATCAGTCTGATGTGTGGAACTGACGACCTGCTGAACCCATTTACACGGACAAAAAATACGACTTTTCGACTTATTTGGCTACCCGACTATTTTCTGAAGTCATGCTCAAGCCGCTCCAAGTCCCAGGGGTCCGTAACTCTCTGGAATCTCTTCGAGGAGGTAATCTCACTGGAATCTCCTAACACAGCCCTCGGCACTGTTTGCGATCTATAGCCTATCCTTACACCACCTAGTGAACCCGTATTCTCCACAGGTTTAGAGCAAACAAACGTACAACAGAATCTCGTGGAGCTCAACTTCACAACCTAATTTCCCCATTAGAACTCCCTCAGAAAGTACGCAAACCAAACTTTTCTGGAAGGAGATCCTTAATACTGACTACTATAACACTTTATATCTCAATAGATTACTCTAGTGACTTAAAGCTGCTGAATTATTTCCTTCATCCCCCAAACATCAGAGATTCAGAACTTTAAGACCCTCATGGTGACCTCGGGGCTTTATCTGTATAAAATACCAGGTACTTCAATTTGCTTGTCAGGCTCGTCTCTTTTACTCGTACTTTTCCTGTTCAGTCTACGATTGGTTACTGGGCGTAATGTGTATATATGATCTGCAATTTTTATTTCCCATTGAAAACTAATAAGCGGAGAATGTCAACAAGTGGAATCGACTGAATTTTTAGAGGTTAAAATATTGTATATTATGCTTGGTTATTGGGCTTAGTATAATTATGATCTGCACCTTGTGTTACCCATTGGAAAGATAGAACAGCGGAGTAGACCAACAAGTAAATCAACTTAAATTTTTTAGAGGTTAAATGATTGTGGGTATAATATGCTTGATTGCTGAGTTTAGTAAATAACCTGCATATTGCGTTACCCACTAAGCAACTAAAACAACAGAGAGGGCCATCAAGTTGGGAATCTACTGAATGTAGACTATTACAAATTTTGTTCCATTTGAAGCGACAATTTAGCCTACATGTTTTACGCTTCTTCATTCTTCTGACAGCGACATCATCTGTCACTATATTTTCGAACAAAATTAATGGAGTATTGACGTAGGCAGTTTATAAGGTAGATCTCTTATTTTAATAACATCATTTTACTAACAAATTTTAATATATGTCATTTAATGATTTGCAAGCTTTTCCATTTTTGATTTAAAACAATTTTTGTAAGGATATCCATTTCTTTTTGGCTTTGTTAACTAGTTTTAAGATTTAATATAAACCACGCGGAGGAAGGTATCAATGAAATACCGAAACATGTACGATTAATAATATAATTAAACGTTTCTTTAGTGATTGACTAGGTGGTTTTAATGAGATAATACTATCAGTCAACACGGTTATTATTACCATTACCATAATGGTCAATGTTTACGCATTTTCAGTCTACCTCAGCCAACTTGAACTCATCCGGTCTGGACGATATTACGCAAGGAGACATAACAATTGTCATGGCCCTCTCCTTTCTTTACGTATTACCATCATTCCTCCTTCGTCTGTCACGAGCAGAAAACATATATCACTGCAAATTACCAATTAAAAGATACAATTTAATCAGTAATGTACTGGAGGGACTCAAACGAGTCATTTGTTAAGTAATCAAACGTTTTCGAGCCGTATGATAACAGTATATTTGTCCCAACATGACGACTACGGTATACGCTGATTTCATGATCCTCGATCATCATGATAATTTAAAGGAGCTGGAAATTGTTTTAACATCATTACTTTGCCACTTTGAAAGATGCATTCTCATAGAGGCTTCGAGCTGTAAGGTTTTGCATCTTACACAGAGTAGAAGTCATGCATATGGAAAGTAGATAATTTAATTGTCTGAGGTATGCGGGAGTCACTGCTCTACCAACTGAGCTAATACAGAAGATAATTTAATTGTCTGAGGTATGCGGGAGTCACTGCTCTACCAACTGAGCTAATACAGAAGACTCAATTCTTATAGGAAGGGATACTGCCTTGTACTAACTTATCACACATTACCGCCCACATTGGAGTTGATTCCGGAAATTGCATATTCACGACCGCAATGGTGACCAAGGAGGTGTTCAGCTTTTAGGTCGTGTTTTACAAAGGGTTCAAACCTTGTAGACACGTTGGAAAACTAAAGCCTCCTAGGCCAACAATACGGCCGTGAGAGTATTCGATCCATCACCTACTAGGAAAATACGAAATAAAGAAGTCTCAAGAAATGTGGTTGTCAGGAAATAAATGAGTGCATCCAAGGCGGGAAAATGAAAGGCACCCTAGGTCTAGGATACCCTAATACCGTTGGGGTCGGAAGAGAACAAGAGTTGTACAACGGAGTCCGTCACAAGTAAGTGGAAGCTATTTCAGACTAAGCCAAAGCTCCGTAGAATATACACCACGTCCCAGTAGTTAAGAGTCCATGGAGAGAACTTCAGTCAGCAGATGACATTTATTTTATATATTCGATGCCCTACTCTTAACTGTCAGAATGAATGAATGAATGAATGAACGTTTCACGCCCACTGATCAAGGTCGCCAGCCGCCACTGCCACTTAAATTGAAACAGAGGATAAAGCGGTGGTTATAGACATTAGAGTAATGAGGATGATTGCTGATACTAATTGCTGAAGATAGCTCGAGCAAACCCGTAATGAAGAAATAAAGACGAAGTAATGAACGAGATTTATGAAGCTCCACGAACGAGCCAATTTATATAACGGGGCTATGTAACGATAATGGATGACTGATTGCCTGGGATAAATCTTAAAGCTTACTGCCGTTAAGGGAGAAAAGCGCACTTCTATACGAGGTCTATTTTAATATGGCCAGTCAGATAACAATATTGTTACAGTATAACCTAGCACCATAGCAGAGCACACATTATTATTATTATTATATTTCAGCCAGCCATGGGCCACGTTAATATAACTACTCGAGCGTTAACATTTGCCCAGTAAGCGTGTCATTCGTTCTCGGTGATGTTGCTTCCTGTCTTCGGTCCATGTCTTGCCTGTTGTAAGTTTATGATTTTCCTGGAAACTCCGGTGCTCTGAGTTTCATCTTAAGGGGTATTAGCTTCTGAATATAGTCACATGTGATTCCCTTTCTACGTCCTTAAACCAGACTTTCTGGTTCTCCTTCCCAGAAAGTAGGTAAAGACATTGTTTGTCAATCGCATTGGACTCATTCATGCCATAGAATACGATCCTTCTTTCCCGTATGACATCAGATATTTCTAGTCGTTGTCGTCGTATTGAAAATACTTGCAAAAAAAGCAGTTTAGGTTGCAAATATTTACAAAATGCAATTGAAATTCAAAATACTCATAAAGTTCCACCCCCTATATTGAAAGACTTACTAAAAAGCAATTTAGATTGTCAATCCTTATAGACAATCCTTATAGATTGTCTTATAGACGGTTAAGATATTGTTATTATAAGCCAACTAATGGCTACACTGCGTCCTGCTGCACGGCTGAAAGCAACGGGAAACTACAGCCGTATGCTATTCCCGAGGATATGCACCTCTCTATGCATAATTTCATGTGATGATGGCCTCCTCCCTTGAAAAATTTCAATCCGGAGGTAAACTAGTCCCCCTTTCGGATCTCCGGGTGGGGACTACTCGAGAGGGGGTTAACATCAAAGAGGTGACAAAGAGGAAATCTGACATTCTACGGATCGGAGCGTGGAATGTTAGAAGTCTGCTGGGAAGTGGAAGGTTACAAAACTTAGGAAGAGAAATGGATAGGTTGAGGTTGGATTTGGTTGGGATTAGTGAAATGCGCTGGCAGGAAGAACAGGACTTTTGGTCAGGAGACTATAGGGTCATTAGCAATAAATCATACAATGGCCAAGCAGGGGTTAGTCTCATATTGAGTGGGAAACTTGGACAACGGGTGGAATATTATGAGCAATATAGTGAACGGATTATTGTAGCAAAAATCAATACAAAACCTACGTGCACCACAGTGGTACAAGTCTATATGCCTACCAGTCAAGCTGATGATGAAGATGTTGAAAAGGTCTACGAAGAAATAGATGAAATTCTGAGGTATATCAAGGGTGATGAAAATATTAGAGTAATGGGAGATTGGAATGCTGTGGTAGGAAAAGGGAGAGAAGAGATGATAGTAGGGGATTTCGGATTAGGTGAAAGGAATGATCGAGGAAGCAGGCTGATGGAATTCTGCACCAAACATGAGTTGGTCATAGCTAACACCTTATTCAATAACCACAATAGAAGAATATACACATGGATGAGACTAGTAGATACAGGCCGTTACCAAATCGACTTCATTATGGTCAAGCAGAGGTTTCGAAACCAGATTTTGGATTGTAAAACATATCCTGGTGCTGACATAAACTCTGACAACAATCTGGTTGTAATGAAATGCAGATTAAAGTTGAAGAAACTGAAGAAAAGCCAAAAGCCAAAAAGGTGGGCAATAGACAGACTGAATGTAAAGGATGTAAACGAAAGATTCAAGAAGAGTATAGAGGAAGGAATAATGAAAAACCCTAAACAAACTTTAATTGCAGATGAATGGGCACTTTTGAAGGATGAAATAACAAAATCCGCATAAGAGAACATTTGTAGGAAAGAAAGAATAGGTAGAAAACCGTGGATCACTCAGGATATACTAGAATTGATGGACGAAAGGCGGAAACACAAGAATGTAAGAGATGAAAAGGGGAAAGCAGAATACAGACGTCTGAGAAATGAGGTTAACAAGAAGTGCAAGGAAGCGAAAGAAGAATGGTTGAAAGAGAAATGTGCAGGCATAGAAAATTGTCTGAAATTAGGAAGAGTAGACACAGCTTATCGAAAGATTAAGAATACTTTTGGGGAAAAGAAGACTAAATGCTGTAATATTATGGACACAAATGGAAAGCCTCTAACAGAGAGGGAAGAGAAGGTTGAGAGATGGAAAGCTTACATAGAATGTTTGTATAAGGGAAAGGAGATTGAGAATCATGTAATGGAAGGGGAGGAGGATATTGATGAGGATGCAAAAGGGGATTTAATATTGAGATCAGAATTTGACAGAGTATTGGAAGACTTAAGCAGGAACAAAGCACCAGGCATAGATGATATACCGATTGAGTTGCTGCGCTGCATAGGAGATGAAGGTCTGATCAGGTTATTTCACTTGGTGTGTAGGATTTATGAGACAGGTGAGGTACCCTCTGATTTCAAGAAGAATGTTATCATCCCTATACCGAAGAAAGTGGGAGCTGACAGATGTGAAGATTACCGTACAATCAGCTTAATTACTCAAGCTTCAAAGATCCTGTCTAGAATAATTTACAGGAGGATGGAAGGCCAGATAGAAACGGAGTTGGGTGAAGACCAGTTTGGTTTTAGGAGAAATATAGGAACAAGGGAAGCTGTACTAAGTCTCAGGTTGATTTTGGAAGGTAGAATAAGGAAAGATAAGAGAACGTTCATGGCATTTGTAGACTTAGAAAAGGCTTTTGATAACATTGATAGGACTAAATGGTTTTGCATTTTGAAAACTATTGGAATAAAGTACAGGGATAGGAGGGTGATATACAATCTATACAGAAACCAGACAGCAGTCAATCGAGCTGAAGGACATGTGAGAGAAGCTTGTATTCAGAAAGGTGTAAGGCAAGGCTGGAACTTATCACCCATACTTTTCAATCTTTACATTGAGCAAGCAATGAAGGATATTGGAGAAAAGTTTAATGTGGGGGTGAAGATTCAAGGAGAAATAATTTCAACTCTGAGATTTGCCGATGACAAGTCATTTTGGCCGACACTCCTGAGGATTTGAATGAGTTTTTGAATGGTATGGACTCCGTCTTGAAGAAAGAATTTATGATGAAAATTAATAAATGTAAAACAAAAATATTGGAATGGAGCCGAAATAAATCGGAAACCTCTATGGACATCAAATTGGCATATGAAAAACTAAAGGAAGTAGGAGACTTCAGTTACTTGGGAAGCAAAATAACCAGTGATGGACGAAGCAAAGAGGATATAAAAAGTAGGTTAACTCAGGGAAGGAAAGCATTTCTCCAGAAAAAGGAATCTATTGACATCGAATATAGATTTAGGTATAAGGAAGACATTTTTGAAGGCCTTTGTCTGGAGCGTGGCACTCTATGGAAGTGAAACTTGGACTATTGGTGCAGCAGAAAAGAGGAGAATTGAATCATTTGAAATGTGGTGTAACAGAAGAATGATGATCAGGTGGGTAGATAGGGTTACAAACGAAGAGGTATTAAGACTAGTGGGAGAGGAGAGATGTTTCTGGCGACTGCTAATGAAGAGAAGAGATAGGTTGGTAGGACACATACTAAGACACCCAGGAATAGCAAGCTTAGTTATGGAAGGAAGGGTCGAGGGCAAGAACTGTAGGGGTAGACCAAGGTTAGAATATGTTTAAACAGATTGCCTCAGATGTAGGGTGTGGTAGCTATGTAGAGATGAAACGATTAACTCAGGTCAGGGAGGCATGGAGAGCTGCATCAAACCAGTCAAAAGACTGATGACTCAAACAACAACATCCTTACAAAATGCAATTGAAGTTGAAAACATTCGCAAAATGCAATTTAGATCGAAAAGACTTACAAAATGCAACGTAGATTGAAAATACCCAGAAAATGGAGTGTAGATGAAAAAAATCACTAAATGGAATTTAGATACACGGGGAGCCAATTAACAAAAACAGTGCGGGAACCTTAAAGAGAAAAGGATTTTTAATGAAAAGAAAACAAGAGGTCTGACTCCTCGAAGAAGGAGGGATCAGGAAAGATGAGACAAGGGCCAATTAAGGCGGGAAAGTGGAAGACTCCCTAGGTTTCGGATACCCTAATACTCTCGGGATCGGAAAAGAACACGGGTTGACCAAGGGAGGTCTTGCACAGCCCGACGCATAGTTGTAAATATATTTGAAAAAAAAAACGTCGTTTGTTCTTCTAATAATGCTTTTGCCGAACGATAGGGAACCATTACATGAACTGCTGTTTCATGGAAAAGATCAGTTTTCCGATAGATCAGTATAGCACAATATTTATAGTTACTTCTTTGATTAATTGTGTTGTTTCAGCGTAAGTTTATTCAGTTATTAGGTTAGGTTGCTTACGTACAATATCTTTTGACACCAGTGCTTTTGTTTAGGGATTACATTAACGTTTCAACTGCGTTCGGTAGTTAAATTTCTTATTTTTGAAACTTCTCAAATTGTTAATGACTCGCAAACGCAAGTCGAATCTTTGGCTCGCAACACACCAGCACCTTTCCCTTGACAATGCATCTACACCATGAACGAGGGCAACCTCTTTCAAGGATCTCTAAAGACGCAATAATCAGGAATTTTAATATTATTTAGAGCGGCATATGAGCCAAAAGAGTTGTTGGACAATATACAATCCCTGGGATATACGGTAACACTGGAAGAGGCTGCACAATGTGCATCAGCGGTCGAGGTGAGACATATTTGAGCTATTCGTCTATTAATAGCGACACGTTGACGTTCAAATCATCAATAATTGTGGGAAAAGTACACCGTGAATAGCTTATAGGAAAAATAATAATTCCCCATATTCGGATTATTCCGATTTGCCATTCCAGTGTTTAAGAAGTCAGTTCCCTCTTCACACAGTATACGCAATTATTATTAAGAAAGCACAATGACACACACTTACAGCAGGTGTACATTTAGACAAACCAGTTTTTCCCATGGGTAACTGTATGTGGCGTGCTCACGAGTATCCGGACAACAAAATCGTTATGTTTCAGCAGAAGATTGCAAAACCAAAAACGTAATTCTTAAATGTGTTCACATAAGGTAACATCGTACCCTGCAGACTTTTTCTACTCTATAGAATTCCCACTTCGCGGCTCATATCAATATACTGTATGTATCAGAATGGACCCACCTGTAGCCGAGATTATCAGAAATAATGCATCGTCCCCATTGTCTTCATCGCGAGCGAAGCCACGGGTACCTGCGAGTTAATAAATAAATTCACGTGGATGACAAGTTTCGATCGCCAAGCAATCATCATCAGATCCTTTACGTAGGCCATTAAATCTCTGTCTACATATGTAGGTGATGGTATTTAAAATATATACACGTATTTAGCTACAGCAGTAAACACGGGAAACAACTTCTAGGATGACGAGGTTGGAATTAAAATCATTTTTTCTTGTCCTGCCTCAAGAGGCTAAGTGTACCCCGTTCCACCAACCCTTTGACCAGAATCACATTTCTTGACAAAGCTGGGAATCGAACACGGGATCTTTGGAAATGGAGTCTCAATACGTAACCGAAAACCACATAAGGTGGGAGACATTTTAAAACTAATGGGCCTAACTCACGTTGGCTAACCAATTGGATCAATACTCGTGGCTATATTAATTGAAATATTGAAATAAATTCTTCAGTGTTGCCTAGTTTCTTTTACAATGATTTGCAGTCGGTCAACACAATTGTGACCAATTATACGTTATTAGGCGGGGAGTACAAATATATAAACACCCCCTAACCTGGAAGAAATATTACATGACATTATTTATCACTCAATTAACACACAAACAAGAGGGGGGGGGGGGTAATTAATTGGATGGCATGCTCCGACCATCACGCGATTATTATCACACCAGTTTCAGCTAGGCTTAGATATTTACACATATGTATAAACATTTTTATGACGCCTACGTAGCGTAGCGGTCAGCATGGTTAGCTGCCGCCCCGGAGGTCCTGGGTTCGATTCCCGGCTCTGCCACGAAATTTCAAAAGTGGTATGAGGACTGGAACGGGGTCTACTCAGCCTCGGGTGTTCCAAATGAGTAGAGGGGGTTCGATTACCACCTCAGCCATCCTCGAAGTGGTTTTCCGTGGTTTCCCACTTCGTCTTCGGGCAAATGCCGGGATGGTACTGCCCCCGTAAATTGAATTATATAGAGACCACGGTGGCTATATTGGAAAATTATAAAGAAAGTTATGGCTGTCATAGTTATGACGTGGGTAGTCATGACGTAAGCACGGATGACGCAGACGTTATGCCAGCAGGCTACTTGAGCTGAGATTCTCAGTGACGTCAGCATTTATTCGATAAAGATCCGAGATCTACGACGCAGTCGCAGGAAACGTGGAATTCTGCTGAGGAAGAAATTATGCTATTGGAGGGGAGGCTCGAACCAATGAACGATAGTTTGAAGAAAGACGGAGATTGCTGAAACTATGATATTTTTATTACTTTTGGAATGCAGAATTGTGGAAATCCATTTGCAGTAGAGGCATTGTTCTGGAATTTTGGTGAAATTTATTTTCTTTTTTTGAATTTTGAAAATCCGTCATGTATTGACGAAGTTGGAACTTCTAGCGATGACGCAGTAACACGCTATGGAAGGGATGGATACGCCCCTCATGAAGTTTATAAAAGGCCTTGCGCAGAAGAGAGGAGTCTCATTCTCAGATCATCGAAGCTCTAATCGTCAAAGCTTAATCGTCTGATCTTAAATAGTTATTTCGGTGAGACGTCGAGTGAGATTAGTAGAAAGAGTCGTCTTTATAACGCGTGGTGAAGCCACTGCAGTGAACGAGATTCGAGCGGACAAGCAGTGCAAGTTTACTGTGAGTAAATCTAGGTGAAGTTAAAACGCACATTATAACGCGTCTACAAGATTAGCTATGAACAGTTAGCGGTCGCCTATAAGCTAATTCTATTGTGCAGTGCTACAGTAAGGAGTGTAGAAAAGTTGAACAATTTCGAGGAATTATTTTGGAAGATATTGGCAATTTTAGACGACTGACAAAAGTGATTTTCTCGCCACCTGAGAAGCACTTTGTATCGCCAGATTCTACGCCACGGCTGACACGGCTAGTGAAATAGGGAGACTTCAGATTGCTATTGTGACACAACGCTACAGTATTATGGAGCAGTTTAATATGGCAGTTTGTTCTTCTATTACCATAACCGAAGAGAAGATGGAAGGCTAAAGGACTTTAATGCAATTGGGACATATTTCAACGGAGTAAGATAGCAGCATGGAACTTCGTTAATTGCCATTCCACACAAGCGAACATGTGGTGAATAACCATCTACACCCATGTTTCGTGGTTCAACGCTGAATACTATCAAACAGCAATGGAAACGATTTCATACTCACTGAATATGAATATTTCTTCGGAAATTACTACAAAAACTTCATGGCGATTTTCTACTGGAACTTCAGGGATTTTTCAAGAGAGGTCAGGGTTGTCCCGACTCACAAAGAAGATTATTGCCGGAAGGATGTCGTTCGTCTTCACGGAGCAGTGCAATTTCCGGAGGAGGAAGCAGTTCGATTCTCCGAGGGTGCTGTTTCTTGTTTCGAGGATGGAGCTCATCTTCAAGTTGGTAAAATGGATCCATCAGCAGTCTTCTTTGGGGAATTTTCCTCTGGAACTTCAACCAGCAGATAAGGTAGTCGTGAACGTTTATTGTATTTGAGTTTCTTAACGATATTTGAGCAACCATTTTCCCATATTTTTGTCCTCATGTATTTTGCCCTATATTCTTGTTTGAGATTCCTATTCTCAGTACACCTTGATGAGTTATGCCTTTTTCGACGATTTATTAAGACATTGTTATGTCATGGGCATAGTTAAATGATTTTGGATCAGTTGAGACTGATACTTAGATTTTTCAGTAATTTGCTTATTTTTTTTTGTAGTCTCGATTTGACTGTAAGTTAATGATTTTTATGGCAGAGTTAAATTCAGACAGCGTGTTACTTTATTAAAGTAATTCTACCCCAGTTTAATTACTTTGACCAATTTTCTGTCATCATCAAGAAGGAAGAACATTTAAATGATTTTAGAGCGTTAAAATCCATTACGTTGTCGACGATCTTGGAAATACTAGTCGTTATTTGAATTGATTGCAACACAGACATTTATCGACAGTTATGAACGACCATTGCATCATAGACCATTTTGTGAAAGATGAACTTTAATTATGAATTATTGAATGCATTAAAGTCGTGAACTTTTGTTAGGAGTTTTTTCTCAATTAGAGATTTATATAATGATGTTTGCATTCCCCAGTCTAATTGGATTCTATTCGACTATTTTGCAGTTTAGTCACACATTATTTGATGATAGTATTTTTATACTACAATTCTTTGAAGATGTTAATCTTAAATGTTGATAGACCAGACAGGCGTATATAAGCGTATTCACTATTAAATTTGTTTGTGATTGGCAAATTTTTACTTCATTTCGATTCATGAATGAAATCCACGAAGGTTAAATGACAACAGTTTTGAAACAATTAATGATTATAAGAATTTTTAAGTGGAACTATTAATGTATAATCGTTAGTGCAGCGGACGTGTTGAAAGTTGCTGATGTATAAAGCCCTTGAATAAATGAAGGAGGTTCCCACAGTAATTAATGATGTTAAAGAATTTGTTAGTGGAGGTTTTTGTAAGTTCTGTGGAAGATTTTGATGCCATATATATTAATATATGATGAATTTTGGGCCTATTTTAATGCAGTTTTGTGCATTAATTTGTAAGCGAATTATTTTCCGATGGAGTGTATTGTCATAGTCCGTTGAAAATTAATCAAGTGAATTTACTGTTATAATTAACAAGAGTTTTGAAAGAATTTGAGATAAGATTTTGAATGAAGATTACCGTCACAAATAATTATAATAATTATTACAACCTTTATCAAACCAGACTGTGACATTAACATGTATAACTAACCTTCATTGGTCGATTATATTGACACGATTATGAAATTACCCACCGGATGAACATGTGGTTAAATGTATTTCTTAAATTAATAATTTGAATAATTTAAATGTTAATATTGTAAATAATAATGTAAATATCTTTGACAATAACGTGGAACGAAAGTAATGTTAGAGGCGTGTTTAAAATTTTTGTAATTATCTTCGACAATATTATAAACAATTTCTAATTGTTATAAATAATTTATGAGTTTTTGTTATAAACATTTAAGAGTGTGTTTTATACTCTAAACTATGCTTATTAAACATTTGGATGATAATTTAACAAGCTTAGGGATTGTCAGAATAATCCAGTGGTATGTGAGTTAAGCATTTGAAAGATTTGCGTCAATATATATGAGTTGTCTTGCGGACATTTAAAGCTGTTGAGAGGGAGCTGAATTCTTACGCAGTGTGGCATGACAAGTGAGCCCCATTTGACAGGTGTGCGTCAGGTAGAAGGGTAGACGGCAGCTGGTCAGACAACTGGTTATCAGCGGGCGAGGTCGTCCACATTGAGGCCTTGTGCCTATAAATACAAGTGTCATGTTTATTAAAAGAAACAAATGCTCTATATATGTGTCTCGTCCTGACTTCCTTATCCAATCCAAATGTGTTTTGAATATTACGTTATTTTGAGCTCATGGGAGCTAACATATTGTTTGATAACTTTGCAAGTCCTTTAGGAGGACATAGTCAGATTGACATGGGCTACTGATAGCCACATTTATTTTGTTGAGTTGTTAAAATCATACCCTTTATTTGAAATAAAAGCTTTTGTACAGTTCAAAGTTCTCGTCTTCGTTCTGGTTCATTTTTAAATGTCATGGTGGAGATTATTGTGGGAGCATACTTTAGAGATCCTGTTGTCAACCCAATCCCCGAGATAATTTTTAAGAGGTAAGTAAAGGTAAGTATGAACCCCCGTCTATTTTGGTGTGTTCCACAATAATTTCTTGGTAACTTCTGTGCTCAAACCTCGGTAGTATCTGTCAGTGCCATTTTCATTGGTGTAGCTGAGCCGGGGCGATTGATTGTTGGCAATCCGATTGAGGGGGCGGATATCTGACAGCCTACTATCCGGGTAAACGGGGACAGTACCTTCTTCAAGGCCACGGCCGCCTCCTTCCCCCTTCCTTGCCTATCCATCCTGACCATCCATTACCTTCCCTCATGAGGCCCCTGTTCGCTTTGCAGGTGAGGCCGCCTGGGCGAGGTGCCAATCACACCTCACCAGTTGTATCCACTCCGATTAATGTTCCCAGCTCTAGGACACTGCCCGTAGAGGCGGTAGTGGTGAGTTCCCTCGCTGAGTCCGTGGGTTCCACCAACCTGGAGGGTAAACGACTAAGAAGAAAAATAAACATTTTTACAATATTATTAAATTACGAAAGTTTGTATAACTTGTGTAACGTGTCGTTCTAAGTGAACAAGACCTAATGATGATCGCATGACCATCGAAACTTGTAATCGAATTAATGGTTGCCAAGGTGGGTGAGTGGTTATATTGTCGGATTACTAACCCCCAAGCTTGCAGGTTCGCTCCTGGCCGTGGTAAGTGATTTTTGAAGGACGGCAAAAATCACGACACGCCTGTCATACGATGTTGGAATGTTAAAGAACCCATTTGAATTCAGTAGGCCGTGTTTATAATGGCAAAATTAATCTCGGGATTTTCCGCCAACACAAAGTTCCTCATTTCTTTACTAGAAAGCGCTATAGTGTTAATTCATAGTGCTGCAAGGAACAACCGAATTCGACACGCAAGCTGTCATCTGGGTGCCAACCCGGCACCCGAGGCCATACCATATTATTATTATTATTATTATTATTATTATTATGATCATCGAATTAATTACCCACCCCCTTGTGTGTTAATTGATCAATAATTTATAACTGAATAAATCTATCAAGTTATGGTGTTTAAATATGTGTACTCCCCCACTTAATATAATTGGGCCCAATTGTGTTGACCGACCGAAAAGCATTGTAAATAATGCCCATTTTAAGTCATTTATTCCCCTATCTAACTGCACAACTGAATATTTTTGAAAACCATCTACTGATGTGTTTCAAGTCGCAACAGACTGTGGCAAGGCGGCTTCGGTGACGTAGTCGGTAGCATGCTGAGCTTCTATGCCCAAGATAGCGGGTTCAAACCCGGCCGAAGCCGTCGGATTTTTTAAGAGCGTTAAAAATCTCTCAGTATCTCTCCTTCGGAGGGGTAGTAAAGCCGGCGGTCCCATGTCATAGATTTATGGCACCTTAAAGAACCTTCCACTAATTACACCTGTGTGAAGCTAAATTGGATAGGTTAAGAATGTAAACAATGCTCTTAGGTTTTTACGTTCGTTGCCAAGAGCCGACAGCGGTGGCGTCTAGTAGCTAAGTTCTGAACTTGGCCTAGTAGTTGTTGACGGTGGCGCTCGGCGGCAAAAGTAGGAACTATTTGAAAAAATTCTAAGTTGCAGTCTGCACTTAAATTTAAAAACAGATAACACACACTAATACAGTCATCAGAATTAACACCGGTTATCAGACAGATTCTACACCCAGCCAAAGTACAACACGACCGCGTTGTCGCAGCCCCTAAACTTCAGAACCAACCAACCAAGACTGTGGCAAAGAATTGGATTAATAATAAAGTTGTCTATATAAAGAGAGAGATATTTGTATCCATCTCGATTGCTCTGCAGTGTAGCGATATATTGCACCAACTTTATGTCACCAAGGTAGTGTGTGTGTGAAGAGCTGATACGCTTTCTCCGATGTCCTGACCATGTATTATTGCGTCACACCTTGTAACTGTCACCATAAACCGCACTGGTTCACATTAGCACACAAACAGAGCAAGTTAGTCTTCTCGCCGCGCCGCGCCGCACCGGACAGTAAAACTGCCATCCCATTAGGCGCCAGCAGGGTTGTCCACCGTAGAGAGCGATTACGGGCCCCTCCATTTATATAACCTGCCACATTATTTGGGAAGTATTAAGCTTGAATTTGTTTAAGCCATAACTCCGCGGAATTTTGCATCTCCATAATGAATATCAGTTTTTCTTCGTTTTCAGTTCTTCAGCCACTCTTATTTTTGTCTCTCATTTACAGTAGGCTACTTCAAAGATTTTGACCACTGTGCATTTAAAATTTCATTTTCGTTGTATCAGACAGTTTACGGGTTTCACAAGAAATAGTCGTACTTCTTTCAGAGATGTATGAAGTAGTCTATATAGTAGGTCTGGCTGCGTGGCTTAGGGGTAACGTTCTCGCTTGCTGAGCCCAAGGTTGCAGGTTCGAAACCTGGCACAGTCAGTTGGCATTTGAGGGTGCGCAAATGCGAGGGAGCCGTGTCAATACATTTACTGGCACGTTAAAGATCCCCTTCTGGGCAAAATTCCGGCACCCCGGCGTCTCTAAAAGCCAGGGTAGTTAAAAGGGACGTAAAACCAATAACGTTATTATTATTATTATATATATAGTAGAAGTTTTGACAGTTTGAATTAGAAACTTGCCGCCTTATACATGTATCCAACTTCCATAAGTCATATATTAAATAGACAACTCTGATGTATGTATGTCTATCCCCGTATTATTCCCGTTTTCAACGGATTCGGGAATGAGATAAGATGAAAGGCCACGTGGCGGGTGGTTTTTACGGTCAGATGCCCTTCCTGACGCCAACCTCATGTAGGAGTTAATGAGAGATGAAATGAATGAAGACGAATCAAACTGGGCAAGTATCTGGAAGGAAGCGGCCGTGGTCTGTCAGAAGGTGCCGTGCCAGCATTTTCCTGGAGTTGAAAATGGGGAAACCTCGGAGAAACCATTTCAAGGACGTTGGACGGTGGGGCTCGACCCCACGTCTAACGAGTACGCAGAGAGCTCGGCCTAGCGCTGTGCGTTAACAAGCGTAGCTAACGCTGCCGCTCTGATAATATACTTGGATATTTCCCCGGCGAGAAGCGAAATACATAATAGATATTAATAACATTCGTTATAGGCTAGTTATCCGTGAAATGTGTGGATTACTATTCATTGGTTGCATTTACATTGAACATGGTCTTATGATAAAAGAAGTATTTCAGTGAAGAACTCAACAGCCTATTTTCATATATCCTACTTATGTTGATTGCCTCTATCAAAATACAAGATTTCGGTTAGATTGCTGTGATATATTCGTAGATATCGAGAGCCGTCTAAGTTTTTCGGATGGTTGCCATGTTGGATTTTTATATACTGTATGTAGGCCATAGAGTTATATACTATTCGATGGAGATTATTGCGTAGGTTTATTATTCAAACTTCAATCGCATGATTAGGACACAAGAAATAAAAACGAGATTTTAAAATTTCGCACAGCCACCATCTTGTGGATATGAAACCAATTGAAATAAATTAGATGTCGGTGGGTTACATTTGTATAAGCATTTACCGTACCAAGTTTCACTACGCTCGGGTGGTTAAATCACAAGAAACGTTCATTTAAATATTTAAATTTCGCGTCATCGCCATGATGGATTTGTGCTCACCACGTTATTGAAAGTCTCATAGGTGAACTTCTGTATATAGCCTTTATTAACATACACATTTCAGTTTGATTGCTGTCCTAGATTAGTAGGCATTGAGAACTGTCTAAATATTTCGGATGGTCACCATGTTGGATTTTTTTAATATGAAGGCCATATAGTTATGTACTATTAGATGACTATTATTGCGTAGGTTCATTATTCAAACATTGACTTCGTTCGTATGATTAAGACACAAGAAATAAAAACTTAATTTTAAAATTTCGCACAGCCGCTTTCTTGAGGTTATGTAAACAATTGTACTAAACTAGATATCAGTGCATTACAATGTGTACAAACATTTGCTGTACCTTGTTTGACTGCGTTCGGATTGTTAAATCGCGCGAAAAGTCTATTTAAATGTTTTAACTTTGCTTGGCTACCATGTTCTTTTTGTACTTGACACTTTTTGGCAATATTTGCTCTCTTGAAATATGTTAATTATTCAAATTGAATACAACCAAGGATGTCAGTGGTGATTTCCACACTCTAGTCCATTTAATTCATTTTCCAACAAACAACGACATATTTATGACTTCGGCGTAGGGATAGCAATATGTTACGGTACCAGTGGTGAGTCGCAACATTTTCGGTTGGGTTTCACGGTACTTTGATCATACATTTAAATGTAAAAACTTAATAGAAATGTGTGCAAGGAATCTATGTCCATTTAATTCCTTAATCGCTTAATTACCAGATGAAATGAAAATCCACAGCCTGCTTCCAGTCTCTGACCGGGTCAGGAATGGAATGAATGAAGCCCCCATCTAGTGGCGAGGATATGAACTGTGCCGGCTGCCGAGGCCTGACGCACTCCTCTGGGGCAAAATTACCAGATAAATTATTAAAAATCTATTTTATACAATTAATGCCAAGTTAATTCTTTGCACTCAATATTCTGTTCACTTGAAACCATTTTCAGATTCAACCATTTTCACATTCATAATTAACATCAGACATCCCTCAACATAAGTATCATCCTAATCGATGTGGAAACCTCAAACATAGGAGTCCCATTAATTGAAGGTAAGCCCATGTCATTATAATACATTTTATTATGTAACTTACAAGTTTTTGTTATGTATGAGTCTTTGCCGAGTCGCGAAAATCCGTTTAAACGTCAAGTGGGTCACGAGTGGACCACTGGGAGGATAGGTACAGATACATGCTCCATAACTAATAAACAATACCTGTCTCGCTCTTGGTTAAGGAGACACACCCTTGTGCACGCATCTCCCACTCGACCTGAAGTCTCTGGGCTGGACCGTCATGTCGTCTCCTACGGATCGTAAACTGACCACTAATGCCATTACATAATCCAGTCCACATTCCACGAAGATGAATGGATTATTGTAGAGAAGATGTCCTAATTAAAATTGGATTTTCGCCAGACTTGTGTGGGGGAATGTTTAGGAAAGTTCAGTGGGTATTTAAACTGGGAGATCAGTATGATAATCGCCAGTACTTCACAGCTCATCCCTGGGAACACAGACATCGCCACAATGGTACACAAGGTGAGCTCTCATCACCAGAGTTGTCGTGTTACTGCTGTATCGGACCCACTACCTCGTACATTTTGTTGTTGTTAATTCATTTCAGAAGATTGGGGCACCATGACCATCAGCCCCTTGCACTGTACATGGGTGTGTGTGTTCAATTTGTCTGATAACTTGTATTTCTGCAGTGACTGTAGTAGTGTGCGCATAACTATAATTTTATATATATATATATATATATATATAAATAATAAATAACCCCTGGCACTGCAGCCTGTGAGGGCCTATGCCTACCAAGCGACCGCTGCCCAGCCATTTGGCCAGCAGATATTGGGGTGACGCGTGATCAGCCCATCGGGTCCCCTCGGCCGTTAATCTTGGTTTTCGTGATCGGGGTGCTGCCTCACTGTCAGACAGCTACTCAATTGTCCTCACGAGGCTGAGTTCATCCCGTTCCTGCCCTCACGTCAGTTTCTAAAATCCCTGACGAAGCCCGGAATCGAACCGGGGCCTCCTGGTGAGAGGCAGGCCTGCTACCCCAACACCTCGGGGCCGGCTGACTATAATTATTAGGGTCTAAAATTAGGATGGATGGCCCGGGACTTGCCTGGGGAAGTGCTGCTAATCTGTTTTGAAGCCGCTGGCTGCGAGCGAAGCGGCGCTAGGGGACCAGGTACCGTTGCGTCTATGCGCTACTCTGCCTGGTGTATGTTATTTTAAGGACGTAAGATTTGAGATTCATTTATGAATTTGGTAAGCTCTTTAATATTAAAAATATAATTTTTACCGCCGCAATCGCTTCGGCGGCAGCGTGTATAATTTGATGATGGTTTAATTTTTTTTTTGTAAATAAGGTGGGATTAAGATTAAAGATTTGTTATTTTTATTTTTAATTTACGAGGAATAAACAGTTGTCATAGCAGTTGAGCTCTGTTTAGCTACTAGCCTGATTTCTGGCTCTCTATGTATCGTGCGCCATGGCCGGTGTTGCAACAGCTTCGGCTTAGTAATAATAATAATAATATGTTTGAGCTTGAAAGTTAAATTTTGTTTGATGTACTGTAGGAAGGAAGAAATAGACCTCTAGCGGGTTGGATTGTTTAGAATGGAAGTTGATGGACCTTTAGTAGGTATTTTGTTAAAATAATAAATTGGTTTAATAAGCCTCGCTAATGATTTGGGGTAAAGAAAAGATTAAAATGACGTGTAATGTATTGAAATGAGTTGAGAGGTAGCTGCTGCGCTGCAAATGGCTGTATTTGAACGAGCTGTCTGAGCGGGCAATTTGCTGGCCTGTGATTGGTCGTTGGGATTTTTCTCATTTAGGGTATTTCTAAGTGGTGAAAATGAGATTTTTAATTTGTTTCGTGAAAGTTGAAAGTGCATCTATGCTCTAGAATAGTTTTTGTTTTGTAAAATATTGTGATTTAGTCGAAAAAGTTAGTCGGACGTTCCAACCGGCCAATGAAGGCCCGTGATTGGCTGTCCGAGTTTGTAGCCGTTTCCTTTAGAGAATTTACATATTGTGTTTCTATTGAGTTGGAAAAGTAATTTGGAAAGTTAAGAGATGAACGTTTTAATTTTTATGTTATAAATCTGTGAATTCGTATGTTTGTGTCCTGTATGAGGCCCGCTGACCATAGCGCTCCATCCCAGGCGGCCAGGGCATCGCCTAGTCCCCAGGCAGGCACGCCATGCGAAAGCGAGTCTTGGGTTCGAGTGCGGTTTGCTCAGGCGGTCTTGTGTTCGATAACGATGAGAGCCATTCCAGGGGCGGGGGGGGGGGGGGGGGAGAAGAAGACCACTTCGGGGAGGGGGGGTCTGTACATGATGTAGACCTAGGAACCCAGAGTGCCTCTGTAGCTGTTATGAAAATTGTGTAACTGCGTAATCTAGGCACTCAGTGCATCACCCCGGGCGGGGTCGACCGAGGCTTTATCCCCCGGACAGCCACACCACGCGACCCTGACTCACAGTTTTAAGGGAGCTAGGTTCCTTATTGAGCTGTTGGGTGTGTAAAAACGGCCCGTTGGGCAGGTGAATTTGGGCTGTAAGTTTAATTAATGTAGAATTTCTGGTTACCTTGTAGATTGTTGTTCGTAATTTATAAGTCGTTACCTTGTAGTATGTCTTTTATGATTAATAAATATTTAGGTCGTCTTTTCCTTGTGTCTCTTCTGTCTACGTCGTAATTTATTTGCGTACGTATTAGTGGATTAGGGTGAACTTGCGTTTGTCTGTAATATTTTTCCGTTAGTTTTGTTATGAAGTCCAGGAGATACGGGGTTCGGGTCTGTCTATGTAACTCATCAATGCTCGTGTCCCAAGGAACTTTTAGCGCTATTCTTAACATCTGGTTCTGAATTTTTTTGAAGTTTTTTATTTTGGTTATGGATAAGAATCCTATAGCTGGTATAGCGTACGTGAGGACTGGTCTAATAAGTGTTTTATGTAGAAGTGTTACTATTTTAGTGGGCAGTGTAGCTTTTGGGTGAATAATGGGGTAAAGAAGTTTAATGCATGTTTTGGTGTTACGTAAGGTGTTGTTTATGTGCGTATTTAAATTGAGTCTGCATGTTTTGCTGTTACGTAAGGTGTTGTTTTTGTGCGTATTTAAATTGAGTCTCTTGTCTAGTGTTATTCATAGATATTTAATTTCGTGAGTCCATTGAATGTTAGTGTTGAATAATTGTAGATGGTGTCTGAATTGGCTGTATTTATGAGTGAAGTGTAGAGCTTTTGTTTTGGCAATGTTTATCTGTATTTTATTTTTACTAAGCCAGGGTTGCAGCTGATTTATGTGTTGCTGTATGTTCATAAGTGCTAATTGAGGGTTTCTAGATTTTGCAAGTATGGCCGTGTCGTTGGCGAACACATGGGTTGACGTATAGTCTGGTACTGGAAGATCATTTATCACCACTAGGAACAAATGAGGTCCCATTATAGGCTACTACCCTGAGCTACGCCGACGTTAATGTTTTTGAGGGAAGATGATGATGATGATGATGATAATTGTTGTTTTAAGGTGCCTAACATTTGAGGGAAGAATTGGTGTTGTTAATGGAAGTGAAGAATTTACGATGTGACAAGTATTGTTGTTTTAGTGTAATGTAAGTTTAGCTGAATTAATTTATGAACTATAGTGGGATGATGAACTCTATCGAACGCCTGTTTGATGTCCAAAAATAGTCCCACTGTATGTTGATTATGTTGGAAGCCTGAAGTGATGAATTCCGTCACTCTGAGTAGTTGTTGTGTCGTAGAATGCTGAGCGCGGAATCCAAACTGTTGTGGAATTAAGGTGTTGTTAATATTATCTTTAATGCGAGATAATAGTTTTTCAAATAATTTTGAGAGGTGGTTTAATAAACTTATTGGTCTGTAATTATATGGTTTCTTAGTATCTTTTCCCTGTTTGGGAAAACAGACAATTTTGGCTATTTTCCATTCCGTGGGGAAATGTCTTAGTATTAATATGTAATTGAAGAGATGTAGTAATAGATTTAAGCCGTAGTTGTTTAGTTTTTTGATTATTTCATTGGGAATTTCGTCATTGCCAGGGGCCTTATTCATGCTTAGCTTGTTTATATTATGTGTCTGCAGTTCAGTTATCGTAATGAGAGGAATGTCCATTTGCGCTCGTTGATTTAAAAACTGTGTCACTTCGTCCTGTACCATTTGGTTGTGCACTTCGTCTACTAGGTGGTCGTTTGGCTTAAATTGTTCAAGTAAAGTATTTGCCATTAGTTCGGCTTTGCCTTGATTGTCCGTGATTATCTTGTTGTTACTGTCGTCGTCCAGAGGAGGAATTGCTCTGTTACTTTTAGTAAAAGCTTTGGTGTATTTCCAAAGCGTTGAAGGATTGTCGTTATGTTTAATGCTTTGCAGTTTCTTTTGCCATGTGTCGTTCTTGTATAGTATTAATTGTCTCCGTAATTTAGATTGTAACCTATTGTATGTCATTTTGTTTTGTAATGTCTGAGTTCGTTGATATAATTTTCTTGCTGTGTTTTTGTCTTTTATAAGTTGGCATATGTGGTCTGGTAATAACGTATCTTTGTATTTAACTTTGGGCAGTGTACTGGCTCTAGCAGCTGTGATTAGCATGCCAGTCAAGTGTTTAATTTCGTTTTCTAGGATGTTCGTGTTTTCTATTTTAGGTAGAGTTTGGGGAATCAACACGCTCTGCTGTAAGGCGAAGAGATCCCAGTTGATGCGTTTGATATTCATTAGTTTTCGATTTGGTGTATAATTAATTTTTGCTCCGATTTCTATTTGTACTGGAAGGTGGCCCGAATCAAGTTTGGTGCATGTAGTTGTTCTAATATAGAAGGGTATGTTTTTAATTAATGTTACGTCGTTAGTGTCTGAGTATAAAATGCCGTTGCGTTGGTAGAAAAAAGTCGGGAGTGTCTGGTGCGTACAGTAAAAAAAATAGTCATTTCTTGCGTGGTGTTGAAATAACCTTTTCCCATTGTCGTTTTCGTTAACTGATTCCCAGCTGTGGTGTTTTGAGTTTACGTCACCGGATAGTATAACGTGATTGTAGTTTAAAAGTGTGTCTTAGTCTTTTGCAAGTATATGTTTCCCTTGCGGATTATAAGCTGAGATTAGCGTATAGGTATTTTTCTCAATGTGAATTTCGATGGCATTTGCCTCTATATTTGTAGTTGGCCGTAGTTTAATTTCGTTATGTGAATATTTCCTCTTAATTGCAATGATAGTTCCTCCTCCGTTTGTCGGTCTGTCTTGGCGATAGATTATATATCCAGGGAGATAAAACTTATGTTTGTCTGTCAGTTCTGTCTCTTGGAGCAGTAATACGTCAGTATCGTGGTCGTGTAGTAGTTGTCGTAGCTCTAGTCTTTTCGGGGCTGTTACTAGGCCATTACTGTTCCAAGATATTATTTTGAGTGTCTTGTCAGCTATTTAGCAATGTACAAGTGTAACAAGTAATTGTTGGAGATGGTGATCGAGCTGTGAGATTGTTTCAATGTATTTGCGTGTCATGTCTGCTAATATTGCCTGTAATGTTTGGAGTATCAGCCGCAGCTCGGTGGGTAGAAAATCTGGGACCGGTTGCCTGGTGAATTTCAGAGCCATTTGCCCTGGATGGTAATGAGGAGGAGTTGGCAATTGTGGCCTAGCTTGTGGATGAACTTGTGACTGATAGTGTATGGCATTAGGTGTTATAAGCATGGGTCTATTTGGGGGAGGGGCGCTAGGAGTGAAGGAGGGAGAGCTAGGTGGGCCAAGATGTTGGACTGTATTTGAACGAGTTTGAGGAAGAGATGCCTGTTAAGTTTGAGGGGCTGAGCTGGCTGTAGACTGGGAGGAGTGTTTCATTATTTTGAGGGGCTGTACTGGTTGAAGGCTGAGGAGGGAATGCCTCTTTGTTAGGAGTGGTAGATTTGGTTTTATTTAACCGTCTAGTTCTTTGGTGGTGGGGACTAGATGCTTGGTCTCTGGCCTGTGCTTCGGCGTAAGAATCCTCTGCGCAGGAGTCTCGATGGGCCTCTGATTCTGACTCTCTTTCGGTGAAAGACTCGTTCTCATTCTCAAAGGCCTCCACTTCCAGAGAGCTGAAGCGGTTACTTGTACGGATCGGTTTAGGCCTGACTGTGTCGGATAATTTGGAGAAGCCAGATTTAAATTCTTTTGTCCATGGATTTAGCTGAGGTGGTGGGGGAAGCTCTGAATTTGATGTGGACCTTAGTTTGTTTTGGGCTTCTTCCTCTGCGATATCTTTCCAGTATTTGTTCTCCTTCAATTTGTCCTTAGCTGCGACGTATTTCTTGCATTTCGTGTAAGAAGCTACGTGCTCGCCGTTACAGTTAGCACACGAGGGCTTTTCCTGTTTGGGCTTCTGGCAATCTTTGGTCAGATGAGGACCAGCGCATTTCAGACATTTGGGAAGGAGGTGGCAGTGTGGTTTAGTATGGCCGAAGGCCTGACAGTTGAAACATTGTGTTACACGCACATCGTCTTTTGGGACGTAGTCTGAAACCTCCACTGCATTGTTGAACAGGTTAGTAATGTTGTAGATGTTGCTATTGTTGTGATGTGGTTCAAAGGCTACTATGAATAATGGCAAGGGGACACGTTGGGTTTGTTCATTGACTTTTTTGTTTTTGATCATTTGTTGGGTGAATTCTATAGTATAACCTAAGGAGGTGAGCTCCTCCTTAAGTTCTTCTGCTGTTGTATCGACTGGAAGCGGTCATATAACGACCCTTTTCATAATGCGCTTTGAAAGTGGATGAGTGAAGTAGTTTAGGTGAATATTGTTTAACTTGGACGTGAGTGCGAAGTGGTCTTCATTGGTTATAACGTTAACTCTGACTCCGTCAGGTGTGGGCCTTATTGTAAACGTTTGGTCTTGAACTGTTTCTATTATTAATTGACGAATCTCTTTCCAGTGTTTGCTAGTTCTGATTTCTATCAGAGGGGGGCGCCTTTCTTGAGAGGGGCCGCTAGTCGGCATGGCTAATGAGAAGGTCCCCCTAGGGGGAGCCGTGTATTTGCAGTTTAGTGTGAATATAAAAGGGCGGTTTGTTTGGAGTTT
This sequence comes from Meconema thalassinum, assembly GCA_946902985.2. NCBI lineage: Eukaryota > Metazoa > Arthropoda > Insecta > Orthoptera > Tettigoniidae > Meconema > Meconema thalassinum. The sequence continues at coordinate 695,960,980 of OX336390.1, forward strand.
ACTATTTAAAGTACCAAGCGATTGAGAGTCGCTCGCTGCAGATTAGTGTTGCTTTTTAAAGAGGTGCTCCCTCGACAAGCAGCGAAGCGGACTCTTATCGGGTAATCAATCTATTTAATTATAGATAGTTAATATTTAAACCCTATATTGCAGCAGCCTCAGCGTGCCCAAGCACGGCTGGTTTGAAGCCCGCACCACGGAGCCAATCACGAACGCAGAACGCGCCAATAACGGTCCCGGCTCAGATAGGAGGGCCCCGGCGTAACAGAGCAGCGTGGTCAGATATAGATAGCACTCTTTGGGAGTGGTTTCCCCTTTCGGGAAACGCCCTGGGGCCTACTGTGTACACCAAGGGCTTAGGCCTATCCAATTCCAAGGTAGTCCAGAAACGAAGTTCAGCCCCAATGCCTAGGTTTCTAACTGTCACCTGTCCCCTTTAAAACTAGCCCGCCAAAACAATGTTGCCCTCTGTTGGCCAACAATGCTCGTCAAGCTCGAGTTGCCGCTGAGCCTGTTACGCGTATGGTCGCGGCCAGGACCCGTTAGGGCTGGCGCGGAGAAGTCACGGCGTTTCTTCTCTTATTGGCTGTTTAATTCTGTAAAACCCAGTCTCCTAATAAGAATCTTAAGGCTACCGAACCGGTAGCAGATTTTCCAAGCTAAGGACTAACCTAAGGCGTACCCCATGAAGGACCTAAAACATCAATTTGTCTAGATACGGAGCTGAGGACTACCGCGTCTAGCCAGGCGAAGCTCTGAGCGAAGAATACCACCCCTGGGGAAGTGCAGAAGAAAACTGAGGTAAACACGCAGGATGGTCACTGTCAGTGCCAGGATTCGAACCTTCGATTTCCGGACTTTCAACCCCCTTCTCGTTGCAATGATAGGAGACATCACGCGCACGGTTACGATGTGCAGGGTCAATTTGAGATTACTTACCTGTAGGTTGGACCGATGCGTCGGAGTCGTCCCCTACGAATCTTATCGGTACTGTATGAAGTAAAAGACATAACCAGAAGGAAACACGGCCACAATTTATTTATATAACCTTTATGGAACCTATATATTGATCTCGGCCTTTCTTTCTCAAAATGGCTCTACATGTATTTTTAGCCTATTTTCAATTTTGAAAAAATAGGCTTATGAGATCACCATTTGTCCGTGTGTGTGTGCGTGTGTGTGTGTGTGTGATGGTGTGTGTGTGCCCCCCCCCCCTAAAATCTTCTAAACGGCTGGAGCGATTTCAATGAAACTCGGTAAGTTCATAGCACTATTCCGGACGACCCCGACCATGCCCTTCAAATTTTGTTACGTCTCACCAATCCAACATGGCGGCTGTGCGAAATATTTCACCAGCATTCAATATCTCCGAAACTATTACCGAAATCACCCTGGATTTTTTTTACGGTGATAAAGGGAACTACTAGAAGTTCACCTATGTGACTTTTGAAAAACTGGTAACTACAAAACCTACATGGTGGCCAATCGAATTTGCGACTTTTAAGTAGACGTTTCTCGCGATTTAACAAACCAAACGCAATAAAACTTGGTACAGTATATTTTTATACACATTGTAATGCACCGACATCTAACTTCGTTCAATTGTTTTCATAACCACAAAATGGCGGCTGTGCGAAATATTTCACCGGCATTCTATATCTCTAAAACTATTAGCGGTATCACCCTGAAATTTTGTACGTAAATAAAGAGCACTACTGGAAGTTCATCTATAAGCCTTTCAAAAACCGGTTAACTACAAAACGAACATGGCGGCCAAGCGAAATAGAAAATTTTAAATAGACCTTTCTCGCGATTTAATGTTCCAAACGTAATGAAACTTGGTACAGGAAATGTTTATACACATTGTAATGCGCTGGTATCTAATTTAATTCAATTGTTTACATAACCCCAAGATGGCGGCTGTACGAATTTTAAAATTAAGTTTTTATTTCTTGTGTCGTAATTATGCGATCGATGTGAAAGTTTGAATAATGAACCTACGCAATAATTTTCCTTTAATGGTACATGACTATGGCCTATACATTTAACAATCCAACATGGCGACCATCCGAAATATTTAGACGGCTCTGAATATCTACGAATCTATTATAGCAATCAAACTGAATTTTTGTGTTCATAGGGGCTATGAACATGAGTTCACCTATAGGACTTTCAATAACCTGGTGATCACAAATCCAACATGGCGATGACGCGAAGTATAAATATTCACATGGACGTTTCCCGCAATTTAACCATCCGAGTGCAGTGAAACTTGGTACAGTAAATCTTTATTCGAATGTTAAACCACTGGCATCTAATTTATTTCAATTGTTTACATAACCTCAAGATGGCGGTTGTGCGAATTTTAAAATTAAGTTTTTATTTCTTGTGTCGTAATCATGCGATCGATGTGAAAGTTTGAATAATGAACCTACGCAATAATTTTCCTTTAATGGTACATGACTCTGGCCTATACATTTAACAATCCAACATGGCGACCATCCGAAATATTTAGACGGCTCTGAATATCTACGATTCTATTATAGCAATCAAACTGAATTTTTGTGTTCATAGGGGCTATGAACATGAGTTCACCTATAGGACTTTCAATAACCTGGTGATCACAAATCCAACATGGCGATGGTGCGAAGTATAAATATTCACATGGACGTTTCCCGCAATTTAACCATCCGAGTGCAGTGAAACTTGGTACAGTAAATCCTTCTTCGAATGTTAAACCACTGGCATCTAATTTATTTCAATTGTTTACATAACCTCAAGATGGCGGTTGTGCGAATTTTAAAATTAAGTTTTTATTTCTTGTGTCGTAATCATGCGATCGAAGTGAATGTTTGAATAATGAACCTACGCAATAATTTTCCTTTAATGGTACATGATTCTATGGCCTATACATTTAACAATCCAACATGGCGACCATCCGAAATATTTAGTCGGTTCTCAATATCTACGAATCTATTACAGCAATCAAACTGAAATGTTGTATGTTGAGAGTGACAATTAACATGAGTAGGATATATGATAATAGGCTGTATAGTTCTTCACGGAACTACTTGTTTTAATAGTGGCAACTATTTTTTATTCAGATACATAGCATACTTACACGTTCTAAGTTCTATAGGCCTTCGAAATAATCACCACAGTTGTGTAGCACACGTTCCCAGCGGTGTGAAAGCCGTTTGATGCCGTTCAGAGCGCCTGGTCCCTGAAGGTCGCGCGGATGGAGCGGTCGGTGGTCTGGAGAATGTCATCGACTGTGCGAATGCGGATCCCTCGAAGTGGTGCTTTGATTTTAGGGATGAGATCGTATTCGCAGGGGCTGAGATCTGGAGAATAAGATGGGTGGTAAAGCATTTCCCAGCCTCCAGCGATTGAACAACTGAGTCACAGCTCCTGCTGCATGCGGTCTTGCATTGTCATGAAGAATGATGGGTGGGTTATTCAAGATGTGTCCTCGTTTTCTTCTTAGGACTGCTACCAGGCTCGTTTGCAAAAATGCGGAGTAAGTCGTTGGCCGAATCGTTACTCTTCGCGGTGACCCATGATGTCGCCACTCGTTTGATTGGCGATACAGCTGCGGTTCATAACCTCTGGCCCGGTCTGCAGGATGACCAGGCCGTGGCTTCTCTGTCACATTTTGTCGTCCGTCTTTGAAGGCCTTGATTTACCGTGCTACAGTACGATAAGGTAATGCACTTTCACCTCAAGCCTCTTGCAATCCTCCGTAACACTGCTTTGCATTGCGACCTCTAGCGCACTCAACTTTCAGCCAGCTCCTTTGATCTTGCTTTGAATTTCTCAGATAAATTCTATATACATGCAAGAATTCGAGCCAAAGCCCATAAATGAACAAAAGAAGTTTCTTTTATTTGTGTGTTTAGCAACTTCATGACAGTCTGCTAGCTGATTGTCCAGTATGATCTTCCTGACTGTCTTATGTTGGATGTTTATGTTTTAACTATTTAATCAGCTGTTAGTTCACTAATAAATGTAAACGATTTGGAATACATGTTACGAAACCTAAATGTACATGAAGGGATGGGATAAATGAGCATTTAGTAGAAGTGTCAGGACATAGGGTCCGTGCCCAACCTATACATTTAGGATTTCATGACTACGTAATAATAAAACAGACTTAATTAAATTAACTAGGGAACTTTTGCGAGAAATCTCGCATGTTCGTCACTGTTGCGGGTAATTCCGTTTGAATATTCTTTTCAATGCACAATGGGTTGTGTGCGCCCCATGTGTACTGACTACCCTCCCGGCTATAGTGTTATGCGGGCTGGACGTGACACAGTTCTGCCAACGGTTATCTTCTTGTTTATTTGTTTAAACACTATTTAAACAAATAAATATATTTCTGTCACTTTTCAAGAAATGCAAGATTTTTCCTGTACCATTGAGACGATTTGGAAGATTTTGGCACAAAACGCACCTTCTAACTCCTTCTGATTCAGAAGCTTGAGTTTTTTGTCGGATGAACTTGGCGTATTATACAGTATAATAGATGTTTTGAACTTTCACTTTCATCTGCCAGAGAAGCCACTGTGCTATCCGCCTAATGTTTTATTAAGGAAGACATAAAATGCATTACGGTAGACTGCAAAATGTTCGCACGGACCGAATTATTGTTATAATTATATTGTGTATCATATTTGTTCAAGACAATAATTAGTGTAAATGTTTGGGCAGAAAAATACCAGCCGCGGTAGCAACGCGTGCTAATGCTTAACGCCACGGGGTCAGACTATTCTGTTGACAATTGAGTTCGAACCTCACCGTCGGCCGTCCTTGAAATGGTTTTCCATTCTTCCTCATTTTCAACTCCAGGCAAATGTCGGGATACTACCTTCTGATAGGCCACGGTCTCTTCCTTCCAATGACTTTACGACTTTAATTAATCTTCATGTATTTCTTCTCACATTAACTCCTCGCATGGATTGATGTTGATGTTGTAATTCTGGTGAGGATTGGGAAGAAAGCGACCGTGGCTTTAAAATAGGAACCATCCCGACATTTGACTAGAGTAGAAATAGGAAACCATGGAAAACCACTTCCAAGATGGATGAAGTAGGAATCGAACCCACCTCTTCTCAGTTCTTCCTCACGAGGCTGACTACTCAATTCCAACCTTCAGACCAGAATTAAATTTCTTGTCAGAGCCGTGAATCAAACCCAGACCTCCAGGGCGATAGTCAAGTTTGCTAGCGGCTACACCAGGAAGAAAGCTGAATATTGCATGGATTCAAAAGGTAGAGAACACCGAAGTAATAGAGAGAGCACGAACAATCCGAGATTAACAAAAATAATTAAGTATCGGAAGAAGGAGTCCATTGGCTACATCCTGCGAGGAAATAAATACCATCTTCTGCAACTTATTATTCAAGGTGAAATTGCTGGTCACCATGGAGTTGGACGCTGGAGTGCCCAGCAACTGTTCCACTTTGCAGTTTATAGAGAAACTTACGCTATAGAGATCGCCAACGTACGAGAAGCGTTAGTTATTAACTCATTTTAGAGGCTTTAGGTCAACATCCCCATGTACTCGGTTGTATGTTGAACTTGCCTGATAACCCGTGTTCCTGTGATGACTGTAGTAATGTGTGTAGTTGTATTAGGGACAGAGATGGGGTAGGCACCCCGGAAATTGAAATAAGGTGCTATCTCGGCATTTACCTTGAAGGAGTATGGAAAAACCAGGGGAAATACTGCACTCAGGGTAGTTACTGTCAGCGCCGGGATTCGAACCTCCGATGTCTGGACTTGCTGCAGCGCCCCATCGCGCTCGTGGTACACAATTTCACGCACATGACCACACTGCATTTGAGGAACCGAACACTGCATGGGAAGAAATAAGAATAAAAAGACACATATCTAATAGAAAAGTCAGATTCATTTCGTAATGTCATTAACACGACCGTGTCTTTGTTGTTACTTCGTTTACATCTCGGTGATCAGTCCCTATTGATACATACATACATACATTTTCAAGTGAGGCTGTTTTGCCTTTCAGAGCCCAGTCTAGTCTGCAAGCCTCTGTTTGCAAACAAGTCGCCTCCATGATCTCTTATTAGCAGTTAGCACTGCTTCTACATCTTTCACTTTGAAATACAAACGGCTTCATCTGGCGTGTTCATTCCTAACTTAGACTTTTTCTCATCATTATGACTATCTTCCTGCCATTCGCTTCCATCTATTTGTCCCAGCAATCATTCGAGCTACCCTCATGACAGTTACCTCTAACTTATGTATCAGATATTCTGAATCTACCCAGCTCTCACTTCCATACAGTAAATACTGAGCGATGTAGGGAGAGTTTCGTCGCCATTTGTAACAAATATGTCTTATATGAAATAATCACGAAGGTTCCTGCAGTGAAGTATTTAGGAGAGTGGATTTCAAGAATCGAAAGCGAGAACTTGGCTATAAATACCAAGTGTGTCAAGTTGGAGAGGGTCTCTGAAAACTATAATTGTATATATTTTTATTCCCAAAATTAAAATATATACAAATATTGCATTAAATCACTGAACATAGAAACATACTTATTTTACACACATCAATGTCAGAAATATGGTAAAATATGTATAATAAATTTGTGTAATTTGAATAGAGAACAACATAATTGATGAGTTAAAAGCACGTATATCTGTGTAATGAATAAATCATAGCCCTGCTTTCATATATTTCTTAAAAACGATCGAAGGTCGTCTACTTCCAGGACATTTCTTCTTAGCCCAGAAGGATTTCATTTTCTGGCTTCAGTCCGGTGGTTCATGTGGTCTTCCTGCTGGTAACGGAAACTGGGAATACCCCTTGAAGAATGAGCTGACGGAATTTGGTCCGATCATGTGCGGTGTCGGGAGAAATTGGAAGCTGCTCCAGGTCTGATTTCACTGCGGTGATCCATTTGTTTTGGAAGGCTTTGCCTCTTCCTGTCGTGGTGAAGATCCTGTTCGTGAGTCTGCAGGGGTTCATGCGGGTTAGATGATTTTTCTTCTTTTTCGTGTGGCTTCCTGAGAGGCCGAGTGCAGGTCATTTCAGTCGACGCCCGTAGGCAACCTGCGCGTCGGGATGAGGTATGGAATGGATGAAGATGAAGATGAACGAAACTGGGCAAGGATGTTGAAGGAAGCGGCCGTGGCCTGTCAGAAGGTACCGTCAGAAGGTACTCATGCAAGAACATTTCCATCTCCAAGTATCTTAAGCTCAAACATAACTCAGTATTAAGGCCCTCCGCACTACTCTATGCCTCTGAATGCCTCTTGCTGAACAGGAAGGTTTCACTAAGGAGGCTTGAGCTCAAGGAACGAATAACCTAAGGAGAATACTAGGGCCAATACGAGAAATGGATGACACCTATAGGATCAGACACAATAGTGAGCTGTACCATCTCCAAGAGGACATAATTAACTTTTATGGTCATCTAACCCGCATGAACCCATGCAGACTCACGAACAAATAGAGGTAAAGCGTCCCAGAACAAATGGATCACCACACTGCAATCAGACCTGGAGCAGCTTCAAATTTCTCCTGACACCGCACATGATTGGACCAAATTCCGTCAGCTCATTCTTCAAGGGGTATTCTCAGCATCCGTTACCAGCAGGAACCACCAGATCGAAGTGGACAGAGGAGAGGAAGTCTGCTCATAGCCAGAAAATGAAAGCCTTCAGGGCTACGAAGAAACAGAAGACCCGTGTAAATAGTTAAAGCGAGCCTCGTGGTTCTTAGATGGCCAAAACGAAAAGAAGAAGAAGAAGAAGAAGAAGAAGAAGAAGAAGAACCACGAAAAATGTCCTGGAGGTAGACGACCTTCGATAAGTTTTAAGAAATATGTGATAATAGGGCTAGGATTTACTGTATATGTATTCACAGATCTCTTCAATACACAGACATACTTTCAGCTTATCTCCACCAATTACTGCATGTAGTTCTCTATTCAAATTTAACAAATTTATTAAGTTATACATATTTTACCATATTTCTGACATTGATGTATGTAAAATAAGTATGTTTCTGTGTTCAGTGATTTTAATGCAATATTTGTATATATTTTAATTTTGGGAATACAAATATAAGGTGCGTTCAAAAAGTAACGAGCCGGAGGCTGGAATGCGCAAACCGGTGACGACATCGGCTAATCGTGGCGTGCGTAACGAGGTGTGGTTCCGACCAGAGCGTGGAAGGTCACAGCCCGTCGCTAGAGGGCACGCGTGCACGTCACGTGGCGATACAAAGCGAGCAGCAGCATGCATCAATCGTCCAACGCTGCCAGTCGCATTGCAAGCAGTGACATGGAGGCGTCAATCGAAGAGCAAAGAGGTGTTGATCGGTTTCTGACAGCGGGAGTAGTAGGGAAAATGGACATTCATCGCCGAATGTCACAAGTGTACGGCGAACATTGCATGTCCCTTGTAAGGGTCAAGGCGTGGCACAAGTGCTTCAGGGAAGGACGGGTGTCGTTAGCCGATGATGCCCGGTCTGGGGAATCCCCCTGCATTACCGATGACAACGTACAGCTGGTTGATGCACTCATTACCCAGGACCGCCAAGTGACAGTTAATGCCATAGCCGCCATGGTCGCTCCACAACAATGCACGACCTCATACGGCCAACAGAGTCACGGCACTCCTGCAGAAATTCAAATGGGAAGTTCTCGGCCACCCTTCAAACAGTCCAGACCTCTCTCCCTGTGATTACGCCATGTTTGGTCCCCCTGAAAATGGCTCTGCGGGGCCAACGATTCACCTCGGACGCCGACGTCCAGCTGTACGGGCGAAACTGGTTCACATCGCAGCCCAGGGAATTTTATGAGACAGCCAATCACCGCCTCGTGTCACAGTGGGACAAGTGCCTCAACAGCCAGGGCCAATACTTCTAACATACAGATACTGGTTCCTGTAATTATAGCACCGGCTCGTTACTTTTTGAACGCACCTTATATATGCATGTACTCTGAGTGTATGAATTATTGTTCAGTATGTACAGTTCTACAAAAGAGTCCGCGACAGCATACCTCTATCCTTAATACATCGCCCATTATAAGTGTTTTTACGTTTTCATTTCTTCCAACAATCTCCATTCAGTTGAAATTTAAATTACTAGCTTCTGAGTGAGCCTATCATCCCAGCTTCGGCCAGCATCAAACTGTCGAGTCGTGTTGAGTTAAGACTTCAGATAAGAGTATTTGTGTTTGGAGTTTCGCTGTTCACCTCGGCTTACGCTGGGTAATCCGTTAAAGATACCGGGCGAAGCCAGAGCGGGTTGCTAGTAATCAATAAATGAATGAATAACATAAAATAACTGAAAAAGTGAATATTTTAATTTATGAATGCAGTATTATTAATGTAGGCTAATTTTGAAGACTTCAAAGTAACAAAAGGTAGTGTTAAATGATTAAATTAATTTTATTGTCCATATTTTGCAAAATAGTACATGTAAATCCCAGCCCTGATGATATTGAACATTATCGGAAACGTTTCTCTTGTTTGTATTAATGCACATGGATGCTATGCAAAGAACGTTTAATATCGTTTATTTTTATTATTTCCCTAGCTTGTCATTCTCGCCGCTGTTGTGATGGTAGTGAGAGGCGGTATCTTGAATGGCGCCCCCAGCTTCAGATACATCGGCGTTGGTTCATCCGTTCCCGAACCTTATGACCCTAACCCACAGTACAGCTTCGCGTACAACGTCCAGGACGCTCTGACTGGTGATACCAAGGGACAACAGGAGAGTCGTAACGGAGATGTGGTGCAGGGTAGCTACAGTGTAGTGGATCCTGACGGGACTCGCCGCACTGTCCAATACTCGGCTGATCCAGTCAATGGGTTCAATGCTGTCGTTCATCGCGAACCTGCTCCTGCTGTTCTTCACAAAGCTGCCACTCCAATTGCTGTGGCTCACTACGCCCCTGCACCTGCCCGCCCTGCTCTCACTAAGACTCTGATTGTAGCGCCAACCTATTATAAATCAAGTGCCTCTACCAACTTTGTAGGCCCACATGCTAGCTATTCATATTAAGCCAGATGTGTCATAAATAAGAGGATACCAATGAAACTGTGCTTTATAAGGTCCTATCACATAATAGCGCTAATAATTCATGGAATCATCATTGTAATTATTGTAATGGAATAGAACATGGCATCGGATTAACCCTGTTTGTATGTATGTTTCTTTGTTCGTTTGTTATGTTTTTATGTACATTAAATACTGTTTTGAGACATTTGAGAAAATCGCCATAATTTAATAATTATTTATCTTACCAGCTTCGATGTGTTAGCAGCCTTCCCCCTCTTCTAGTGTTACTTTATATATCCACCTGATCATTCTAATATAACACCACATTTCCAACACTTCGATGTGTTAGCAGCCTTCCCCCTCTTCTAGTGTTACTTTATATATCCACCTGATCATTCTCCTATAACACCACATTTCCAACACTTCGATGTGTTAGCAGCCTTCCCCCTCTTCTAGTGTTACTTTATATATCCACCTGATCATTCTCCTATAACACCACATTTCCAACACTTCGATGTGTTAGCAGCCTTCCCCCTCTTCTAGTGTTACTTTATATATCCACCTGATCATTCTCCTATAACACCACATTTCCAACACTTCGATGTGTTAGCAGCCTTCCCCCTCTTCTAGTGTTACTTTATATATCCACCTGATCATTCTCCTATAACACCACATTTCCAACACTTCGATGTGTTAGCAGCCTTCCCCCTCTTCTAGTGTTACTTTATATATCCACCTGATCATTCTCCTATAACACCACATTTCCAACACTTCGATGTGTTAGCAGCCTTCCCCCTCTTCTAGTGTTACTTTATATATCCACCTGATCATTCTCCTATAACACCACATTTCCAACACTTCGATGTGTTAGCAGCCTTCCCCCTCTTCTAGTGTTACTTTATATATCCACCTGATCATTCTCCTATAACACCACATTTCCAACACTTCGATGTGTTAGCAGCCTTCCCCCTCTTCTAGTGTTACTTTATATATCCACCTGATCATTCTCCTATAACACCACATTTCCAACACTTCGATGTGTTAGCAGCCTTCCCCCTCTTCTAGTGTTACTTTATATATCCACCTGATCATTCTCCTATAACACCACATTTCCAACACTTCGATTCTCTTCTTTTCCGCTGCGCCAGAAGTCAAAGTTTCATATCCATGCAACGCTGTGCCCCCAGACAAAGCCTTTCAAAAATGACTTTCTAATACCTAAATCGGTATTTGATGTCAACAGATTTCTTTTTTATAGAAACGTTTTTCTAACCTGTGCCAACCGACAGCGGTGGCTACAGTCGCTAAAGCGCAGCGTTAGGTCATGGGGTCAATCTCTCTGCTGACTCGGTAGACGCATGGGTTCGAGCCCCACCGTAGGGGGTCCTTGAACTGGTTTTCCGTGGTTTCTCATTTTCAACACAAGGAAAATGCTGGGACAGTACCTTCTGACAGGCCACGGCCGCTTCCTTCCACATCCTTGCCCAGTTTCATTCATCTTCATCCATTCCATCTCTCGTCCCGACGCGCAGGTCGTCGACTAGAAATACCTCCACTCGGCCTCTCAGGAGGCCACACGACAAAAGAAAATCCTGTGCCAAACTACTTTTATTTCGTCATTGCTCCGTCCATCACTGCTTGTTTTGCTTCTCAAGTAGCAGAAGTCTCCTACTTTCTTTAGCTTTGTAATTGCCAATTTTATATCCATAGGGGTTTCTGATATATATATATATCCGCTGCATTCCATAATTTTTGTTTTGCATTTATTGATTTCATCATGAATTCTTTCAAGACTGAGTCCATGCCATTTAAAAACTCATTCAAATCCTCTGTTGAAACGACCAAGAGGACAATGTCATCAGCAAGTCCCAATTTGATATGATTTCATCTTGAATCCTTCATCTGTGGAAGCAACCTTCCCCTCCCAGAGTTCATGTTCTATCCAGAGTCACTGAAATATTTAGGAAAAGGACTGTACCTGAGCTTCTGTCGGTCGAGTGATACACTTGGTTCGTAGTTCACAAAGTGATGTGCAAGATGGAAACTAATATTTCTTGGAAAAGAATGAAAGTAGACTTATGAGATCTACACGGGCCAAATGTACGTGTGTGCCTGCGTGTGCATGTTTGTGTGTATCATTTGCCCCCTTCCCCTATTAATTCAAACATGACGAAACCTAATTGAACCAAATATGGGACAGAGGTAGCATTATCAAAGGGCACCTCAGTGTCATGATTTATATCGCCACCATCTTAATAAAAACGGCGACCACCCAAATGTTCAAAGATTAAATATAATATGGACTAAACTAACCATCGGATTTCGAACAAATTTTGGAAAAAAAAATACCTTCATTATAAGCAGCATCTACCGCCTAAACTACAGGTCATCATCCAAGCAATTTTAATATGGCGGCCGTGAGAATCATGCAACTTATGAACCAATGAATCAATGCTCACAGTACTTGGCTTTCAGATAGACTTTGATTATATTATCAGGACCCACCTTTACCAGCGTTATGGCTACATGACCGTGAATATTACACGCAGGCGCCATCTCGAAATTATAAAATATAACAGTAAATATAACTCAACACTTCAGAAAACGCAAACTAGTGACAAGGTAGGACCGTATATGTGGTATTGTACGGCCAAAGCAAAGGAACAGCGTGTTCATTCATTCAAGATGGCGGCCACGCGACCTGTTAGAACATTAAAATCGATAACTCAGAATGAAAGTGGGTAATTTAGATTAATCTTGCCAAGGGTACAGTAACCGGTATCATATAAAATATCTCACTTGCGTTAATCAAAATATGATCACACTGAATATAGCGCATAGCGGCCATCTTAAATTTCAAACTAAATTAATAACTTTCCGTATCATAGATTTACAATAACGAAATTAAATAATAAAATAGAACCTTGAAAGTTGCTTCGTACATGGATTGAAGATGGTGGCTAGACGTACCATTAAAGTATACAAATTAATAACTCAGGATGTTATTGCACAATTAAGATGAAACTTGGTAGAAGAGAAGTATACAACAGGCGTCAGTAACGTTGGTAATGTATCTCATTGAATATAGTGCACAGCGGCCATCCTGAAATTTCAAAATCCAAAAATAAATAGCATTCTACGTTTTAGAACAACAATAACAAGTAGTTCCGTGAAGAACTAAATAGCCTATTATCATATACCCTACTAATATTAATTGACTATCAACATACAAATTGTCAGTTTGATTGCTGTAATATATTCGTAGATATTGAGAACCGTCTAAATATTCTGGATGGTCACCATGTTGGATTTTTATATTATAGGCCTTAGATTTATGTACTATTACATGAAGATTATTGTGTAGGCGTTTTATTCAAACTTCAATCGCTTGATTAGGACACAAGAAATAAAAGCGAAATTTTAAAATTTCGCTCAGCCGCCTTCTTGAGGTTATGAAAATAATTTAAATGAATTAGATGCCAGTTGAATAAAATTTGTATAAGCATATACCGTATCAAGTTTCACTGCGCTCGGATGGATAAAACGCAGAAAACGCCCATTTGAATATTTAAATTTCGCGTCGCCGCCCTGTTGGATTTGTGCTCGCCAGGTTATTGAACGACCCATGGGCGAACTTATGCTTATGGCCTCTATACACTTACAAAATTTCAGTTTGATTGCTGTAATGGATTAATAGATATTGAGAACAGTCTAAATATTTCGGATGGTCGCCATGTGGGATTTTAATATATGTAGGCCATAGAGTTATGTACTATTAGATGATGATTATTGTGTACGTTCATTATGAATAAGTTGATTTTGATCGCATGATTAGAACACAGGAAATAAAAACATAATTTTCGAAATTCGCACAGCCGCCATCTAAGGTTAGTCTACGTAAACAATTGAACTAAATTAGATACCAATGCATTACAATGTGTATAAATATTTGCTGAACGAAGTTTCATTCCGCTTGGATCATTAAATCGCGAGAAAAATCTATTTAAAACTTTCAACTTCGCTTGGCCGCCATGTTCGTTTTGTAGTTAAACGGTTTTTGATAATCTCATAGATGAACCTCCAGTAGTGCCCTTTATATCCGTACAAAATTTCATGGTGATACCAGTAATAGTTTCAGAGATATAGAATGCCGGTGAAATAATTCGCATAGCCGCCATCTTGAGGTTATGTAAACAATTGAACGAAGTTAGATGTCTGTGCATTACAATGTGTATAAACATATACTGTACCAAGTTTCATTGCGTTTGGTTGGTTAAACCGCGAGAAACGTCCATTTAAATGTCGCAATTTCGCTTGGCCGCCATGTTGGTTTAGTAGTTACGAGGTTTTCAAATGTCACATAGGTGAACTTCTAGTAGTTTCCTTTATCACCGTACAAAATTCCAGGATGATATCGGTAATAGTTTCGGAGATATTGAATGCTGGAGAAATATTTCGCACAGCCGCCATGTTGGATTGGTGAGACTTAACAAAATTTGAAGGGCACGGTTGTGGTCGCCCGGAATAGTGCCATGAACTTACCGAGTTTCATTGAAATCGCTCGAGCCGTTTAGAAGTTATTAGGGGGACACAAAAATCCTCTCTCTCTCACACACACACACGCGCGCGCGCGCACACACACACAGACAGACACACGGACAAAAGGTGATCTCATAAGCCTATTTTTTCATGAATGAAAATAGGCTAAAAATTAGTGATGAGGTAGAGACATAATGAAGTATCGCATACCCAAAGCAAAATAACAGTGGCTCTAAATTCTCAAGATGGTGTCTGGGTGTAATATTAAAACGTAATAGTAATTCATTCAGAATGTAATTACGCAATGAAAATGAAACTTAGTAAAAATAAGTACCATATAAGGGGACTTGCTGACATAAGCTATAAGAATAACACACACAATAAAACGCATGGCGGCCATCTAGAAAATATAGAATATGGCAATGAATAACAATATATTTTTATTAAGATACAACAACAACAAAAATCAGCAGTAATGTAAGTGGCTTCCAATGACCAAGTCAAAAGACAGCTACTCCATACCAGTGACTGTTCTGCATTGAAGCGTTTGAATCTCCGCGTCCACTGCTTTATTACAAAATAAGTAATGACTTAAAGATAAATATTTTGACATTTGTTAGGATTTTTATAGATGATTTTTACTGCATTAGATGTTACCAATTAAGGCATGAAAATCGACCTTCAAACGACACGGCACGGTGGCACAGTGGCGCGGTAGCGAATATACTGCCGCGTTGCTCAACTGACCTGATGTGACAGGAAAGTGCTTGCAAGAGCGTCCCTGCCTTGGTGATTAAGTAAGGCCGGAGGGGGAAAGGAAGTCAGCGGTAACCATGGCAACAGGAGTTCCGTGATGCGAATTCAGCAAGCAAGCGAGTCTTCTCTCACCAGTGATTGTTCATCCACATTGCTCTCATTTCAAGCAATCTTGTACTATAACAGTTACTGTGATCACTGCACGTGCAGTTTGTATATTAGATAGCGACGTGTTGCGAGTGTAATATGTTTTACATTTTGATATTCCAAGATGAGAAATACAAAAATATCAGTATTGAAACATTAGTAAATGCCTACATGAAAACAGTACAAGCGTACAAATTTTTATCTTTAAGTTTTTTCGCGTATATCGGCGCGTCACCACCCGATTCACTTTTGAACCGCCACTGCTCCATACGATCACGATATAATAGCACAATTATCGCAGATTATAATGAGGAGAGCACAATACAAAGGTCCTCGCTACCATTATTCATAGTAATATCAAGTTGAACATAGTGCGCAGCGGCAATCTTGAAATTATAAAATATACAAACAATTCTATATATTTTAGAGATACATTATCTCATATTAGCATTAATGTAGAACCGTATATGGGCTTTGAATTCCCACGGCAAAGGAACACCCCCACCATATAATCAATATGGTGGCTGAGCATACTACTGAAAAATGAAAATCCACAGCCTGCTTCCAGTCTTCGACCGGGTCAGGAATGGAATGAATGAAGCCCCCAATCTAGTGGCGAGGATATGAACTGTGCCGGCTGCCGAGGCCTGACGCACTCCTCTGGGGCAATGATTAAATGAATGACAGATGAAATGAAATGATAGTGCAGAGTGTTGCTGGAATGAAGTTTTGACAGGGAAAACCGGAGTATCCGGAGAAAAACCTGTCTTGCCTCCGTTTTAACCAGCACAGATCTCACATGGAGTGACCGGGATTTGAACCACGGACCCAGCGGTGAGAGGCCGGCCTGCTGCCGCCTAAGCCACGAAGGCTTTCCTGAGCATACTACTAAAACTTCAAAATCAATAACTCAGTATTTAATTGTGCAATTAACACAAAACTTTGTAAAAGGGGAGAAATAGATAATATACCTCGCTTGTATTAGTCGTAAGATAATAATAATAATAATAATAATACTACTACTACTACTAATAATAATAATAATAATAATAACGTTATTGGCTTTACGTACCTTTTAACTACTTTGGCTTTTAGAGATGCCATTAGTCGTAAGACTATCACATTGCATATAGCACGTAGTCACCATCTTGAATATATGACATTAAAAATGGCAATCCACTATTTAGTATTCCAGTTACAAATGCGTAGGCTCACATAAAAGGCTTTCCCAGTAGAAGACGCAAGATAGAAGATTCCATATCTTCAAGGTGATGGGTTGACGTACTTTTCTAAGGTTCCAATCAATTCCTCTGGATGCAAAATCATAATTGCAACGAAACTTAGCAAACGGGGAGTCTTATATAGGGTACAACTCAACGTTCATCACAAGAACATTCAATTATACTTCTTGTTAAGGACAACAAGTTACAACTATATTCATACGTTGAGGAGAAAGTAGGCTACATATTCAATACTGAACATCTTGTTTGGTATATCACTTACATTTTATCGTAGCTACGTGCATTTGGTTTCACGTAAATTCATGAAAACAGCGCATTGAAACATCTTCACAGCTTCTTTGGACTGTCTAGCTTCACTAACGCAATGAATGAAGCCATGACATAACCTATAGATATTTTGAATTGATTTATGTGTATACACTTGAACCGGGTTAGGGATGAGATGAGGTATCTATGGTGGGTGGTATTTACGGCCGGATTCCTTTCCTGGCTCCAACTTAATCACGGGAGAAGAAATTAATGAACATACTGTAAATGAACCTTGTCAAGGAGGTTAAAGAAAGCGGCCTTGGTCTACTACAAGGTACCGTTGGGCACTTTCCTGGAGTTGAAAATGGAAAAATCGTGGAAGACCATTTCATGGACGACCGAAGGTAGAGTTTGAACCCACTCATCTACCGAGTCCACAAACAGCTCGACCCCATGGTCTAGCGCTGCACCTTTGCAGGATAGTTATGGCTGCTGGTAAAAAATATTCACTTCTATAATCGCTACTTGTCTAAGTTTGTTGTTATCCACTGAGTATTCAAAATGAACAAAACTCGAGCTCAGTTTCTCTCCAGTTATATTCTGGAGCTCTCGTGATATCAATAAGCTAAGTGTCTTCATCTATTAACACGGGTCCCATCGCATTGAAGCACCTTAAAATGTCTACCATCACGCCAACCTTCGCCACAGCAAGAGAGAATCTTATACTATGCACTATAAATGCTAAACAGAATGTGGTGCCTAGTTTTCTGGCTGTGAGCCACCGATATCTGCCTTCCCCAAAACATTACTCCGTAACTTTCAAGCGCAGTGTCTACTCGTCCTATTGAGTGCGCAACGGGCAGATATATTCCGCCGAGTAGTAAGCAGGTTGCCATGGCAACGAGTGAAGTCTGGGTAGGGAAGCCCGTTTCCCCTTGTTCTCCACCTCACCCCATACTCGCAAACAAGTGAGCTCCCATCTGTACACACTGCATATTCCTACCACGATTTGCAGTTATCGCGGGTATTGAAATTATACGAATGCATAATTGATTTTTGTGATTATTCACTGTTACAGTCAATCGTAAAACAAGTCGAATTAGGACATTATTTTAACGATTCCTGAACATTCCGTAGAATTTTGCCTAATACAGTATATACTGTAATTGTATGTGTAAAGTAGGTTATACGACTCCGGGCTTTGTTAATACATTATATTTTCTTTTATTTGATTGATTGATTGATTGATTTTATTTATTTTCACGGCTACACTTAGAGCTTAAGAGCTCCTTTACAGTAGCGCCCTACATAAAATAAGATTAGGGCTTATAGAAATAAAACATTTCACTTACTTTCACAATATAAATAATAGTCTAACATCTATAGTAACAAAAAGATAGTAACAATACAATATTAATAATAATAATAATAATAATAATAATGATAATGGACAAATTATATACAAATGAGTGAGAGTGCATACAGACTATCAGCCCGAAAAACAAACACCATATACTGTACAAGAAAAGCTATTCAAGTAGACAGGTTGTCAGCTATTGCCCTTGTGTTATAATTGAACTTTTAAAAAAGTATTTTAACATAATACAGTAATCAAATGAGAGAGGTGTACTGCTCCAAGAAGCAGGATGAAAGATGTCTTTTGAAAGCTGCAGTGCTTGCAATGTTGACGAACTTGTATAAATCGAAGGTGTTGAAGAGGCGTGAGGCGGTGCAAACAAAAGATTTATTGAACTTCATGGTTCGGTGTATAGGAATCTGGAGTGTTAATTTTGTGTATCTATTTTCTCGATTATGAACAGAATGCATTGGTGTAAAGGCATTGTAGAGATATAACGGGGTCTTGGTATGTAATATTTTGTGTGTCAGAATGGCAACTGATAATTGCCTGCGCTCGTGGTGTTTCAGCCATTTCAGCTGCACGTAGTAAGGTGTGATATGTTCATCTCGTCTTACATCCAGAATGTACCGAACACATGCATTCTGGACTCTTTGTAATTTGATGTTCTGTGTTTCTGGTAAATCATTGTATGCAGCAGAGCCATAATCAATGATTGGAAAAATGAGAGTTTGGACGAAGAGCTTACGTACGTTAGGAGGGGTGTAAGAAACAGTTCTTTTCAGGAGATGCATAGTTGATACAACCTTCCTTACCACATTAGACGTATGCTCTGCCCACGACAGTGTTCTATCAAATATCACTCCGAGATTATTAACTGTGTCGCTATATTTAATATTATCTTGATGGGTGGTAGTGAATTAAAATCTACTGAATTTAGAAGTTTTGTATATCCAATGGATATAAGTTGTGTTTTAGATATGTTCAAGTTAAGATTATGATTTAGGGACCATTTACAAAGCCTGTCAATGTCTTCATTAAACAGATTTATACGATCACATGCAGTGTTAGGCGTGAGGTGAAAATAGGCTTGGAGGTCATCAGCGTATATATGAACAGAACTATTTCGGAATTAATTAGAAACATCGTTTATATATATCGAGAAGCATAGTGGACCTAAGACAGATCCCTGAGGTACTCCACTTTCTACCGATTTCCAGTCTGAGGTGGAGCCATCCGCGAGGACCACTCTCTGTGTACGCATGGAAAGGTAGGATTTGAACCAGGAAAGAGCACTCTGAGAGAAGCCAAAAGATTTCAGCTTTGCAAGAAGTATATTGTGATTCACACAGTCAAAAGCCTTACTGAAATCAAAAAGACATAGGATTGTAAGCTGACGCTTGTCCATAGCTGAGCGTATATCATCGCTGACCTTTAACAATGCAGATTGGTAAGGATTGAAGATATTAAATTTAGTTAGGTATTCACATACTTGTTCATGGACTATTTTCTCAAGCGCTTTACTAAGGGCACAAAGGATACTTATTGGTCTAAAGTCACTACAACTAGTGGGGTTTTTATTTTTTGGTACTGGACGTATGTTAGCACACTTCCAAAGAGACGGGTATACTCCACTTTGCATAGAGAAATTAAATAGATGGATAATTGGGGGTAGAAATACTTCAAGAGAAATTGGGATGCTATCAGGGCCTCTTGCTTTTGTACGAATTGATTTGATGGCTTTCACAATCTGGTGTGTGTAAACATACATAAAGAAAAACTTTTCATGGGCAGGGGGAGGGATGGATGTGTATTTCATGACGGTCTCTGATACTCTTAATACATCACCAATTGAGGCAACATTTGAGTAATGTTCATTTAATTGAGATGCAGAGACAGGCATCTCAACATCAGTGACTGAAATGGCACCAACTCCCAATGTTTTTGCAGTGCGCCATCTGGCGGAGTTGGTTTTGCAGTCACTGAAGAGGTTGTACATATATTTCACTTTTATGTTCCTGATTGTTTGTTTTGTCTTATTACGCAGAATTCTGTACTCGTCATAGTCAAAGGTAAGTTTAGATTTTATAAATCTTCTACGTGCTTTATCACGTTTCTTTAAAAGCATTTTGATTTCTTTACTGGTCCACGGAGCAGAGTTATGTTTTATATACACTTTATTTTGCGGTGGATGCATATCATAGAGTTTATTTACAAAATCATTAAATAGAGTCACTTTCTCATCTATGTCAGTGGATTGGTAGAAATTCTGCCAAGGGAGTAATTCTGCGTCCGTTTTAAAATCATTTATATTAAATTTGCTGAAGTCACGTTCAAAGATTGATTTTGGTCGAAGTTTCGGGGTAGATAGAGAAAACACTGCGTACAGAAGATCATGGGCTGAGAATCCAGCAGCTGGTTCTTGTCCGTAGTCAACAACGAGGTCATTACAGTTTGATGAGATAATATTGAGAGATCTGTCACAAGTAGCTGTGTGAAATGTAGTATCGAATGGTAAGCATTCAACATTACAGGAACAGAGCACATCACATACCTGTTCAGTTTCAAAAGCTCCACTACCAAATCGAGCATTAACGTCCCCAACGATAAAAACATATTTATAATCAAGAATGAACCTGTGCATGTCATTCAGAAAAATATCTAGGTAGCCAGCTTTCAGTGGACGGTACACACAAGCAAAGAGAATTTTAGTTTCGGTAAGAGAAATGTCAAGTATTATGTATTCAGGCCTCATTATATTCACCAGGAGACTGACTTAGCACGCTATACTTAATGTTATCCCTAAGGTAAACTGCAACACCACCTCTACCTACGGTTAATCTGTCATTTCTAATGACTTTATAGCCAGTGAGAGAGACAGCAGCGTCTGGAATTGAGGGCTTGCAAAAGGACTCACTTACTGCAATTATGTCAAAAGACGAACCAACAAAGACGTGACAAAATTCAGAAAAGTGAGAGGAGTCAAGTAATGATTGAGCATTGATATGAGGAATTTTTAGGCAGTTTGTGTTTTTCAGGCTGATGGCGGAAAGTATGTCTGATAGACTATGGTCAGATGCTATCATAGGTTCTCAAATGCAATGTTACTAAAAGTTGTGTAGCTTTAATAAGGCACATTCACGGCACATGAAGTTAAGTAAAACATTTGATTTGCATTCAAAAAGTATTGAATTCAATCTTCCTTAAATAAGAAACGATAATATTGTAATCAATTTCGACTTTATCTTAGACGATTACATCCGTATTTGTGTACTTATTTTAGTATTAATTGAAACCAAATTTAGAGCCTTGAGTCGAATCATTATATTAATCAGAACATGTCCTTCACGGAAGGACTTGATTCCTAAACACTAGTCACCTGATAAGTCTACATCAGTTCCATATGTGTGAAATACCGTACTTTCAAGAAGAATGTAGTGCAGTACTTTTTAGATATTTTCAGTGTGTAAATACAGGAACCGAGTAGCCTACTCATGGACGAAAATACAGTAATATAATCTATACCATTGTGCAGTATTTTTTAAGTTATTGAATTTCATGGGTATACGGGAATCTGTACGAAAGCTGCGATATAGCCTACGCCACCGTGATTGTTGCAGTCACCGGCTTATTTCTGCGTGAACAAAATTAAAATTTGGATCTTTTAAACTATTCAATTGAGCTATTATTAAAGAATGCTTTCCAGATGGTCAACATAAATTGTACCCAATTTCATTAGGCGTAAAGACAAGTATTCATATGTCCTAACCTGAAATAAATCACAAAATAACACGCTTTTATGTACAAAATTGGGGCAAGCGTGTACTTAATTGGACGGCATGTTTCGATCGTCAAGCGATCATCATCTTCAGATCCCGCTCACTTAGGCTTAATTAATGTACGATGTTTATGAATTACACTTATCCATATTACAATAGGCTGCCAGTTGATTTAAAACGAACAACAAAATAGTGAAGACAACATCATTCCTGAACTTAGTCACAATAATAATCAATAAAGTAAGTCTCCGTGGCTTAGGCGGCAGCACGCCGGCCTCTCACCACTGGGTCCGTGGTTCAAATCCCGGTCACCCCGTGTGAGATTTGTGCTGGACAAAGCAGAGGCACGCGGGCTTTTCTCCGGGTACTCCGGTTTTCCCTGTCACAATTTTCATTCCAGCAACACTCTCCCCTATCATTTCATTTCATCTGTCATTCATTTAATAATTGCCCCAGGGGAGTGCGACAGGCTTCGGCAGCCGGCACAGTTCATATCCTCGCCGCTAGACAGGGGCTTCATTCATTCCATTCCCTGACCTGGTCGACCGGAACAGGCTGTGGATTTTCATTTTCAATAATCAATAGGACACAGGTTAACATACTCGAAATACATTAATAATAACGCAACAACTATAGAAATGAACAACATCTGTAAATAAGATGGGTGCGTTTTTACGAACTTATCTATACTAATATTATAAAGCTCAAGAGTTTGTTTGTTTCTTTGTGTGTGTGTTTAAACGCGCTAATCTCTGGCACTACCAGTCGGATTCGAAAAATTATTTTTGTATATGATAGCTAGATTCAAGAGGAATAGTTTAGGCTATGTATCATTAGGCTACACCTCTCAGGTAACCATAAAGATTGATGTTTGTTCAGTAAGTCGGAAGAACAAGCGCTCCCGAACAGCTTCAATAATACCTAAGTCTATTGTTGCCTGGCAATGCGGGCTGCATCACGTCGCCCCTACCAGTGTTCTGGTGCAGAATTGCGAACTGCTTATAAATTGCAGTCACGGGGAGTAATTAGTGCAAAATTATTTCTTAGGCCCCTTAAAACAGTTATCATCATTACAATAGAATGCCTCTGTATAAGGACGATGGTGTTGGTGCAGTATACTGAGGTTATCAGCTGCAATAAGCGTTGGTGCTTTACGATCCTTATCCTTGAGCGCTCCAGTTCTGCAGCAGTATTCATTGTAGCAGTATTCATTATCTACTATATAAAGCTCAAATATCACTGACTGACTGACTCATTCATTCATCACCAAATCTCAGAAACCACCCAACGGATTGGAATGAAATTTGGTATGCAGCTTCCTCAAGGGCCGCAAACGCCCACTAAGAAAGGATTTTTGCATATTCAGGTTCTAAAGGGGTGTTAAGGGGGTAGACCTGCATTTCATTGAATAGCAATATCTCCCGATTGGTTTCATTGGGGGATGTGATACTCGGCATATAAACTCATCATTAAAAATAAGAAGGCATGTCTGAGGGTTTTTCGATGTGGTGTATATTATGAGGTGAAAGGGGTGAAAAGTGGGGGTTGAAGGATTCCTAACGGAGCGTGTATCTCTTAAACGACATAGGCGAGGAGTTTGGAACTCAGCGGAAAAAAAACAGCATAAAGGATAAGTAAATAGGTGTTTGACTTTTTTTTTTTCATAAATCCAATTTAAGGGGCCCATGGGGAGGTGTGAAATTAGGGGAGGGGGGAACGTAATATCTCTGAATGTAAAATTATATATGGCCTATGTTGTAGACAATAACACATTACTTCTTTTTTGTCTCTTGCTATTTCATCATACAAAGAATAATTCACTTACTTACTTCACTTAATTCCTGCCGCTCCTTCCGGAGCATAGGGCCTTGGCGAAATTTCTCCACGCCTTACGGTTCCTGGCCATTCTCTTCACTTGACTCCAGTTCTTGTCCACCTCTGCAATTTCATTTTCGATCGTCCTCTTCCAGGTCTTCTTAGGTCGACCTCGCTTCCTGGCGCCTTGCGGATTCCAGTCTAGCGCCGCCCTCTCAATAGCTTCGTCCGGCTTCCTTAGTGTGTGACCAATCCAGCGCCATTTCCTCTCCTTGATCTGGATGCTAATCTGTTGTTGATTGGTGATGGTCCAAAGATCTTCATTTGAGATTATGTCCGGCCACCTCACATTCATGATGCTACGCAGACATCTGTTAATGAACACCTGTAGCTGGTTGTTGATCGGTTTTGTGACTTTCCATGTTTCACAGCCGTAGAGAAGAATCGACTTTACGTTGCTATTGAAAAGGCGGAGCTTGATCTTCCTGGAAATGCTGCCTTGTAGTTTGGAGTTGGTTCTTCAAAGGCTAAGGGAAGAAACCCTGACAGAAAATCAGCCTGGTGCCTCAGGCTTAAGGTGGCAGCCCCTCCAAGGCACTCGGAGGCAGTGGGTTAATCACTCGCTCCTCTTAAATCAACTGATTACGGAAACTGAAGCGAAATTACAAAACCGGACGGAACGAATAATTAGGGAGTTATTAATGATTTTGTACTTTTTGGCCGGAATTTTCTAAGTCCCAGGAATGACATAAAAATTGATTCGAATGATATTTCAAAAAATAGGATTTAAATACTTTATTATATTTTTCACGTCTTTTAGGGTCGGAAACCAACATGATATTTTGATGTTTTTTTTTCGTCCCATGCACTTTTGGTTTCAGGTGATAGAATTATTTTCCACTTTCCACTAGGACCCATGCTTATCTATCTATTTAACTAATGTTATAACGGGAATCCAAATGTTATTGCGGGCGAAGCCGCGGGTAACAGCTAGTCATCCATAAAACAAATAAATCCACCGGGCGAACCGGGCACTACTGCTAGTAATATACAGTCCAGGGTGTATTTTTTTTTCGTACCTTTGGAGAATGCTAGGTCTTGTAGGGGACGGGTATAGAAGTAATTTGAGATAGGGGACTTGGGGTTGGAGCGGCCTCCTTAACCCCTAAAATAAGAGTTGATTCAGGCCCTCCACCCCGTTTGTTATGCAACTGACCCAAAACTCTATTACTTTCTCAATCCTTTTAACTCTTGGCAAGATTCATTTCACCATGTGGCGCAGGCGTAATAGATAGCGTTGCGGTGCGAAAGGCCGGTAGACCCGGGTCCGATTCCGGGCTTGGGCAAAATCTTTTTTTTAATGTTATTTTAGGTGTAAGGTTTTTAAGCTTGATACCTTCGGTAAATTAAACCGATCTGTGTGCACTTCGGTCGGTCGGTTGCCTAACTTACAGGGTGGAGGTCCTGAATCAATCCTTATTTTAGGGGTTAAGGAGGCCGCTCCGACCCCAAGTTCCCTATCTCAAATTACTTCTATACCCGTCCCCTACACGACCTATCATTCTCTAAAGGTACATAAAAGACACCAAGCATACATACAATGTTTAGATAACATATGTATTATTAGTATGTATATATATTTTCCAGCCTAATGTAATTGGGCGCAATTTGTGTTGCCCGACTGAAAAGCATTCTTTAATAGAACTCGGCAACACTGAACACTATCACTTCAATTGAGCACTAGTGGTTAACATGACCGCCCTCAAAGCGAGTATCTTATTGTGAAAACAGGATTGACTCAATCGCGATTTACAGTCGCGACATGACCAATCGCACGAACTAATAATGCAGTGTACATACTACTATCGTGATCGGGCTACCAATATTACTCTTACGCTATTCGGGATATCGACATCCACTAAAGGGTTAAGAATGTGAAGACCTAAATCATTGTTTGTAGAAGAAGCTTCTAGTCCAGCTTTGAAGTCACGAGCAGGGTCTGGTTATATTATTGATGCATCGTCCACCCTGTACATGGCACAGAATCAAGTCTGGGCAGCACGCACAGTCAGAGAGAAGGGAGCCATCACAGTATTGATTTCATACGGAGTAGCTTCATGTCTGTTTTACCGTCTCTCCCAGACTCATACATTCTACTCACGAACAGTCTTCAAGAGATAAGCCTAGTTTATGAATGAGCAGATCTGACGCAAGTGTTTTGCACGGGGATGGATTTAAGGTTTCCGTCGCCACTCTGCATTCTAAGAAATTATTACAGAACCGTGAGAACTGTTAATTTCAAGGAAAACTAAAGACTGTGTCTTATATAAAATAAGGTACTGTGCACATGAACAGGAACAAGCTTTAATCCCGAAAATTTGAGCAGTTTCATTACATGACTTTTAAATAAGCCTTTAGTTCTACGTGACCTTTAATCTCGCGATCATGAGCCACTGACCTCCATTTTTACCTGGAATCCGAACTACAGGACGTATCATTTCACTTCGGAAACCTCACATACATTGACCGGGAATCGAACCCAGTGAGAGGCAAGCAGCATCAAGCACTGCACCACCACACCCGACTTTTAAATAGGACTGGGTAGATAACTATAATGACCATATAACTCTTACGTCACTCTTTCGATTTGGGCCAATAACGTGTAAGAAACTGATTAAAATTAACCAGTTATAGAACTCTACTTTGATGACAAAGCAGCATACCTGTTATCGCTGAGTTTTTATCACACCTTCCTTTTCACAATCAATAAGGAATTAGAGTTTTTCGTTAAAACTACAAATGAGAACCTCCATTGCGTTCTAAAGCAGCACTCGCCTTTTCGTCCCTACCCATTGTACTGAGATTTTTGTCGTGTGGTCTCCTGAGAAGCCGAGTGCAGGTGTTTCTAGTCGACGCCCGTGGGCGACCTACGCGTCCTGATGAGAGATAATAATAATAATATCGTATGGCCTCGGATGCCGGGTGCAAGCTTAGTTATTTGACACCCAGAGGATAGCTTACATGTCGAATTTCGATGTTCCTTGAAGCACTAAGAAAGTCAAGGAGGTTAGATATCTAAGCTCCTTGAGCACTATAGCGCTTTCTAGTAGAGAAATGATAGACTTTGTGTTGGCGGTAACTCCCGAGATTAATGTTGCCATTATGAACACGCCTACTGAATTCAAATGGGTTCTTTGACATGTCATCATTGTATGACATGCGTGTCGTATTATGAATGAAACTGGGTAAGGATGTGGAAGCAAGCGGCCGTGGCCTGTCAGAAGGTACCGTCCCAGCATTTGCCTTGTGTTGAAAATGGGAAACCACGGAAACCCATTTCAAGAATAGCCGACGGTGGGGCTCGAACCCACACGTCTACCGGGCCAGCACAGAGCTAGGCCCCATGACCTAACGCTGCGCCTTAGCGAGCGTAGCCACTGGTGTATTGAGATAAACATGAGATACAGTACATATCAATTGGAGCTTCGTTATAGACCACAGATGCCCTCCTGGGAAATGATAAAAGAGGAATATTGGAGGTATGTGGTATCCAGCTGGAGAACCTGTAGGGATCACCAATTAGCACGCTGAACAAGTGTAGAGTCCTGAGGGAGTTGCAAATCCAATTAACGCCACCCTAGGTGTAAGCGTCTAGCCACAGACTACAGCGTACCCCATCGTTATTCAAACAGTGCGATACATGCCATTTCAGTAGCGTGAACGTGTCATTGGAAATAGAGGCGCCGCCTTCTATGGTCTCGGGGTACATATTGAGAGTTCGGTCCTAGGAATACAGAGACTCGAACTCTTGATGCCACAGAAAAGTGGCAATTATCACCTTTATTGACGCTCTGGTAATGTTTTGGAGGCGCTTCACAACAACATTACACGCCCCAAAGCTATACAGTTTTATTTTAAAGAATGTCTTTAGTAGTGGCGAGGTTAGGGCTCATGGCCCTCTCACACTTAACCACACAATATGCTACCAGTAAACATGAAATAATTTCATGAATACAAAAATTAACTTACAAGTTCATTATGATGATAAATAAAAAGTAAATTAATTATGTTAATACTAATATTAATGAGTAAGGCATATACATAATAATAATAATAATCACAATGCACAAACCTTTATATAATATCCTAAACACTGTACGGTGCTGTATATAGTAAATATATTACGATTAATGTGGCCACTGAACTGATAAATTATATCCCAAACCGAAAGGCGTAGCGATTTATATCCAATTACCGTGTAAGATCAACATCAAACATATCTCGGCAAGACCGTGATTCACCTCATTCAGAGCATACTGTTATTTATGTGGGCCTGCATATCCTGTAGGAGACTCAGTTTCTGTGTGGGTGAGTGCACATTAACAGCGTGCAAACGGAATATTCTAAAAGGTTTATTTTCCTGTGATCAAGCATCGTTAACGGAAAAGAACCCGTTTAGGATATTGTATTGCGGAATTGTGTTCTCATAAATTACAAGTTGCGTGAGTCGATACGTAATGTAAAGGATGAAGTGGATCACAATTGAGCACATAGGAATTTATATGTGAGAGCTAACTACACACACTAGCACAGACGCCATAATAACACGCAACATTTGTGACGTATGATGTCCCTAGCTCCTAAATGGAACAAGACCGACCTCATCAGGAAAAGAAACGGTAAGTGTTTCTGCTGATCGATTTCACTCGGATCGACTGTTACGTAATATATGAAGTAGACATGAACAAAGGGAAGAGGTCATTGACCCTAAGGAAACGTACACGCAGGAGTAAGGGTGTGGGGTGGTTCGTTCATGTCACACACCAGTACATTGTATCATAATAATTCAGGACCATCTCGTGCTGTCGAGGCCAGTATCTTGGTTGTCAATCCGGGTCCGTATTTGTTCCCCGGCTTTTCCATGAAATGTCATTCTGGCCTGAGGGTTGTGACTGGGTACACTCAGCCTCGCGAGGCAAACATGAGAAGAGTTGGTTCGATTCAACCCTCAGTCATCTCGGAAGTGGTTTTCCGTGGCTTCCCACTTCTACTCCAGGCATGTGCCGGGATGGTTCCTAACCTAGGCCACTGTAGTCTCCTTCCCAGTCCTCTCCTGACTTAAAAATTCACACACTAAACAGCCATTGCAATAATAAATGTTATCAGACGAATTCTACACACACCAAGTACACGGGGCTATACGACCACGATATTGCAAAGCTCCTAAATAAATCATCGTCAACAACAGCAACAACAACAAATACATTTAGACAGAAAGGAGGTCTTAACAAATCAGTCCTCGATCAGTCCTTGAAGAAGGAAGACAAATTAAATTCATTGGACACTCCACGCCGGGATGGTACCTACCGTAAGGCCACGGCCGCCTCCTTCCCACTTCCTTGCCAACCCCTCCCACTCTTCCTATCTCTTCATCAGGCTTCGCTTTGCAGGTGAGGCCACCTGGGCGTCGTGCTGGTCACACACCCCAGTTGTATCCCCGACCTATAGTATTTAGCTCCAGGACACTGCCCTCAGTGGCGGTAGAGGTGGGACCCTCGCTTAGTCCGTTGAAAAAAAAAAAACGATCATAGAGGGTAAAATGTTAGCGAAAAACAAAGCGAACACACTCCACGCCGTACGTTTTTGCACGATGTTTTGGAAAGAAAAAAATCCACGGAACAAAGGCAGGAGAAGACCAAGAGAGAAGTATTTGGGTTTCGTAATAGACGAATTAGTTGTCTAGGATAGTCGAACAATTAGAATACGATTAAGATAGTACATAATTAATAAAATGCGTATATGTTTACCACATTAAACTGGTAAATGTTGATCCGTATTGCAAAGCCATCTCCGTACAGGCCATGGAGACCCTGGAGTAGTGGAAGGTAGAGGCTTCCACTCTTTGTGACATCAGCCCTGGATGGGATGGAGCCCGGCTATCTTTGCTCCCATGAATTACCCTAGTACTCATTTCTGTTGATGGCTGAGTGAACCCCAGGGCTATTTGAGTTTCTGAAAGTGGTAGTTTCGTTTCTAAAATCCACTACCTGGGTGGGGATCGAACTCACTCCATTTCAGTTAGAAGCTCACCGCTTCTACTGACTGCACTAAGCAGCCCTCTATCTGTATTGACTACTGGTAATCTTCTAATTTGTTAAGTGTTTATGAAAATTTTATTTAAGTTTTTGGCACTTTTAATTTAATCAAATTATTGTAAGGATATCCATTTTGGTTTAGTAACATTAAACGCTGAAGACTATATCGTGGAATATCGAAACATGTACGTTCAAATAACAATAAACATCATTAGCATTGACAAGAAGGATTCAATAAAATACATAATCATAATTAATAGCCATTATTAGTGTTTTGATAATTGTTTAACATGTTTTACCATGTAAATTATTTGTAAGTTCTGTGACTTTTTTAGAAAAAATAATTTTGCGATTTATTAATCTTACTGAGAAACATTTTTGTATTAGTTTATTAGGGATTCACTGTAATGAATAAACACATGCATCAGATGATTGTTGCAATAAATTATATTCCAACCCCAATATGTGGCTATCCGAGTTTTGGAACAGAAGGAATTCTATTCTAAAGGACGAATTAAATTGCAAGAGTTATATTGACATTAAGCGTGAAGCATTTGACAGAAATGTTGCAGTGTCAAGACGTATTCTTTTGAAACTGAATGAACCCAGTAACACATGTTGTCGGAAATATATATTCATTTACAGTACATGTTTACTAATATTTATTAATGAGAAAACCACTACAACATCAACAAAGGAAATGTAAGGTTTTCTGCTGTTTGATTACACACGAATAGACTCGTACATAAAATAGAAAGTAGATACGAACAAAAGATAGATTCCAGCGATCCTGAGACAAGGATTAAGGGTGAGGAGTGGAGTCTGGTTTGTTCATCTCAATATGATGTAGTTCATGGATTATGAACCGGCTTGTTATTGATCTAGAGACACTCAAGTGCGCAGTTGGATGCGGTCAGGACGCGATCTTCTTGTCACAGTATCTACTCAATGCCAATCACTTTATAGGTGAAAATTATGTGGTTAGAAAAAGTGTTAACTCATATTAGGGACTTGAACAGATCGTGGTTTTGGGTGTGTTTTATTTTTCTGATAACCTGTGTTGCTGTGGTGACTGTAGTAGTGTATGTAACCGAGGGTCAGGGATTGGGGATAGGTGTCTGGAGACTGTGGAAACCCCGATGAGAAAGCTCACTCAGGAACTATAGTAGGGGGTAATCTTGCTCAAGAAGACCAGGCTTGCTGCAGCTCCACAAAACAAGACTATAAGCCACGAGGACGACGGGTCCCAGGTTTAATAACAACAATAATAATAATAATAATAATAATAATCTACAATGAACGCCTTAACAAGATTTTAAAATCAATGTTGAATGGAAAGACACCTTTAAGGCTATTAATACCTATGCTATTCCTGCTCTGACATACACTGTCGGTATTATCAAATGGACGCAGACTGACTTCGAGAATATCCTAATTAAGACACTTACCATCTTAACAAAATACAGATGTCTCCACCCTAAGTCAGCTGTTGAGCGATTGACAATCCCACGCCAAAGAGGAGGACGAGGGCTCACGACATTATCCAATTGCATGCAAGGCAAGTGAGGAACCTTCAGAGATATTTTCTGGACAGATATGACTCACCCATACATCAAGCCGCTGTGAAGGCAGATTACAAGTTAACACCACTGGATCTTCTTCACGTAAGGGATATTCAGTTAGCCACTGATGAGGAATGTTCAGCCAACAAGCTTCAGCAGTGGACGCAGACGGTCGTCATCCGTATGATCCCAACCAGAAACATGTCGACATTGATGCGTCAAACAGCTGGTTGACTCATGCGGACCTATTCACTGAGACTGAAGGATTCATAGTTGCAATCCAAGATCAAGTTGTAGCTACCAAAAACTATCTTAAATATACCGTATAGTTAAGGCAAATATTCAGGATGATAAATGCCGAAGATGCCAACTAGAACCGGAAACAATTCAACATATCACAGGAGGCTGCCAAGCAATCTCCTGTACTGATTACATGAAAAGGCACAACCAAGTGGCCAAAATAATGCACCTACACCTTGCTCAAAAGCACTTATTATCTGAAAATACTTTGCCTTACTATCAGTATGGTCCTGACTCAGTTTTGGAAAATCCTAGTCACAAGTTGTTATGGGACCGATCAGTTATTACTGATAAAACCATACCAGCAAACCGGCCAGATATCGTTCTTGTGGACAAGGTGCAGAAGATAACCTTCCTAATTGATATTGCAGTGCCCAATTCCCATAATCTGCAACAAACCTGCTGTGATAAGATCACCAAATATCTGCCCTTGACTGAGGAAATACGGCAAATGTGGAGACAGGAAAGTGTAGTGGTTCTGCCCATAATCATTTCTTCTACCGGCATCATCCCTAAATCATTGGCTCGCAATCTAGAAATATTGGGAATACATCCTGGTCTACATATCACCATGCAGAAGGCAGTCATCTTGGAGACCAGTTCCATTGTTCGCTCGTTTCTCAATGTGGCATCAGAGAATTAGCCATACCGTCTTGCAAACAAGCCGACGATATGTTGATATGTCCCACTTATGTGGTGAAATGAATGTAGTAACAATAATAATAATACTACAACTACTAATAATAATAATGCAGAGATCGATATCCTTAAACGCCAAAATTTGACATTACTGCACTGTTATTCGACCAGAGGCTCTGTACGCTGCTGAGACTCAAATAATGAGCAAGAAAGGTCTAACGGAAAAACTAGAGGCTAAAGAAAGGAAGATTTTGAGGAAAATCCTGGATCCCATCAAAGAAAACAGCGAGTACAGAAGGCGTCACAACCACGAATTGTACAAGCACGTGGAGAAGATCAGTGACACGATTCGAAAAAGAAGGATTGCCTTTTATAGCCACGTGACACGAATGAGCCCAGGCAGGATATCAAAACGGATATTGACGTACTTTCAAGATAAGAAAACCAAAGGGGCATGGTTTACGGAAGTTGAGAAAGATCTACGTGAAATAGAAATTTCCCCTGAAGATATCCAGGAGCGTGTTCCACTTCAGGAAAAACTACGTATGCACAAAGGTTTCCAGGAAAAGCCGAAGTTGAAGACAGGGAAGGCGTGGTCCCAAGAGAGAAAAGAACAACACTGGAGACGAATGCGGGAACACTGGGCGGTAGTTAGAGCTCGGAAGAAGAGGCAGTTGAACTGACGTGGTCCCTAGTTGGCCGAATCAGAGAAAGAAGAAGAAGAGAAGAATGCAGAGGGCAGTAGTTCTGACAACAACCCGAATCGTCCGGAAGTTCATGGGTAGCTACATTCCAGCTTAAAAGTTGCTGTTTCAGTAACTGTACTATGGTTCCCTGACACCCGTATAGTTATGTTGTTATGTACCATCATTGTGTTATATGTACTATATAAAATGCCCAAGGTTTTGGGTTCAAACCCGGCCGAAGTCGTTGGATTTTTAAGAGCGTAAAAAACTCAGTTTGCATTCCTTCCGAGGGAAGTAAAGCCGGCGGGCGTATGTCAGATTTATAGCATGGAAAAGAACCTCCCACTAACTAAACTTGTGTGAAGCAAAATGTGTAGGTTAGGTTTAATGAATGCTCTTAAGTTCCAACGTTCTTCACCGCGTGCTGGTTGCGATGGCATCTAGTATTAGCCAAGTTCACAGCTAGGTGTCGTGGACGGCAGCATTTGGTAGCGAAAGTAGGAACTACTTGAAATTATAGTCTGCAGTCCTTACTTGAATTAAAAACAGATAACACTCACTAATACAGTCATCACAATTAACACCGGTTATCAGACAGATTCTACACACACCCAAATAAACATCCAAATAAACATCACATGACCACGTTGTCGCAGCCCCTAAACTAAGAAACCATGATGATGATGATAATTGTTGTTTTAAGGGGCCTAACATCTAGGTTATCGGCCCCTACTAAGAAACCAACCAACCAACTGTAGAAAATAATAATAATAATAATAATAATAGTTTTATTGGTTTAACGCTCATTTTATCTACTACAGTTTTTACAGACGCCGGGGTGCCGGAATTTCGCTCCCATCTTTAACGTGCCAGTAAATCTACTGACACGGCTCCCTCACATTTTCGCACCCTCAAATGCCAACTGACTGCACCACGATTCGATCCTGAAACCTTGGGCACAACAGGCGAGAACGTTACGCTGTTCCACTCAGAGTCCCAGATTTGACTCCAGGCTGGTCAAGGATTTAAATTCTGTCCTATGCACTAAAAGCGGAGTTCAACCAGCTTCGCAATGGCAACAGATAAAAGAGTAGCAGGTGACCACCATCACCGAGAAGAAGAGGACTCAAAGTCATCATAAAAGTGGTGTAAAGTAGCCATGAGTCATGAAAACACCTGTTGAACTGAGAAAGATACTTATTTAGTTCCTCACTTCTTGTTTATTGAGGTATTAGAAGCCAGTTTTCAGTGTTCCTAGTAATCTATCATAAGACTCCTTCTCAGTCGGTTAACACGATTGTTCCCAATTAGATTAGGCGGGGAGTAAAATTGCCCTTCCCCTTTTATTTGTACAAAAGTGTGTTCATTAAGTGATACATAATTCATGTAATAATGCTTTCAGGTTAGGGTGTTTAAATACAGTATACGACGGTTGAAGTGTGTGGCACCGGACATTGTACAGGATTCCAAAAACCAGCTAAGTTTTCAAAACCTTATTCAAGCATAGTGCAGTTTACAATTTGTGGATTAACTAACTAACCACATTATAATAGAGCACCAGTTAAATAAGAATTTAAAATAGAAACAGACAACTAAATAGTGTTGACAACATTCGTACCTGAAGTTCGTCACAATAATAAATCAATAAATCTCAAGTTAACATAAACTAGTTTAATTAAAACCCAACAAGTATAAAAGCGCTTAGGACCAACTGAACTATAATATTTGTAAATAAGACTGACACGTTACACAAGATATAATAAACCTTTGTCATTTAAAGAATGTGGACATACTTTTACGTAAGTATAATCCGTTAACACCGTACTTTATCAAAGCCTAGGTAAACAAGATCTGATGATGATCACTTGACGATCAAAACATGTCATCCAAATAATACCCCTCCTCGTTTGTGTAAAATGTAATAAATTAATTCATGTAATATTTATTTCAGATTAGTACTCCCCGCCTAATATAATTGGACACTGTCGTGTTGAACGACTGAAAAGCATTCTATAACGGAATACTACGCAACAATAAAAAAATTGCTTCTAATAATTCAACACTTCTTGTTTGTCACCAAGGAGTTAATCTATGTTCCTTAGTATCAACACTCACTACTTCTACTCTAGCAGAACAACAGGGTACGAAATATCTGCGTATGCACTTCATGATAGTATTTTGAAATTTTGTAGATGCAAATAAGAGTATATTTGCAATTTGTGTAATACGTGTAATAACAGTAAATCAGATTTCAATTTTGAAAAAATATCGATCAAGGTGCAGTTTTATGACTTCTTCCTCAATGATAATAATAATAATTATTATTATAATAATAATACCGTAATAATATGGGTTAAAAGGAAAACTACAGACTTGTACACAGTAATCGATAAGTACACCAAAGCTTTTCGCAGGAGACTATTGAAATTTTATGGTCACATCTGCAGAATGGATGATACTAGATATGCAAAATAAAAACTGCTTGATATAATAAATTCAAAGAAGATCAAAATCAGTTGGTTAGATTAAATCAAGCAGGACTTAAAAGAAATAAACATCACAGAAGATACCTTTGGAACTCCGGTTGCAAAGCACACTTCCACGGAGAAAGCTGAAAAGACCACCGGAAAACAATGGACAGAAGAACGCAAGAAACAACATAGCGAGCTCATGATCCTGGGAGGCGGAGAAGAAGAAGGAAAAGCCATCAACCTTAGTTAACAAGTTCAAACGCGCTCTTTAAGTGGGCGTAGCGCAGAAAGAAGAAGAACATACGGTACTCAAAATTATTATAGAGAAATTGAAAAAAAAACCTACGTGAACGTTAGTCAAGTAATTTACATAAAATCCCCAAAACTTTGTAATTTTACCAAACGTTACAGTAAGTTATATCTTAATAAAGGAATATGCCAAAATATAGACTAGTCCACCTTGAGACGTGTTGACTAGCATTGTTGGCTGCCAACGCGAAGATTCGGTTTGACTCCCATCTCTGCAAAAAAAAAGGAATTCTGGTCTTTGGGCTGTGTCTGTTTCACTCAGCCATATGAAGCGGAACTTAGAAGAGGTGCTTCATTTCGTATTTCAGGCAGAGGTTTACAAATCTCTGTTTTGACTTGACCCATTCTTGCCTGTTCAGCAGGCAGCCAGACTGGTGGCAAGCAAGGGAAATCCAAATAGGCTTTTAGAATCCTGACGGGCTGGTCGAACTCATCCCTTGAAGGCTGGACTCAACTTGCTGCAGACCTGCGCGTTAATTAGGAACAGGAACAGTTTAATTCACTGGCCGTGAAAGCCAATATACCATCTTTTGTGCCTATCATACTCGTATGTCGTGGGTATTGCGTATTGCCTATCCTGTTCACTTGCAAATGTCTATTTCAATTTCATTATACTTTTGCAGTAGACTATGTACCTCTTCATGAAGAAAATAAATAGAATTAAACTATTACGAAACAAACTGCTCTGGTCTGCACCCATAAATATGATTCTTTGTTTTAACTTGAACAAATATCAACAAAATATTGTGCCCATTCAACAATGAAATATGCAAATCACAGTTTGCCAGCAATGCTCAATCGGGAGTATCGGGGTTCATGGTTTGTTCTCCCACTCTGTGACTTGCACACTTTGGATTAAGCAGAGGATATACTTCCAAAAATAAATAAAAATCAAATCCTACTATTTAAAACATTTAATTATCCAAAAATATGGCGCTACAAAAATTAAACAAATAAAAATACTGACACTCCACTTCACACTTGTCCTAAATTGAACAAGGAATTCATATTAAACAATTATAAAATCATAATGACTGGTTTTCAAAAAACCAACAAACCTCAATTAAGTTTCACTTCCATATGGTGTCAATTCAAATTCTTTAAAATAGCGAGCTCCAAATGGCTCGGTAATGTTTACATACACTGTGTTATCAATTTAATACACATCAATTACTATTTACATGAGCATATCTTTTAATCATAATTATCAAAGTATGGCTAATCATCAATTAATTTTGGGCTTTCACAAGGCTCATATGTTACCATCTCTCTCTCTCAAGCTAACAACTCACTACCGTGATTGGGAAAAACTTGCGTACTCCCGAGCTATAGAAGACTACTGAACAAGTCAAACTTAAGATTACTCCCGGAATATAATGTCTTCAATAAAACTCGTGAATCACTGAATTATTGAACAATAAAGTTAGGGATTTATCGTTTTTGTCTTAAAAGACCATTATATTATAAGAAGCAACGATCTGAACTCTGCAAGCGATAATAATTTATATAAAGGGCCCTCGGTTCAAAGACCGGGTCGTTCAAACAATCTTTAAACACTTCTGTGTATATTATGACTCAGACAGTCCGTCCTAACCTACCGCACTACCAGCGGGTAAGGGTCTAATCTTAACTATTTGGCGTGATTTATTGCAGGGAGAAAAGAGAGCTCACAGTCTCGCTTTCACAAGGGACTGGCTACATCAGCTTTCCACGCAGCTGTTTCAAATGCAATTCTCTGAATGACAGGGCTTCTAATACAAAATCATAAAACAACATATTTAGGTTCAACAGACCTATTCTCATAGCTTCGGTATAATAATTATGAAGTGTCCTCATTAGCGGGTAAGAAAAATTCAATAATACGACCAATATTTAAGGGGCTTCAACACGGACGACTCTGAGTTCGATCCTTTCAAATGCCTCGGGAGCAATATCCCAATTTGGAGGACTTCTAACATTAGCGACTTAGGGCAGGCCTTGCCTTTTACCAGCGCTCATAATACAACATAAATAGCACCCTTTTAACATACAACACACAATGCCTCGTGATCACTATCACAACTTTGAGGGCTTATACAGTTCATTCCCCACGACTAACTGTTCCTCATAATTATTTTTACCGAGCATTTCAACGCATTCCTAGCGTGACAAATTACTTCAATGCGCTACACGGTGCTCATACATTAATTAGCCAAGTTGCCTTCAAAGAACTTAATAAATTCAAAATCAACGTTTGATCTACATCTCAAATATATTACTCTTCTTCCCTTAACAATAATCATCTTTACCATAAAGAACATGTATTCATAACATGTATTAATTCATCTAAAGGAGCTCGGAAGCTGCTACTTTCAATATAAAATTCATCACAATATTCATTCATTTGTATAATTATTATTATTATTACGCTTGCTTTCTCATATTTATATAATTTATCAATTACACTGATATTTTACTGAATACATTCCACAAGGGATTCATTTATATTTCACATATTTATTATATTTCTCTCAAATTAATCGTTCAGATCGCGCAATCATTCTTTCACCTGTTATTAAACATCCCTACTCTCTCTCTCATGAGGATTATACTCCAATCTTCCCAAACACATAATAATGAAATAGTGACTCACATGACGGTACGGTCAGCGACCGAATTCTCCAGCGATGAAACATTTTCGCCCACCAACTTTTTCTTAAGCCATTTTCATGGTTATAATTACACTCAATGACACTTCTTCAACAGCACATAAAATATATACCTTAATCACTGGGAATATAATGAATACCATTTTGTATTCGTTTTCACTTAACACAATACAATTCACTAAAATATTACACTCAAAAATTTCACTATATTTACATTACATAAAAAAATTATCACTTGGGCGTTAATTATTCGCCTTACACACGTGATTTCTTTTCCTTTCCCGTTTCCAAGAGTTGCACTATAGCACGTTGGCTTCCTAATCTGACAAGATGATGGAAAGTCTCGATCGAACTAAACCTCACTGGAACGGCTGATCTTCTAATCCTGGGTTTGACTATCGGCTTTTATAACTTGACTGCACGATGTCGTATCTTGCTAGACGCTAACTTGTTCGTCTACTAAAAGTCTGTCCTTGATGTATTACATTTACGGCCGCTCGAACTGTTTATCGGTGACCTAGTAATTTCCTTGTACTTTCTGTTACTTTGATTTGTAGCTTATTGGAGTACGCCCCAATGTTTACTGTTCATTTGTCTACCTAGACAAAGCCTGGAACTACAATTCCTGATTTTTATCGTCCTGCGCTCTAGTACCTAAATTTCCGGAACACTAGGCGTTACTATTTCGTTCTACCCTGATTGGGTTCCTAAACGTAGATAGACTGTCTATTTCACTTTCCTTGGGTACTTCGAAACCTTATGATGCGTCGGATCTTTAACTGAACTATTATATTCGAGTACCTATCGCCTGTTATTTCTCAAGTCCACTGCCTAAACTTTGACTATACTTGTGAACTTTATAAAGTCTGAAGCTTGCCGATATTATTCCTATAATAGGATTCTAATGTGTCTTCACACGGCGATACTAATGACGATACTGCACGGCCACTCCCATACGGGGTGCTCGTTGGTGATACAGCGTAACACGACCTCTCAAGGTCTGGTAAAGACTGCATGTACTTGAAACAGCCGGACGCCCCCTTCTCGGGCTCTCGGAATAACTGAATGTGTTGTGACACAGTGACGCCCCCCTCGGGCTGTCTGAAACTGCATGCTCCTCCTGGCACCTCCAGAGTTTATATCGTAATCGGCGGCAAAAAGATAAAATTCGCGTCATCCCCAGCACTAACTTCTGAAGTAATTGTCGTATAATTTTGAAAAATATATCTCTGGAAAGCTCTTGTTCTTACGTAAACTGGTTTCTTTGATCATGAAAATCGATCGCACAATTCCAAGATATTAAATAATTTGTCTCCTCAGATATGTGGGCGTTGAGGTTTATTTTTCCATCCCTACCAACTCTGGTCTCGGGGAATTACTAACGACGTCATGCTACGTTTGCAGTTCTTTCCTGTGCAAATATTATAAACATTTTCCCCACACAAAAATCTCTATTCCAGAATGATCAACAATGATGTGTTTCTTTCCTTAATTAAATGCTCGCAAATGGCTTAATTCTAATTATTTCTCTTCTTGCACCATTGCGAGGTTGTCATTTTCTCGCTGAGTAAGGTCTATTTCCGAAACCTCTTCTCTCTTACTCGTCGTGAAAAGTTTTTATCGTTCTATATATAATCATGAGCCAGCCCCTTATCGATGCGTCAAGCATGATCTCACGTCCGCATGACTCGTGGTCACCCATTCTTGCGCCACATTATAACAACCCACTTCTTAAAATCTTTCTAAGTCATTCTAAGGACTGTATTATTTCCTCTCTTCTTTTGCAAATAAATTATGGATTCGACGCTTGAACCAATTACAGATGGGTTCAATATAAAGTAACTCATTTTGCATTTGTTGAGTAAGACTCGAAAATTTCCATCGCGACATAGCCGTGCACTTTAAACCACGCACCACGACCGTGATGGTGAGCTGCATCTAGTCCAGAGATTGGAGGTTCGAATCCTGGCGCTAACAGTGGTTATCTTGAGTGAGGCATGCTCCGGGTTTTTCGACACTCCCTCCAGGTAAATGTCGGGATAGTACCTTAATTCCCAACCCCAATAATTATTATACTGTAGTTACACACACTACTACAGTTACCACAGAAACACAGGTTATCAGACAAGTTACACACATACACACTGAAGTACACAGGAGCGGCTTCGGTGGCGTAGTCGGAAGCATGTTGAGCTTCTATGCCCAAGATAGCGGGTTCAAACCCGGCCGAAGCCGTCGGATTTTTAAGAGCGTTAAAAATCCCTCAGTATGCCTTCCTTCGGAGGGGAAGTAAAGCCGGCGGTCCCATGTCATAGATTTATGACATGTTAAAGAACCTTCCACTAATTACACTTGTGTGAAGCTAAATTTGATAGGTTAAGAATGTAAACAACGCTCTTAGGTTTCTACGTTCGTTGCCAAGAGCCGATTGCGGTGGCGTCTAGTAGCTAAGTTCTGAACTTGGCCTAGTAGTCGTTGACGGTGGCGCTTGGCGACAAAAGTAGGAACTATTTGAAAAATTCTAAGTTGCAGTCTGTACCTAAATTAAAAAATAGATAACACACACTAATACAGTCATCACAATAAACACCGGTTATCAGACAGATTCTACACACACCCAAAGTACATGGGGCTACATGACCGCGTTGTCGCAGCCCCTAAACTTAAGAACCAACCAACCAACCAACCGAAGTACACAGGGCTGGTGACTAAGATGTCCCAAGCCCCTAAAATGAATTAATGACAACAAAAACAACAACAACAACAACAACTTGAAAATGCTCACCGCATTCAGGATTCTAACCCGAATCTCCTGCTGTCGGGGCACTACTCCAACGCGAATCCAGACGGTGCGGTCACATATTCCAAGTCTTACCAAACAGATATGACCGCTCTTAAAAGAGGTGTCAAAGACTTTTCTACATTCTATGTTGATGTTAATTCGTATTAGAGACTTGGGGCATCGTGGTCATTAGTCCCGTGTACTTGGGTGTGTGTGTGTTGAACTTTTCTTATATCCCATGTTTATGTGGTGATAACTGTAGTAGTACTGTCATCGCGGCAGGAGATGGCAGTTGAACACGCTGGGACGGGGTGCGGGGGGGGGCTTGCAGTACGCATGCGCGGCCCGCCTATTCCTAAGTTAAATATATCGGCTTGCCGCATGCCAATGGTTGTCATTGCAACAGGCGACACTCAGCCACTTAAAGAAGGAATGTGCTAAGTGAAGCAAGTAGTGACCAACTGAATGTTTTTGGAATGCGCGATACGCGGTGAGCGGGAAGAACCCTGCAGTTCAAACCCGACTGCCAACTCC
The DNA here is from genome assembly GCA_946902985.2 of Meconema thalassinum. Classification (NCBI taxonomy): domain Eukaryota; kingdom Metazoa; phylum Arthropoda; class Insecta; order Orthoptera; family Tettigoniidae; genus Meconema; species Meconema thalassinum. The sequence goes on from OX336390.1 coordinate 696,002,933, forward strand.
TGACGCGATATCAGTATGTGTAGGTGAAATTATTAGGGTTGAAGATCGGGTTGGTGTCCCAGGGCTTGAAATAAGATTACATTCTCGGCATTGGCATTTACCTGAAGGGAGTGTGGAAAACCACTGGGAAAACTACCGGGTAGAACCTCCTAATCTCCGGGCATACTGCAGCTCCTGTCGTGGTGAGTGATTTAAGGAGCACGGCTACGCCACGGGGTTTACGTTTTCTCTTCTCCAATTAGTAGTCTATTTATAATTTGTATCTACCCTTTCACAGCTATCAGATTCTTATATTGTTTTACAGTATACTTTCCGTCGGTTCCGCTTTTATCCATTTTGTTGCATGTCTTAACAGTTAATACGAGGGCAGATCAAAAAGTAAGTTGCACTTGCCAGTTATGGCCATTTATTACACCACCTACACAACAGCAACACGCCTATAACGACATACAATGTAACGTCACGTTTCCACATAGTTTCTAAGAGACTCCAATCATTTCTGCGAACGCACAACCAACTTGTCGATGCCGGATACATAGAAAGTTACTCCAGCATTCTGCAACAACACGGAGACAGCGGCTTCACCTCCTCATCGTTCTGGGAACGTCGACCACCGTTCTGTCTAATGATCGCATTCACACTGTTGACATTTGCACGGGTGCTGGACGTTGCGGGCCTGTCCTCGCGATATTCGTCCGTGATATCCGTGCGTCCGGCTTCGAATTGCTGACACCACTTTACGATCCCTTGCCGGGAAATGGCCCGCTCCCCTTACACAGCACTAATTTCACGATGAATGTCCGTGCAATTCCTTTTTGGCCCATAGGAATCGGATTGTCGCACGCACCTCATATTTGGAGTGAACGTCCAGTCGACACACAGCGCGCTGCTGCAGCGCGTTAGTGCAACTAACTTTTTTGATCTACCTTCATAGCTTTCAGTCAGTCAATTGAACTGGGCTAATGTTTGAGTTTGGACTGTCAACGTCACGAGAGATTAGGATGTGGCTGGTGGTGGAGTATTCAGGCGATCAGGCTAACAAGGGGACCGCACCTACTCGTCATCACCGATTTCGTCCAAATTTATGGTATATATGGGATTTGGCCAGAAATGAAAGTGACAGAAAGGGAGCTTAAGATGGATGGTTGGTTGGTTGATTCCTCAGTTTTGGTGGCTGCGACAACGCTGTCATGTAGCTCCGTGTACTTTGGGTGTGTGTAGAATCTGTCTGATAACCGGTGTTAATTGTGATGGCTGTATTTGTGTGTGTTATTTGTTTTTAATTCAAGTGAGGACTGCAGACATTGAATTTTTAAGTAGTTCCTACTTTTGCTACCAAACGCCACCGTCAACGACAACTACTTCTGAACTTGGTTACTAGATGCCACCGCAGTCTGTTTATGGCGATGAACGTTGGAACCTAAGAGCGTTAGTCAAATCTAACCTATAATTTAGCTTCACACAAGTGTAATTAGTGGAAGGTTCTTTTACATGCCATAACGTTATGACATTGGACCGCCGGCTTTACTTCCCCTCCGAAGGAAGGCATACTGAGGGATTTAAACGCTCTTAAAAAATCTGCCGACTTCGACCGGGTTTGAACCCGCAACCTTGAGCTTAAGATGGCCAAGCGTTTAGAAAAAGAAAACATCTTGGCTGGGTCGTGTGAGGTCTGAGCCACGTATGTTAGCGTAGTTTCCAGGCAGCTCTTGGTGCAGCGGAAAGAATACAGAACGGTAGTAAGAGGGTCGAAGGGTCGTGGGGTCGAGTCCCTACGAGGAAATATTTTTATCTTTTTTTATTTTTAATTTGTACGTTCCTTACACTGCAAATAAACCGAAATAATGCTCAATATATTGTATCTATTAATATTTGCATAAAAGTCATGAAACGGAAAGGCAAAGGAAAATTTGGGACGGATAATAAGCAATTAAGGCGTACGTGAGCGCGTCGCATATAACATTAGATGCATTTATGATTTAAATTTGATGATTCACACCTACTGGAGTGATATTCATTGTAAAAACAGGGGGGTCAGTAATTTTCGCGGCATCATGCACACGTTATAAATGCCACATTTTTAGAATTACATGTTGTTTTAAAGTTGCTATAGAAAGACAAACACATACGTGGCCTCGCCCAACCCGCGCCAAGAATGCTATTTTTTCTAAACGCTTGGCCATCTTAAGCTCCCTCTTCTGTCACTCTCATTTCTGGTCAAACCCTGCATAAATTTGGACGAAATCGGTGATTACGAGTAGGCGCTGTCCCCTTGTTAGCCTGATCGCCTGGATACTCCGCCACCAGCCACACTGTAACCAGTCGTGACGTTGACATAGTGCAAACATTAGCCCAGATCAATTGACTGACTGAAAGCTATGATATTGATGATGATGATGATAATTGTTGTTTTAAGGGGCCTAACGTCTAGGTTATCGGCCCCTGATGGTTTGGGTGATCGTGAAGATGAAAATGAAAAGCGAACTTAAAACTAAAACTAACTACTAACCTACATACTAGAAGAAGAAATGGAAAACTAAAGGAGAATAAGGCAAATAAAGGACAGGAGGAAAAGAAATGCCATCAATCCTCGAAGAAGGCGGATTAAGGGACTTGTAAGGAAGGAGAGCCATGAAAGGCAGATAGGAAAGTGAGAGAGGAGAGGATCCTCCCCAAAGGTAAGGGACAAAAGGGAAAAACGGACCCAGCTCAGGAATCCCTCGGGGTCGCCAACTCCCGAACTCACCAGCCGTGAGCCCCTGAGGGTGTAGCATTATCTAGGGTGCACCAAAAGTGGTGGGGCTACATACACCCTGCCTCCTTGAGGGCCTTGAGCAGAAGGCAGGAGAGAACATGAAAAGAAAATGAAGGCTGACCCCTCGCAGAAGGAGGGAATCAGAAAAGATGAGACAAGGGCCAATTAAGGCGGGAAAGGAAGAGACTCCCTAGGCCTCGGATACCTTAATACCTTCGGGGTCGGAAGAGAACAAGAGTTGACCAAGTGAGGTCGACAGGAAAGAAGACAGAGAGGAGCCCGACACAAGTAAGTGGAAGCAATGCCGGACTCAGCTGGGGCCCCGTGGTCGCCAACCCACGCCCACTAGAAGTGAGCCCCTGGGGGAGCTATGATATTAACTGTTAACTCTAGCAATATCAACAGGGGGGGGGGGGGGGTATTTCATGCCCTCCAGTTCCATCTTTTACAGTTTATTCATGGTATTCTTTTTCTAACCTTACTGTACAGAAAGTTATTGTCTATTTTGAATCACACATTTACTTTTTACCATTTAATTCTTGTATAAGATATTAATTTTCTTTTGGTGGCACGGAACCCCCCCCCCTCGCCGTTGGTAGTTCGTGTTCCTCGTCAAACTGTGCACTGTGGTAAAGGCAAAAGTACAGCAAAGTTAACAAAACCACCATAATTAGTTCTGGTTGCAAGAGGTACACAGTTAAGAACAGTCGTATGTTCCACGTGTGTTCAAGGTGGCGAAGAGAGTGATCAGTACTTTATGAACTTCTATCTTCATGATTTTTGATTTTGTTTGTTAATTAAGTTATATTTTTGCCATTCAAGGTTCATTTAAGGTTCAAAATACAAGATATGTTTATTAAAGGATAATGCAAATCACACTAAAGGAATTTATTATGGTGGTCACAAAATACCTTCCCTCCCCCGTTGGTAGCCCGTGGTTTGAAAAATTGCTACGGTTAAGACATGCAACAAATGACGAGTAGACGCGATCTTCTTGTAAGGCAGGTTCAATATGTACACCTCTGATCTCAGGCATCCTAGAAGTGATTTTACTTGGTTTCCCGTTTTTCCTCCGGCCGAATGCCGGGATGGCACCTATTATAGAGCAACAGACGCCTCCTATGTGAATAGCCCGGGGACAGGTGACGTAACAGAATAAACTGACATTTCACAGGGGATCGTCGTTGTTAATTTATTTTAGGGGCTAGGACATTTTTGTCATCAAGCCCATGTACGTTTGTGTGTGCTGAACGTGTCTGATAACATGTGTTTCTGTAATGATTGCAGTAGTGAATGTACAGGTACGGGGTAGGTGCCCTGAACTTGAAATAAGGTATCATCCCGGCATTTTCCAGAAGGGATTGCAGTAAAAGCCGGGGAAAACCAGGATTAGTATAGCCGTTGTCAGCATTGGGATTCGAACCACCGATCTTTTGATCTCTACAGCTCCCCAGCGTGGTCGTGGTGTGTTATTTAACGTTAACAGGAGTTTGAATTGGCGTAAACTTCAGAATCGATTAGGAAATACATCTACGATATCATGTCTTAAGAGACACACTCCACTGCAGTTCATGCCAAAGAACGATACATCCCCTTGAATGAAGATGTGTTGAGAACCTCCCCATTTCATTAACCAAATCACTCCCTCTCTCTGTCTTTCTCTCTCTCTCTCTCTCTCTCTCTCTCTCATTTGGATTGCTGTGGTAAGTTCTTCCCACACTCATTTACAGCCCCTAATTAATCGAGCAGCCTCAACGCCGGGAGATCTGGTGCTGTACGAACTGTTACCAGAGCACGTTTTAGAGTCCTAGGGTTACAGCCAGTGTTGCCAGATCTAGCACAATTTACCTATACATCGATTTAGCATCTAGCAACTTTATCTATAAATGATTATCGTGTTGGAAGTCATTTTTCAGTGTTGCCTTAGTATTCGAAATTTAATGTTTTTCAGTCAGTCAAAACGACAGTTCCCTAATCCTGAAAAAAAAAAGTCCTCTCGGCACGCCGTAAGGCGGAGGTAGATTTCATCGGGCAAACTTGGGGATAGGCGAAAATAGGCACAATATGCACGTTTTCGCAGAAGGATCAGACCTCATTTATTGCGAGAAAGTATTTGATAATTGGAGCTTAATTAACTTTGTTTTTCGTCATTTTATGCATATTTTAAACATTTTATTATCTTATGGGGACGGAAACCTTCTTGTCATTTGGGGTACATTTTTATACTTGTGGTCACACTGTCCTTATGCAAGGTTTCGACACTGATGTGTAACTATGTAACGATCTGTTACTTCTTCACGCAAAATTATATCTACCGCAGAGATTTTGGTTGGTTCCTCAGTTTAGGGACTGCGTCAACGCGGTCATGTAACCCCGTGTACTTTGGGTGAGTGTAGAATCTGTCTAATAAACAGTGTGAATTGTGATGGCTGTATTAGTCTGTAATTCAGGTAAGGACTGCAGACGGTCAATTTCAAGCAGTAGTTCCTAATGTTGCTACCAGATTCTACCGTCAACCACACCTAGCTCTGAACTTGGCTACGAGTTGACACCGCAACCAGCAACTCGCCACGAACGTTGGATCTTCCCTCCAAAGGAAAGCATACTGAGGTTTTTTTTAGCGCTCTTAGTAAATCCGACGACTTCAGCCGGGTTTGAACCCGCGACCTTGGGCATAGAAGTTCAGCATGCTACCAGTTCCGATACCGAAGTCGCTCCCCACAGACATATGAAAACTGAATGTGATCTCGTGCTGTGGCGTTGTCATAGCAACTGCTGATGGCTCATCCCTTATCAATTAAAAGTAAAGTTGTCATGGCAACCTCTCTTGGCACTTGGCATTTTCTTATAATTTAAATAATTTTGCTCACCCCGTGGCGTAATGGTGGGTCATATCGAAAATTCTTTCAGACAAAAGTTTTAGGTAATTATTGGAGGAATATTGTCCATTTTGTACGGTTTTGATATTGTGCCTATTAACAGAGATATGATTAATGTTTCCCGAAAACCCCACTTATTCCCACCCCTTTGGTCAATGGTTGGTGCTATCAAAAACTCTTGGAACATAGATTTTTGGGCCTTATTCGACACATAGTATGAACTTTGAATGGATTCGATATTTCAATTATTAAGAGAGTTATAGCGATATTTCACTTTTTCGAAAAAAATACCCCCATATTCACTCCCGTCGACCGATTGTGCCAATTAATGAACTCGACCGAGATTTTATAGGGATACATATTATGTAAAAAATTCAAATTGATTGGTGCAAAATTGCGGTAGTTATCGTGTCCACAAGAAACTGATATATGTATATATATACACACATCAAAAAAAGTTTTGCATCACCTCGGTTCCCAGATCTCCGGCATATAGACGTTGACTGTGTATATTGTATCAAAGATACAGTCCCTTTGACTGTTCATAGATGTCACTAAAACTGCTCAAAGATGTATACAACCATGCATGAGCAGGGCCTATTAGACGGAGGGGGTACGACAGCCGATCAGTTCCAGTCATTCCACCAGGACGAAGGTACGCTGCTCATGTTGTCTGTAGTTCTACCATGCCTAGAAGGTCAATACCGCAGTTCGATCGCGTCCGCATTGTTACTTTGTGTCAAGAAGGGCTCTCAACAAGGGAAGTTTCCAGGCGTCTCAGAGTGAACCAAAGCGATGTTGTTCGGACATGGAGGAGGTACAGAGATACAGGAACTGTCGATGACAGGCCTCGCTCAGGCCGCCCAAGGGCTACTACTGTAGTGGATGACCGCTACTTACGGATTGCCGCTCGGAGGAACCCTGACAGCAATGCCACCATGTTGAATAATGCGTTTCGTTCAGCCACAGGACGTCGTGTTTCAACTCAAACTGTGCGCAATAGGCTGCATGATGCGCAACTTCACTCCCGACGTCCATGGCGAGGTCCAGCTTTGCAACCCCGACACCATGCAGCGCGGTACAGATGGGCCCAACAACATGCTGAATGGACCCCACAGAATTGGCATCACGTTCTCTTCACCGATGAGTGTCGCATATGCCTTCAACCAGACAATCGTCGGAGACGTGTTTGGAGGCACCCTGGTCAGGCTGAACGTCTTAGACACACTGTCCAGCGAGTGCAGCAAGGTGGTGGTTCCCTGATGTTTTGGGGTGGCATTATGTGGGGCCGACGTACGCCACTGGTGGTCATGGAAGGCTCCGAAACGGCTTTACGATACCTGAATGACATCCTCCGACCCATAGTGCACCCATATCGGCAGAATATTGGAGAGGCATTTGTCTTCATGGACGACAATTCTCGACCTCATCGTGCACATCTTGTGAATGCGTTCCTTCAAGATAACGACATCGCTCGACTACAGTGGCCAGCATGTTCGCCAGACATGAACCCTATCGAACATGCCTGGGATATGTTGAAAAGGGCTGTTTATGGACGTCTTGACCCACCAACCACTCTGAGAGATTTACGCCGAATTGTCGTTGAGGAGTGGGACAATTTGGACCAACAGTGTCTTGATGAACTTGTGGATAGTATGCCACGGCGAATACAGGCATGCATCAATGCAAGAGGACGTGCTACTGGGTATTAGAGGTAGTGGTGTGTACTGCAATCTGGACCACAAATGCTGAAAGTCTAGCTGTATGATGGTACAACATGCAATGTGTGGGTCTCATGAGCAATAAAACGAGCTGAAATGTTGTTTGTGTTGATCTCTATTCCCTTTGTATTTAAAGGTTCCGGAACTCTTGGAACCGAGGTGATGCAAAACTTTTTTTGATGTGTGTATATAACTGACGATGGTTTTGGGGTCTAGGGGATGTGAAACGTGAAGATATGTCGAAATTTTCCGGAAGTCGAAACATGGTACCCATTGCTTTCTAATGAAATCTACCTAATACATGAAATCAAAAAATACACTTGGATGACTCGTTCCGTTCGTCAAGTGATCATCATCAGATCATTTACACTTAGGCTATTAAATCTATGTTTACGAGTATGGGTTATTATATTTACAATATATACACTTATTTAGTGCCAGTAGTGATGAAACTTGCACAACTAGTCAAAATATGGTGTTTTTTTTTTTTTTTTTTTTTTTGAGGTACTGATAGTGGTAATGGACTGAAATGAATGTGTAGGCCCAGGCTCCTCACGAGCTGTAGCACCGATGTCTAACGTAAGGTAGATGGATTTCGCTCTGATACCTACCAAAGCGTGAATCGGTAGTGCACTGCAAGACCCTGAAATAAATCAGGCATTATTACCAATTTCAATTAATTTTACAAACCTAATCAATTCCCCTTTGAATATACTTCATTAAAAGTAGTGGGGGAAACCACAGTCAGTACTGTCGCGATGGTTGGCTGGCATTTTTGTGTCTTAGTCACTCGACCAAGTAATGAAGGGTCTCCCAATACCTTTAGCCCAACTCTCACTCATTGACAGTTGGGTAAACACGCGTCGTGACTTGGGTACACCCGCACATACATATTCATCTTGCGTGCGCTCTAGGTTCCGTCATAGCCCGCACCTTGCATCGTAAAGTGAATCTCATTTCGCCGTCTGCAACATTGTTTAAAGAAAGCTTTCAAGTAAGTTGGTGTGATAACTCAGCGTCTCACTAAGGCATTCTGTGTTCAAATCCCATCTGTAATGAGAATTTTATGAAGCCACGACATGGTGTGATGGATTGAACATATCCATGATAAATCGTGTTGAGGTTTCATTTAGGGTTGTGCGATGAATGAGTCTGATCACATATTCACTACGACTATGCAATTGAAAGTATTAGTGTAACATTGGGATACATGCCTCGAGACTAGAAACAAGGTACCATCCCTGCATTTGCCTGGACTGAATATGGAAATGTCACTTTCAGGATGGTTACTCTAAACGCTGGGATTCAAAACTCATTTTCTCCCAAAGTCAACTGTCCAGTCGTCAAGTGTGACGACCACTTTGCTGCACTGGTGGGTGCACATTAATGAACAGCGTAAGAAGATAGAGATATAAAAGTTGAACTTATGTCTTGCGGCATTTTACTAGTACAATGTGGTAACAATATCGTATTCCCTAGTTGTAACGAGTCGACCGAATGAAAGGCAAATCTATCCATAGAATCTAACTAGACAACCCAGAAATAAAATGCTTTAAATCAGTCTTTAAACCCTTAAATGAAACAATGGAGGCTCAAAATATATTTTACTGAACGCGTTTTGTTCTCAAACGGATGTACAGCGTGTTCCGATTCAACACGGAACTGTAAAATGGGTTGCCTACCCACCCGCAATCGGCTTGAAATCTGCAAAAGCCATTAACAGAAGAGTAAAATTACAAGTTCTGAAATAGAAATCGTTCGAATTTATTGTGAAGCCTGTGTAAATATATTTTGAAAGAGCAAAATACTTTGTAATGCTGCATAAGAAGTCGGCAATCAGTGAAACCGAACTCAGCCCTGACGCTAGTGCGCTGCGAGCAGATTTCAAGCCGATTGCGGGTGGGTAGGCAACCAATTTTACAGTTCCGTGTTGAATCAGAACACGCAGTACAAGACAAGTACCAGGTTAACGCAACGGTTAAGCATCTTGCCTCTCACCGGATTAAACCTCTGGTAAATGTGTACAATGGTTCGAATTCCACGTAAAAATTAAGAGTTTCCATAGCTAACATAGTCAGCATTAGAGCTAAAAATATTAATATTTGCGGCACACATTATAGCACTAGAAGGTTTACTAGGTGACCGGTTACAATATAATTGCTTGCCTTTAGCCACCATGCCAACGATGAGAGCTACAACACCAGGGTGGTGAGTGGAAGAAGCATGGTGTCCTGGTCGCAGTGGCGCAAGCAATGGCTCCACTAATTAGAAAATATTGGTTGGTTCCTCATTTTAGGGGCTGCGGCAACGCGGACATGTAGCCCCGTGTACTTTGGGTGTGTGTAGAATCTGTCTTATAACCGGTGTTAAATGTGATGGCTGCATTAGTGTGTGTATATGTTTTTTAATTCAAGTAAGGACTGCAACTTTGAATTTTTCAAATAGTTCCTACTTTTGCCGCCAAACGCCACCGTCAACGACTACTAGGCCTAGTTCAGAACTAGACTACTAGATGCCACCACAGTCGGCTCTTGGCAACGAACGTAGAAACCTAAGAGCGTTGTTTACATTCCTAACCTATACAATTTAGCTTCACACAGGTGTAATTACTGGAAGGTACTTTAACATGCCATAAATCTATGACATGGGACCGACGGCTTTACTTCCCCTCCGAAGGAAGGCATACTGAGGGATTTTAACGCTCTTAAAAAATCCGATGGCTTCGGCCGGGTTTGAACCCGCTATCTTGGGCATAGAAGCTCAGCATGCTACCGACTACGCCACCGAAGCCGCTTTACAAAATATTGTACTTCCACCATTTAAAACTATAAGTTTTCTACGTTTCTGTACCTTACACCCCACGCATACACAGATCATAAGCTTTCATATGAGACCATTCCTACCCCGATGGGTTTAGCCACTCACTCCAACGAACTATTGATAAATGCGTTGTCCAAAATTACAGGGTGATTTACATAAATCGGGTGGTGTTCAAAATGGTCCCATTTCTGTATGGCAACAGATAGGAATATGTAATTACGCTCTAAATTTAAGGTAACTATGGCAGATTCACGTACAGACACAGCAGATGTTTGAAATGACCTCCATCTTCCTGTTGACACAGCTGTACTCTTCACTGCATGTTCTAGCAGTTCTCAGCAACATTTCCTCGTCTATAACATTGATTTCAGTAATCATATTGGTCTTCAAATCTTCAATTATGTGTATCCAATTTCGAGATATCCCTATAACAAATAATCTGGTATTGTTGAGTCAGGTGATCTCGGCGGCCACAAATGTTTAAGAGATTACTCTGTCCTCAAAGAAGCTACTGATCCGAGAGAGAGACTTCAGCTGACGTGTGGCAAGTTGCATCGTCGTGCTGAAAATAGCCCTGAGTTAGTTGAATAGTGCCTAGTTGCTCGACCAATTGCAATAAAAAGTCCTTGCACTGATCTGTGCTTATCGTATCCAAGAAGAAGACTGGACTCACTATTCAGTTTTTCGAGACCTTCTGTGAGTGTAAGGGTCTTTCATGAATATCGTGTGGGTTAGGTGTGGCCCAAATGCACGTAATTTGTGAATTTACGAAACCAGTCTGATCGAACCAGGCCGTATCTGTGAAAAACGAAATGTTTGCAATCCCAGGTAGCCATGCAGTAAAATCAAAGAATCGTGTGCATAAATAAATTAAAGGACCATGTGCATAAAAGGACATGTTTCTCCTTATAGGGGCTCTCGCAAATCATGAATGGCGGTAATCTTGTGTGGCCGCAGTTCCTCTACCTTTGCTGCTCTTTGTCATAAGGTCACGAATATCCCCGCCTCCTGAGACAAACAACGTTACGATTTCCTAGGAGACCGAAGCAAACGAGTCCTAACATGTGCCGAACCAGATTTGTGATACTTTCCAGATTCACTCATCAATGACCCAGTTGTTTCCAACTTTCTCACTGTAGCCAGTATCGTACCTCCCTGAGGAGGATTGCGCACATAATACGCTCACCTGAACGCCCTTTGCGTGGCAATGACGGATTTTGTGATAATGCTTCAATAAAAAGACGCAATGAGTCAATGTGTACCGCATTTTGACCGAGTGTATAACAAGCAACAAGTGGCATTGAGGTAACGATCAACGCCTAACAAATTAATCGTGCATTGTTGACGTATGTTAGGTGAATCTCCCCGAGTTTCTGTACCTAGGTATATTTAGAACGGAGATGCATCTTCCTGTCTGCTGCCCGAGAGGAATGGGCTGTTTTGAAAACCACCCGGTCTATATGTCAGCCTGTAATATACACTAGGTAGATGAATTATACGCAAAATAAACTATTTATGATTGATTCAAGGGGTCATTCCAAGCCAATCCTCTTCTTTCCTCGCGTTTAGCCCTGCATTGGTGCAGGGTTCGCCATGAAATGAGCAGTCATCCAGTACATTCGATCTAAGGAGTCACCATCAGTGAAGTCTAAAAGGCACATGTCTTCCCTGATGAAGTTGGGCAATCGTTTTTCGAGACGACCGCGGAATCGGGTACCTCCTGGGTCAAATTGGAAGACTGACTGCGTAGTTATGTCCTCAGGGTTTCAAATGACATGTCGTTACCATCTGAGCCATGCCTCCCGTATGTTCTCTGTAATAGGTAGCACTCCCATTCGCCGTCTGACGTCGATATCCCTGGCATGATCCAATCTTGTAAAACCAAGTGACCAATGTAACATTCTCATATCCATACCACGGAGGAACTGTCAGCGCTTTTTGATGCAGGTTATTTTAACGCACATGGTCTGACCACCACTTTCCCCTTGAAGCGAATGGGTATTTTCTTATCACATAACACGCCAGTGACCTGAACTTTTCAGCAATGAGGCATTACTCCTAACTCCATCTGAGGTGATAAGTAATTCAATCTATTTAAAGTGGTTAACTTTCACAAAATTTTGTCGATCAATTTGAATGGTGCCAACAGCCTGCAAGTCACATTGCTAATACTTATTTTTCGATATGTTGAGACACAGGACACATTCACCCAAGTGTTCTTTCCAAGTACTGATACATATTTTCTAAATGTTTGTGTACTGTACAGTATATGTACTGTAGAATGGTCACCAGGCATGGCGTGTGTACATCAGTTGTTACTACGTCCAAACACAGAATAAGAGAGATGGCAATGCTGAACCTGATGAACACCAACGTTGATAAGGAAAGGTGAGATCCCTGTCGAGCAGCGAAGCACACTGGTGACATAGTGGTAAATAAGTTGGGTCCATCGGATACAAGCCACTGAAATAACCATAATAATAATAATAACAACAATAATAATAATAATATCAAGCTATCTAATTACCAATATCTTACCTGTACATGCTTCTTTAAGTTCGCTGTGGAACTGCAACTGCTCTGGTTTTCTTTTCCCACCTGTGCACATTTTACCTTTAAAGGTGTCATTCTTCCCGTCCGATTTTAGATATAAACTATACCGGCTATTCTTGCTCTTCCTTCTGCGCCATGACAATGGCACAACTCTAGACAAAAACAAGTTTTAACTTCAATCTCACCAGAGAATAAATACCCTCGCGGATGATTTTAACAAGACATTTGGCGCACATCGTAGGTTCGGTTGCAATTCCAACCAAAAAAATATCTTCTTTTTAACAGATCGGAGGTAAAAAAAAATTGGCTTTGTGTTCTCAGGCTCTCTAGTAGAAAATATGTTTCTCTGAATTGCCTACAGAAACGTGTACTAAATATAGCTGTCACAGGAGCTATATGACAAGCTTCCCATATAAGCTCATTTGGTATCCGGTCGAAAGTCTTCTGAAAGTCCAAAAATGTTAGGCGCACAAGTTTATTCTTCTTTCTGTTCTTCTCCACAAGCAGGTGACTGTACCAGTTACATCAGTTGTACAGATTCCCTTGACAAAGCCACACTGGTTTGAGATAATTTGGACGATGTTGCGTAGATGACATTGAGATTGCGCTCAAAAATGCTCAATAAAACATAATGAGCTTATCGGGCCAGAAGCAGATGTTATCAGGCAAATATAACACACACCCAAGTACACGAAGCTAACGACCAGTAAGTCCCAAGCACTTACAATGAATCAACAATAAAAATAGCTCATGAGAAGTAGCAAAGAGCAAATAAAATGAAGATACTTAAGACAGCTCACCAACGCTCTCTCCACGGGAATCGTCAATTGATATTGACTGACCTCTCAGGTTAAGTATTCATGAGAACATTGCCTCAAGCTGCTAACTCTAACCCAGACCACCTCGTGGTGTAGCAGCTAGCATTCTCGGCAGTCGCCCCGGAGGTCCGCGTTGGATTTCCGGCTCTGCCAATAAATTTAATTCTGGTATGAGGGCTGGGACTGGATACACTCAGCCTCTTGAGGAAGAACCGAGACGAGGTTCCCATCTTAGCCATCTTGGAAGTAGTTTTCCGTGGTCTTCCACTCCAGGCAAATGCCGGGATGGTTCCTAACTAAGGCCACGGCCACCACCTTCCCAATCCTCACTTGAAGCACAAATTCACCCACAATACAGTCACCACTATCACAGGTTGCCGGTCAAAAATTCCACACACACCCAAGTGCACGAGGCTATACACAGTTACTTGTCAAAAATAGTAACGACGTGACATTTACAATTGTCGAAGTAACGAATATTTGCTTAATCGTTACGGTACTTTGTATAAAACTATAGTTACTTTACATTTTCCCGCTAACATAATGTAGATTTGAATAGAATAGTGGATTCCAGTAATATGGAAAAACCAAATGAATTATCACAAAACGAAACTATCACTACAACATTACAACAACCTGCACTTGTGTGGTGGCACATCTCATGCCAAAAAAAATAATTGATAGTGAATAGTATGCAGTTAATCTATAGGGGGGCGTGGTGGCTCAGCGGTCTAGCTGTATGCCTCTCACTAAGGCGGTCCGGGTTCGATTCCCGGTCATTGCATGTGAGATTTTCGAAGTGAAATGCCATGTCTTGTGGTTCGGAATCCACATAAAAAGGAGGTACCGTGGCTTATGATCTCGAGATTAACGGTCACGTTAAAACTACAAGCTTTTCAGTTAATCTATACAATATTTTGCAACCATAATAATAATAATAATAATAATAATAATAATAATTCCACGAGCCTACTACGCTGTAGTAGCAGGCGGAGAGGTGATACTCCGACGTGGCGCGTCCCAGGTGGCGGATAGGGGGGTCCTCACCGGCATGCCGGCGGACTTGAGCGAAATAAAATAGCTCTCGCGGACCAAACACACTTAAGCCAGAGAACACCTAGAGGCACTTCTCGATCTCAACAATCGAGTAGTAATTTCGTGATCTTATCTTAAGATCACCACTGGAACACACACTACTAACGCAACTACCCCAGGCCCCGGACACACGTCCGGTCGTTCCCGATCATCGGATTTTGGGGGATCGGGAACGAAATCATGCTTCAGAGAAGGATCGGAGCTTCTCAAAATCTCTTCGCCCCAAGAAAAAGAACTTATTGGGTACTATTAACATCAATACCCTGTTGAAAACAGGAAAGCTCAAACAACTGTCTGACGTTTTGGACAAATTTGATATTCAAATCCTAGCAATTCAGAAAACACGATTCCAAGATGAGAACCATTTCGACTCGGAAAACTTCAGGATATTTAAGGGTAAACCTGCCATTAATATCACAGACAATTTATTAATGTTTGGGACGGCTTTTGCAGTGAGGAAAACTATCTTAGATTCATTTATCGACTTTACATCACCATGCGAAAGAATTTCAGTGCTTACAGTAAAATCAAGCAGCAAGGCATATGCCTTGATAAATGCCCAAGCTCCCACTAACATAGACAATAAGAGAAATCCACAGAATGTAGAAGATTTTTGGGAATTACTAGAGGAAACTACAAGTAAAAATCTTGAAACGTGAAAATCTTATTAGGAGATCTCAATGCACAGGTTGGCAGAGAGAAGATATACAGATCAATAGTAGGACTCCATCCCGCACATCGGCGGACTAATAAAATTGGAGAGCGTCTGATAAACCTTTGTACATCGTTCATGCTGAGACTCATGTCCACGCACTTTATGAGACCATTACACAAAAAGAAAACCTGGAGATCACCTAACCCGTTATTAGGGGAATTTCAGATAGATCATGTGGCTATTTCCGCAAATAATATGCTTGAGATTCAGAATGTTAAGGTACGGAAGGGAGTGGTAGATTCGGATCACTACCTCACGCAAAACAAGGTTCGGTTTCAACCAAACAGATCCAAACCTAAAGGCAACCGGTTTCCAAGAGTTGATCCGGACTGCTTGAGGAAGAACGCCGAGGTTTTCGTACGAGATTTACAGGAAGAAAATCCTAGGGAGTGGCCAGACCTTCGCAAAACATTACAGTCATCAGCCATGAAATTAGGACAACCACCTAGGAAAAGAAAGCACAGATGGTGGAACACAACGTGCGATGAAGCCGTCAATGACCGATTCAAAGCATGGCATCAATGGAATTGACATCGAACAGTGGAAAGATTGGAGAACTTCCTAAAAAAAACTGACCTCTAAAACAATCCGGCGCGAAAAACGTGCCTACAACAAAATCAGACTCGAAGGGTTAGAACAGGATTTCCAGAAAAACAACACTCGAAATGTTTACAAGACATTCCGTGAGGACTTGTCAGGGTACAAACCACCAACATTAAGTTTCCGTCGACGTAATAGACGACTAGAAACAAACAGTAAGGAGAACTGCAAGATACTGGCTGATTATTTCCAAACTCTACTGAGCTGTGATACTCCAGTGGAAAGGCTGCAGTTTGAAAAACCTGTACCAAACCCAGACTCACTTCCCCCAACAACTCAAGAAATAAAGGAGATAATCCAATCGCTCAAAAATAACAAAGCCCCTGGGAACGATGGAATAACTGCTGAGATGTTGAAAATAGGAGTAGACTACCTCATAAGGAGAATTCATACACTCCTAACCGAAATATGGGAGAGCGAAATAATACCGAAGGACTGGAAGAATGCCATTATCCATCCGTTGCATAAAAAGGGCGACCGAGCGGACCCCAACAACTACAGAG
Organism: Meconema thalassinum; assembly: GCA_946902985.2. Taxonomy (NCBI): domain Eukaryota; kingdom Metazoa; phylum Arthropoda; class Insecta; order Orthoptera; family Tettigoniidae; genus Meconema; species Meconema thalassinum. Next base: position 696,019,392 of record OX336390.1, read on the forward strand.
GTATATCACTTTTACCAATTATATACAAGGTATTATCTAAAGCACTCTTAAACAGTAGAACAAAAAACTGATCATTTGATTGGTGAATACCAGGCAGGCTTTAGGAAAGGTAGGTCGTGTTCGGAGCAGATTTGGAGCCTAAAGACGATATTAAGGATACGCCGCAGTACCAACACATTTGTCACCTTCATGGATTTTAAGAAGGCGTATGATTCTATTGACAGACAAACTGTTCTGAACACCCTAGAAGAGCTAAGAGTTGACAGGAAGACCAGGGACTTAATCCGCCAGACTCTCACTGGCACAACATCTCAAGTGAAGTTTCTAGGTGAACTATCAGAGCCTTTCGAAGTACATACCGGAGTTCGACAAGGTGACGGCCTCTCCCCACTGCTTTTTAACTTAGTGTTAGACAAAGTCATCAGGGAGTGGGAAAACAACATCAAAGGCATAAGCATTGGTACTCTGGAACAGAAAATAAAAGTAAAATGCCTAGCTTTTGCTGATGATCTAGCTATCTTTACCAAGACTAGTGAAGACACCAAGTATGCCATAGAGAAGTTACATGAGTTAGTATCAAAGACAGGACTCCAAATATCGTATGAGAAGACGCATTCCATAGTAGATGGACACCAGAATATCTCGAGATCTCCACTACAGACCAACTATGGAATAATTAGACACGTACTTTCCTTCAAATATTTAGGAGAAATTATTGTACCATCTGGATTGGACAGGAAAGCTAATTTAGAAAGAGCTACCAAACTTCAGAAAGCATACCGAATAACATGGAATCACTACACTACCAGACACTTGTTCTTCCGGAAGCATTGTACGCCTCCGAAACGATATCTCTAGGAGGCCACTCTCAAATTGGTGAAATCGAAATCCAGGAACGTAAAATTCTCAGGAAAATGGTATATGGATTAAAAGGAAAACCACAGACTTGTACACAGTAATCAATAAGTTCACTGATACCGTGCGTAAGAGACGATTGAAATTTTATGGTCACATCTGCCGAATGGACAACACCAGATATGCAAAATAATGCTTCATATAATAAATTCAAAGAAGATCAAAATCAGTTGGTTAGAAGAAATCAAACAGGACTTAAAGGAAATAAACATTACAGAAGATATCATCATGAATCGCAAGACTTTTGGAACTCTAGTTACAAATCATTCTTTCACCGAAAAAGCTAAAAAGACCACTGGAAAATGGACGGAAGAACGTAAGAAGTGGCATAGTGAGTTCATGAGGAGATTTTGGGAGGAGAAGAAGAGGAAAGCTCCATCAACCCGAGTCAACAAGTTCAAGCGCGCTCCCTAAGTGGGCAAAACGAAGAAAGAAAGAAAGAAAGAAAGAAAGAAAGAAAGAAAGAATGAAAGAATGAAAGAATAATAATAATAATAATAATAATAATAATAATAATAATAATAATAATATCAAGCTATAAAATTACCGATATCTTGCCTGTACAAGCTTCTTTAAAGTTCGCCGTGGAACTGCAACTGCTCTGCTTTACTTTTCCCACCTGTGCACATTTTACCTTTGAAAGTGTCATTCTTCCCGTCCGATTTTAAGATATTCACTATACCGGCTATACTTGCTCTTCCTTCTGCGCCATAACAATGCCACAACTAGACAAAAACACGTTTTAACTTCAATCTCACCAGAGAAGAAATAACTCACGATTGATTTTAACAAGATATTTGGCGCACATCGTAAGTTCGGTTGCAATTCCAACTCAAAGAAACTTTTTTTAACAGGTCGGAAGTAAAAAAAATATGGCTACGAGTTCGAAATATAGCTGCTGCAGGAGCTATTTGACAAAATTTATATCGAGAATGGTTCATAAACCCTGAATGAGGGTCGGGCCTAATCTTTTACCGACCTTTTAAATAGGCCGGATGTGCATCACAGAAGATTTTGGGAAGTTTTCTATTTGCTGGCCTCAAAGTAAATAGACTTGTCAGGGTTGGACAGTTTATGGTACCCGAGTGGGCGTATGTAAAGGGAACAGATAGGTGCAGGTACTCGGGCACCCGAGTGGGCGTATGTAAAGGGAACAGATAGGTGCAGGTACTCGGGCACTCGAGTGGGCGTATGTAAAGGGAACAGATAGGCGCAGGTACTCGGGCACCCGAGTGGGCGTATGTAAAGGGAACAGACAGGCGCAGGTACTTGGGCACCCGAGTGGGCGTATGTAAAGGGAACAGATAGGCGCAGGTACTCGGGCACCCGAGTGGGCGTATGTAAAGGGAACAGATAGGCGCAGGTACTCGGGCACCCGAGTGGGCGTATGTAAAGGGAACAGATAGGTGCAGGTACTCGGGCACCCGAGTGGGCGTATGTAAAGGGAACAGATAGGCGCAGGTACTCGGGCACCCGAGTGGGCGTATGTAAAGGGAACAGATAGGCGCAGGTACTCGGGCACCCGAGTGGGCGTATGTAAAGGGAACAGATAGGCGCAGGTACTCGGGCACCCGAGTGGGCGTATGTAAAGGGAACAGATAGGTGCAGGTACTCGGGCACTCGAGTGGGCGTATGTTAGGGAACAGATAGGTGCAGGTACTCGAGCACCCGAGTGGGCGTATGTAAAGGGAACAGATAGGCGCAGGTACTCGGGCACTCGAGTGGGCATATGTAAAGGGAACAGACAGGCGCAGGTACTCGGGCACCCGAGTGGGCGTATGTAAAGGGAACAGACAGGCGCAGGTACTCGGGCACCCGAGTGGGCGTATGTAAAGGGAACAGATAGGTGCAGGTACTCGGGCACCCGAGTGGGCGTATGTAAAGGGAACAGATAGGCGCAGGTACTCGGGCACCCGAGTGGGCGTATGTAAAGGGAACAGATAGGTGCAGGTACTCGGGCACCCGAGTGGGCGTATGTAAAGGGAACAGACAGGTGCAGGTACTCGGGCACCCGAGTGGGCGTATGTAAAGGGAACAGATAGGCGCAGGTACTCGGGCACCCGAGTGGGCGTATGTAAAGGGAACAGATAGGCGCAGGTACTCGGGCACCCGAGTGGGCGTATGTAAAGGGAACAGATAGGCGCAGGTACTCGGGCTCCCGAGTGGGCGTATGTAAAGGGAACAGATAGGTGCAGGTACTCGGGCACCCGAGTGGGCGTATGTAAAGGGAACAGATAGGCGCAGGTACTCGGGCACCCGAGTGGGCGTATGTAAAGGGAACAGATAGGCGCAGGTACTCGGGCACCCGAGTGGGCGTATGTGAAGGGAACAGATAGGTGCAGGTACTCGGGCACTCGAGTGGGCGTATGTAAAGGGAACAGATAGGTTCAGGTACTCGGGCACCCGAGTGGGCGTATGTAAAGGGAACAGACAGGCGCAGGTACTCGGGCACCCGAGTGGGCATATGTAAAGGGAACAGATATGTGCAGGTACTCGGGCACCCGAGTGGGCGTATGTAAAGGGAACAGATAGGCGCAGGTATTCGGGCACCCGAGTGGGCGTATGTAAAGGGAACAGATAGGCGCAGGTACTCGGGCACCCGAGTGGGCGTATGTAAAGGGAACAGATAGGCGCAGGTACTCGTGCACTCGAGTGGGCGTATGTAAAGGGAACAGATAGGTGCAGGTACTCGGGCACCCGAGTGGGCGTATGTAAAGGGAACAGATAGGCGCAGGTACTCGGGCACCCGAGTGGGCGTATGTAAAGGGAACAGATAGGCGCAGGTACTCGTGCACTCGAGTGGGCGTATGTAAAGGGAACAGATAGGTGCAGGTACTCGGGCACCCGAGTGGGCGTATGTAAAGGGAACAGATAGGCGCAGGTACTCGGGCACCCGAGTGGGCGTATGTAAAGGGAACAGATAGGCGCAGGTACTCGGGCTCCCGAGTGGGCGTATGTAAAGGGAACAGATAGGCGCAGGTACTCGGGCACCCGAGTGGGGGTATGTAAAGGGAACAGATAGGCGCAGGTACTCGGGCACCCGAGTGGGCGTATGTAAAGGGAACAGATAGGTGCAGGTACTCGGGCACCCGAGTGGGCATATGTAACGGGAACAGACAGGCGCAGGTACTCGGGCACCCGAGTGGGCGTATGTAAAGGGAACAGATAGGTGCAGGTACTCGGGCACCCGAGTGGGCGTATGTAAAGGGAACAGATAGGCGCAGGTACTCGGGCACCCGAGTGGGCGTATGTAAAGGGAACAGATAGGCGCAGGTACTCGGGCACCCGAGTGGGCGTATGTAAAGGGAACAGACAGGCGCAGGTACTCGGGCACCCGAGTGGGCGTATGTAAAGGGAACAGATAGGCGCAGGTACTCGGGCACCCGAGTGGGCGTATGTAAAGGGAACAGATAGGTGCAGGTACTCGGGCACCCGAGTGGGCGTATGTAAAGGGAACAGATAGGCGCAGGTACTCGGGCACCCGAGTGGGCGTATGTAAAGGGGAACAGATAGGCGCAGGTACTCGGGCAGCCGAGTGGGCGTATGTAAAGGGAACAGATAGGCGCAGGTACTCGGGCACCCGAGTGGGCGTATGTAAAGGGAACAGACAGGCGCAGGTACTCGGGCACCCGAGTGGGCGTATGTAAAGGGAACAAATAGGTGCAGGTACTCAGGCACCCGAGTGGGCGTATGTAAAGGGAACAGATAGGCGCAGGTACTCGGGCACAAGAGTGGGCGTATGTAAAGGGAACAGATAGGCGCAGGTACTCGGGCACCCGAGTGGGCGTATGTGAAGGGAACAAATAGGCGCAGGTACTCGGGCACCCGAGTGGGCGTATGTAAAGGGAACAGATAGGCGCAGGTACTCGGACACCCGAGTGGGCGTATGTAAAGGGAACAGATAGGCGCAGGTACTCGGGCACCCGAGTGGGCGTATGTAAAGGGAACAGATAGGCGCAGGTACTCGGGCACCCGAGTGGGCGTATGTAAAGGGAACAGATAGGCGCAGGTACTCGGGCACCCGAGTGGGCGTTTGTAAAGGGAACAGACAGGCGCAGGTACTCGGGCACCCGAGTGGGCGTATGTAAAGGGAACAGATAGGTGCAGGTACTCGGGCTCCCGAGTGGGCGTATGTAAAGGGAACAGATAGGCGCAGGTACTCGGGCACCCGAGTGGGCGTATGTAAAGGGAACAGATAGGCGCAGGTACTCGGGCACCCGAGTGGGCGTATGTAAAGGGAACAGATAGGCGCAGGTACTCGGGCACCCGAGTGGGCGTATGTAAAGGGAACAGATAGGCGCAGGTACTCGGGCACCCGAGTGGGCGTATGTAAAGGGAACAGATAGGCGCAGGTACTCGGGCACCCGAGTGGGCGTATGTAAAGGGAACCGATAGGCGCAGGTACTCGGGCACCCGAGTGGGCGTATGTAAAGGGAACAGATAGGCGCAGGTACTCGGGCACCCGAGTGGGCGTATGTAAAGGGAACAGATAGGCGCATGTACTCGGGCACCCGAGTGGGCGTATGTAAAGGGATCAGATAGGCGCAGGTACTCGGGCACCCGAGTGGGCGTATGTAAAGGGAACAGATAAGTGCAGGTACTCGGGCACTCGAGTGGGCGTATGTAAAGGGAACAGATAGGTGCAGGTACTCGGGCATCCGAGTGGGCGTATGTAAAGGGAACAGATAGGTGCAGGTACTCGGGCACTCGAGTGGGCGTATGTAAAGGGAACAGATAGGTGCAGGTACTCGGGCTCCCGAGTGGGCGTATGTAAAGGGAACAGATAGGCGCAGGTACTCGGGCACCCGAGTGGGCGTATGTAAAGGGAACAGATAGGCGCAGGTACTCGGGCACCCGAGTGGGCGTATGTAAAGGGAACAGATATGTGCAGGTACTCGGGCACCCGAGTGGGCGTATGTAAAGGGAACAGATAGGCGCAGGTACTCGGGCACCCGAGTGGGCGTATGTAAGGGGAACAGATAGGCGCAGTTACTCGGGCACCCGAGTGGGCGTATGTAAAGGGAACAGATAGGCGCAGGTACTCGGGCACTCGAGTGGGCGTATGTTAGGGAACAGATAGGTGCAGGTACTCGGGCACCCGAGTGGGCGTAAGTAAAGGGAACAGATAGGCGCAGGTACTCGGGCACTCGAGTGGGCGTATGTAAAGGGAACAGATAGGCGCAGGTACTCGGGCACTCGAGTGGGCGTATGTTAGGGAACAGATAGGCGCAGGTACTCGGGCACTCGAGTGGGCGTATGTAAAGGGAACAGACAGGCGCAGGTACTCGGGCACCCGAGTGGGCGTATGTAAAGGGAACAGATAGGCGCAGGTACTCGGGTACCCGAGTGGGCGTATGTAAAGGGAACAGATAGGTGCAGGTACTCGGGCACCCGAGTGGGCGTATGTAAAGGGAACAGACAGGTGCAGGTACTCGGGCACCCGAGTGGGCGTATGTAAAGAGAACAGATAGGCGCAGGTACTCGGGCACCCGAGTGGGCGTATGTAAAGGGAACAGATAGGCGCAGGTACTCGGGCACCCGAGTGGGCGTATGTAAAGGGAACAGATAGGCGCAGGTTGATCACTTTTGTGATACTTTCAATGTTTAGCTTGGCCCATTTGTCGGTCAAATTTTATTTATTGTTACTGAGATCCCCGAATGGTAATTATTTATTTACAATTGTTAATTGCTTAAACCATATGCATAATCTTGTTATCAATCACTTATTCATAGATATTATAGTTCTCACCTCGAGTGTTTCAGTCGCTCGCTATCTCAGGCGTCCTCACTCACGACATACCAGACATCTACTGGTTGATCCACTGTCTGCTGAGTAGTGTCGACTGACGTCACCCTGACTTTCGTTCGACCAATGGCAGGTCTTTGTCTGGTCGGGCGATCTCCAAACTTCGAGAGAGTTCCATGGTCCCTATTTAAGACGCCGCTTGCTGGCGTTCTTCATCACTTCGGATCAACCCCCACTTCAACACTTCTGATTCACCACTGCTGATCACTTCAACCCGCTGGTCACCGCTACATCTCATGACACCATCGCTGATATCTACGCTAGCGAGCAGTTACGTCACAATATCTGCACCATGACGTATTGCTCAAGATGGCAAGAATAATTGCCAGCCGCTGTACTCTTCAACTTCACCTTAGAGGGGATACTTGGAATCGTCCTTCGAAATTTCTCTGGATTAGCTCTTGGAAACTATAAATGTCATTCCTGCGCAAGAAAAGAAAGTTGACATTTTATCGATGGTGCACATAACTCTAGGCCATGTACGCCTCCTTCCAAGAAAACCGTGAAGACTTTTAAATCAACGTGTGCTAGCTGGAACTTTTTAAGGAGCTGGCTCTTCAACTCTCTTCAAAGATAAGTTTAATTTTATAAAGAGTTTATATCATACCAGTTATTTTACACTCTCAATTATTTTTATGGGTCTCTCTTTTTATAAACTGCATGTTTATTGTTAAGCCCAACTTTTCTCCAATCTAGCGAGCTTGTTTCATGAACCTTTCTGTAATCTGGGTTTCTGTCATCAGGCCCTCACACTTTGCTACATTTGTAATTGTTCATTTCTGTGATAAGCACTTAAGTGCAATTTGTTTGTTCATTATAAATTTATTGTTAGGAATAAAAATTGTTAATTCATTGCTCCCTATATTGGTTTTCTAGTCACGTATTTCATGCCCAATACCCCCGCACCGTTTCAGTCTAATTTTCTTGCATTTTGTTGGTGCCTCACCCCCGGGAAACATATCTGTTGCACCCTGGATCCCTATACAAGTTTAATATTGTGAATTTTGCATTAACAATTTTTGTTCATTGTGTTTCAACACTAATTCACATTGTACGTTTCAGCTTAAGGCGCATGTGCGGCAGAGGAGAGAAACGTAAGCTAAGCCGGTTTCTTCCGCATCAGACTAAACCTTACTACATAGCAAGCTGTCATCCTCTGACTTCCAGTACTCGAAGTCACAATATTGACGTGAGTAACAAACAACTTGTAATATGCCTAACCTTGATGAAAAACTTAGCAACTCCAGAGCCTCTTGTAAGGGCAAGCTCACACGGTTTCGTACTTTCTTAACGGAACTCGAACCCCAAGAGCATAATCTTAACATAATTTCGCAGTGGCTTAAGAATTATGAACAAGCCTTTGAGAAATATGATGAGATACAATGCAGTATAGAAACTCAGCATCCGGACCAGCAAAGTGATAGGTTGGAAGTTGAAAAATTATACTATCAGGGATTTGCTGAAGCTAAACAGCTTATTAGGGCTTTAACTTTAAAAGAAAAACAAGAAGATCAAACTTCTGCAGCATCTTCTACATCTTCTTCACGCATTATATTACCCAAATTAGAAATACCCAAATTTACTGGTAAAGACATAGAATGGGAACCATTTTTTGAATTATTCAATTCTTTAGTACATGAGAATACTTCTATACCAGTAATACAAAAATTTCACTACTTGCGTCTGGCAGTTCAAGGCAACGCACTTAACCTGATTCAAGCACTTTCTTTGACCAGTGATAATTATGAAGTTGCTCTGAATCTTCTTAAGGATAGATATGGGAACATTCGTTTATCTATTCAACGCCATATACAAAGCTTATTCGAGTTACCTAACGTGCAAGCAGATAACAGTTTATCACTTCGTAAGTTGATTGACACCGCAGAGTTACACGTCAGAGCATTGTCCAATTTAAACCAACCTGTAAATCACTGGGATTTATTTCTAGTTCACCTCATTTCTGCAAGATTGGATGCAAATACATTAAAAGCCTGGGAAACAGAACTTTCCCAGAATTTGCAATGCACTTATGAGGCGATTATTAACTTTTTGAAGGCCAGAAGCCAAGTCTTTTCCGCCATAGCTAATCAAAAAACTAGTAGTTCAGATTCAAAAGCCTTCTCAAAACATAAGGTTAGCAGTTCTAATCAAAGAATTTTAAGATCACAGGCTCTTCCTGTTGATGCTCGGTCACCTAACCAAATGCAAACGTGCGGTCTGTGTCAGCAATCGCATAATGTATACAATTGTGATGAATTTAAATCTTTATCAGTAGATGAAAGACGAAAGTTCATTACGAACAAAAAACATTGTTTCAACTGTTTGTCAGGAACGCATATGTTAAACAACTGCCGTTCACAACGTTTATGCTTTCATTGTAGGGCAAGACACCATTCACTTTTGCACAGGCATGAAAGACCACGGTTATCAGGACCAAGCAGTTCCAATACCAAGTCTAATTCGGAGACTTCTCAAAATAGTGCGCAGTCGTATGCTCAAAGTTCTACCTCGCTTGGCAAAGTCCAGGTTTTATTATCTACCGTGCAGGTTCTATTGAAAAATTCTCACGGAAAATGGGTATCTGTCATGGGATTATTGGATAATGCCACTACCAACAATTTTATTAATGAATCGTTGGTACAAAAGTTAGGCCTTCCAAAACATCCTACCTCAATAGAGGTTACAGGAATAAACTGCTCTAAATCACAATCCTTAAGCTTTGCTAAAGTGGATCTGAAGGACTCTAATAATCTTGGTACGCAGTTGCAATTAGATTGTTTGATTATCAAGTCTATAGGCAACAATATTCCTGGCACTTCTTATCCTATTCAAAGTTGGAATATCCCGAATTTTGTCCAGCTAGCTGACCCTCATTTCAACAGAGCTTCACCCGTAGAGCTTCTTTTCAGCTCAAGCGTATTTTGGCAATGTCTTCATTCCAATAAAGTAAAAATTGCTCCTAATGTTTTCTTCCGCGAAACTGATTTTGGTTGGATTGCTACTGGCCAAATATACCGTAATCCTATTCAAACTGTATCGAATTGTTATTTTGTTGGTACCGATTTGAGCCAAGAGCTAACCAAGTTCTGGGATCTTGAGAATGTTCAGGCTACTTCTTCTTCTTCTTCTTCTAACGAAATTTGTGAAAAGTTATATAAGGAAACCACTGTCCGTAATACTGAAGGCAGATTTATAGTAACTCTTCCACGTATTCCCAATCCTCCCGCCATTACGGGCTCGCATTCCAGAGCACTTAGGGCACTATTTGCTATTGAAAATCGGTTCAAACAAGATGCTTCTGTCAAAACTCAGTATGCTTCCTTTATGGAGGAATACGAATCATCCAATCACATGGAGGTAATTTCTAAATCAGAAGAAATTGACCATCCTTTAAATGAAATAGTTTATTTAAATCATCATCCGGTATGGAAAAATTCCTTAACACAAGACAATATAAGAGTAGTTTTCAATGGCTCATCACCAGATTCCAATGGAATCTCTTTAAATGATACCTTGCAATGTGGTCCCGCGATTCAAACAGATCTCACCTCTGTTTTGCTTAATTTTCGAAGGTTTCCTATTGCTGTAATCTCAGATATTAAGCAGATGTATCGGCAGATTCTCGTAAATTCTGAGCAGCAAGATCTGCAAAGAATATTGTGGCGCGATGAGAGTTCCAAACCCATAAAGATATTTAGATTGAAGACTGTGACATATGGCCTGAAGCCTTCAGCCTTTCTTGCGATTCGGTCTCTCCACATGTTAGCCGAGCAAGATGGTCATCTGTATCATCCTTTGGCCTCTGAGTCATTAAAAACGGCATTTTATGTCGACGATTTCTTGTGCTCTTTCCCTAATATTTCTGAAGCGCTCCTTGTGTGCGAAGATTTGAAATCCCTACTCCTAGGAGGTGGTTTTCCGCTCCATAAATGGACTTCAAATTCCACTGAATTTATATCAAAATTTTCATCAGAGGTCCCAGTTGATGAATTTGTTGCCATTCCTACTGATGAAGCAGCCGTAAAAGCATTGGGTGTTTTTTGGTGTCCTTCCTCTGATACCTTCTCTTATCAGGTACATCTGTCAGAATCTCCCCCTGTAACTAAGAGACAAGTTCTGTCCGAAATCGCAAAGATCTTTGATCCTTGGCAATATATTGCTCCTATAGTTATTGTTGCAAAAATGTTCTTGCAAAAGCTTTGGTCATTAAAATCAGACTGGGATGAAAATCTCCCCCTTCCTCTTGTAGAAGAATGGTTAGAGTATCGCAGCAGTTTGCTGGATCTCTCCAAGGTTTCTATACCCCGCCCTTTAATTTCTAATCCCTTATACCAGCAGTATGACCTGCATGTATTTTCTGATAGTTCAGAACGGGCTTATGGCTGTTGTGCATACATAGTAGGACGTTCCTCAGATACTTTCCCTGGATTTTCTAATTTAGTGTGCGCTAAATCTAAGGTTGCTCCACTTAAAACAGTATCATTGCCGAGATTAGAATTATGCTCTGCTTTAATGGCAACAGAATTAGCTACTAAACTAAATGTCAGTTTAAAGTTAAAATTTTCCCGCACATTTTTTGGAGCGATTCTTCTATTGTATTAGCTTGGATTTCCAAGCCTTCTTCTCATTGGAATACCTTTGTGGCAAATCGCGTTTCTAAGATTCATGAAGTCTCTCATTCTGAACAATGGAGACATGTTCCTAGCCGTGAAAACCCCGCGGATATAATATCACGTGGTTGCACGCCTAAAAAATTGATTTCTTCAGACCTGACTGGAATGGTCCTCCTTGGCTAAGTCAGGAATCATCTTGCTGGCCTCGCTTAGCTAATCAATCTGCAGAAGAAATACCTGATGCCCGTAATGACCCTGTCACGTCGCATCTTACTTCTACTTCTACTAGCCTTTTTCATAGATACTCTTCATTTGATAAATTGATTCGTGTAGTGTCTTATATTTTCCGATGGAAATATTTAGTAATTGATCAACCATTGAAGCCTCAACCCTTTCTTTCCAGAGTAGAGTTAGAATTTGCTACTTTCAAGATTTTGTTACTTGTTCAGCAGGAAGTATTTGCTCCTGAAAAGCAAGCTCTTATAAGTGGTAAAGATTTACCCAAGTCTAGCAGGCTTTCACCACTCACTCCTTTTCTAGACCAGGACGGCATAATACGTGTGGGTGGAAGATTAGCTATGTCTAGTTGTGAGGATGGGAAAAAGCATCCCATCATCCTTCCTTCAAAGCATCCTATCACTACCCTTATAATAAAAAAGTTTCATTATAAACACCTTCATGCTGGCACTCGCACCTTGCTCTGTCTAATTCGTGAACTCTACTGGATCATCAATGGCGTTCATGAGGTTTCTTCTGTTGTCAAAAAGTGTATACCTTGCTTCAAGGTTAAACCAAGGCCCGCCACGCAGATTATGGGTAATTTACCTCCATTTCGTTCAGAACCTAGTAAGCCCTTTGCTCTTACTGGGATCGATTACGCAGGTCCTTACATATATCAGACCAATCCCTCTTCATCTAAGCGCAAAATCTTAGGTAAACTCTACATCTCGTTATTTGTATGTATGGTGACGGGAGCTATCCACCTTGAGTTGGTTACGAACGCTTCTGTATCCTACTTTTTGGCCGCCTTTTCTAGATTTGCTGCTAGAAGGGGTGTTCCATCTGAAGTTTTTTCAGATAATGCAAAAATTTTTGTAATCGCTTCTGATCTCTGGAAAAAAGTGTTAAGCTCCCCTTCTGCTAAAGAAAAAATTTCCAACTTTTCCTATTCTAAAGGTTTCAAATGGCATTTCACCCCGCCTTATGCTCCCCATCTTGGGGGCCGATGGGAGTCCTGCATCAAACTTACTAAAAGACAGCTTAAGAAAACTCTTGGTCCTACCATACTTTCTTATGAGGAATTCAACTCTTTGATTATTCAAATTGAAGGTATTGTAAATTCCAGACCTCTGACCCCTCTTTCAAACGATCCTAAGGATCTTTTACCTTTAACACCCAGTCACTTCCTGATTGGCTGTTCGCTTGCTGCTACTCCGCCTTTGCTGGTTCGACGCTGTGATCCTAACTTACCTATCTTTTGGAGAAAAGTAGAATCTTTGCGCTGTTCTTTTTGGCGCCGATGGAAGTTAGAATATCTCAGCTTGCTAAATAGGCGTGAGAAATGGCGGCTTCCTCAACCAGATGTACGAGTGGGGGACATGGTTCTTCTTCGAGACCCATCTCCGCCTCTCGTGTGGAACCTAGGTAGAGTTATTCACTGCCACTTTGGCCGTGATAAACGCGTCAGAGTTGTTGATGTTTTAGCTAGTAAAGGTCGTTATACTAGACCCATCTCTGCTATTTCTGTTTTGCCTTTCGAGTCTTAGTTTCTCCTCGTCTGTTATCCATGTTTTGCTTTGACTGATTCTTTTGTTTGTTTTCATTCGGAGTTCTCGGAGCATGATCCCTTTTGTGATACTTTCAATGTTTAGCTTGGCCCATTTGTCGGTCAAATTTTATTTATTGTTACTGAGATCCCCGAATGGTAATTATTTATTTACAATTGTTAATTGCTTAAACCATATGCATAATCTTGTTATCAATCACTTATTCATAGATATTATAGTTCTCACCTCGAGTGTTTCAGTCGCTCGCTATCTCAGGCGTCCTCACTCACGACATACCAGACATCTACTGGTTGATCCACTGTCTGCTGAGTAGTGTCGACTGACGTCACCCTGACTTTCGTTCGACCAATGGCAGGTCTTTGTCTGGTCGGGCGATCTCCAAACTTCGAGAGAGTTCCATGGTCCCTATTTAAGACGCCGCTTGCTGGCGTTCTTCATCACTTCGGATCAACCCCCACTTCAACACTTCTGATTCACCACTGCTGATCACTTCAACCCGCTGGTCACCGCTACATCTCATGACACCATCGCTGATATCTACGCTAGCGAGCAGTTACGTCACAATATCTGCACCATGACGTATTGCTCAAGATGGCAAGAATAATTGCCAGCCGCTGTACTCTTCAACTTCACCTTAGAGGGGATACTTGGAATCGTCCTTCGAAATTTCTCTGGATTAGCTCTTGGAAACTATAAATGTCATTCCTGCGCAAGAAAAGAAAGTTGACATTTTATCGATGGTGCACATAACTCTAGGCCATGTACGCCTCCTTCCAAGAAAACCGTGAAGACTTTTAAATCAACGTGTGCTAGCTGGAACTTTTTAAGGAGCTGGCTCTTCAACTCTCTTCAAAGATAAGTTTAATTTTATAAAGAGTTTATATCATACCAGTTATTTTACACTCTCAATTATTTTTATGGTTCTCTCTTTTTATAAACTGCATTTTTATTGTTAAGCCCAACTTTTCTCCAATCTAGCGAGCTTGTTTCATGAACCTTTCTGTAATCTGGGTTTCTGTCATCAGGCCCTCACACTTTGCTACATTTGTAATTGTTCATTTCTGTGATAAGCACTTAAGTGCAATTTGTTTGTTCATTATAAATTTATTATTAGGAATAAAAATTGTTAATGCATTGCTCCCTATATTGGTTTTCTAGTCACGTATTTCATGCCCAATACCCCCGCACCGTTTCAGTCTAATTTTCTTGACCACAGTAGTTATTTTGGCCAGGCTTTCGCCTGATGCGTTTCGTTCTCCCGTATGGGGAAGTTTTAGGACAGAATTTATACTTCTCCACAGGTACTCGGGCTCCCGAGTGGGCGTATGTAAAGGGAACAGATAGGTGCAGGTACTCGGGCACCCGAGTGGGCGTATGTAAAGGGAACAGATAGGCGCAGGTACTCGGGCACCCGAGTGGGCGTATGTAAAGGGAACAGATAGGTGCAGGTACTCGGGCACCCGAGTGGGCGTATGTAAAGGGAACAGATAGGCGCAGGTACTCGGGCACCCGAGTGGGCGTATGTGAAGGGAACAGATAGGTGCAGGTACTCGGGCACTCGAGTGGGCGTATGTAAAGGGAACAGATAGGTGCAGGTACTCGGGCACTCGAGTGGGCGTATGTAAAGGGAACAGATAGGCGCAGGTACTCGGGCACTCGAGTGGGCGTATGTAAAGGGAACAGACAGGCGCAGGTACTCGGGCACCCGAGTGGGCGTATGTAAAGGGAACAGATAGGCGCAGGTACTCGGGCACCCGAGTGGGCGTATGTAAAGGGAACAGATAGGCGCAGGTATTCGGGCACCCGAGTGGGCGTATGTAAAGGGAACAGATAGGCGCAGGTACTCGGTCACCCGAGTGGGCGTATGTAAAGGGAACAGATAGGTGCAGGTACTCGGGCACCCGAGTGGGCGTATGTAAAGGGAACAGATAGGCGCAGGTACTCGTGCACTCGAGTGGGCGTATGTAAAGGGAACAGATAGGTGCAGGTACTCGGGCACCCGAGTGGGCGTATGTAAAGGGAACAGATAGGCGCAGGTACTCGAACCTTTTAATTCCATCATACATTCAATGTTCGTTTATGGTTATTGATGTGTAATATCTTTCCACTCGGTATCTGTATATTTGTTGTGGGGGTGATTTTGTATAATGAAACGGAAATGGATGGAACGGAAACAATAAGCGCGCGCGGTGGCGGAGATTGATACCACCACGAAATGTCGGCCATGTGGCTATGTGGAATGTATATCGCATACGGTCTATTTCAAGGTTTGGATGCCCCATTAAAGATATTCCTACAATAAATCATCTTCAAATTGTCGTTCTTTGGTGTGAAAATATATTTGCTGAAAACAAATATGATTTATTAAATATTCATACTTTTGCTGTATTCTTATTCAATGTAAACACTCGAGGTACTGTCGGCCATGTGGCTATGTGGAATCTATATCACATACAAAATTACTTCAAGGTTTGGAGGCCCCATTAAAGATATTCTTCCTACAATAAATCATCTTCAAGTTGTCGTTGTTTGGTGTGAAAATATTCATTATATCATATTTGCTGAGAACCAGTAGGGATTTAGCACTGCAGTTTTACAAGTAGTTATTTCAATGACCAACAGGGTTCACTGTTAACAAGGGATAACATGTCACATGTTACACATCATATGTGACTACTATAAGGCTCGTAATTCTTTGTTTGTGTTGATGGGCTGGTTGGTTCCATTCCCACGTGCTATTGACAACTGATTGTTCCATCTTGAAAAGTAACAAGCATTTTCGTTACTTCGTTGCTGTTAAAAGGAACGTTACATTTCCTTAATTTAAAATGTAACATCTTTAACTTCTTGTTACCGTAAAAAGTAACTTACTAGTAGTAATGCGTTACTTCCCAATCCAGCTCTGGTGCCTAGTGGACTGTATACAAGTTTGTTGTCGAGAATGCTCGATTGTACTGCCGGGAATAAAAAATATTTTGTGGCATTCGGAACTTGCAGGATAAAAAAATTAATTAATGTAGGCTATATGCTGCTACTCAGCCGGACCCATGGAATTGGGAGGCCCCAGGTTCGATTCCCGGCTCCGGCAGGGATTTTAGAAACTGGCGTGAGAGCTGAAACGGGTACAATCAGCCTCGTGAGGACAATTGAGTGAATTTCTAACGAGTGAAGCAGCACCCCACATTCTGCAGACCAACAGAGCTGGGCAGCGGTCGCATGATAGGCCAAGACCCTTCATGGGGTAAGTGCCACAGGCTATATTGTACATGATACTATTCGCACTTTAAGACTCAACTAAAACAAACAAATCTACAGCAATTTGTTATTGGCGTCAGCAAAACTTCGGCCCCGTGGCTTAGTGGTTAGAACTCTGAGCTTGGCCTGAAGGATTCCGGAGGGCCGTGGGATTTTTAACCTCCTCCACGTGTATACGCGGAAGATTCAGGCTAGAGGGTATTGGAGTATCGATGTCAACCGAACACCGACCTCAAGGCTAAGTGGTTAGAACACTGGGCTTTGGCCCGAAGAATCCTGGAGTCTATTCCCAGCCGGGCCGTGTCGTTTTTAAAACCTCTGGATTGACTGAAGGTCAGCCTGCACAAGGCCTCTCCTGACTTGGATATATCATCATCATCATCATCATCGAAGTCCCACTCCAGTCACCCGGGTGTGGTTTACAAGCCTCCTCCACTCCTTTCGGTCCTTCCATTTTTCCTGTTCCATCACTTCTGCCACATCCAATCCAGCTTCTAAAATGTCCTTCAAAATTTGGTCCAACCACCTTCTTCTCGGTCTTCCAAGCAAGCAAGCTTGTAGTTTAACGTGACCGTTAATCTCGAGATCATGAGCCACGGGACCTCCTTTTTACGTGGAATCCGAACCACAGGACATGGCATTTCACTTCGAAAATCTCACATGCATTGACCGGGAATCGAACCCGGACCGCCTTGGTGAGAGGCATACAGCTAGACCGCTGAGCCACCACACCCCTTCTTGGTCTTCCAACTGGTCTCTTTCCCTTGACTTCTCTTTCCAATTCCCTTCTTGCTACTCTTTCTTTACCCATTCTTTTTACATGTCCGAACCAACGTAACCTTGCTTTCTGTATCTTCTGATTTAACGGTTCCATATTTAACTCTTCTCTGATTTTAATATTTTGAATTCTATCCCTTCTTGTCTTTTTAGCTGAAGTTCTTAAAAATTTTATTTCTACTGCTAGTACCTTACTATTTTGCCTTTTATTCGTTACCAGTGTTTCCAGTCCATATGTTGGATATAACATGACCCATTGTTGTTGTTTCATTTGAAGGCCTTGGGCATCGTGTTCATTTTCCTGAATTGTACTTGGGTGATAGTGGTATTTTGTCTGATAATCTGTGTTATTGTGATGTCTGTATTAGTGTGTGTATTTGTAATTCAGGCGGGGATTGGGAAGGCAGCGGCCTAGAGTAGAAGTGGGAAACCACCTCTCAGTTTGCCTTACAAGACTGAATGAACCCTTTCTTTTTCAGAGCTGGAAATCGAAATCGGACCTCCGGGGCGACAACCGTTACACACAACTACTCATCATAGAAGTGTTGTTCCCTATCCTTCCTGGCAGTACTAGGCACAGGTTAAGAGGGAGTTGCCTGTGAGATTTCCCTATCACTTATTCTCTCGTCTACTGATAACGATGTTGTTGTTATTAATATTATTAATAACATTATTAATATTATTAATATTATTGGGTGGATTTCTTCATCGTGTAGACCCGTGTACTTGGTTGTGTATGGAATTTGTCTGATAACCTGTGTTCATGTAGTGGCTGTGTTAGTGTAATTGTGAAAATGAAAATCCACAGCCTGCTTGCAGTCGACCGACTGGTTCAGGGAATGGAATGAATGAAGCCCCGATCTAGCGGCGAGGATATGAACTGTGCCGGCTGCCGAAGCCTGTCGCACTCCCCTGGGGCAATTATTATTTATCGTATAGCTTTTAGTGCCGGGAGTGTCCGAGGACATGTTCGGCTCGCCTGAGTCTATAGCTGCTTCCAGCGGACACCCTTAGGGTGAGCTACAAGTTCCGTTCAATTTCAAGTAGTTCTAACTTTCGCTACCAGATATCAATGATACCTAGTGGTGAACGTTGGAACTTTGATAGAGCGTTCCGATGAAATCTAACCTAACAATTTAGCTTCACACAAGTTTAGTCTGTGGAAGGATATTTTACATGCCGTAAATCTATGACATGTGATCGCCGGCTTTACTTCCCCTCCGTAGGAAGGCATACTGAAGGATTTTTAACCCTCTTAAAAAATCCGACGACTTCGGCCGGGTTTGAACCCGCTATCTTCAGCATGCTACCAACTACGCCACCGAAGCCGCGGGCAATGATTAAATGAATGACAGAGGAAATGATAGTGGAGAGTGTTGCTGGAATGAAATTGTGACAGGGAAAACTGGAGTATACGGAGGAAAACCTGTCTGCCTCCGCTTTGTCCAGCACAAATCTTACATGGAGTGACCGGGATTTGAACCATGGAACCCAGCGGTGAGAGGCCGACGTGCTGCCGCCTATGCTACGGAGGCTTCTAGTGTAATTGTAATTAGTGCAATCAGTTAAATCAGTATTGGGAAGGAGGCGTTGAAGTAGAAGTGGGAAGCCACGAAAAACTCCTTCCAAGATGGCTGAGGTGGGAATCGAACCAGCCTCACAGGGCTGAGTGTAGCCGTTCCAGCCAGAATTCTTTTTTGCAGAGACGGGAATCGAACCTAGGCCTCCGCAGTAACAGCCAAGAATGCTAGCCACTACTGATAACCAGTTATGGAAGTTACTTGTAACGATTACTTTGTCAGTATTTGAGCTTGTAGCCTAATAGGTAGTCAACATTTTCAATACAGAAAATTTTACTTGTGATCCACTGCGAGAAATTTTGAAGAAATCGTTATTCCCTGTAACCGTTGGACGAGATAACGATGCACGTTAACGAATTCGGACCTGGAAGCGGCTGTTCATTTGAACATTACTGATTAGTCTCAGTTATACGTACGTTTGCCGTCTATTATAATAATAATAATTATTATTATTGTTATTCAAAATTTGCAGGGATTTTTCAGTTTTCCGGGGATTCCAAACCACCGGACTTGTCATTTCACCTCGAAAATCTTGATTTCGAGGCGGTGCATTTTCTGCTCCCTAATTGTAAAAATAATTGCAATAAAAACAAGTAGTTTCGTGAAGAACTATACAGCCTATTTTCATATATCCTGCTCATGTTAATTGCCTCTATCAACATACAAAATTTCAGTTTAATTGCTGTAACAGATTCGTAGATATTGAGAAACGTCTAAATATTTCAGATGGTCGACAGGTTGGATTTTTATTTTTGTACTATTACATTAAGATTACTGTGTACGTGTGGTATTCAAACTTCAATCGCATGATTAGAACACAAGAAGTAAAAACGAGATTTTAAAATTACGCACAGCAGCCATCTTGTGATTATGCAAACAATTGAAATAAATTAGATGCCAGTGGATCAACATTTGTATAAGCATTTAATGTGCAACGTTTCACGGCACTCGGATATTTAATTCGCGAGAAACGTCCATTTAAATATTTATACTTCGCGTCGCCGCCATGTTGGATTTGTGCTTACCAGGTTACTGAAAGTCCTATAGTTGAACATATGTTCATAGTCTCTATGAACATAAAAAAATTCAGTTTGGTTGCTGTAAAAGAATCATAGATATTGAGAACCGTCTAAATATTTCGGAAGCTCGCCATTTAGGATTGTTATATGTAAAGGCCATATAGTTATGTACCATTCAAGGACAATTATTGCCTAGGTTCATTATTCAAACTTTCACTTCGATCGCATGATTACGACACAAGAAATAAAAACTTAATTTTAAAATTTCGCACAGCCGCCATCTTGAGGTTATGTAAACAATTGAATGAAATTAGATGGCAGTTTATTACAATCTGCAAAATCATTTACTGTACCACATTTCACTGCGCTCAGAGAGTTAAATCACGAGAAAAATATATTAAAATATTTCAAATTCGCTTGGTCGCCATGTTCGTTTTGTACTTCACAGGTTTATGAAATATACATAGGTAAACTTGTATCAGTACCCTTTATCACCGTACAAAATTACAGGATGATATCTGTAATAGTTTCGGGGATATAGAATGTCAGTGAAATATTTCGCACAGCCGCCATTTTGAGGTTATGTAAACAATTGAACTAAATTAGACTCCAGTGCATTACAATGTGTATCAACATTTGCTGTACCAAGTTTCATTACGTTTGGATAGTTAAATCGCGAGAAAAGTCTATTTAAAAGTCTCAAATTCGCTTGACCGCCATGTTGGTTTTGGAGTCACCAGTATTTTGAAAGTCTCATAGGTGAACTTCTAGTAGTGCCTTTTATGACCGTACACAATTTCAGGGCGATATCGGTAATAGTTTCGGAGATATTGAATACTAGTGAAATATTTCGCACAGCCGCCATGCTGGATTGGTGAGACGTAACAAAATTTGAAGGGCACGGTCGAGGTCGCCGCGAATCGTGCTATGACCTTACCGAGTTTCATTGAAATCGCTCCAGCCGTTTAGATTTTATTAGGGGGGGGACACACACACGCCTCACACACACACACACACACACACACACACACGCACACACACACGGACAAAAGGTGATCTCATAAGCCTATTTTTTCAAAATTGAAAATAGGCTAATAATAATAATTCGCTGATGGTATTGTTATGTCCCGGTATCGGTTCAAGGCGAAACCGTATGGGACATTCAACCTCAGTTCAAGCTGGTCAGCAACACCCCTGCTGCCTTATTATAAAAAGCTGCGGACTCAGGTGTGAGGGGTCAGCCAGGCACTGCAGAGACGAAAGTCAGAGTGAGAGGTCGTTTCCCTGCCGATCGTGAGATCGGGCAAGTTGGGTCGAACGCTCGTTGACCAAGGGGCATGGAGCTGAGCAGGTACTTGAGAGCACCAGCTGAGAAACACGTGAGAATCAATATTTATATTTCCTTTACTCAAGGAATAAACTGGGAGTTAAGGTTTCATTCTCTTATTGGGGAGCATTCCCTAATTCCTGAATCTCCTCCCACTCCCATTTCCTTGTGTGCTGTAATCGCTATCAGAAACTATCGGAAGGACACCATAACAATCCTGGTACTTTATCTTGGAGAAACCCTGATCGGCCTATGGCTTAGGTCCGTGTCATCAGGTGGGGCCACAGGAATTGGTGGAGGGGCAACAATTGGTGGGACATCAAAATAATGGCTGACGAAGTCGTCGTTTTTCGTTTATGGACTTGCGATATCGTGGTCATTCATCCCCGTGTTCTTCGGTGTATAGATGTTAGGCCCCTTAAAGCAACAATTATCTTCATCATCTCTTCGGTGTATGTGCGATATGGCTGATAACCTAGAAAAATTATTCCTGTGTGTCTGAGATGGGATTCAAAGTAACCTCTTCCCAGTTGTCCTCGAGAGGTTGAGTGCACCTCACTCCGTAGTTCAGACCATAATTTAAACTCTTGAAAGGCTGGTTGCAAGGCGCAGCAGTAATGTTCTCGCCTGCAATGACCAAGGCTGCGGGAGCGAATTCTAGCGCAGTCAGCTAGCATTTCAGGGTGTTTAAATGTGAGAGCCCCGTGTCAATAGATTTAATGCCACGTTAGAAATCCCAATTTAGGGGAAAATTCCAGCACCCTGACGTCTAACAGCTGCAGTAGTAAAAAGGGACTTAAAACCCACACTATTCTCATCATTATTAAACTCTTGAAAGGGCTGGAAATAAGAACCCGAATTCCAGACAGGAGAATGACTCATACACCACGTGTTGTGATGCCGTACAGGCTGAATATTCAATAACCACAGTCTCAAGCACGACCTCTCCACTAGTGATAGAACTACCTCTATAATAATATCCTTGTTAGTAAATTGGATCACGCTATTCGTCTGCACTGCATGTAGACATTGGTTTCGATCCATCGACCTTCTTTATATAGAGTCAGCATATGATTAACCTGCCATTCATTCATTCGTAATATATTCATATTTATCCACAGAAGACTACTTTAGCAATCCTTAAATTTTACTTTTATTGGTAATATAAATAAATCTCAGTAAAGTTCAAAATTGTATGTTTTCCCACAAGCACCCCCTCAATTTATAGATGGTTCCTCTTAATTCGTATTAGGGACAAGGGGCATCCTTGGTCATCAGCCCCATGTACATGGGTGTGTGTTGAATTTGTCGGATGGTCTGTGTCTCTGTGTTGGCAGTAGTAATGTGTATTGCTGTAATTATTATCGGCGGGATGAGATAGGTGCCCCGGGACTATCCCGACATTTGCCTGGAAGTAGTGTGGAAAATCAACCAGGATAGGCGCTTTTAGCGCCGTGATTCAAACGTCCTATCACCAAACTTGCTGCAGCTCCCCCGGCACGTTCGTTGTGAGCGATTTAACACGCATCGCTACGTCATGGGGTCCTCAAATATAACGCGAAGGGAATCACCCCTTGTACAATTACTGAAGGCGCCTATTTCTTCAATTACAATCTATCTTGGTTAATTCGAAGTTGAAGGGACAAACAAAAATAATCCAATTATTCAACATTTGGAATTAAGAAAGTTATATTTTCAATTATGGGAAAATCAAGGGGGCGCTTCAAATGTTCGAATTAAAAACGCTAGAATTACCCAACTTCGACTGTAATTGTAGGGCGATTTCATTTCTCAATGGCGTCAATTTAAAATATTAACTAGATCAAAAAAGCTGAAAATCGTTATTTCAAGTGTTGGTCATTAGTACAAATAAATTGGACCGAACCACATTTGCCTGAAAACAATAGGGTAAGAAAACTGAAAATATGACTCGTGTGGGATCGCTTGCATGGTCCAAGTTTTGGAAACTTACACCATTGTTCCTTTAAATTTTGAACTTAATAAATTTAAAACCAACTACATTGTTCTATATTTATTTTTACTTTGTAATAAGTATACCAAACTACTACCAATATCTGATGTTGCATAATCTTGACAGCACCTCGGTGATTCTCCCTCAATCATTCCTTAAATGAGATTTGAAGTGCCAAGAATCATTTAATTCATTTGCCAGATTAACCCACGTAGTGCTACGCACATTAATGTAAATAACTCAAGAGGGCACTGGTGTTAGGATGCGCTCATAGTATAACATCAATCTAACAAATAATGACAATAATACCGAATGGTTCGTGATAAATCTTTCGAAAAGTAATAGCGAGGACCATCAAGAACCCTAACGAAACGGAACATGTGTACATACGAGAGGTTCGGATGAAAATAACAGTTAACTATTTGTATTTAAAGACAAAAACAGGTTTATATTTGAAATCTATTAATCAATTTTTACTCAACTGTAAAAAAGTGACGTCTAAGAAATAAACAGCATACAGTAAAGTATGAAATAAATTCATTGCTTTGATGTAGTCTAATAGATAAATACCAGTAATAAATTAAAGAATGAAGTACTTTTCTCTGAAATATTGCAACTTGTTCGTGGTATGAAGATGAGTTTATGAATCAATTCACCTAGCATTGTCCAAGATGATCGAATATGTAAATAACACACAAAAAACCATAACCAGTGAACATGCTCGTAAAATTAAATCATCACGTCGATTTAAAAAATAAATTAAAAGAAATGATTATGTAAATGAAGATAGTTAACTTACAAAATATAATTTATCAGCGTATCTTCACAATTTAATTGAATATATCTGTGGCAATTAGAAACTCCCTTAAAAAAATGTTAATAGGCAATGCACATTAAGAAAAAGCCCTTACAATAAAGCTAAGAACATGATATTAAAATTGATCTGAAATAACATATAAGTGGTGTTAAAATTAATCTCAAATTAAAGATTATTAGCAGAAAGAAATGTCAAGGACATACCTATCGAGTGCGTTTAAGTGCCTCATGCTGTCGAGGCGGATCCCACATCACTCAACACTCACTCATACACACGAGCTTTCCTTTCGCGTCCCGTATTTGTGCGTTTCGATTTGTACTGTCCCGTTCCATGAGTCAACTGTCGACTGTAAGCACGACACTGCAAGGCTCCGTCACACGATCAGGCACGCATGCGCATCATGCCACGGCCCCCTGTGAAATGCTGCACCCCGTACTTGCTAGCGGGTGCAGGACCTTCATATGGGTTGCTTTGCTCTTGTGTTGGCATTGACACAGTTATGACTGCGCAAGTGCGAAATACAGTCACGACAAATTATGTGAAAATACAGTTTTAATTCAGAAATTTTTCGTATTAATTGTTTGTACCAACCTTCGCTACGAAGAAATATATATATTCTGAGCAGACTAGCTGACTGATTTATTGATTCGTTGCTGCAGAAGAACTCTTGGCCTTGCTTAGCCGAAGCATAGCACTACTAACCCTCGACACATACTGTAGCACACATACGTTGAAATCCTAGTAGCATATGGACTATGTAGGCAAGGAAGGTGGTTGTGCGTAGTATTCAGTCTCATAGCATGGCCACCATCTTGACTTGATGAACTATACAGACTTATGCCTTCAGCAGAGTGAAGCTCTTGCGTGACACTACAGTTCCTTCTTGCTAAATTATTGCTAACTATTGTACGTTAGTTAGATGGTGAATTATTGAATTGATTCTAATATTGTATATATTGAATATGGCGTATGCACGTAATATTCGAAATTATGTATTTGTAATTTTGCAAAAGTATTTTCTTAGCGTGTAGCACCAATGTGTGTGTGTGTGTTTTTTAGCGTATGGCTTTTAGTGCCGGGAGTGTCCGAGGACATGTTCGGCTCGCCAGTTTTGTAGCTGCTTCGAGACGGACACCCAATGGGTGAGCTACAAGTACCGTTGGGGAGGAAAGTTGGAAGGGAAGGGCGAGGAGTTGGAAGGTAGCGGCTGTGCCCTATAGTTAGGGACCAACCCCGGCATTTGCCTGGAAGGAAGATGGGAAACCACAGAAGACCATCTTCAAGGTTGCCGGCGGGGGGATTTGAACCTCCTCGCCTCCCGGATGTGAGCGACTGCCATTAGTCATGCCGTAACGACCACGGCTAGCTCACCCGGTACCAATGTGTTGAATTGTTATCATTGTGGCGAATGGTTTAGGGGCTACGGAGTCTTATGCCAACATTCAAAATTACTTCTTATAAGCAATTAGCAGTGAAATTGCACTTGAAAATATTGAAAGTGAGATATCCGTAAGTTTTACTTGACGCATACATTTTTTTTAAAATTTTGTGCAAGCGTTAGCACATAAGTTGGTTGGTTCCTCAGTTTAGGGGCTGCGACAACGCGCTCATGTAGCCCCGTGTACTTTGGGTGTGTGTAGAAAGTGTCTGATAACCAGTGTTAAGACATTGTGATGGCTGTATTAGTGTGTGTTCTTTTTTTAAAATTCAAGCAAGAACTGCAGACATTCGATTTTCAAGTAGTTCCAACTTTTGCTACCAAACGCCACCGTCAACGACCAACTAGTTCTGAACTTTGTTACTAGATGCCACCGCAGTTGGCTCCTGGCGACGAACGTTGGAACCTAAGAGCGTTAGTCAAATGCAACCTATAATTTAGCCTCACACAAGTGTAATTAGTGGAAGGTTTTTCATCATGCCATAACTGTGATATGGGACCGCAGGCTTTACTTCTCCTCTGAAGGAAGGCATGCGGAGGGATTTTTAACGCTCGTAAAAAATCCTACGAATTCGTTAGCACTTATAAGGGAGGGAGCACACCGACAAGCAAAGACAGACAAGCAAGCGTATAGACGGAGGATTTTTTCAAGTCCCTGATCGATTTCCTTTACTTTTACTATGTTTTTTAACCTTGAAGACAGGCTGTATATTTGGAATATACATGATCTGTCTGTTGGTTCCGAAGTTCGGTTGCATAATCACGCACCGGTTGTGTTGGGGACGAACAAACAAGGGACAATAAACATACATCGAGGTTTCATGAAGAGGAACACGACGATCATAATTTAACAGGTGGGAGCCCTACTCCCACCCTACTACCGACAAGTGACATTAGGGGCCTTGGCTGGTTGACCGGCAATATGCTAGTCAAATGCAGAGAGCTGCAATCATTAAAATAAGTCTGGTTGGTTGGTTGGTTCTTAAGTTTAGGGGCTGCGACAACGCGGTCATGTAGCCCCGTGTACTTTGGGTGTGTGTAGAATCTGTCTGATAACTGGTGTTAATTGTGATGACTGTATTAGTGTGTGTTATCTGTTATTTTAATTTAAGTACTGCAACTTAGAATTTTTCAAATAGTTCCTACTTTTGCAGCTAAGCGCCACCGTCAACGACTACTAGGCTAAGTTCACAACTCAGCTGCTAGACGCCACCGCAGTTGGCTCTTGGCAACGAACTTAGAAATCTGAGAGCGTTGTTTACAATAACCTATCCAATTTAGCTTCACACAGGTGCAATTAGTGGAAGGTTCTTTAACATGCCATAAATCTATGACATGGGACCGCCGGCTTTACTTCCCCTCCGAAGGAAGGCATACTGAGGGATTTTTAACGCTCTTAAAAAATCCGACGGCTTCGGCCGAAAAAAAAAAAAAAAAAACGTCTATTTTGTTTACAGAAAAATTGGGTTGAAATTCTGAAATTCAATACAATCAATCTGTGAAATGTATGAGATTTTTCCTGTTATCATATAAACTGGACTTGCTTATTATGCATGATTAAAACAGAGGCCTACGACATATCCCTCAAATATATCGTCAATATGATACGTTGTTTTCGTTGTTAATGCTAACTCATTTCAGGGTATCGGGACTTCTTGATCACCATACAGTACTCGTACACATGAGTGTGCATAGTACTTATCTGATAATCTGTGTTAATGTCGTGACTGCGAATAACTTTAAGTATTAGGGTTGAGGATTGCGGTAGACGCCCCGGGACATGAAATAAGGTTCGATACCGGCATTTGCCTGAAGTGAGTATGGAAATAACTGGGGGTCCCCGAACTCCAGATTTCAATTGCAGTCATGAATTGTAACTTAACGCGCTAGACTACTCTGCTGGTGTGAGAACCAAGGAGGAACGGAAAGTTTAGAGAATATTTGGTACATTCCAAGGGGTCTCTTTTAATCACTCATACCCATGGACTCGTATTAGCTGTGCCACTATAACGGACAAAACCCATAATTTGCATAAATCATCGGATACGCACACATATAAAAATACAAGAATGTACACGAACCAATCTGCATATATATTTAAAACTAGCTGGTTATCCGTCCTTCGTGTGGATAAAAAATATACTTGTGTGTGTATGTTACACTCCGAAACCTTTTACAGTATTGTTCGGTCTTGAATAAATAACTATGAATCGTATGTATTGAAAGAAGCGTGGGCGAGGGTGAATATATGCAACCTGCCACGGATACCTGTTCACCGGGCGGGTCGTGGCTGCACATTCTACTGAAATGAAACGCAACTTTTGCCACCATATTGAAATGGTAAAACATTTCGAAACAGAAATAGCCCTGTGTTTTTCCCTATACTCTGATTTACCAATAATGAACGGTGACAGCTGTCAAAGCTAGCACGTGGGGAAATGCTGCGTTGCCACTGAGGCAGATCATGACTCATAACTTTCCAAGAGGCTTGCAGGAAGACACAAATCCTGGGGAAGTTAGCCCCCCTGCATGGCGGTCTAATGACCGTGACGAGTGATGCACAGTAGAACACTGAGTCAAACCATGTACTCACTGCTGTGTCTGCATACATTGCAACACTGCTCGCTGTTGCCATGGAGACCTTTACCCCTCTCGTCTCCACTCCTCATCTCACCCTTCAAGCGGATGACAGCTTTCACCGTTCATCTTTTGTAAATCAGAGTATAGTGTATAAATTGTGTTCATGCAAAATTTCAGCCAAATCGGTTGAGTAATTTTTTGCGTAAAAGAGTAGCAGATTGTAACTTCCACCTAACGAAGTCTGTTCTGCGGTACAGTATCATTATGCGGCTGCTTGTGACACTACACGCATGTTGTTCACTATTTTAGAAATGCTGCACCAATCCGGGTAAAAGGTTTTCCATTTAGACTTGTTTATTCGCTTGCTTGGTTAATCCGTATTGGGAACTGTGGATGACATTGGAAGATTTCACGGGCAATACGTATCTCTGTTGTTTTTTCTTTCTTTTCATTTATGGACGCGTGGCCCTATATTCATCGCCCTCATGTATTTTGATGTGTGTAGAATCTGTATATTTTATTATAGCTTGTATCCATGCAATATCAGTAATAGTGATAGTATATTTGTGAATACAGTGATTTGCTTGTGACAAAGGTTGGTGACTAATTGCGCGGCATAATACAGACACGCAGACATGCCATTGACGTTTCTGAATAAGCTATGCCCATTCCGGGGCGCCACGCGAAGTCATTAAATCCACGGGCTGTACATCTAGTGGAACTCCTAGGGAGCTTTCAAAATCATGTAAACAAACTATTAAATTCTTTGAACATTCTTCTCTTCAATGGTGTACTTATACATAATGTGTTTCTCTGTCTTAAACAGTTTGTTTCTGTTTTAAATAAAGGGAAAGTGCTAGAGCCTGATTTATCGTCATCAGATAGAACAACTAATGTTACGCAATTTTTATTGCATTGGGAACTTAATTAATTGATTTAGAGGTACTCATCCTGTCATCTCGACTATCAACAGGAAAATGTGCTTGACAAATATCACGTAAGGAAGAGAAATCTTAATTCATGCAGGTAAGTTGTTCTTATATCACAACTTCGGGAAAGAAGTTTCATATAAGGAAATAATTCAGCCTGAAAATTATTAACAATAATAATGATATAAATAATTCATGTTTTTTGGGCTAATGCCGTGTGTATTTAGATTAGAACCATACGTTTCGGAGAAACCTTGCCTCCTTTTTCAATGGAATCAAACAATGTGGCCAAAGAAAGTATATCAATGAGATCACAAAAATTACAAAAAAATATAGATAAATTCCTCGGTTCGTCACCAGAGAGCAGCTGCCAGAAATTACTGTATGGACCATGGTATAGAACGGCGGACAGAGTAGTAAGTAAGGAGAAGGTAAAGGGGGCGGGGTGAAACTATAGAGACTCCTCGAAGAATGAGGATGTCCAAAAGAAGAGGGGGGAGGCGGGTTAGATGGATATAAGGAAACTTAAACAAAAGGGAAGTGTATCTGAACGATACCTGACGTCATACAGACAAAGGCGAAAAAACAGATGGAAACTCCTCCAGTGACGAACAAAGGAGAACAAATCCAGCCTCTGTAGCCATAGAGGAAAAAAGTACAATTTGAAATAGGTGAAGAACAGAGAGACAGAGAGGAACAATCTTCCTAGATCCTTAATAACTGGTAGCCAAGTGTCACTTAGCTGATATCCAGTGTCTCTGTTAAAATTATTGGGATTTTTACGAATTTCAACTGCCTCCCTTATAATTCTAGACCAGTTGTGCTTAACAAGGGCAAGCGCATGAGCATCCTTGAAACATAAATCGTGCCCTGAAGACAGGGCATTTTCAGCTATAGCTAGGGCCAGCAATCTAAATTCTCCAGTGAACATTGACTCAACGACTTGTTCGTTTTTGAATGTTGATGTTTTTGTTTTTCCGTAATTTTTGTTTATTTTTATATATTTTTAGCCTATTTTCAATTTTGAAAAAATAGGCTTATGAGATCACCTTTTGTCCGTGTGTGTGTGCGTGTGTGTGTGTGTGATTCGTGTGTGTGTGTCCCCCTAATAAAATCTAAACGGCAGGAGCGATTTCAATGAAACTCGGAAAGTTCATAGCACTATTCCCGGCGACCTCGACCGTGTCCTTCAAATTTTGTTACAACTCACCAATCCAACATGGCGGCTGTGCGAAATATTTCACCAGCATTCAATATCTCCGAAACTATTACCGATATTACCCTGACATTTTCTAATGTGATAGAGGGATCTACTATAAGTTCACCTATGTGACTTTTGAAAACCTGGTAACTACAAAACCAACATGGAGGCCAAGCGAATTTGCGACTTTTAAATAGACGTTTCTCGCGATTTGACCAACCAAACGCAATGAAACTTGGTACAGTATATGTTTATATACATTGTAATGCACCGACATCTAACTTCGTTCAATTGTTCACATAATCACAAGATGGCGGATGTGCGAAATATTTCACCGGCATTCTATATCTCTGAAACTATTAGCGGTATCTCCCTAAAATTTTGTACGGAGATAAAGGGCACTATTGGAAGTCCATCTATAAGACTTTCAAAAACCGGTTAACTACAAAATGAACATGGCGGCCAACCGAATTTGAAAATTTTAAATAGACCTTTCTCGCGATTTAATGTTCCAAGCGCACTGAAACCTGGTACAGGAAATATTTATACACATTGTAATCCACTGGTATCTAATTTAGTTCAATTGTTTACATAACCTCAAGATGGCGGCAGTGCGAATTTTAAAATTAAGTTTTTATTTCTTGTGATGTAGTCATGCGATCGAAGTGAAAGTTTGAATAATGAACCTACGCAATAATTTTCCTTTAATGGTACATGACTCTATGGCCTATACATTTAACAATCCAACATGGCGACCATCCGAAGTATTTAGACGATACTGAATATCTACGAATCAATTTTAGCAATCAAACTGCATTTTTAATGTTCATAGGGGCTATGAACTTAAGTTCACCTATAGGACTTTAAATAACCTGGTGATCACAAATCCAACATGGCGGTGACGCGAATTATAAATATTCACATGGACATTTCTCGCAATTTAACCATCCGCATGCAGTGAAACTTGGTACAGTAAATCCTTATACGAATGATAATCCACTGGCATCTAATTTATTTCAATTGTTTCCATAACCTCAAGATGGCAGCTGTGCAAAATTTTAAAATCTCCTTGTTTTTTCTTGTGTCCTAATTATGCGATTGAAGTTTGAATACTAGACGTTCACAATAATATGCATGTAACAGTACATAACTCTAGGACCTACATATATAAAATCCAACATAGCGACCATCCGAAATATTTAGTCGGTTCTCAATATCTACGAATCTATTACAGCAATCAAACAGAAATTGTGTATGTTGACAGTGGCAATTAACATAAGTAGGATATATGAAAATAGGCTGTATAGTTCTTCACGGAACTACTTGTTTTTTAATTTAGGTCTCTTTAAATTTAGGTGTCCACCTCAAAATTTTAATTTCAATTCCAAATTTGTATTCTTTAATCTGTGTTAAGAGGGGCAGATGACCTCGTAGTTCCGCCCCTTAAAACAACAATAACTAACTAACTAACTCCTTGTCTTTCATAGTGCTTCAAGGAACAACGAAATTCGACATGCAAGCTACCCTCTGGGTGTCAAATAACAAAGCTTGCACCCAGCACCCGAGGCCATACGATATTATTATTATTATTATACCTGGCACTATGTCCCAATATGTTGCAGGAATATAAATGCCAAGCTTTATTACATAATATTAATTTTAATATACTTTAGACCATAGCTCTCCTCGACACTCACACTGCTGAAGTGGAGTATAAGTTCTTTCTAAAGTGGTTTGAACAGTACAATACTATTGCATAGATTATAATGGTTAAGTAAACCGGGATATACTGTATATCTACAATATTTCGAGGGCCTAATCCATAAGGGATCAACCATGAAATATGTTCTGTTGTTGTTCATTCATTTAGGGGCTTTGCGACATCGTAGTCATGTAGCCCCGTTTACTTGGGTGTGTGAATGGAATTTGCCTGATTACCTGTGTTATTATGATGGCTCTATTAGTATGTGTATTTGTAATTAGGGCGTGGATTGGGAAGGAAGCGGCCGTGGCCTTAAGGTAGGAATCATCCGGGCATTCGCCTGGATTAGAAGTGGGGAAACCACGGAAAAACACATCCAAGATGGCCGCGGTGGGAATCGAACCCGCCTCTTCTCACTTTGCCTCACGAGGGCCAGTTCCAGCCCTGAGACCAGAAATAAATTTCTTGCTAGAGCCGGGAATCGAACCCGGGTGGAGCAACAGAGCTAAGTCAAATCACTGTCGTAGGGAAGATGATGTAAGAAAGGGAAGTAGGTTTGGGAGAGAAATCAAAACGTAGGCTGCAAGGGAAGAACCCATAAAACACATTAATTTAAAGCTATATATATATAGTGTGCGGCAGAAATAACTGATGAATTTCAAACGTAAATAACACAGCAACGCAACACGATATTCACAAATTTACTGCGCAGTTTAAAAGAGCAGTGTTTGCCATTTTTGTTACATAGATTGGAGCGGCAGATCTAACACTTGTATTGGCCACAGCGCTTAAGCATGTGTTATTGTCGATGTGCGCGCTGCGCTGCCTGGGAGCACACGTGCATCGCATTGTCAGGGCTAGTATGGCGTGGAGTGATGAGCAGCGAGGTTACGTGATTGAAACGTATACTTCAAAAATGCTGACTATGTTACCACAACACAGCGTTTATTTCGTAGACACTTTAGGTTACATAGACATGCGAAAGGTCCAAACAGGAATACCATTCTGGTATGGGTGAATAATTTGAGAGGAACTGGTTCAAGTGTTAAAACGAAACCGCCTGGTAGTACTCGTAGCGTTCCAACACCAGAGAATATCCGTGCAGTGAGACATGCCTTTACTCAATCTCCTCAGAGAGATGTTTCCAGAACGTTTAATCTTCTTACGGGGTGACATTCCATAGCCAGCCCGTTCCCCTGATCTCGCTCCTTGCGATTTCTTTCTCTGGGGATACCTGAAGGCTCGCGTCTTCCAACGTAAGCCGCGAACACTACACGACCTGAAAGTTGCTATCTGTGAGGAAATCGAGGCAATACCACTAGACATGACTAGGAGGGTCATGCGGAATTTCAGGGAGAGGCTTCAGAAATGCATCGAAAGGGGCAGTCGACATTTGGATGACATTATTTTCAAAACCTAGTGAGTATGTGTATATGATGCAGGGGGCGTGGTGGCTCAGCGGTCTAGCTGTATGCCTCTCACCAAGGCGGTCCGGGTTCGATTCCCGGTCAATGCATGTGAGATTTTCGAAGTGAAATGCCACGTCCTGTGGTTCGGATTCCACGTAAAAAGGAGGTCCCGTGGCTCATGATCTCTAGATTAACGGTCACGTTAAACTACAAGCTTCCTTCCTTCCTTTGTATATGATGCAAATGGCAAACATTGCTCTTTTAAACTGCGCAATAAATTTGTGAATATCGTGTTGCGTTGCTGTGTTATTTACGTTTGAAATTTGTCAGTTATTTCTGCCGCACCCTGTATAAAAGAAGTGAATAAGAACAAAAAAAATAGGTACTGCCAGCAACAGCGTTAAAAATGAGATTCGATACTGCTCAAAGCTGAAGTACAACAAGATGGGAGTAACAATCACTAGTCTTGGCAATAGAAAAAAGCTAAGCGTAGGATTTTATTGTTATCATGCTTATTGTTGTGCTCAACAAGGCTGAATCCCTCATGAGAAGAAATCCAAATACAGTATAAAAATTGGTTGCGAGAAGGAACCAACCAAGAGAGCAGATTGATGATTTATTGGTGGAGAGTAGGCAGAGCGAGTTATAAATCCAATAAACTATCCTTGCGAATAGTGAAATGAATTCATGAACAAAATTGAAGGAAGTAAATGAGTAAATATTTATTATTTTCTTCGAGCACAACAAAGGATACGTGGCGAAGTTTCCTTGTAGCATCACCAGTGGCTACTGAGTAAGAATAAATGGTAAACGAGATGGTAAATAGCTTGGCCAAAATATAGAGGATCAACCTCGAAGTATAAAACAGTTTGAAAGTAACATAAAAACAGGGCAGCGGGGTGACGTGGCTAAACCAAGAATCTACACCACCAAATACAAATTTGAGCAATATAATTGCTGAAGGATTACAATATAAGAAATGTACTTTGCTTATAGTACTGGTTATACCCAAATTACCATATAAGAAAGTAGGTAGAAAAAACGGCACGGGAGCCTTAACAAGAATAAATGTGGAGAAAATGTGCAAAGAAACATGCAAAGAATAAGCATTGGCAAGAGCATAAGTTATTTGCAAATTATTGATCTTAAGATCCTGGGAACAGCAGGTGCTCCTGAAAAAATTGAAATATTATACAAGAGGGCCTTTATGGCGAGAGAATAATGAAATTTGGCCTAAACGGCAAGAGAATGGTAAGATTGGCCCTAGAGGGCACCAAAATATAATGGGATATATAAAAGTTACGATAACTATATTAAAGCATTTTAGCTTCTAGAAGCTCCAACTATGCATAAGTTGGACTTAGAGGCGTGGCCTGCGATAGCCTATTACTGAATTTATACAGAGTTGACTATATTGTGATACATTCAAAAAAAGGGGGAGGACACCGAAATGTAACCCCAAGTTTACAACAAAAAAGTTACAAAGATTACGTATACAATTTCTTAGAAATGTTAGTGGAGCAGAAAGGGAAGGAAAATGGGGTTTGTTTTGAGTCTGTCTTTAATTGTATGGGCGCTCAGCACTGATGGTTTGTACGGAGAAATGAATTTGTTTTACATCTCAAACGATGAACTGAAAGTTATTTTCTGAGACATGTCACTACTGAATCTTACAGCTGTCTTTACAGATAGAGACTTTAGTACTATCGCACTGTCAAAGAGAGCTTGATGTACTTGTTTGTAGAATTTCTACATATTGTAGGTTCCGTTGAATGGGGCATGGAGAAAAATCCATCGGAGGAATGAATATTAACTCTGCAAAGTTTCTAAGAAAGTAGAAAAAATCCCACGGAGAGTCAAATGCCGACTTGCAAATTACTGTAATGTTATCTGCGTAATCCCTTGTTGTGAGAGAAAGTATCCCCCATTAGACAATCAGATCGAGCAATGGAAAATTTGCATAGCGACTCCAAGTGATTGCTTACTTTAGTTTTAGTAAAGCAATGAAGAAGCAGTGAAGAAAAAATCCCTCGTAGGAAGCCGTTTAGGTGAATATAACTTTAATCAAATGTTCAAACTTCAAGAAAGATACTTAGAAGTTCGTTAAAATGTTCAGGTTTTAAATTCACACAGGCTCCATTAAAATTGGAGTTTAAAACCACTTATCATAGTTGATGGTTGAAGACACTCGCAGTCGGCCGTTTAAGTATCACCATGTCATGGCGACAGAATCTGAAAATTTAGATATATAGATAGATAAAATGGGTTGTTTTGCCCTCCGAAGGAGGGCTCGCCGCCATCACAACTACGGTGATCTTTAGCCGTAGGGAACTGAAAATTTAAAATATCATGAGATGTATAGTAACCTCCCTGTAGGAGTGCACTACCAGTAAGTTTGTTACACAAGTGAAGAGTGAGAGTTTTGAAAATCAAGTGACTGAACGATGAGCCGAAGGGGGCGGGGGAGTGATCCCGAATCACCACTAAACCAGCATATTAAGATCGACGACATTTCATTCCAGCTAGGCAAACGACGCAATACTGCTCCCGGGACAGACAAGGTGGTTTACCAACACATTAAACTAGCTCCTCTAATCTTCCTACATTTTCTACCCATAGCTTACACGCTAATTCTACATACCGTTTACTTCCCTGCTCATTGGTAGACAGCTAAAATTATCTTGTTTCTTACAACAGGTAAACCTCCATCTCTTCTTTCCTCATACCAGCCAATCAGCTTGATATCTGTTTTCACTAAATTGTTTGAAGCCATATTAGCTCGTCGACTTTACACATTCCTAAAATCCATTAACGTTTCCCCCACCCCACTCAAGCAGGTTTCCGCCCTCAGTTTTCCACACAAACTCAACTCTTTTGATTAGTCAGCCTTATCACTCCCCACATCAACTCCGGCTATCCTGCGGCCGTCCTCCTACTAGATGTTGAAAGAGCCTTCGAACTAGTATGGCACCGTGGTCTTATTTTTAAACTAATGTCCCTCCACCTCCCACGTTCCATTGTTCGCCTTTTCAGTAACTTTTTACTGAACAAGCAAGCCATCATACAAATTAAATCTGCGTCCTCCTCCACCTTCGCTCTCTTTTCAGGAGTACCTCAAGGCTCCCCGATTTCTCCGCTTCTCTAATTAATCTACGTCCATGACATGCCCCAACCCAACCAGTTCTCTCAGCTCTTTCAATTTGCGGATGATACAGCTCTGATATCATTCGCAAATAGCCTCACAACCCTCGGCAACCGTCTCCAGGCCTACCTAAATACATTGGTCACCTGGTTCTCTAAATGGCACCTCACTATTAATACCACCAAAACCCAGTTCGTTTTATTTGGCCTCAAGTCTACCATCAGCCACTACCGACCATTCCGCCTCAACATCTTCGACAAATCTATTACTCGCTCCCGCCAGGCAGTGAATTTAGGAGTCACACTTGATCACCAGCTTTCCTGGAGACCTCATATCAAACAGCAAGCCCACAGAGCGCGCCAACGTTTGGCGCTAATCCGTCGACTGAAAGGGGTTACCTGGGGTCTTAGCCCACTTCAACTCATACCTACAAGATCCGTCCTTTGCTTACATATTGCTAATTGGCCTGGATAGGGGCTAGTTTACCCCAATATCAAATTCTTAATTCTATTGAACACTTCGTCTTGAAGATTGCATTAGGCCTTCCTCTAGACAAGGACAGCAATCTGTTAAATTACCCCCCAGGACTCTCCCCTCACTATACCGTTGGCTTCACAAACTCCGCCTATGACTTCCACTGACTTATGACCTTCTCATGATGCCAATTACCCGGAGACAACGTCGCCTATCCAAACCACTTCCCGAAGCCTTGGCACTACCCCTTCTCCGTCATTATATTCTCCCTGACCTCTCTCACATCATTCCTCCTGACACATATCCCCCCCCCCCCCCAAAAAAAAATACCCAATAAGCATCCAGTGTGCACAATCCGTTTCTGTCTTCACGTAGATTTCCCGACATTTTCACTTTTCAAATTGTTTTTCATCCATTCCTCTCAGCCACTTTCCACCTGGCATCGAGCCACCTTTCAACATTAAGAAAGAAGTCAACTTACTCTACGACCCCCTAAACGAACTGAACGCATCTCACCGACGTTTCATCCTTCATTTCATACACATCAATCAACTATTATGTCTTGTAGCTCTATTTAAATTTTGATACTACATTTATATATTTTTAAACAATATTTACATCAAGAACAACAGCAAGTTATTGAACCATTGTAATATTTTATTTATATAAAGTATATACATATTGCACATGTTTTCTTTATGACAATATACAGGGTTCCCCACGGCCGAAGATTACCGTAGTTGTGATGGCGGCCAGCCCTCCTGGGAGGGCAACCCATTTTATCTATCTATACGGTGACATCCAAGAGTGCTAGCCACTACGCAACGAAATATTGTATCTCGTTTTGTGGTTTTGGGTTAAAAATCAATAAATTGTGTTGTAAATAAAATACAACAGAAAAATACATTGAGTTGTAATAAACTATGTTGTAAAATAAAATTTTATTTCATAGAAATGCTTTGCAAAAGCCATTAACAGAAGCGTAAAATAACAAGTTCTGAAACAAAAATCATTCATACTTATTGTGAAGCCTGTGTAAATATATTTTGAAAGAGCAAAATACTTTGCAATGCTGCAGAAGAAGGCGGCAATCAGTGAAATCGAACTCTGCCCCGTCGCTAGCGCGCTGCGAGCAGATTTCATGCTGATTGCAGGTGGGTAGGCAACCCATTTTACAGTTCCGTGTTGAATCGGAACACGCTGTACACAATTCTAAGGGGCAAGGTTGAGAAAGCCTTGAATAATCTATTGCTCTTTTCCTCAAGAACACTTCGTGGTGTAGCGGCTAGCATTCTTGGCTAACATCCCGGAGGTCCAGTTCGATTTCCGGCTCTGCCAAGAAATTTAATTCTGGTGTAAGGGCTGGAACAGAGTCTCAGCCTCGTGATGCAAAACTGTGAAGAGGTGTGTTTGATTCCCACCGTAGCCATCCCATAAGTGGCTTTACGTACCAGGCAAATTCCTGGATGGTTATTGACCGAAGGCCTCGGCCGCCTTCTTCCCAATCTTTACCTTCGTTACATATACACACAATAATACAGCCATCAAAATAACACAGGTTAACAGACAAAATTTCACGCTTAATTACGCGGGGCTAATTGAAAGCCCCTAAAATACAACTCTTTCCCTCAAAATGGTGTTTCATGGTTTATGAGATGTTTATCGCGAAATAAAAAACATATTTATGTTCGACCCTAACTATTATGTGTCAGAAAACTGTATCATAATGAGGCTCATTATAACACTATTTTTCATTATGAAACAGTTTCTCCCACCAATCAGAGCTCAAGAAACAGTTGTGTGACCAATTAGATAAGGATACCTTCGTGCATGCGCTCAAAATCCAACATGTCTATATAAATTACCGAAATTGCACCGTCCATATGTTCGCGTAAATAAACTGGTGAATATGAGACAATAAATGGCACTGTACCTTAATATCCCCAAAATCAATTTCTACACAGCGCGTGGTTTTGAAGCGACTTCGGTGACAGTTTTACTGAATACTGGAGCACAATCTGAACATATGGCATTGAAGCACACAGAGCGCACGCGTCGGTTGTCCAGAGAGCTAGGAAAACAGAGATATACTACCCACCGCAGCACCCGATCACAACATTCTAGTGACTGAACAGATATTTATGAATATTTATGTTAAAACATATAATAAAGTTATAATTATCGTCGAACATAAACAGTCGTATGCAACTCGCCTATAATGGTAATTAAGACACTCGTATGGAAATTATAAAACTCGCATACGCTCGTTTTATAAAAATACTCGTGTCTTAATTATAGCCATTATAGGCTCGTTGCATAATGTACTATTATGTGCGATTTTGGCACGGATATAAATGACAAACAGATATTTTAGTGCGAATTTCTTTGAATTTGCTTACATTCCTTTCTCTCGCGATATATCACTTAATCTTTCGACCTTAGAACTACCAGTTCGAAAGTGGCAGCTTTCGAATAAGATCGCGATATTTACGCCACCTCGAAAGTGGTTCTAACCGCATTACATCCTGTTATTTTCATCGAACACGCACATCATTCTCGCATATTTGGGATTGTAGACACAGTGGAAATTCAGTCTAGCGGCTTAAAAGTGACGCCAGTCGCAAAATATTTCCAGAAGCCTACCTCGTGCTCGCAATTTCACAATCTATTTGTCGAAAACCACGGCTTTCTAGTGAATTTGAGGCCGTAGAGCCAATAGGAAACTCTAAAATGTAGCCTGTCACCATATATCGCAATATATTCACCGCACGTTGTTCTCGGAATTTGAGACCGTAAGACCAATGGAAATCTCGTATAGGCCGATTCTAAAATGTAGCCGGTCACCATATATCGCAGCATATTCGCCGAAACGTACATAGTTCTTCAAATTTGAGGCCGTATTACCAATGGAAATCTCGTATACCGGCTCTAAAATTGAGCCTATCACCATATATCACAATATATTCACCGCACGTTGTTCTCGGAATTTGAGGCCGGAAGACCAATGGAAATCTCGTATAGGCCGATTCTAAAATGTAGCCGGTCACCATATATTGCAATATATTCGCCGGAACGCACGCAGTTCTTGGAATTTGAGGCCGTAATACCAATAGAAATCTTGTTTACCAGTTCTAAAATGGAGCCGGTCACCATATATTGCAATACTAGTATATGCCGAAAAGGCACGTCGTATTGCAAATGGAAATGTCGTCTAAGGATGGAAAGCGACGCCGAAATAATAATATTGCAACATTACCGCGGGTATGCATGACATTCACGCAAATTTGAGACCGTTTATTTTGGTTGAAATCATGTATATCGGCTCGAAAGATGCGCCAATCGCATCCTCGCGACTTACTCCCATCAGGCATAACAGGATGGGTGAATAAGACTAACATATTCCTATTTACATTTGTAAAAATATATTGAAAATTCAACGCGAGAGCCCAACATATCAACCAAGTTAAAATCAAGGACTTACTGAAATGGTTGGTTGGTTGGTTGGTTGGTTCTTAAGTTTAGAGGCTGCGACAACGCAGTCATGTAATGAAATGAAATTTTAGTTCTGTGTTACATTTGGTAATATTAGTTTATTCAAGTGCAGAAGCATTATAATATGTACTGTATTTGACAAACATAATATACAAACGTACAGTATATGCACCTTTAAGTTTGAAGTAGCGTCTAAAACATTCCTTGCACCAACCTCAAAATAATTATTTACTCACCACTTTCAAACAAGTTTATTCCCCGTTCTTCAGTGTGACCATGTACAGTACTGTGCAAAGTAAAAACTGTGAAATCACATGGATGCTGGCCAAACAAGGTTCGCTAAGTTCGACAGCCTTGCCACGGCTACCTTCCACCCACCAGTCTCGCGAGTACGGGGGTAAGATTAGTAAACCATGTTATATTATCCCACAATATGAACCCATCCACGACCGACGGGTAAGCAGAACTAGTATGAACATAATTCATTACTACGACATGCCAAATATTTCAGCTTGGCAAATCATTGGTGGATGGAAGTTTCTGGTTGATCCAGTCAACCAGCTGCTGAAGTTCTGTCTTCTCCAACTCGTGCTCTGCGCCGTCAATTGTGTGAAACTGCACGTCCACGCCGAGTTGTCGCAGTGTTTTAGCCGTCTCAGTGGCCCACGTGTTGGGTACCAGTGAGTCTTGATTTCCATGGCACATAAACAAGGGAGGAATCTCTTGCGGAGTATTGTTCTTCAGTGCCTATAACAAGAATAAAAGTGTGCTCAGAAACGTCCAAACAAATTAACATGATGACAAGTAGAGGCTTTCAGCTATCAAGTCGTGTATGCAAGCCATTTAGATGAAAGATGAGTAGCCTATTAAAAGTGCGCCCCAGGCGGGAATCAAGAATGGCTTTGTATGCCATTGCTCTACCACTGAACTACTGGGGAAACATTTTGATTCCCACTGGTAAAGCCGCATATGTGAAAACCGGTCAATGCCCGGCGTGGGGAAACATTTTGATCTCCACTGGACAAAGCCACGTATGTGAAAACTGGTCTATTCCCGGCGTGGGGAAACATTTTGATCTCCACTGGACAAAGCCACATAATTATGTGAAATCCAGTCTATGCCCGGCGTGGGGAAACATTTTTATTTCCACTGGTTAAGCCACATCTGTGAAAGCCAGTCTATTCCCGGCACGGCGTGGGGAAACTATTTGATATTATTATCTTATTAAAACCGCATAGTCAAACACTAAAGAAACGTTTAATTATATTACTAATCGTACATGTTTCGGTATTTTATTGATACCTTCCTCAGTGTGATTGATATTAAATCCTAAAACTAGTTAACAAAGCCAAAAAGAAATGGATATTCTTACAAAAATTGTTTTAAATCAAAAATGGAAAAGCTTGCAAATCATTAAATGCCATGTATTAAGAA
This sequence comes from Meconema thalassinum, assembly GCA_946902985.2. Classification (NCBI taxonomy): domain Eukaryota; kingdom Metazoa; phylum Arthropoda; class Insecta; order Orthoptera; family Tettigoniidae; genus Meconema; species Meconema thalassinum. Next base: position 696,061,061 of record OX336390.1, read on the forward strand.
GTGATAGTAAAATTAAGTTATTAAAATAAGAGATCTACCTTATAAACTGTCTACGTCAATACTCCATTAATTTTGTTAGAAACTGTAGTGACAGAAGATGTCGCTGTCAGAAGAATGAAGAAGCGTAAAAAGACGTAGGCTAAATTGTCGCTTCAAATGGAACAACATCTGTAATACAGTCTTCTAATCTTAAAAATTCAGTCGATTCCCAACTTGATGACCTACTCTGTTGTTTTAGTTGTTTAATGGGTAACGCAATGTGCAGGTTATTTAGAAAACACAGCAATCTTTTAACCTCTAAAAAAATCAGTCGATTCAACTTGTTGGCCTTCTCCGCTGTATTAGTTTTCAATGGGTAATACAAATTGCAGATCATATATGCCCATTAAGCCCAGTAACCAATCATACTATAAAATAAATGCATAAGCCGCATGAATTATTCTAGTGACTTGCCAAAGTATGTCTCCATATACCTGAAGACGACACTGTATGGTACGCCAGGTACAAGAATGTTACAACAAACGAAATAAAGTACTAAAAAAGCTACACCAAGTGAAACTCAACACACAAAACACTGACTTGTTACGCGTATACGATACTGAGAGAAGAGAGTACAAAACAATGATAAAAGAAAAAAAGAAAATTCATAATAAAGAAAAATACAAAAAATGGTGGAAGAAGCTCAAAATGACCCATACATCACCCACCGTAAAATAAATCATCCAACAACACAATTCATAAACATGCAAAAATGTTAGGAACACTTCACTAACATACTGAACAAACAAAGCGAAACCCGCTTATCAACATACGTCCAAGAAACGGAGGAAGGAATAATGCTTAATGAATGGATATCATTTATAACAGAAGAGGCTCGAAAAGCAATAAATAAAACCAAGAACAAAAAGCTGCAGGACCAGATAACATCTACATCGAACACGTTAAAACATCCATTTGAATTTTACTTCATATATGGACCAACATTTTCAACAAACGCATAGACAGGAACAATACCGGAACAATTGAGACACTCCACAATTTATGTAATTTTCAAAGGCACTGAAGACCCTGAAGATCCCAACAAATATAGAGGCATCTCATTGGAAAACGTCCCCTTTAAAAGATTCACAAAGATTATAACGGAAAGGATAACAAACCCTATTGAAAAGCTACTGCCTGATGCCCAAATTGGATTCAGGAATAGTAGATCAACACTAATGGCAGTAGAAATACTAATAAAAAATATTAAATAGACACTAGTGAAGAAAGAGAAATTATAAGCATTTTTATAGACTTCGCGAAAGCATTTGACCTAATGGACAGAATCCTAATAATATCCAGACTTGAAAATGTCTTAGAAAGAGACAGCGTATGGACTAGAGTGATTAAAACAATATTATATGTATTTCAGAACATTGGCTAGAAGATGAACAACTGGAATTAATTCAATTCCCAGGGTTTATACAAGCTAGTAAATACTCTAGATCTAATATTAGCCATTGTGGTACTTGTATCTTCTTAAGAAATAATTTAAATCATGAACAGTTAACAGCTTATGATTATCTAATTATGGAACAGGATTTTGAATTCTCTGCCGTAAAAATACAGCTGTTTAATTTAATAATTGTATGCGTATACCGATCACCGTCAGGAAATTTTCGTTTATTTATAGATAAATTAGAATTGTTACTCAATAACATGAGCAAAGTAAATTTCGATATAATAATTTGTGGGGATGTAAATGTGGATTTCTTAAAATGTGATAGAAATTGTGAATTATTAACACAGTTACTAATTTCCTATGGACTGAAACCTATTATAAACACCCCAACAAGAATAACAAAATTTAGTAAAACCACTCCTGATCAAATTTTTATAAATACAGATAAATATCACCATTCAATAGAAGTCTATTTCCCGGATTTTAGTGACCACCATGGACAAATACTGAGTTTTGAAGTACCCTAAGAAATCAATAATAATGAAAATGAAATAAAATCAAAGTGCAGGTCATTCACTGAAAACAAATGTTACATATTTCAATGACTTATTAAATAAGGAAACATGGTCAGAAATTAATAAACTAGGAAATGTAAATGATAAATTTAATGCATTTAACAGTACCTTAAAACACTATTTTTAAACAGCATTCCCCTTAAAACAAAGAACTATTCAAAATAACAAAGCTATCAATTGGATAACAACAGGGATTATAAATTCATGTCAAAGAAATTTCTACACAAATTACATAAACAATACCACACAACACCTTAATTCAATTCATACTACAAAAACTACACTAGCATATTAAATATGGGTAATCAGACTAGCAAAGAAAATGCATAATGATAATTTTATATCCCAATCATCTAATAAAAACAGGGCTATGTGGTCCGTGATAAAGAAAGAAACTGGAAAATCTGCTAAAATACAAAGGAACATTACACGGACCTGCAATAATAAAGTGATTTATTTATTTATTTATTTATTTATTTATTTATTTACTTCTTATTTTTTTATTAGAGTATGGCTTTTAGTGCCGGGAGTGTCGAAGGACATGTTCGGCTCACCAGTTTTGTAGCTGCTTCGAGGCGGACACCCAATGGGTGAGCTACACGTACCGTCGCGTGTGGAGTGTTGTCTGGGGAGGAAAGTGTGAATGTAAGGACAAGGAGTTGGAAGGTAGCGGCTGTGGCCTATAGTTAGGGACCAACCCCGGCAGTTGCCTGGAAGTAAGATGGGAAACCACAGAAAACCATCTTCAAGGTTGCCGGCGGGGGGATTCGAACCTCCTCGCCTCCCGGATGTGAGCGACTGTCAACAGTCATGCCGCAACGACCACGGCTAACTCACCCGTTAAAGTGATTAATAATTCAGAGGAAATAGCAAACACTTTTAAAACTATTTTCTGGAAATTCCACAAAAATTATTAAATAAATCACAGGTAAATACACTAAATTCTAAAAATAAAATAAATATATGCAGTGATTCTTTATTTATAATATTTATATAATCACAAGTGAAGAGGTAAGAATAGTTATAAAAGAGCTAAAAATAAATTCTGTGCTGGGATTGATGGCATCCCTGATGCAATTTTAAAGAAATGTGCAGAAAATATAATAAATCCGCTTACGCACTTAATAAACAGTTCAATTCTCTCAGGAACTAGCCCGGATATTTTAAAGTTATCAAAAGTAATTCTAGTGCACAAAAACGGTTCTAAAGGAGAATTAGATAACTATCGTCCTATTACCGTACCAACTGGTATTGCAAAAATTGTGGAAAAAATCATGTATAAGAGACTGATAAGTTTGATAGTAAAAATAAAATACTATCAAACTCACAACATGGTTTCAGAACGGAAAAAACTACACATACAGCAATTTATGAATGCATTAATACTATACTGAAATTAATTGACAATAAGGAACATGTAACTGGCCTATTCTTGGATTTGATGTTGTTGACCATACAATCCTCCTTACAAAACTAATAGTAAGCTTGAGACACAAGGATGATGGAACCAGATTACTTAACGAAACATTGTCCAATGAGGGTATTATTAAATTTGGAATACCCCAGGGATCGGGTTTGGGCCCACTACTCTTTCTTCTATATATCAATGATATAACACAGAACGTTGAATCTCACATGGAAATTTTGTTTGCGGACGATACAACACTCGTAATAAAAGGTGAAACTAAACAGGTCTTACAGCAGTCTGCTGACTGTTAAAGAAGAGTTAACCAAATGGTCACAAGATAATCGCCTCATAATAAACTATAAAAAAACAGTGTGTCTAAATTTCCACACTATACAGAATAGGTATCCTGCGACGCCCAATATAACATTAAAAGGTCATCAAATAGAAAATAAATCAGAAACCAAGTTTTTAGGACTATGGATACAACATGACTTGAAATGGAATAAACATATACAATACCGGTATCTGAATACTAAACTGAACTCGATGTGCTTTGCGTTACGTATTTTGAAAACTTGCACTAGCATGCACACATTAAGAAATACTTATTTTGCTTATTTCCATTCATGCTTAAGATATGGGGTCATATTTTGGGGTATGTCACAGATTTACTAAGCACGTTTAGGATACAAAAGAGGGCGATTAGAATTATGGCAAATGTAAACACTAGAGAATCATGTAGACCTCTGTTTAAAGATTTAAACATTCTCCCACTGCCCTGCATTCATATCTTTGAAAGTATTATGGCTTTTTTTAAATAATGTAATTAATAAAGACGTTTTTCTTAAAACAAACAATGATGTTCATAGGCATAACACAAGACAAAATCAAAACATTCATATTTCACACACACACAAGCATATATCAAAAAGGAACTTTTCACGCAGGAGTTAAATTATACAATAAACTACCCCAGTGTATAAAATTTGCCCCAAAAATAAAAACCTTTGAAAGAATGATGAAAGCTTATCTGCAGTGCCATTGTTTTTACTCTGTAGTTGAATACCTTAGCATATAGGAGCGATGAAATCAATAATATTTACTTTTCTATTTTAATTGTAATAGCTAGCTGTAAGTTATTGTATTTATAGAATTAAGTTTTCATATTGTGATAATAGAGTAATGTGTAAATAGTTGTCCAACAAGATTGTATCTCTTAAGATCTATTATTATAATAAGTTATAAATAGTTATAGTATTAGTAATATATACCTGTAAGTTCTTTTATTTTCTATGTAATTTCTGGCGTGTCCTATATCAAAACTGTATTGTATACATGTAATTGATCAAATGGATAAATAAAAATCTAATCTAATCTAATCAATATCCGAATATCGGATGGCGTAGCCCTTTCAAACCCAATAGTGCAGACAAACAGTGTACTTCAGGGAAATCCCATCAGTGGCGAAGCTGGAGGGGAAACTTTGAGCCTTCGAATACCCATTTCATTCTTAAGGAATCTGCACATTTAAATTTTCCTATTTTCCATTGCATAGGCAAATTAAATCTAATTTTCCGTATTATTCTCTGTAACCACGGTGGGATTGACGCCAGCTTCTCAGCGCGAGACCGAGCAGCCAGTTAGTCTCCTTTAAAACAGGCTCAAGTCTCTGTGGGTAGAGTAATTGCGCATGCGCCAAGTGGAATGCGTGAGCAAGAGCCTAGGCTCCAAGCAGTGCAATCGTGAGGCGGGCGGTATTTCAGCGCGTGCATGTCCGTTTGTGAGTTTTAAAACATGGATCAGTGTAATGTTTTAATAGTGTATTTAAAATCAAGACCGTTTTCTTCGTTGTCCTATGAAGACAATATTTTTTGAACAACAGCCTAGAAAAAATATATCAAAACACAGTGCGCCTCATAAGACTGATTCTTACCTTTCCCGTTTCTACTGCTTCAAATGAACGAATTATGAGTGCATTGAATAGAGTTAAGCATTTTAAGGAAATCCATGTAAGATTCTAGACTGAGCAATTTGAGTACTCTGGCTATTGAGAAGAGTTTGGTGAACTATCTTCCCAGGGATGACATATTCAAAGAACGCATCATTGATATCTTTGCTGAGCGAAGAACACGACGACTGGAGTTAATCTACAAAAAAACTATAAGGTACCGTATGAACTTATGAATACCCAGTTGCATAAATGTAGCCTCGCTTCTGGATCCCATGAGTCCTCTTCTATTCATACTAGCATCATAAGAAATATTACGAATAACACAGGATAGAGAAGACATCCATATCCATGCATATGCAGACGACCTAGTAGTTAGCTCGAATGATTTACGCAAACTACTGAGTGCCATCAATAACATCGCAAACTGGTGCCAAAGTAATGAGCTTTATATCAACAAATCGAAGACAGAAATGATGGTATTCCAAAATGGATGTAAGACACAGGGTGGAACATAAATAATCATTGACAATAATAAGCTCAAAATAGTGAATGATTTCAAATACTTAGGGGTCACGTTAGAATCTAGTGGCAAATGCTCTACAAAACAGAAAGAGCAGCACAGGCTATTCTAGCTATGAATAGCATTCGGAATATACAGACACTCAGTTTGGATACAGCCATGCAGTTATTTAAAGCAAAGATCATCCCTACATTAACATACGGAATTGAAATCATTTGGCCTGGCCTAAATAGAAAACCTTGCCACATTAGAAAACGTTAAAGCATGCTTCCTAAAAAAAAGTCTTACGAGTATCCAAAACAACAAGGTCTCGCCTAGCATATCTACTAACTAGAGAGAGTTTCCTACTTGAGGAATTAAAAACAACTTTCTTGCTGCCACATTCCACGGCAGGAGAAGAGGAACTACAAAGTCTAATCGAACGCCGTAGGGATATATGCTCTCATTTCTACAGCACGGGAGCCATGATTGATAGAAACTGGACCAAAGCAAACTTCGAGATAAGACATGTTTTAACGAGATTATCCCTACATGGATTTCATATTTGCCAGGACAAGACATTCCACATTCCCAGGTAAACATGCATAATTATGTCAGCTATGCGAGAAAACGTGTGAACGTTATCACATCGAACATTGTACAAACAGTAAAAAACTATAAGTGAATATGCAAAACAAAGTGTTAATAGGAACTAGATCTAGAATTTTAAACCTTGTACATTTGTAGGCATTCTCAATATTATAATGTTTTTTTTTTTTTGTAAATTAAGTCAGGATAGTTACTAGCGCGAGAGTATGTTTTTTTTATTTATTTTTGGTTTCCTATTTAGGTTATTGTCTTAAGATTGTAGGACAAACTAAGTATTATTTAACTAATAGGATAATTAGGTTGTCATTTTTATTTTGCTAAGTTGTGATACTGCATATACAGTAAGAGAAGGTTTTGTAATCATTAAATTATTGTATTGGCCTTGTAAGAACATTTAAATAATTTGTTCAAATCTCAACTTCAAGTTTGTAATTGACACATACCTTTTAATACATTTAACTCTTTTTTTCTTTTTTCGGTAGGTTTATTTTTTCTATAATAACCTTTGCTCCTTTAGTCCGCCGTGCAGTCCATGGGCATATCCTCATCCAAAGCACCCCACACCAACCGCTTGGTGCGGACTCCTGTTCCCTGTCATGAACCACCGTGTGTAGGATGGCGAGGGGGCAATTATGAAAGCAAAAATGCTAAGACTATTAATATATTTCCACATACACTATCTGATCGAAAGTACCCAGATACCCACCTGAAATTGCACTTAGACTTAACCCTTGTCACGTTTCCTATTATTGGACATTAATTTGGGGTGGGTCCACCCCACGGCTTGAAATCTGCTGGGGGCATTTTCAATGAGGTGTCGGAAAGTCTGTGGAGGAATGGCAGCCTATTCTTCCTCAGGAGCCGAAACCAGAGAAGGTAATGTAGAACGCTGGGGTCTAGACAGGGGCGGTTCTTGCATTTGCGCACAGTCGCACGTGAACCCTCTATTTAAAATTCACTAAAACTATACAATTTATTTCAAAATACTCTCAAATAGCCTATCATATATTCATTAATGATGTAAGAATATAACTATAATATTCAATGGAATATCGGGGCGAGACAACTGCGTGTGTCAGGCGCTCTTTGATTTCATCTCTTTTACCGCTTTTTTTCTTTTTCAGGGGGGGGGGGGAGGGGAGGGGGGCGAAATAACCCGCATCCTCCGCGTGGCAGCCAACCTTATCTACTGCTGCCTCCAACATGCTGTTAATCTATGATAGTAAGAGGAACAGAATGCTTCTAGGGGTGGGGGATGGTCCTGCGAAACCTTGTGCCTGTCCCAGTACTATGTACTCCACCAGGCGTCATCTGTTAGAACACAGGATATAATTGCGATTAGGTTGCGGTAGAAGGGCCAGGGAAAACCCCACAAACTGAAAGAAAGAGCGTCTGTGAGTAAAAACCTGGCAAATGGGTGATAGCCACATGCAAAGGAAAATATGTGGAGGAATCAGGTAGGTGTAGTTGTTAGAGGGAAGAAACTCACATTCTCTACCTTACCGTTGGAGAAGAAAGTGGAAATAAAAAATTGTAGACCAACACCTCATCCGAACATACAACAAACAACTAAATCCCATGCCAGGGATTATAGAAGAGAATTTAAAGTAGACTTGTATGAAAAGAACAAATGGGTTTGTGGCTGTGAGGTAACGAATAGACTGTTTTGTTTTCCTTGCCTGCTATTTGCAAAACATGATGGTGAGACTTCTTGGGTAAGCTACGGTGTGGCCGATCTGTCACACCTAACACAAAAGATTAAGAAACATAAAACTGACAAATCCCATATAAATTCTATTGTTGAATTTAATATTCTAGGGAAAATTGATATCTGGAAGCAATTAGATAGCGGATATAGCCTGAATATCAAAAGACATAATGGAACTATGACAAAAAAAATCGATATGTGCTTTCAAAAATTACAGATTGCATTAAATTTTGCGGTGCATTTGATTTAGCACTTCGAGGTCACAATGAGAGTGAAGAATCGTCGAATCCTGGAATTATTAGGGGCCTCATGAATTTCTCATCGGAACTTGATGCATCTCTGAAAGACCACCTTGCCAGTGCAACAGTTTTTAAAGGAACATCCAAAGAAATCCGAAATGGTTTGATGGATTGTATGCTCACTGTGTGTCAGGAGCATATAAGACAGGAAGTAGGTGCTGCAAGTTTCGTGTCGGTGATTGCGGATGAAACTAGTGATGTGTCATCTGCATTTCAATTGGTGATTGTTTTCCGTTTCGGCTAATGGACAGCCAAGACCGACTACAATATCTCACAGTAACATCAAAACAAAGATGGTGGCAATCGTAGGGGAACAGTTGTTGAGACTGCCGGGCATGGCACCATCGAAATAGTGGCAAATTCGAAGACAAACATTTGCATAATTGATTAAATTCCACCAGAAATTACCCTGGGTACTTTCTTACAAGCAACGCGAACCGACAGTAGCTAAAAAATACACACACAAATGAAGCAAAGATAAGACAAATATTTAAAAAAATGCAAATACTGGTAAATGGAGCTACAAGAATACAAATAGAAATTGTTGTTGTTGCTTCTTATATTAGGGGCTACGACATCGCGGTCTTACAACCCCATGTATTTGTGTGTGGAATTTGTGTTATTGTTATGGCTGAACTAGTGTGCTTGAACATTGGGGATTGCATTGGGAAGGAGAAGGCCATGGCCATAAGTTAGGAACCATCCTGGCATTTGCCTAGAGTAGAATTGTGGAAACCACGGAAAACCACTTCCAGGATTTGAATAGCAAGCAGCCGTATTCTTACATTAGGTACTGTGCTCTTTTGTGATGCGAGCCAGGAAATTATTCATCTCCACAAAGTTTTCTAAATTGTCCCATGCTAAAATATAGCTATGCTGGAAGTCGACCAGAAGATCGGTTTGATACATCGCCAGTTAACTCAGTTAATTCGGCCAGCCAATGACAATATTAGTAGCCACGTGCAGTAGCAGGGAGTCAAACTGCGTCGTGCGAGACAAAGACCGGACGAGCATGTTCGAAGAGGACCAAGTATTCCCGAGAAGATGCCCCACCCCAGCGCGCGCGATAAGCGTGGCTGAAGCGTGGAGGGAAAAAACTTGAAGGAGGCACGCGACACCCAGCCAATGAGAAGCGGCCTTACTTAGACGAGACCAAATAATGTAATAAGCTTTGCTAATTACCGGGATGATTTTAAAACATCATAACACTAGAGAAGTTATTGAATAATAAATAAGAACTATTTATATATAAATGCAACTCATTATTTATTTAATTAAGGAAAATTATGATCATCAACCATCCGCGACCAATCAGAGGCTTGGTTTGAAAAGGACGCGGTCTTGTAAATTTGATGAGGAAAATCGGAGAGAGGAACCACGGCTCTTAATAATTACACCGTCAGCGAAGACAGACGTCTCGACATGTAACTCGACAGTCATACAAAGCAAGCAGATATTTTCATCGAAGGCACTTAGTATTGTGCAAGTCAACATATTAAGTCGACATTCAACGAGAACGATATTTGAAAGTATTTTGAAGCAAATCTACAGAATTGAATATGTCGAAACTCCTGAAGTTGAGGAAGGTATTTCTTACTGAAGCTACAGCAGACAAGATGATCAACTAAATAGTTATGGGAGCAGAACTATGACGGCAACAAGAGTATCCGGAATGACATAACAACACTCTCGCGGGAGAGACTAACATCTCATCTCTCCCATGCAGAAAATTCTACAACTAAAACTACAAGTCATTTCACCAGTAAAAATGACAATGTATATCAGAACTACGGCGAAGGAGATAGAAGAATTTTCCAGAACGAGGGCGGTCAGGGTGAACCTGACGCCATTCAAGAGAGAAAGGGCTATCCCATTTCGCACAAGAAGAATCACCGGCGGATGGAACGGCAACAGGATGATGACGGAGTTCGAATCCCGGACCTGACCGCACGGGAACCTCTGTACGGTACTGAAGCAGACCAAACTACATCATGCAGTCTAGCGCTATTGGAAACAGTCCGTTTCTAAGGAACAGCAAAGGAAGCCCACTTCTAGACATCTTTAACGCAACACAAGGTAGTCTCTGGACCAACGATATACTCATCCCACTTGTAGTTTTGTAGACATTTTAAGAATATCCGAAAAACTATTTATTGATGCCATTTTCCTACATTTTTACGATAGTATTGTAATTTTCGACGTTAAATTTTCATAAATACATCATGCGGAGGTGTATTCACGTTTTGCGTCGATTTTGAATATATTGGAATGTTTATTTGGAATTTTTAGAATTTTGCGACTTTCGAAATTTGAATGGAGAGATTTCACAGTTTAGTTCAGGATATATTTATGGTAAAGTTTAAATGTGTTCAGATCACATTTTGTGTATTTTTGAATGGTAAAATATCATTTTGTCAACGATAATAATGACGGATATTTGTTCCAAGAATGTTATATTGAGTTATGTTTTTAAAGAATGCGATTCTTAAAGATCTTATGTAGAGATCCATGTAAAGTCACAATCTGATAACTTATTAGACAGGTTTAATGATAAATATTTGGTGACTGACATTTATGAAGTATTGAAGTTTTGTAAAAATATTTTAAAAAAAGAATATGTAAAGGAATACAATGTGAAGTTAACAAATACGAAGTACAGCGTATTTCTGAAGTTGTAAGAATGTGAAGATTTAAATAAATATTGCAGCTGATGGAAAGCTTTTATAGAAATGTGAATGATGCAAAGAAATAAGATTGTTATTTGAAGACTAGTATTTTATCGTATTACCTATTAAATTAATTCATTGATAGAACCAGTATTTTTAGTCTACTTTCGATTTTTGCAAAAAATGAAAGTAGACTTATGAGATCAACACAGGGCGAAAAAAGTGTGTCTGTCTGTGTGTGTGTGTGTGTGTGTGTATGTGTGTGTGTGAGTCTGTGTGTGTGTGTGTATGTGTGTGTGCGAGTCTGTGTGTGTGTGTGTGTGTGTGTGTGTGTGCGTGTGTGTGTGTGTGTCTGTGTGTGTGTGAGTGTGTGTACTCTGAATGTCTGTCCCCCCCCCTATCAATTCGAACACGGTGAATGCGAATTGAACGAAATTTGGTACAAAGGTAGCACTAGCAAAGGACACCTCAGTGTCATGTCTTATATCGCCGCCATCTTTACTAAAACTGAATGGCGGCCACTCAAACGTTCAAAACCTAAAATCAAATAACGACTAACCAAATCATCCGATCTCTACCAAATTTGGTAACAACATACCTTCGTATAGGATGCGTCTTGTGACCAAACTACATGGTCGTCCGCCATACCATTTCAGGATGGCGGCCGTGCGAATTATGCAAACTTTATAATCCATATCATGGGACCCACCAGTTCCGATTATCGAGCCGAGAATCGTTTTAACTGTTCTAAAGGAAGAGGCACGTTCGAAATTAAAAGTTTATTTTGTAATACTATAGTGCAGACGTGATTTTAAAAAGCTGAGCCGATTCAGTAATAAGACAAGATGGCAGCGGATATCTTGTGCCTGACTTATATTTCACTAATTTGATTATTGCATGCAATATAGCGTACTGATACAAAATGAATAAACTTTGTATGAAATGCTTTATATATAAATAATATACTCCAGTGATGAAATCGTTTAGTATAAATCATTATTTGCTAACAAGTTCTATGTAAGTCATTTTATATAGAACGATATTCGTTGACACAATTAGCTCAGTGGTAGAGCGTTAGCCTATCGCTCAAATGCCTATGGTTCAAACCCGATCAGAGCTAGGTTTTTTGCTTGAAATGTTATATGTTTATTGTTTTGTAATGACTCAGATGTTTTAAAATTAAGCGTTATATTGTGCATATTATGGTGTAAAATATATATTTAATTAAAACATAATTCGCCAGCAGATTTACTCGAGACATCTAGCTGCCAAAAAGGTAACTGCACGCCTACTTATTAACTTCCAGATCAGTTCCAGATTTTATTGAAAAGTTTCTTCTTCTGGCCGCTAGAATGCACTCGCTCTGTTAGGATTATATTGTTCGATATTTCACCACTAGATGTCACGACTAATCTACGTGGGGCTCCATTGATTACTATACCATTGGCATTCTATGCGCATCGAATTTGAAGAATGACAAGATGATACTACGATACATTTTTACTTTTTATTTTAAAGGGTTTGTAACAGCCTATTTTGCGTTACTTGAAAATGTTATTTGAAGTAAAGAACAAAACGATTTCACATAGTAACTGAATTCAAGCCGTTGGTGTTAGTTCAGGTTATTAATTACTACTTTTATTTCAGGCAAATAGCAATCGAAAATATCCACATAGTTTGTATACACACGTCTCTGTAGGGTCATGGAAAGATTTGTTAATTCAATTAGGGTTGTGAAAGCCATGCACAACCAGACGTGTAAAGACATGCCTCAACTCAAAGTTGGATGTTGCCCACGGCAGGTCGTATAAGTAATAATAATAATAATAATAATAATAATAATAATAATAATAATAATAATAATGTTATTGGTTTTACATCCCTTTTAACTACTGCTGCTTTTAGAGACACCGGGGTGCCGGAATTTTGGCCCGAAGGGGATCTTTAACGTGCCAGTAAATGTACTGACACGGCTCCCTCGCATTTGTGCACCCTCAAATGCCAGCTGACTGCGCAAGGATACGAACCTGCAACCTAGGGCCCAGCAAGCGAGAACGTTACCGCTGAGCCACGCAGCCAGTCCGGTCGATTATGTCTCCAGATCCATAACATTCTTGATATACTTCTTATCTTTCTTTCTTCAATGATGGTAGCAGTTTTTATCTAGGTTGTGGCGTTTGGTAGAGGTAAATCGTTTCTAAGGTCTTCAACAAAGAATAGTTCTATTATACTCTTTGATAATAACAACGAGTTATAACTATACTCATACATTTAGGAGAAAGTAGGCTATATGTTCTTTACTGAACATCTTGTTTATTAAATATTGTTATTAAGGTTGTTGCATCTATGGAAAGAATTTGTTAAGGAGAAGTGAGTTAAGAAGTAGTATGTTTTTGAAAGGAACTGCGAAGCATCTCGGTGAGTGTGATTTATTATTCCCGTAGTAGACGGAGGAATTTATTGTTAGACAATGAGCGATTGTGAATTGTTTAAGGAATGTCTGTAGTGACAGACTTACGTATATTTGAGGTTGAAATAGGATGTTTATGAAGATGCAGTATTATTCATGTTTATTATTATTGGAAGTTATTGCAATAGTCTCATATAGTTGAAATTCCTTGAAATTCACAGAACAGCGGATCCTAGATGAAGTTAAATCTGAAAGCAATTATAGGGTTTAATGGATCTTTGTTGAAACTGAGAGTAAACTGAGATCTATTAAATGGTTCTGAAGTAGATATTGAATTTACGGTAATTATCCAACGCAGTGAAAGTATGTATTTTTATTACGTATTTTTATTATTGACAGACAAGTTTTAAGAGGTCTTTGAACTATGTCTCTACTTAATTGTATGGATTATAGAATCCCGGATTGTCACAGTAACACGAATGAGACATAGTAAGGTGAATGTTATTCTAAAGTCAGTAGAGAAACGGAGAGTTGTATATATTTCATTTTTATAGAGTAGTTGTTGAACTACGACGTCACTAATTTGTGTTGTACATAATATTGTATTAGGAATTTAAAGATAGGTTTATAATTACATTTACGCGCATTGTTATTTTTAACTTGTGATTTATATTTAATTAGAGCGTTTTATTGCTTACATGGGAAGATTTTTAATGATAGGACGCGGGAGATAATTGTATAGAGTAATGAATAGTATTAGTAATGACGGAGATCTACGTCAAGGGGTTAATTCATTTATTTTTGGGAATATTTAAATTTTAGCTTAATAACATTTTTCTTGTTATTGAACTCCCGTTACCTAGGGCACAGCAGTTGTTTGCTGCTATTCAAGTCAAGTTTTGCTTAAGCTTATTAAAGCGATTCAGATAATGTTTTTAATGGTTTCCAGAGGAAACGTATAAGTGTTTGATGGTTATAAAGCAATGACATTTGGTCATACATTTTTATTCAACGTTATTGAGGCACAGAATCATTGCCAGAGGTAGGAATCGTGTATTGTTGAGACAATAAATACGACAGGAACGTTGTTATGTTTCCCTGATTTGTTTTATAGGAAATTGGCATTATCTTTGTAGTTAAATGGTAGAGGAATGTGCTGTAGGGTGGAAGTTCCCGAGGGACCTGATCCGCATCCTTACCCCCGATATTTTCATAGATTCTCGTTGTTCTTGAGTAGATAGAGAACCCTACTGTTCTGTAGTTAGTTACTATAGCACATTCCGTTTAGAAAGATCCTGTCCCTTATTCTGAGTGTTTTCACCAAGTAGCACCATGCTGTTTTTTAGCCGAGACTTCAAGATGCTACAATCCACTATGATTTCCAGCCTGGGATTTTGGTGGATCATCCAGATATAAGGGTGCAGTATTTTTTATGGCGCTTCCAACGTGTTCGCTAGTGATTTTGGGCCCTGGTTTAGTGCCTAGCATTTTTATAGAACTACCAACATGTTAGTTACTGGTAAGCCCAATGTTCTGTTGGCAAGCAACTTGTTTGGATAGTTAGGTGAAAGGTAGACGCATTGTGGAGCCTTGACATGATGCGATCGCCTTAGAAAACATTGTTAATTGTCACACGAGAGTGTAAGATAATCGGAGAAAGACTTGAAATGTGTAATAAAAGTCGACCAACGTTTATCGAGGTGAGAATGGAGTTATGAAATAAATCTAACCTGAATGATTAACTATGTATTGCTATTAAAGGAAGGCTAGTCCAAGGATGAACCTTAGGAAGCTTATGGCTAGATCTTATTTATTTAAGTTACCGGTTGTATGGTGATTTTTGACGTCATATGTTATGTAAATTTTATATTGACAAGTAGGAGTGTTAGAGTTTATTTTAGGAGACCGTTGACTACAAATGATAATTTGTCAGATATGGAAGACAGATTTGGAATCTGTAATTTTTAAAGGAAGTCATATATTTATAAAATAGGTTAAATTAATTGATAAACGGTAGAATCTCTTTCATTCGATTGTAGTGGTATAAATGGTAGTTATTTCCGATATTCTTGATTGTTGTCATAGTGTATGTTCCCTCTTTCTCAAGAAAAGAAGATGCCAGGAGACCTGGATGCTATTAAGCCAATGTTTGCTACATTGCAAGAGACTCAGGGGAAATTAGATAAGGACTTAGAAGCCCTACACCAAGCTACCCACCAAAACCAGAAAAAGTTAGAACGAGAAATTAAGAAGAGTGTAGATGAACTTAGAAAGGAAGTTAAAGCTAACGCAGGGAATGTCAGAATAGTGCAATTGAGACCCAAAGAAAGTTAGCTGAGACCCAAGCTACTGTAACTAATACCCAAGCAACTTTAGCTAATTCCCAAGTAACGTTAGCTACCCTGCAAACTAACTCCAATTAAACTAAAGACACATTAGCTACTCTGCAAACACAGAATACAGAAACTAAAACCATATTAGCTACCACCCAAGCAACTTTAAATACCTTGCAAACCCAATCTACTGAAACACAGAATACTATAGCTAGGACCCAAACATCTTTGGCAGCTATAGAAATTCAGTCAGAAGACAATAGCAAAAAGCTAACAGAATTTCAGGATAATATTACCCTCCAATTAGGCATGCTCCAATCTGAGAATGTAGGTATCAACTCCAACCTGGATGAGTTGAAAACAACTGTAGCATTGTTAGATATTCAGGTGAATCAGAAAGCTGATCTTGTAAGGGCTGATATTGAAATTGATATAAAAGATGTGGTAAGTGAAAGTATTGGTGTACTCAAAAATGAGTTAATTGAAGCCTCATGCATAACTGTAAAGAGATTAGAAGATGATTTTTCTAAGAAACTTGTTATGGCAGAATATCGTAGCACTAAAGATGTTGAGGAAGTCAGGAATGACTTTATTAAAAGAATACAGAGTTTACAATCTATATTGTGCGTAGATTTAGAACCAGATCTGAGCGATAAAATTAAAGAACATGTAAATCTCGAACTAGAAGGTAACGTCTCCAATTTAAATAGCGAAATTGAGTTAATTAAAAGTAAATTGCAGGACTTAAAATTAAGCAATTCTCACAATGTGGAGGATGTAATTAAAGGCCAGACTCTTGAATTAAGTAATGAGAATACGTTGATGCCAGACCGTGTAGAAGGAAACAGTTTCAGAGAAGAACGAAATAGATTGCAAGAGCAAATAGACAGATTAGAAGAGGAACTATTCCAGGCGAGAAGATTAAACTTACCGCCAGGCAGAGATAGTAAAGTGCGATTCTCAACACCTAACGAGAACATGGCACAAGAAAATACGTCATCAGGTATTCCTAATGTCATGATCATTCGTAATATTGACCAGAAACCACTTACATTTCCAGGAAACGATGGTATAACGCCAATCGAGTTCATAAATGACGTCTCTGAATATTTTTTTGAAAATAACGTTCCCGATGAAAGAAAATTACGGCTGGTAGAGCGCTATTTGAATACTACCGCTCTTCAATGGTATAGGGCTTTCCGGTGGACTTTCCTATGTTTTGAGGACTTTGCTAGTGCCCTCATAAAACGATTTTGGTCGGTGGACGAGCAACACAACGTCAGAGCAGAGGCATACTCGCGCAAGTACGCTAGTTCGCATCCAACACGCTACGCTAGCTACTTCGCCACACAACTGGCCCGCCTTCAATATTTGCAGCCAGCACCGTCAGACATAAAAATGATCCAGACGATATTACGGAAATTTCCAGCCGACGTGCGAAGAAATATAATCGCATCTAGTCTACAGGAAATGGATGATTTGTTGAGACAACTAGACTACACATCCAGCACAACGAGTCCAAGTTTTCGTAACCTGAGGACAGATAACCGCGAGATAAATACGATTATGATCGACGAGACGCAGCAGACAGAAGAAAACGCAGGAGAAAATAGGAGAGGAGGACCTATTAGAAATGGGTGTACTCAAATTCATCGAAATGAATATCAAAACCGTAGGCAGCATGATAGCAGGCCATACCAGCGATATTCACGGAACAATACCCAAAATAGAACACAGGGTTATCAGTACAACAACAACTATCGCCAGAATAACTATTACCAGAGAGGTAATAGCGACAACAACGCCAGTAATCGCCATGGATATTCGCGATACAAAAATTGGAACGATGAAAATTATAATCGCCAGAATTTCCAACAGAGAAGGAACCAGGAAAATCGAAACTACATTCGAAACCAACAGCAGGATAATCAGAGAACGAGAGAAGATAGAGAGAGGGGGAACCGAAACCTGGTACAAGTAGACAGGATGACAGAAGTAATAAGGACACTTCTGGGAAAAAAGTCAATTGGAAAACAGCAGTAGACGGCAGAAAATCTTCACCTACTAATGAGATCACGTTAAACGAGATATATCAGACGACGGATGACGATTTATTATTCGAGGAAGAAATCCCAGAAAGAAATAGTATGGCTGAGTTGCCTATAAGAAATGTTGTTGTGGGGAAAACCACGTTAAAACGCCTCTAGACACAGGTGCTTCAATTTGGATCATATTACAAGAATCCTATGGGAAATTGAAAGATGAAGAAGAGGTTACTTCCATGCCAGTCTCCAGTTAGAAAATACGAGGAATTTTCAAAGATAAATCAGTTAAATGTCGAATCCAAGTCTTCATTGAATTCACTATTAATGAGCGACGTTACGAACACATTTTTATTGTGGTGGAGAAGATTAACTTTGATGTGATCATTGGGATTGACTTCATTACGAAAGTCGGAGCAATAATAGATATACGGAATAGAATAGTGAAATGCTATGGTGAGATTGACACAGAAAAGTCTGAAGAATAGGACACAGAAAATCTTCCAGAAAAGGAACCAAGAGAGATTATTTTAAATCAAGTCATTACTGAAGTAGAAGCTGAATCGAGTCATTATGGATTAAAGGTGGATGGATTTTCCGAGTGTGAGGAGATATTTAAAGATCTAATTCAGGAATATAAAGATATATTTGATGACAAACCTGGATTAATTAAGGGATGTAAATACCACACAAGGCTTACTGATACTACTCCTTATCAGAGAAAACCTTACCCAATTCCAGAAAAGTATCATGCCGAGGTAGCTGATATTATTCAGAGGATGGAAATGGATGGAATAATTAGGAAACAAGCCACTTCCTATATTAACCCCATCACAGTGGTAAAAAAAAAGCCAAATGGGCAATTAAGGCTATGTTTAGATGCCAGACGGATTAACAGTCTCATTTTAAAAGAAAATGACCGTCTCCCAAAAATTAGAGAGCTCTTAAGACAATTTAAGGGAAAGGAATGCTTTTCGAATTTAGATATGACATCTTCCTTCTATCATATCGTGCTCACAGAAGAAAGTAAGATGTACACCGGAATTATATTTGACCAGACAGGCTTCCATTCGGAATTATAAACAGTGGACCGGCGCTGATCAGAGCACTGGATAATCAGTTGACGGATGATGTAAAGAAGAACGTTAAATGTTATATTGACGACATTATCGTTTCTTCGACTACAATCCAAGAACACTTAGTCCATCTCAAATTACTTTTTGATAATCTTCGTGAAGCGAATATGAAAGTAAATTATGATAAATGCAACTTTTTCCAAGAGAAAATCAATTTTTTGTGTCACACTATAGATAAAGATGGTTATCACCCAAACCAGGATAAAATAAAAGTGATCATGAATTTCCCGAAGCCTACACGAGTAAAGAACGTGAGAAGTTTTCTCGGTGTTTGCCAGTATTTTTTCCAGCATTGTCCACGCTATTCTGAGACAATGGCACCTTTATATGAACTTTTAAAGAAAAACAATCGATGGCAATGGAATGCAGAAACTGAAAGGGCTTTCCAAGACGCCAAGAATATGCTCAAAAGCAACGTGAAGTTAGAATACCCTGACTTTGACAGGACATTCTATGTAGAATCAGACGCATCTAAAATTGGGATTAGTGCTGTCTTATATCAGTTGGATAACAATGGTCAAAAGCATTACATAGCTTTCAGTAGCAGAAAATTGAAGGCACACGAAGCTAAGTATTTCACAACGGAATTAGAAGCTTTGGCTTTCATTTCAGCGTTACAGCAGTGGAAGAAAGTACGTATCGGACATCAGATAATTATTGTCACAGACCATAAGGCATTGCAGTTTATGTTGAAAACTGATTTGTCTAGCGACAGACTCATTAGATGGTCACTGTTCTTACAACAGTTTAATGTGACAATTGTGCACAAGCCTGGAAAGAATAACTTGTTAGCCGGTGCATTATCTCACAATCCAGTGGAAAGTATCCAAGTTAATGCAATTCAGATAGAAAGGCAAGATCAAGAGACGATCGACCGACTGAAAAAAATCGCAGTCTCGCAGAAAAAGCATGCACCCACACGACGGATTTTTCGATTCCTGAAGGGAAGAATGGACCAACAAGATCCTGACTATGAAGCAACGAGAAGGCTAGCGCAGAAACACCTAATTTGTGAAGAGATTGTGTGCAGATATAAAGATCCAGAGAACACGCAAATAAGGATTGTAGTTCCACCTAATCTTATTAACCGAGTTATATGGTTAACTCACCACAGTATTGGTCACGGAGGGGTAGACATAACTCTAGCCACCGTGAAAGAACAATTCATCTGGACTAATATGAGAGTCACTGTAGCCAAGGTTATCAGGACCTGTAATAACTGTCAGCTGAGCAAGCAAGCTTCATCGCTGCTCAAGGAAAAACTAAGGTCTATTATACTTGAAAGACCACGTGAGATCTATTTTATGGATATAATTGGGCCTGGACCTAAGGGATATCGAGGTAATCAGTACTTGCTGGTAACGATCGATGTGTTTACGAAGTACGTGATTATAAATCCCATGCATAAAGCGAACTAGAAGAGTGTCATCAAACACATAGAAAGGAATGTTATCCCAAGAGCAGGAAAACCTGAGAGTATTTTGACAGACCATGGCACGCAATTTACGTCAGAAGAATTTAAGAACGCGATGGAGAGGCTCGAGATTAGGCATATTTTCTCTAGCTACAGAAACCCAGAATCGAATCCTGTTGAGAGATCAATCAAGGAGATCAGCAAGAACGCAAGACTATATTGTTCGGAAAACCATAGAGAATGGATAAGGATAGTACCGCTCATTGAAGAATGTTTAAATTCCACAATTCATGAAAGTACGGCAGACATTCCAACTCTATTGCATTGCGATAAGAAACCAGAACGACCATGGGATGAAATATTTAGGAGAATACCTAAGGATAATCTCCCAACGAGGGAAATAAGAGTAGAGGAAGACCACCAGAATCTAATCACAGCGGCAGAGCGACGTGAAAAGCGCACGCTAGGAAAACGTTATGACACACCGCTAAGAAGAGACGATTTAGTAGTCATTAAAAGACCGAAGAAGGCTGATGTTTCTAAGCAAATATACCCTCGATTTGCGAAGACGTACAACGGTCCGTTCAAAGTGGCACAAAGTTATGGTAATAACTGCTACAAAATTGTGAACATTCACGACGATCAAGTGATTGCCAATTACAATGCAAAGAACTTAAAACGCTACTTTAGAGAGATTGAATAGAGAGTTAATTTATGGTACAATTTAGTTCTGAAGGATGCATTTCAAAAGCATTGTTATATGCTTTTGCAATGGAAGTTGAGTGAGGATTGTGCTCTTTTGTGATGCGAGCCAGGAAATTATTCATCGCCGCAAAGTTTTCCAAATTGTCCCATGCTAAAATATAGCTATGCTGGAAGTCGACCAGAAGACCGGTTTGTTACATCGCCAGTTAACTCAGTTAATTTGGCCAGCCAATGACAATATTAGTAGCCACGTGCAGTAGCAGGGAGTCAAACTGCGTCGTGCGAGACAAAGACCGGACGAGCATGCTCGAAGAGGACCAAGTATTCCCGAGAAGATGCCCCACCCCGGCGCGCGCGATAAGCGTGGCTGAAGCGTGGAGGGAGAAAACTTGAAGGAGGCACGCGACACCCAGCCAATGAGAAGCGGCCTTACTTAAACGAGACCAAATAATGTAATAAGCTTTGCTAATTACCGGGATGATTTTAAAACATCATAACACTGGAGAAGATATTAAATAATAAATAAGAACTATTTATTATAAATGCAACTCATTATTTATTTAATTAAGGAATATTATGATCATGAACCATAAGCGACCAATCAGAGGCTTGGTTTGAAAAGGACGCGGTCTTGTAAATTTGATGAGGGAAATCGGAGAGAGGAATCACGGCTCTTAATAATTACACCGTCAGCGAAGACAGACGTCTCGACATGTAACTCGACAGTCATACAAAGCAAGCAGATATTTTCATCGAAGGCACTTAGTATTGTGCAAGTCAACATATTAAGTCGACATTCAACGAGAACGATATTTGAAAGTATTTTTAAGCAAATCTACAGAATTTAATATGTCGAAACTCCTGAAGTTGAGGGAGGTATTTCTTACTGAAGCTACAGCAGACAAGATGATCAACTAAATAGTTATGGGAGCAGAACTATGACGGCAACAAGAGTATCCGGAATGACATAACATCACTCTCGCGGGAGAGACTAACATCTCATCTCTCCCATGCAGAAAATTCTACAACTAAAACTACAAGTCATTTCACCAGTAAAAATGACAATATATATCAGAACTACGGCGAAGAAGATAGAAGAATTTTCCAGAACGAGAGCGGTCAGGGTGGACCTGACGCCATTCAAGAGAGAAAGGGCTATCCCATCTCGCACAAGAAGAATCACCGGCGGATGGAACGGCAACACGATGATGACGGAGTTCGAATCCCGGACCTGACCGCACGGGAACTTCTGTACGGGACTGAAGCAGACCAAACTACATCATGCAGTCTAGCGCTATTGGAAACAGTCCGTTTCTAAGGAACAGTAAAGGAAGCCCACTTCTAGACATCTTTTACGCAACACAAGGTAGTCTCTGGACCAACGATATACTCATCCCACTTGTAGTTTTTTAGACATTTTAAGAATATCCGAAAAACTATTTATTGATGCCATTTCCTACATTTTTATGATAGTATTGTAATTTTCGACGTCAAATTTTCATAAATACATCATGCGGATGTGTATTCACGTTTTGCGTCGATTTTGAATATATTGGAATTTTTATTTATAATTTTTAGAATTTTGCGATTTTCGAAATTTGAATGGAGAGATTTTACAGTTTAGTTCAGGATATATTTATGGCAAAGTTTAAATGTGTTCAGATCACATTTTGTATATTTTTGAATTGTAAAATATCGTTTTGTCAACGATAATAATGACGGAAATTTATTCTAAGAATGTTATATTGAGTTATGTTTTTAAAGAATGCGATTCTTAAAGATCTTATGTAGAGATCCATGTAAAGTCACAATCTGATAACTTATTAGACAGATTTAATGATAAATATTTGATGACTGACATTTATGAAGTATTGAAGTTTTGTAAAAATATTTTAAAGAAAGAATATGTAAAGGAATACAATGTGAAGTTAACAAATACGAAGTACAGCGTATTTTTTGTAATAATAATGTAAAGAAAGATTTAAAGAAATATTGCAGCTAATGGAAAGCTTTTATAGAAATGTGAATGATGCAAAGAAATAAGATTGTTATTTGAAGACTAGTATTTTATCGTATTACCTGTTAAATTAATTCATTGATAGAACCAGTTTTTTTATTAAATATTTTTATTAAGGTTGTTGGGGGTCGATCGTTGCTTCACGTCCGTAGATGAAACCTTAAATTACCCTACACGTGACCCCTGGTTGGTGCTAAGAAAGCAACAGTGGTAAGATGTCGCCGTACTGCCCCATGGGGCCTCACGGCCATGACAGTAAAATTGATACGAAAAGTCCTTGTAAGGACTCGGCATTCAATACCAGGACCCTGGGCCCTCAGCTAACGATCTGTCAACTTAATATTGAGGGAATCAGTAGAGCTAAGTGCGAGTATTTACCTAAGATACTTAGGGACCATTTTGTAGATGTGTTGGCACTACAAGAAACACACGCTGAAGATGGTACTCATCTGTCTAACAGAGGAAAAAATCCTGGATACAAAATAGCGACGGAACTTCATCATCCAAAATATGGCATTGCCATCTATGTAAAGAGTGACATTGACGACTATACGATCTTGCCTTCTGATATATGCCCAAATGCTTACTCAGCTTCTATCAGGATTCAGGGTGTTACCATCACGAACATCTATAAGCCCCCATCAGTCCGCTGGACAGATCAAATTGCACTAGTTTCTACAGAAGATAGTATAATACTTGGGGATTTCAACAGCCAACATACTTCCTGGGGGTATGTGAAAAATGATGATAATGCTGACAAGTTATTTGAATGGATGGATGTAAATAATCTCACAGTGATATATGATGCTAAAGATCGAGGCACCTTCCATTCTGCTCGATGGAACCAGGATTACTCTCTTGATCTATGTTTTGTCTCCAATAGCCTAATGATACCAACACCACGAATACAAAGGCACGTTCTGAATGACTTTCCGCGTAGTCAGCATAGACCAATAATTTATAACATTTGTATTAATATCCCTGTTATTAGATCTTCACCCCACCCTCGATGGAACTTCCAGAAAGCTGACTGGGATTTGTACGCCAGTTACACTGATGCCAACATTAGATGGGCGCAACCAGTCCCTGAGAACTATGACCGGTTTGTTGGATTAATCAAATCTGCTGCTAAACGAAGCATTCCTAGAGGTTTCCGTAAAGATTATGTCCCTGGATGGAATGAAGAAACAACGCGCTTATGCAATGAATTTGAACGGAGCAGTAGTCATGAGAAAGCTGTTGAATTACTAACATCATTGGACAATGCTAGACGAGAGAAATGGTACAAGACTGTTGAAAACTTGAATTTCACCCACTCAAGCAGGAAAGCATGGTCACTAATACGAAAACTGGATTCATCATCCTTACCCACAAGAAAGCATTCCGCTGTCAACGTAGAATCCATAGCTGACCACCTTATTTCTACATCCAGGACAGAGAGAGACAAGAGGTTTAGCAGGCAGGTCCGATTGGAATTCAACAAGTTAAAACGTGAAGTCCAACCTAACTTGTTTTATTCGCGACCATTCTCATTAGAAGAGATACAACATGGTTTGGATGCCCTCCAGACTGGTAAAGCAGCGGAATTTGATGGTGTGTATCCGGAGTTTCTCAAGAAATGTGGTCCAGCTACCAAACGATGGCTTGCAAACTTTTTCAGTTCCATTCAACAATCAGGACGTCTTCCTCAGTCTTTCAAGAAGACCAAAATAATTGCAATACTGAAGCCAGGAAAAGATCCAAAGCTACCCCAAAGTTACAGGCCAATTGCCTTACTCAGTGTCACCTACAAATTACTTGAAAGACTGTTACTGAATAGAATTGCTCCTGCAATTGAGCAAGAGATTCCTGTTGAACAAGCTGGATTCCGCCAAAACGAGACTGCTCTGATCAAGTCCTTGCCTTAACTACATATCTAGAAATTGGCTTTGAGAAGAAACTCAAAAGTGTTTCTGCCTTTCTGGACCTCTCAGCTGCGTACGATACTGTCTGGAGAAAAGGACTTCTCCTCAAACTCATAAAGTCAGTCCCTTGTCTTAAAACAGTGACTCTCATCAGCAACATGTTAAGTAATAGACTATTCCAAGTTCACAATGAAAGTGCCAGAAGCAGGTTCCATACACTCAATAATGGTCTACCTCAGGGTTCAGTTTTATCCCCTATGCTATTTAACTTATACATTCATGATCTGCCAGAAACGGTATCCCGTAAATTCATCTATGCGGACGATATAAATCTTACAGTCCAGTGCACCACTTTTGTTGAAGCAGAGGATTTACTGAGTGAAGACCTTAAGAAGATGAATGTTTATTTCAAAAAGTGACGGCTTCAACCAAGTCCTTCTAAATCTGAGGTAACCACATTTCACCTTAACAACCTACAGGCAAACTACCAACCTAGAATGAAGTTCGGGAACCAATATCTGAAGTACTACAGCTCCCCTAAGTAATTAGGAGTGATATTGGACAGAGCATTAACTTTCATTGCAAAAACAGCAGCAAAATTAAAAAGCCGCAATAACTTACTAAGTAGGTTGGCTGGTACATCATGGGGCGCTGATGCCAACACACTCAGGACCAGTGGCGTCACTAGGGGAGTGCGGGGGTGTGGACCGCACCGGGTGACTCCATCACAAGGGGTGACGTAAAAATTTCATTTTTAAACAAATTTAGCACAGCAGAACATGGATTTTTTACCAGTACTAAGTGTCTGTCTTGTCTACCTTCACTTCATTGGTTATAAAATATACATTACCAGTGACGCATTGCAGTAAAATTTCTTTAAAAAATGACTTTTAAAAAATTGAAGGAAGTGTGCGATTTCCAGATACTGTTGCTGCAGGAAGATACGCTCCATAATTGCTGTCCATTTGACATTTTGGCCGCTGTGACGCCTGTTTCATGTCATTTTAACATTCTGAGGTCTTTCCTTTATCTTTTTGCATGGATTTTAGAAACAGTAATTTAAAGGAATGAGTACTCAAATCGTATAATTTCATAAGTATCGAATTTAAAGTGGGAGTGAAGATTCAAGGAGAAATAATTTCAACTCTGAGATTTGCTGATGACATCGTCATCTTGGCCAACAAGCCTGAGGATTTGAATGAGTTTTTGAATGATATGGACTCCATCTTACGGAAAGAATTCATGATGAAAATTAATAAATGTAAAACAAAAATACTGGAATGGAGCCGAAATAAATCAGAAACCTCTATGGAGATCAAATTGGCAGGTGAAAAGCTGAAGGAAGTAGGAGATTTCTGTTACTTAGGAAGCAGAATAACCAGTGATGGACGAAGCAAAGAGGATATAAAAAGTAGGTTGGCTCAGGCAAGAAAAGCATTCCTACAAAAAAGGAATCTGCTGACATCGAATATAGATTTAGGTATTAGGAAGTCATTTTTGAAAGCCTTTGTCTGGAGCGTGGCACTCTATGGAAGTGAAACTTGGACTATTGGTGCAGCAGAAAAGAGGAGAATTGAAGCATTTGAAATGTGGTGCTACAGGAGAATGATGAAGATCAGATGGGTAGATAGTGGTGTATTCTTTGCATACACGGTACCTGAGATATAATTTTTATTGCTCCTTGCATGTTCATTTCTTCCTTCCTCTTTGTCAAACACCAACAGTGATCTTCTGTTTTCTCCTTGATGTCTTCATAAGTCTGTTCTAGATATATAACTTCTGTGACCCACCTAGCGTCATCTCGCAGCGAATCTCTGAAGCTCCTCAATTCTTCCTGGTGCTAGAGGACTTACTTATCCATTTGGCCACCAGATCCTGTTACCATCGCCAGCTATTTTCTCCTTGAGCAAGTGGACTACGTCTACTTCTTTACTCACCATGCTGCGCTAGTATCATCTGTTGTCAACTCTTTGAAGACCAGCTCACCAAGAGAAGATCATTTTTTGTTGTAACATTGGCAATGTTTATATGTTCTCCTTTTGTTTCCTACCCCCCACTCTTTTTCCCTTCCTTGGACCCTCCGTGCTCCGTTGAGCAGGTCTCACTTCTCAGTCGGCAGTTGACTCGGTCAGTTAAAACTCCTCTCGAGCTAGCGTCCTCAAACCAAGAGGCACACTCTCTTCTACGCCATGTTGGCAAGGTAGTTGTCATCCAGGGAAACTTCGCCTTCAACATGAAATCAAGATAAGTACCATTTTAAAAGTTTTAACCTCATCTTCATGGTTTTAACTTCCACGTGCTTTTAATGATACTTTTATAGACAGTGTGAAATTATTTATTTTGGGGCAAAAATCATTCTTCGTGGGATTTGCCATGTTGAGCTTTTGCTTGTATAAGCCAACTTTACTAAAAAAAGAGCTTTCTTAAGCTATTCAAATGAGAAATCCTCTCACTACGTGGGATATTACCTAATACCCGCTGTCTATAATTCATTAAGCTAGTTCCTCCGTTGGATTTTCTCAACCCTATTTTTCCACTAAGGTCGTTCTGGAACCTTCGAGATCTTGTACTCTATCTGCGAGTCTTGCCGTCAGGTATTTTTCACTCACTTGTGACAATAATATTTAAAATGAGGAATCTTCCTTACAAATTGTTGCAATAGCTAACTTTCTTCCACCGCTGGAACCACTGGAATGTTTTATGGTACATTTAATTGTAAATCACAACTTTTTCAAGAAATAGACTCTCACCTATATAGTGCAATCAGTTATTTCCATAATTGCAATAACTTTCTTTCTCATAAACTTTAGTGTTTCTATAGTGAACTTTGCATCCATCTTTATAGACTACAGTGATATCCAGTGCTTGTTCCACGTTTCTACCGCGTCGCGCTCGTCCGTTTACATTAAATACGGCCATGAACATTGATCCTATATCCCAATGATCTTTCCTCAACCTTCTACTAACCACCATTATTAATAAAATTGTAACTTTCCTATAAGGTGTCACTCTCGAAGTGCCCTTACAACTTTGCTAGTTTAACATTAATTAAATTCTGCATAATTGCTTATGTGATACAAGTTTCAAATTCACATTGTTCCTTTCCTATAATCAGGGAAAACAATTCTTTAAACTCTTGAGCGAGTCATGTTCAGGTTTCACGAAATGGAAACTGTCCCATTTGGCTAGTGATTCCTACGCAAACTTGGGAAGTCTAGAACCTTCCTTTTAACTTTCATCAGGTTTCACAGTAAGTGGCCTGCCCTTATTTGCATAATAACCAACATTAATTCTGTATAAATATAAGAAGTTGTAGGAACTTCTATCTTATTTTTCATGTTTTTATTATTGTTATTTTCGAAGTTGTCACTTTCTCTAGAATATTCTCTCAGGAATTTCTTAAGGTACACTCTTTGTACTCCAATCAACGTTCAAACTTTAATTGCTTCATTGGTTATTTGTTTAAATCTTATAAAGATTTTAGAAACATGTAAGGTTTTAAACCTCATAAATTGTCAATTGCCTGGAGCAATCGTTTAATGTGGGGAGGTCTGCGACCCCATTTCTTAAAAAAGTTTAAATGAACTATGTTTGTCAAAATTATATTACACGTTTGTTAATTTCCTCAAACTTCTTTGAATTGTTAAATAAATTAAATATTTGTTTTTGGATTCATCATTTCTCTGATACTACAGTTAGGCAAGATCCTGGCTTTCCTAGCTCTTCCTAGGTTTATGCCCTCGTTCATACTCAATAAAGCTTTTACTATTTGTCTTGCCAGACCACCACCCTTCCCTATAGTACTTTTATGCATGCTTGGGAGGAAACACACTAAAGCTTTTCTTTGGCAAACCGCCCAAGTCTTAGCTGCGGTTCCCGTCAGCTTCGACCAAGCTCGTACCCACTTTAGGTATCCGAGAACGGATTTGCGGTGGCAACCGCTTCTATGTGTGTTTAAAGTTAAACTTATAAATTTTGTGGGACTCTCCTCCTATTTTTCTATCCTTCTTTTCCAATCCCAAATCTACTTCCTTCTCTTAATCATCTTCCCTTGGTGGGTGGGTTATTCCTCAGCCAATAAACTACCCAGATAGGGTTAAAAACAAAGAGGTATTAAGACGAGTGGGAGAGGAGAGATGTTTCTGGCGACTGCTAATGAAGAGAAGAGATAGATTGGTAGGACACATACTAAGACACCCAGGAATAGCAAGCTTAGTTATGGAAGGAAGGGTCGAGGACAAGAACTGTAGGGGTGGACCAAGGTTAGAATATGTTAAACAGATTGCCTCGGATGTAGGGTGTGGTAGCTATGTAGAGATGAAACGATTAGCTCAGGACAGGGAGGCATGGAGAGCTGCATCAAACCAGTCAAAAGACTGAAGACTCAAACAACAACAACAACGAATAACCGGTGAGTGTTACGGCTAAGCTGTCAATCAGTGGACTCAGCACACAAATGGCATTAGCATTGACGAATTGCATTCTAATTTCATAAATCTCAATTTTTGTAAAAAAGTGTGCGATTTGCAAATACTGTTGCTGTATGAAAATACGTGACAGCTTTGCTGTTCAACTCGCAATTTGGCCGTAGGGACGCCTGAAACGTAAAAGGTGTGCTATAATCATTTGGTTCAAATAAAATCATATCAACCTTTCTCCTTAAGTCTCTTGTTATAACCCTAGTAGGGAAAGTGTGGCTTATGAAAATGCGAGATTTTTTTCTTCTATTGCCTTCGTAAATATAGGACCTATGTTTATAAAGTAGCGGACCCTGCTCCAAAGCGGGACAAACGCTAGGAAGATGATGATGTTATAAATGTTACTAAGGATTCTGTATGTTTCCGTTATTTGGCACTGGCGGACTCGGTGGAGGTCTATGGGGTGTCATGAGGGGGGTGACACCGTGAGTTACCACACTGGGTGACAGCAACCCTAGTGACGCCTCTGCTCAGGAATACTGCTTTGGCTGTCGTTTACTCTCCAGCTGAATACTGTGCAGGTGTATGGTTGAACAGCTCCCATCGCCAACTGGTTGATATTCAACTTCGGCAGACAATGCGGATTATCTCTGGCACTCTACATTGCACTCCCTCACAGTGGCTACCTGTACTGTGTAATATTGTTTCTCCTCACATCAGGAGACAGCAAGTTCTTTCCCGCCTGTGGCGCAGAATTATGAATAAAAGTTCTCCCAATCCACCAAGACGTCAATCAACCTTCCACATCCAGGTTGAAATCACGGAAACCAGCCTACAAGACGGCTTTGATAAAAGTGGTAAAATATTATAATAGAGGTTTAAAATCTATAAAGTTACTTTCCTTAGGTCAAGTAAAATATGGAATATTGATAGTATTTACAAATTCTTATTGATAATTTAATAAACTTAAACTAAGTTGTGGGAACGTGTATGGAAAGATTCGGTGAATTCTTCAATCACTGTTTGAACCAAGTAGAGCAGTGGTGCTTTTACGAGTTTTCACCCGATTGGAAGATATACGTATTTCACATTCTTCTTTATTGGTAGGTAATTAGATTAATTCATTTAGGTAGTAATAATTGACATAAAATTAGTGTAATTTGGTGTAAATAGCAAGGCTAATGTAGATCTCTAGTATGTCGGCAGTAAACAGTGTTAGTGTCTCGTCAGGTAATGTAACCGTTACGGATTTATGCTCGTCGTGCAAAATAAAAGTAAAAAATGCAAATAAAATCATCACAAGATCTCAGGTAAAACTGAGTGAGGAGAAAAGTGAAACCAATTGTAATGTAGGCCTACCGGTACCGTCATGCGAATGTCACAACCTGAGAAACGAACTGTCCTCAAAAGATGAAATTATAAAGCTGCTAAAGGAAGATATTACTAAGTTAATGGAAGAGTTGAAGAAGTTAAAAGGAAACATAGAGGAAAGCAAGGAAACTTGGTCCAAAGTGGTTGCTGGTAAGGTAATATTGAATATGCCTAGGCCTATAAATGGAGTACCGGTACATGTAACTGAAATTCCCGTCTCAAATTCATTTGGAGCGCTCGTCGAAGAAAATGATGACTTTCTTCAAGAAGAAAAGAAGAAAGTGATAAAGAGAAAATCCAGGCAGATGCGGATATTTACGGACAGTCACGGGCGAGATGTAGCAGCTAGCGTATTGGAGAGAAGCCGAGAAATGGAGGTCACTTCGACAGTAAAGCCAGGAGCACCCATTGCAGCGGTCATGAACGAGATGATAGGAGAGTGTGCAACCCTCACTTCAAAGGACTACGCAGTAATCATCGCTGGAGCAAACGACATCTATAGAAATGAGAGTAAAAAGGTAATCAAAGATTTAAAGGGTACATTGCCATCCATGCTTAACACAAATGTCATTTTTGTAAACATTCCGCAGAGATACGGTTTAGTTCCCAAATCATGTGTAAATGTAGAAATAGAGGCTACAAATGGTAAAATTCGTAAAATTTGTAAGAGTTTTCCAAATGTCCAAATTATAGATGTAAGTAAACTAGACAGGAAGTTCCACACTCGACATGGCCTACACTTAAATAGGTTAGGAAAAGAGTATCTTAGTGATGAAATCTGCAAAATTGTAAATTCAAATGGTGAGAATAGTTCAACAGTAACATCTTTAGAGTGGAAGCAGGGAAACTTGTAAAAGAAGCCAAACGTGAGGTTTGGCATTCAGATCTTTCGATGTCAAATTTAACTGAGTGGAACAATGGCATTTCGGATTTGTCTAGCAACAATAATAATAACAATTATTACAATAATAATAATAATGTAAATAAATCACCTACACAAGCTTGCAAAAGTAACAAATTTAAACTTTACCACCAGAATGTTCAGTCTCTCTATAATAAAATTGATTACATAAATCTAATGCTTAAAAATGAACTTAAAGACATCTCAGCACTATGTATTTCAGAACATTGGCTGAAAGAGGAACAACTCGAATTAATTCAATTCCCAGGGTTTATACAAGCTAGTAAATACTCTAGAACTAATATTAGCCATGGTGGTACTTGTATCTACCTAAGGAATAATTTAGATCATGAACAGTTAACAGCTTATGATTATCTAATTATGGAACAGGATTTTGAATTCTCTGTCGTAAAAATACAGCAGTTTAAGTTAATAATTGTATGCGTATACCGTTCTCCGTCAGGAAAGTTTCCTTTATTTATAGATAAATTAGAATTGTTACTCAATAACATGAGCGGGGAGCGTGATGGCGCAGTGGCTTAGCTGCCCGTCTTTCACCCGGACGGCCGGGGTTCGAATCCCGGTGACAGCGGGGTGGAATTCTCACCTGAAAAATCACGTGGCGTCAGGAAGGGCATCCGGCCTTAAATCCCCGGCCAAAACCAAAATGAGCCAGGTTGGCTCCGGCGACCCCAATTAATTGGGAAAAGCCGAAGAAGAAAAGAAAACTCAATTACATGAGCAAAGTAAATTTCGATATAATAATTTGTGGGGATGTAAATGTGGATTTCTTAAAATTTGATAGAAATTGTGAATTATTAACACAGTTGCTAATTTCCTATGGACTGAAACCTACAGTTAATACCCCAACAAGAATAACAAAATTTAGTAAAACCAATCCTGATCAAATTATTTTAAATACAGATAAATATCACCAATCAATAGAAGTCTATTGTCCGGGTTTTAGTGACCACCATGGACAAATACTGAGTTTTGAAGTACCCGAAACAGTCAATAATAATGATAATGGAGTAAAATCAAAGTGCAGGTCATTCACTGAAACAAATGTTACATATTTCAATGACTTATTAAATAAGGAAACATGGTCAGAAATTTATAAACTAGAAAATGTAAATGAAAAATTTAATGCATTTAACAGTACCCTAAAGCACTATTTTGAAACAGCATTCCCCTTTAGACAAGGAACAGTTCAAATTAACAAAACTAACAATTGGATAACAACAGGGATTATAAATTCATGTCAAGGAAAGAAATTTCTACACAAATTATATAAACAATACCACACAACACCTGAATTCAATTTATACAACAAAAATACACTAGCATATTAAATAAGGTAATAAGACGAGCAAAGAAAATGCATAATGATAATTTTATTTCCCAATCATCTAATAAAAACAGGGCTGTGTGGTCCGTGATAAAGAAAGAAACTGGAAAATCTGCTAAAATACAAAGGAACATTACACTGACCAGAAATAATAAAGTGATAAATAATCCAGAGGAAATAGCAAACACTTTCAATGACTATTTTCTGGAAATTCCACAAAAATTATTAAATAAATCACAGGTAAATATACTAAATTCTAATAATAAAATAAATATATGTAGTGATTCTTTATTTATAAATCATGTCACACGTGAAAAGGTAAGAATAGTTATAAAAGAGCTAAAACATAAATTTTGTGCTGGCATTGATGGCATCCCAGATGCAATTTTAAAGAAATGTGCAGAAAATATAATAAATCCACTTACACATTCCATTCTCTCAGGAACTTACCCGGATATTTTGAAGTTCCATCATTATCATCTGTCTTCTACTCGAGTTGCCCGGGTGTAGTTTACGAGCGCCCTCCACTTGCGTCTGTCCATGTACCATTCTTCTTTCAGGATTCTATCCCAGCTAACTCCTCTTGTTCCTATGTCCTCCTTCACCTGGTCTAGCCATCTCTTCCTTGGTCTTCCTACTGGCCTTCTACCAACCACATCTGTGTGTAGTCTTTGTTTTGCTATACTTCCCTCGGCCATTCGCTTGACATGGCCAAACCATCTCAAACGGGCCCTTGTCACTTTTTCTTTCAAAGTTGGGTACACTCCAGCTTCTTCCCTAATTTGTTCATTTCTTACCCTATCCCTCCTAGTTTTTTGTACCATTGTTCGTAGAAACTTCATTTCTGCAGCTTGTAGTTTGCTGTCTATCTGTCTCGTTGTTGGACAGGTTTCTAGGCCGTATGTTACTATGGGGGTAAAGTATGATTGAAAGAGCGTCTGTTTTGATCTCAAGGGGACTTGTCCGTTCCAGAGTAGGTTCCGAACTTGATGGTAGAACTGGGTTGCTTTTTGGGTTCGGCTATTGATCTCATGCTGTATCCTGTTATTGCTTGAAATAATGCACCCAAGATAGTTAAACTGGTCTACTGTTTCAAGCTGTGTACCTTCAAGCCTTATTTCTCCTTTCTTGTTCTGTCTGTTGACTGACATCGCTACCGTTTTTGATTTGTTTATTGTTAATCCGTGTGCTTTTAGACAGTTATTCCAGGTGGCCAACCTCTGCTGTACTTCTTTCTCTGTATTACCCCCAAATTACTACATCATCTGCAAATGCAAATGCGCTGATTTCTGTGTTGTTGTTGTTATGCCTTATTCCTTTCATAACTTCGTCCATTACAGTGATAAAAAGTAATGGCGAGAGGGCACTGCCCTGTTGAACTCCTTTAGTTGTTTGTTTTGAAGTTACCAAAGTAATTCCAGTGCGCAAAAACGGTTCAAAAGATGAATTAGATAACTATCGTCCTAATACCTTACCAACTGGCATCGCAATAATTGTGGAAAAAATCATGTATAGGAGACTGATAAGTTTTATAGAAAAAAATAAAATATTATCAAACTCACAACATGGATTCAGAACGGAAAAATCTACACAGACATCAATTTATGAATGTATTAATAGTATACTGAAATTAATTGACAATAAGGAACATGTAACTGGCCTATTCTTGAATTTATCGAAAGCATTTGATGTTGTTGACCATAAAATCCTCCTTACAAAACTAAATCAATATGGTATTAGAGGTCTAGCAAAATTAATGGATAGAGTCTTACTTAACAAGGCGCAAACAAATAGTAAGCTTGAGACACAAGGATGATGGAACCAAATTACTTAATGAAACATTGACAATGAGGGAATTATTAAATTTGGAGTACCCCAGGGATCGGTTTTGGGCCCACGACTCTTCCTTCTATATATCAATGACATAACACAGAACGTTCATTCACCTAAGGAAATTTTGTTTGCGGACGATACAACACTCGTAATAAAAGGTGAAACTAAACAGGACATACAGCAGTCTGCTGACTCCGTTACAGGAGAGTTAACCAAATGGTCACAAGATAATCGCCTCATAATCAACTATAAAAAAACAGTATGTCTAAATTTCCACACTATACAGAATAGGAATCCTGCGAGGCCCAATATAACATTAAATGGTCATCAAATAGAAAATAAATCAGAAACAAAGTTTTTAGGACTATGGATACAACATGACTTGAAATGGAATAAACATATACCATATCTGAATACTAAACTGAACTCGAAATGCTTTGCGTTACGTATTTTGAAAACCTGCACTAGCATGCACAAATTAAGAAATACTTATTTTGCTTATTTCCAATCATACTTAAGATAAGGGGTTATATTTTGGGGTATGTCGCAAGATGTACTAAGTGGTGTATTCTTTGGAATACACGGTAAGACAGAGTAAGCTTTTGCTTCTCTTTGCTTTAGTTCTTACCTTCCTTTTTTCGCA
Source organism: Meconema thalassinum (assembly GCA_946902985.2). NCBI lineage: Eukaryota > Metazoa > Arthropoda > Insecta > Orthoptera > Tettigoniidae > Meconema > Meconema thalassinum. The sequence continues at coordinate 696,096,692 of OX336390.1, forward strand.
AACACCAACAGTGATCTCCTGGTTTCTCTTTGTTGGTATATTTTGCTTACACTACCTGTGAGTTTGTTCTAGATATATATCTTCCATGACCCACCTAGCGTCATCTAGCAGCGAATCTCTGAAGTTCCTCAATTTTTCCCTGTACAAGAGGACTTCCTTACCAATCTGGCCACCAGATCTCGTCGCTATCGCCAGCTATCATCTCCGTGATCAAGAGGACTTCGCCTACTTTTTCATCCACCAGTCTTCGCTAGTGACGCCTGCTATCAACTCTTTGAAGACCATTTCATCAAAAGAAATTATTGTTACAATGTTGGCTATTCTTATGTGTGTTCTTTTGTCTCCTACCCCCACTTTTTTTCCTTCCCTGGTCTCTCCGCGCTTCGTTGAGCTGGCCTCACTTGTGCGTCTGAAGTCAAACCAGTCAGTTGAGGCTTAACTAAGACTCGCCTCCTCTACTCGAGAGGCAAACTTTTAAATTCGACGCCATGTTCGAGTTTTAAAATCAACCGTCAACCGCAACATCGCCTTCTTCATGAAGCAAAGATAAGTACCGACTTCATGTTTTAAACACATTCTCATCGCTTTTAAAAAGCTAAATGCTATTATTTTGATTTTATAGACAGTGAAAATTGCTATATGTGATACAATAACTGCTTTCAAGAGATCTTCTTGATCAAACTCGAACTATCAAGTCTAACTTTCAAATTGAAATAGTACTCCTTGTACAGATTTTCTGAGATGCTATCTCACATCGAGGGATATTTCTAAAATACCCACTGTCTATATCATCTAGTTTTCCGCCGAGAAATTTTCTACCCATTTCAACAGTCATCATTGCTCTGAAACTTTCCAGAACAAACAATCTATCTACCAGTTAAACTGTCAAGTATTTTCCACTTGATATGGGAGTACTTTTTCATCAAAGAGAAACTTATGTGGGATAAACATCTAATCCACATAAATTTTCTTCCTACGTGGGAAATTTTCTACCGCATTTAACTGCCGCCCATAGAAACTACAACTCATAATTATCTCAAGCTAAAACTCAACTTTTACATAACTGCAATAACTTTTCTTTCCATAAACTTTTCGTGCTACTACAGTGAACTTTCAACTATATCAACAGACTATAGTGAAAACAGTACCTGTTCACCTTTTTCATCCGCGTAGGGATCGTCCGAGTACAATAAATTCGGCCATGAACACTCTTACACAATCCCATTTGATCTTTCCCAAACCGTTTACTAACAAACTAGAGCAATAAAATTGTAACTTAGGTCTTTTTTCTATAAGGTGTCACTCTCAGCAAGTGCCCTCCCATATTGCTCCATTTACCACTAATTAATGTCTGCACAACTTCGTGTCTAGTACACGCCTTAAAATATGTTGTTTCTCCCTTCTAATGAGGGAATCCAATTCTTTCTACTCAAAAGTGAGTTATCTCTAGGTTTCACGAAAGGGAAATTTGCCCTATTTTTTTCGTGATCCCCACTTAAACATAGAAGTTCTAGAAACTTCTGCTTAATTTTTCTCTACAGGTTTCACAATAAGTGACCTGCCCTATTTGTATAAATCACCTCAGTAATTACTGTAAAAATATAGGAAGTTATAGAAACTCCTATTTAATCTTTCTCTTTTTTTGTTGTTATAATTTCAAATTTAATATTTATTCATACTTTTAGAACTTCCATTAGGAATTCTCAAAGTGCATATATTGTACCTGATTAATTCGGCTACGCTAGAATTACTTGTTGTTACAAACGAAAAAAATTTCCATTTTTTGCACCACTTTTAAAATCTTATTAAGATTTTTAGTGCTTACCACAAAATCTTAAACTTGTAATTGATTTAAAATTGTTTGCCAATTATAAACTTGTTATCTTTAGGCCTCAGACCTTCACATGTAAGCTTTTAGAAATCATAATCATGATCTAACTGTTGTTAATTCTTTGTTAATTCTTCAAAGTTTAAGTTATTGTTAATAAACCTTTTTTTTTCTCGTTATTCTTTTCGCTAGATTAACGCTTAGGTAGGACCCTGTCTTCCCTGACACTTCCTAGGTTTATGCCCTCTTTAATAAAAATAAATCCATTGATAAGGTTTGCACTGCTTGTAGCATTTGAGCAAAAACTCTTCATAAAATCTGTTTCCAAGTCTTTCTCAGCTTTTATAGCTAATTCTAACTCGCCAGTAAGGCAAGCATAGCTCGCTCCGCCAGCTTCCTGCTTGTTGAGATTTTCTCTAAACTTATGGTTGGTTTTTCCAAATTTACGTGTTTCTCATTGTCTAAACTTTTAGTCGGCGCTTTGCTGAGTAAAAGCTTAGCTATTCTTAAGTGCAACTATTGGTGCTCTTACCAAAATTATTCACAAGGGTATAACTAATTTATAGCTACCTTTCTTGGAAACATTCGGTCGCTCTTTAGAAATTCTACAATTTCAAGAACTAAAACATCACGGCTGATTCAAATTATTTGCATTCTTCAAAATATTTGTTTAAAACCAACTCCTTTGAAGGGATACACAGTAAATCTGTTACTCTTTGTCTTGCCAAACCACCACCCTTCCCCATAGTAGGTAAATTTATGCTTGAGAGGGAATACGCTATAGCAGCTTGCTTGTGAATAGCCCAAGTTCCAGCTGCGTTTCCTGTTAGCTTCGCCCAGGTCCCTACCCACTTTAGGTATCGGAAAGCGGGTTTACAGTGGCAGCTGCCTCTGAGTGTACAAGTTATAACTTGTCAGATTCTCTTCCTATTTCTCCATCCCTTTTCTCCAGTCCGAAACCCACTTCTTTTCTTCTTCATCTTCCCTTGGGGGACAGGTTATTCCCAAGCTAATAATCTACCCAAAATTTGCTCCCAGAAACCCGGGAGAGTCCATTCTTGACATTTTTCTTATCAGGCTTTATTTTTCAAGGTTTATTTGACAATATTTTGCAAATCATTAATATCTACTTTGAATTTTTCAGCTATAGCTTCACCGTGCAAAGCCTGTGAAGGGGAAAGAGGCCGCTCCTGTCTCCTTTGGTGTGTCCCTTTCTTTCAACTTATTGCTGCTGCCAGTCTGACAGCATTTCCAAGGTTTCACAGTTTCGTAAGTTATACTTTAATTTACCTATTTTGTCATGGCTCCTACAGATAAGGATAAGGATGAAAAACTTACTTCCAAACGAGCATCCTATAAAGGGAAAATTACCCGATTTAGAAAATATATCACAGAGCTAGATCCTTCAGAAGCTCAATTAGATTTGTTAAAACATCGCGTAAAGGATTTTGAACGTTCATATGAAAATTATTGCAACATCCAAACTGAAATCGAAACTTGTATGCTCAATCAAACTGATGATCTAGTCGAAGTAGAAAACCAATATTACGAAGGTATAGGTTCTGCTTTTAAAATAATACGCCAACTCGAAGAAGAACAGAAAAAAGACGGTTCTGTTCTTGGTTCCCTTCACGAACAACAAACCTCTTTTCGTGAGAGTACTCACAAGCCCAAACCAATCCTACCTAAGATTAATTTACACCACTTCTCTGGAGACGAATCTACTTGGGATTCTTTCTATGAACTATTTTGTTCTCTTGTTCATGACAATGAAGACATTCAAGTCATCTACAAGTTTCATTATTTGAGATCTATCCTCCGAGATCAAGCTCTGCAGTTGGTTGAAGCGCTCCCATTAAGTGCTGAAAACTACCCCATAGCCTTTAACCTATTGAAAGAAAGATACGGTAATTCACGGTTACGTATTCAACGCCATATGAAGGCTCTATTTAATTTACCTGCGTCACAGCACAATGACGTCACTAGTTTGCGTACTCTCATTGATACAACACAACTTCACGTTAAAGCTCTATCCCAATTAGATCAACCCACTGAACACTGGGACACTTTCCTATTACACTTAGTGGTTTCTAAAGTCGATGTTGCTACCCTCAAAACTTGGGAGATTGAACTTTCCAAAGAAGACGATTACTCTTACGAGCATTTAGTCACTTTCATAAATGCTAGATGCCAACTCCTAACTGCTTTAGCTAATCAAAGTGAACCCTCATCCCCTAGTTTTAAATTTGAATCATTGTCTCTTAAATCTAAAAGCGAACGCTTAGCTTCTAGTACCCAAAAACCTGGGTCCAGCTCATCTAAACTCAAGTCAAACGCCACTGGTTACCCAACTAGGTCTAGTGAACGCCGTATTGCTAGTTCTCTCGTTTTAAACACTCAAAGCGAACCCCGTAAGAGTTTAAATGAACCATTAAAGTGCATACTATGCAAAGATTCCCACGCCTTATATCTATGTAAATCTTTTAAAGAACTGTCAGTAGACGACAGAAGAAAATTAATTTCTCAGAATAAACATTGCTTCAACTGCCTTTCACCCAAGCATTCTGCTTCAAATTGCAAGTCACCAGACTATGCTTCCATTGTGAAAAAGCTCATCACAGTTGACTACATCGTCATGATCAAGCAAGGTCATCAACCGCATCTACTTCTCAGAAAAGTGACAATGCTAACAGTTCTAATGCTTCATCTTACATTCAAAATGCCAAGTCCATGCGTTGTGCCCAAGTACTATTGTCCACTGTCCAAATCGAAGTTCAGGATAACTTTGGCAACTGGGTCCGTGCACGCGGTCTTCTTGATTCGGCGGCGACCCATGATTTCGTTTCTAATTCATTAATCAAAAAACTAGGCCTACCTGTAAACCCCACTTCTATCAATGTATCGGGCATTAACAGCTCAAAATCGCAAGCTTTACAGTTTTCAAAGCTAACCATAAGAGACACTTGTCACAGAAATAAATTTCTCCAACTGAATTGTCTCATTCTCAATAGAATAGGAGAAGATACTCCAAGTCACTCTGTCGATATTTCAGGTTTAAGCATTCCCTCGCATTTAAGGCTAGCCGATCCTCTGTTCAATGTACAAAGCCCCATTGACATACTCTTTAGTGCCAATGTTTTCTGGAATTGCCTTCGTTAGCAGGTTCGTAAGTTTTCCTCAAACGTGGTTGCCAGAGACTCTAATTTTGGATGGATCGTTACCGGTCAACTTCCTCTTTACTCTCCCCAACCCGTATCGCAATGTTATTTCGCTAATACTGATTTGGAACAGTTCTGGAGGCTTGACAGCGTTGATTCTCCTAACGTAACATCTTCAGAAAACGAATTCTGTGAGCAACTTTTCTTGAACACTACCACTCGTTCTCCTGAAGGCCGGTTCATTGTTCAGATGCCAAGATTACATAATCCCCCTAAACTTATTAATTCTCAACCTAAAGCTCGAAAAGCCCTCTTTGCTATCGAGAGCAAATTCAAGAAAGAACCTCTCGTTAAACAACAGTACACTGATTTCATGGATGAGTATGAAAGCTTAGATCATATGGAAGTTGTCAGCAAATCTGATGACGAATTGCACCCCCAATTGAAACGGTTTTCTTAAATCATCATCCCGTGTGGAAAATCCCTCTTGTAAAGGATAAAATCCGAGTCGTTTTCAATGGTTCATCACCTGACGTTAATGGCAACAGTCTTAACGATACTCTTTACTCTGGTCCCGCTATTCAGTCAGATTTATCTGCTATACTCTTAAACTTTCGATTATTTCCCATAGCTGTTATAGCGGACATCAAATAGATGTACCGTCAGGTTTTAATTGTGGCGCGATGAAATCAGCAAGCCATTTAAGATATTTCGCTTAAAGACGGTTACTTATGGCTTAAAACCTTCCGCTTTCCTTGCTATCCAATCCCTACATTTGGTAGCCTCTCAGGATGGTCATTTATTTGATTCTAAAGCTTCCGAAGCACTAACTACATCATTCTATGTTGACGATTACTTGCAGTCCTTCCCCACTCTGGAGGAAGCTTCTTTCGTGTCACTAGAACTTCAGGCATTGTTAAAGAATGGAGGATTCCCACTTCATAAGTGGAATTCCAACTCCCATGAGTTTCTCGCCCAGTTTCCTATTGAAGATGTAGACCCCTCCTCCGTCGAAATTTGTGGAGATTCCAAATCCATAAAAACTCATGGAGTGCATTGGTGCACTAGCACTGACACTCTCATCTATAAAGTTTCGCTTCCAGAAGAGCTCCCAAACACAAAAAGGCAAATTCTCTCTGAAATTGCAAACATTTTTGATCCGCTTCAATTTCTTGCTCCGGTTATTGTTATAGCCAAACTTTTCATGCAAGAGCTATGGTCGCTCAAATGTGAATGGGACGAAACTGTTCCCCTTTCCTTTCTTAACAGATGGTTTTCTTTTCGTAGTAGTTTACTTGATCTTTCTCTTATTGCAATTCCTAGGAATTTAATTAACGCTCATCCTAATACATCTTTTTTCCTTCATGTGTTTGCAGACAGTTCCGAAAAAGCTTACGGTTGCTGTGCATATTTGGTTTATCGCGGTTCGTTAAATGGATCTTCAGTTTCCAACCTTGTTTGTGCCAAATCGAAGGTGGCTCCTCTTGAAACTATCACTTTGCCTAGGCTTGAATTGTGTGCTGCACTCATGGCCGCAGAACTTGTTAAGAAATTACGGGAAGTCTTAAAGGTCAAATTTTCGCAAACCTATCTGTGGAGCGATTCTATGATCACTTTCTTGGATCGCCAAAAACCCCGTTCATTGGAAACTTTTGTCGCAAACAGGGTTTCCAAAATTCAAACTCTTTCTTCGGGATGTCAATGGAGGCATGTGCCCAGCGCTGACAACCCCGCCGACATCATTTCTCGTGGATGTTTACCCTCTCAATTGGCAGCTTCTCAGTTGTACTGGCTTGGGCCCTCGTGGTTAATCGAAGACTCTTCTTGTTGGCCTTCTAAACCTGCAGCTACAAACTCCAACTTGCCTGTCGCTTAAGTATCTAAATCTACCGCTTCGTGTCTTGTTTCCAACGTTTCTCATCCATTGTTGTCCCGCTATTCTTCCTATCACAAATTAATTGGAATTGTTGCCTATCTTCTCAGATGGAAATATCTTGTGGTTGACCAACCTCTTCTCCCTAAACCACACCTTACCAATCATGAATTGAATCTCGCTACCATTAAGGTTCTGCAAATAACACCGCAAGAAGCCTTTTCTTCTGAACTGTCTTTGCTTTCTTCTAAATAGGATCTTCCGAAATTCAGTCGTCTTCGTGCCTTAGCCCCGTTCCTTGATGACAATAGGTTACTCAGGGTAAGTGGTAGGCTCTCGCAATCTTTGCTTTCTGAGGACAAAAAGCATCCTGTTATTTTGCCGTCTAAACATCACGTAACTTCTTTAATTATACGTGACTTTCATTATCGTAATCTGCATGTTGGTACACGCACACTGCTTTGCCTCTTAAGGGAAAAGTACTGGATCATAAATGGAATTCATGAAGTTTCCTCTGTGATTCACAAATGCATTCCTTGCTTCAAAGCTAAACCTAAAGTCAATACTCAATTAATGAGCGATCTGCCCTCTTTTCGCTCTTCTCCTATACGTCCTTTTGCTTTAACTGTGTGGACTACATAGGTCCGTTCTAATATCAACGCAATTCCCCTGAAGCTAAACCCAAATTGTTTGGTAAGCTCTATGTTTCTCTCTTGGTTTGCATGGTTACTGGCGCGATCCATTTGGAACAAGTAACGAATGCCTTCACTTCTTACTTTTTGACAGCCGTCTCTCGCTTTGCTGCGAGGCGTGGTGTTCCTTCTGAGATGTTCTCTGATAACCCTTCCACTTTTCAAGGCGCAGCTTCCTTGTGGAAGAAAGCTCTCACATCTTCTCCTGCCATGGAACAGATTTCTAATTTTTCCTACTCAAAGGGTTTCAAATGGCGTTTTATACCTCCCTACGCCCCTCATCACGGTGGTAAGTGGGAATCCTGCGTAAAGCTCACTAAACGTCATCTAAGAAAGGTTTTAGGTAATCGCATTCTGACTTATGAAGAATTTAATTCGCTCTCTGTTCTGATTGAAGGCGTTGTTAATTCTCGCCCTTTAACTCCGCTTTCCAATGACCCTGATGACCTGCTTCCACTCACACCTGGTCACTTCCTTATAGGCACTTCTCTTTCTGTCTCTCCTCCCCTTCCCAACTCTTATAGAGATTCTAATTCACCCATTGTTTGGCGTAAACTTGAAGCCCTCCGTAATTCATTCTGGAAGAGGTGGAATTTGGAATACTTAACTTCCTTGCAACGGAGACAGAAGTGGTTTCTTTCTAATCCCGACATTAAAGTTGGGGACTTGGTCCTGGTTAGGGATGTTTCTCCTCCCTTGGTCTGGATTTCTGGTAGAGTGGCCGAGTGTTACCCTGGAAGGGATGGGAGAGTTAGGGTAGCCAAGACCTTGACCACTAATGGGCATATTATAAGACCACTGTCTTTGATTGCTCCATTACCTACAAGTTCTTAATTGCATGTCTCTTGTTCTCTGTTGCTGTTTTCGCCTCCCAGCATGGTGTATTCTTTGGAATACACGGTAAGACAGAGTAAGCTTTTGCTTCTATTTGCTTTAGTTCATCCCTTCCTTTTTTCGCAAACACCAACAGTGATCTCCTGGTTTCTCTTTGTTGGTATATTTTGCTTACACTACCTGTGAGTTTGTTCTAGATATATATCTTCCATGACCCACCTAGCGTCATCTAGCAGCGAATCTCTGAAGTTCCTCAATTTTTCCCTGTACAAGAGGACTTCCTTACCAATCTGGCCACCAGATCTCGTCGCTATCGCCAGCTATCATCTCCGTGATCAAGAGGACTTCGTCTACTTTTTCATCCACCAGTCTTCGCTAGTGACGCCTGCTATCAACTCTTTGAAGACCATTTCATCAAAAGAAATTATTGTCACAATGTTGGCTATTCTTATGTGTATTCCTTTTGAAGTCAAACCAGTCAGTTGGAGCTTAACTAAAGCTCGCCTCCTCTACTCGAGAGGCAAACTTTTAAATTCGACGCCATGTTCTAGTTTTAAAATCAACCGTCAACCGCAACATCGCCTTCTTCATGAAGCAAAGATAAGTACCGACTTCATGTTTTAAACACATTCTCATCGCTTTTAAAAAGCTAAATGCTTTTATTTTGATTTTATAGACAGTGAAATTTGCTATATGTGATGCAATAACTGCTTTCAAGAGATCTTCTTGATCAAACTCGAACTATCAAGTCTAACTTTCAAATTGAAATAGTACTCCTTGTACAGATTTTCTGAGATGCTATCTCACATCGAGGGATATTTCTAAAATACCCACTGTCTATATCATCTAGTTTTCCGCCGAGGGATTTTCTACCCGTTTCACCAGTCATCATTACTCTGAAACTTTCCAGAACAAACAATCTATCTACCAGTTAAACTGTCAAGTATTTTCCACTTGATATGGGAGTACGTTTTCTTCACTGAGAAACTTATGTGGGATAAACTTCTAATCCACATAAATTTTCTTCCTAGGTGGGAAATTTTCTACCGCATTTAATTGCCGCCCATAGAAACTACAACTCATAATTCTCTCAAGCTAAAACTCAACTTTTACATAACTGCAATAACTTTTCTTTCCATAAACTTTTTGTGCTACTACAGTGAACTTTCAACTATATCAACAGACTATAGAGAAAACAGTGCCTGTTCACCTTTTTCATCCGCGTCGCGATCGTCCGAGTACAATAAATTCGGCCATGAACACTCTTCCACAATCCCATTTGATCTTTCCCAAACCATTTACTAACAAACTAGAGTAATAAAATTGTAACTTTAGGTCTTTTTTCTATAAGGTGTCACTCTCAGCAAGTGCCCTCCCATATTGCTCCATTTACCACTAATTAATGTCTGCACAACTTCGTGTCTAGTACACGCCTTAAAATATGTTGTTTCTCCCTTCTAATGAGGGAATCCAATTCTTTCTACTCAAAAGTGAGTTATCTCTAGGTTTCACGAAAGGGAAATTTGCCCTATTTTTCTCGTGATCCCCACTTAAACATAGAAGTTCAAGAAACTTCTGCTTAATTTTTCTCTACAGGTTTCACAATAAGTGACCTTCCCTATTTGTATAAATCACCTCAGTAATTACTGTAATAATATAGGATGTTATAGAAACTCCTATTTAATCTTTCTCTTTTTTGTTGTTATAATTTCAAATTTAATATTTATTCATACTTTTAGAACTTCCATTAGGAATTCTCAAAGTGCATATATTGTACCTGATTAATTCGGCTACGCTAGAATTACTTGTTGTTACAAACGAAAAAAAAATCCATTTTTTGCACCACTTTTAAAATCTTATTAAGAATTTTTTAGTGCTTACCACAAAATCTTAAACTTGTAATTGATTTAAAATTGTTTGCCAATTATAAACTTGTTATCTTTTGGCCTCAGACCTTCACATGTAAGCTTTTAGAAATCATAATCATGATCTAACTGTTGTTAATTCTTTGTTAATTCTTCAAAGTTTAAATTATTGTTAATAAACCTTTTTTTCTCGTTATTCTTTTCGCTAGATTCACGCTTAGGTAGGACCCTGTCTTCCCCGACACTTCCTAGCTTTATGCCCTCTTTAATAAAAATAAATCCATTGATAAGGTTTGCAATGCTTGTAGCATTTGAGCAAAAACTCTTCATAAAATCTGTTTCCAAGTCTTTCTCAGCTTTTATAGCTAATTCTAACTCGCCAGTAAGGCAAGCATAGCTCGCTCCGCCAGCTTCCTGCTTGTTGAGATTTTCTCTAAACTTATGGTTGGTTTTGCAAATTTAAGTGTTTCTCATTGTCTAAACTTTTAGTCGGCTCTTTGCTGGGTAAAAGCTTAGCTATTCTTAAGTGCAACTATTGATGCTCTTACCAAAAATATTCACAAGTGTAAAACTAATTTATAGCTACCTTTCTTGGAAACATTCGGTCGCTCTTTAGAAATTCTACAATTTCAAGAACTAAAACATCACGGCTGATTCAAATTATTTGCATTCTTCAAAATATTTGTTTAAAACCAACTCCTTTTAAGGGATACACAGTAAATCTGTTACTCTTTGTCTTGCCAAACCACCACCCTTCCCCATAGTAGGTAAATTTATGCTTGAGATGGAATACGCTATAGCAGCTTGCTTGCGAATAGCCCAAGTTCCAGGTGCGTTTCCTGTTAGCTTCGCCCAGGTCCCTACCCACTTTAGGTATCGGAAAGCGGGTTTACAGTGGCAGCTGCCTCTGAGTGTACTTAAAGTTAAAGTTATAACTTATGTCAGACTCTCTTCCTATTTCTCCATCCCTTTTCTCCAGTCCGAAACCCACTTCTTTTCTTCTTCATCTTCCCTTGGGGGTTAGGTTATTCCCAAGCTAATAATCTACCCACTAAGCACGTTTAGGATACAAAAGAGGGCGATTAGAATTATGGCAAATGTAAACACTATAGAATCATGTTGACCTCTGTTTAAAGATTTAAACATTCTCCCTTTGCCCTGTATATATATCTTTTAAAGTATTATGTTTTGTAAAAAGAATTTAATGAATAAGGATGTTTTTCTTAAAACAAACAATGATGTTCATAGGCATAACACAAGACAAAATCAAAACATTCATATTTCACACACACACACAAGCATATATCAAAAAGGAACTTATCACACAGGAGTTAAATTATACAATAAACTACCCCGATGTATAAAACTTGCCCCAAAAATAAAAAATAAAGATAGAATGTTGAAAGCGTATCTGCAGTGCCATTGTTTTTACTCTGTAGTTGAATATCTTAGTGTATAGAAACGATGAAATCTATAATTATATTTTACTTTTCTATTTTAATTGTAATACCTAGCTGTAAGTTGTTGTATTTATAGAATTAAGTTTTCATATTATGATAATAGAATAAGGTGTAAATAGTTGTCCAATAAGATTGTATCTCTTAAGATCTGTTATTATAATAAGTTATAAATAGTTATAGTATTAGTATTACTGTATATACCTATTAGTACTTTTATTTTATAGATGTAAATTCTGACATGTCCTATATCAAAAATGTATTGTATACCTGTATTTGATCAAATGGAATTAATAAAACTATCTATCTATCTTACTTCAGCTCCATTCAACCCCCGAAATTCATGGAAAGTTGAATGGTCTACCTCTCCACCTCGTGGCATAATTAAAGTACTTGATCCTACCATCAAACTACCTGGATTCCATCTCTCTCGAGCTGTCTGGTCCCGTCTGAACAGAATTCGATGTGGCACTGCTCGAACTAGAGCAGCCTTACATCAGTGGGGTTGGATAGACTCGCCTCTTTGTGATTGTGGATATGATGTGCAAACCATCAAGCATGCCGTGCAGGAATGCCCTCTATATATGTACTCTGGGACCTTAGAAGAGCACCATGCAGCCACTCCACAAGCTCTTGAATGGATTCAAGACCTGGCAGCCCATATATGAAGGGTCCTAATGCTGTAAATTGTTTATTAGAAAATTTATATTTATTAATTACAGTACTGTCTTGTAAGCATCATATGCTAAATAAATAAATAAATAATAATTAAGGTTGTTGCAACTATGGAAAGAATTTGTTAAGGAGAAGTGAGTTGAGAAGTATTATGTTTTTGAAAGGAACTGCGAAGCATCTCGGTGAGTGAGATTTATTATTCCCGTAGTAGACGGAGGCATTTATTGTAAGACAATGAGCGATTGTGAAACCATTAGTCAATTGTTTAAGGAATGTCTGTAGTAACAGACTTACACATATTTGAGGTTGAAATAGGATGTTTATGAAGATGCAGTATTATTGATGTGTATTATTATTGGATCCGTGGCTTAGGCGGCAGCACGCCGGCCTCTCACCGCTGGGTCCGTGGTTCAAATCCCGGTCACTCCATGTGAGATCTGTGCTGGACAAAACGGAGGCAGACAGGTTTTTCTCCGGGTACTCCGGTTTTCCCTGTCACAATTTCATTCCAGCAACACTCTCCACTATCATTTCATTTCATCTGTCATTCATTTAATCATTGCCCCAGAGGAGTGCGTCAGGCCTCGGCAGCCGGCACAGTTCATATACTCGCCGCTAGATAGGGGCTTCATTCATTCCATTCCTGACCCGGTCGGAGACTGGAAGCAGGCTGTGGATTTTCATTTTCATTGCAATAGTCTCATATAGTTGAAATTCCTTGAAATTCACAGGACAGCGGATCCTAGATGAAGTTAAATCTGAAAGCAATTATGGGATTTAATGGGTCTTTGTTGAAACTGAGGGTAAACTGTGATCTATTAAATGGTTCTGAAGTAGATATTGAATTTACGGTAAATATTCAACGCAGTGAAAGTATGTATTTTTATTAAGTATTTTTATTATTGTCAGACAAGTTTTAGGAGGCCTTTGAACTATGTCTCTACTTAATGTATGGATTATAGAATCCCGGATTGTCACAGTAACACGAATGAGACATAGTAAGGTGAATGTTATTTCTAAAGTCAGTAGAGAAACGGAGAGTTGTATATATTTCATTTTTATAGAGTAGTTGTTGAAGTACGACGTCACTAATTTGTGTTGTACATAATATTGTATTAGGAATTTAAAGATAGGTTTATAATTACATTTACGCGCATTATTATTTTTAACTTGTGATTTATATTTAAATAGAGTGTTTTATTGGTTCCATGGGAAGAATTTTAATGTTAGGAAGCGGGAGATAATTGTATAGAGTAATGAATAGTATTTGTAATGACGGAGATCTACGTCAAGGGGTAAATTCATTTCTTTTTTGGGAATATTTAAATTTTAGCTTAATAACATTTTTCTTGTTATTGAACTCCCGCTACCTAGGGCACAGCAGTTGTTTGCTACTATTCAAGTCAAGTTTTGTTTAAGCTTATTAAAGTGATTCAGACAATGTTTTTAATGGTTTCCAGAGGAAACGTAGATAGATAGATAGATAGATAGATAGATTTTTATTAATTCCATTTGATCAAATACATGCATTCAATACATTTTTTATATAGGACACGTCAGAATTTACATCTATAAAATAAAAGAACTAACAGGTATATATTACTAGTATTATAACTATTCAACTTATTATAATAGCAAGTCTTAATAGATACAATCTTATTGCACAACTATTTACACCTCACTTTATTATAATAATATGAAAACTTAATTCTATAAATACAACAACATACAGCTAGGTATTACAATTAAATTATAAAAGTAAAATATAATTATAGATTTCATCGCTCCTATACGCTAAGATATTCAACTACTGAGTAAAAACAATGGCACTGCAGATAAGCTTTCAACATTCTATCAAAGGTTCTTATTATTGGGGCCAGTTTTATATACTGGGGTAGTTTATTGTATAATTTAACTCCAGTGTGAAAAGTTCCTTTTTGATATATGCTTGTGTGTGTGTGTGTGTGTGTGTGAAATAAGAATGTTTTGATTTTGTCTTGTGTTATGCCTATGAACATCATTGTTTGTTTTAAGAAAAACATCTTTATTCATTAAATTCTTTTTAAAAACATAATACTTTCAGAGATATATATGCAGGGCAGTGGGAGAATGTTTAAATCTTTAAACAGAGGTCTACATGATTCTCTAGAGTTTACAAATGCCAAAATTCTAATCACCCTCTTTTGTATCCTAAACGTGCTTAGTACATCTGGCGACATACCCCAAAATATGATCCCATATCTTAAGTATGAATGGAAATAAGCAAAATAAGTATTTCTTAATGTGTGCATGCTAGTGCAGGTTTTCAAAATACGTAACGCAAAGCACATCGAGTTCAGTTTAGTATTCAGATATTGTATATGTTTATTCCATTTCAAGTCTTGTTGTATCCATAGTCCTAAAAACTTTGTTTCTGATTTATTTTCTATTTGATGACCATTTAATGTTATATTGGGTTCCGCAGGATTCCTATTCTGTATAGTGTGGAAATTTAGACATACTGTTTTTTTATAGTTTATTATGAGGCGATTATCTTGTGACCATTTGGTTAACTCTCCTGTAACGGAGTCAGCAGACTGCTGTATGACCTGTTTAGTTTCACCTTTTATTACGAGTGTTGTATCGTCCGCAAACAAAATTTCCTTATGTGAATGAACGTTCTGTGTTATATCATTGATTAGAAGAAAGAGTAGTGGGCCCAAAACCGATCCCTGGGGTACTCCAAATTCAATAATTCCCTCATTGGACAATGTTTCATTAAGTAATTTGGTTCCATCATCCTTGTGTCTCAAGCTTACTATTTGTTTACGCCTTGTTAAGTAAGACTCTATCCATTTATTAGCTAGACCTCTAATACCGTATTGATTTAGTTTTGTAAGGAGGATTGTATGGTCAACAACATCAAATCCAAGAATAGGCCAGTTACATGTTCCTTATTGTCAATTTATTTCAGTATACAATTACTACATTCGTAAATTGCTGTCTGTGTAGATTTTTCCGTTCTGAATCCATGTTGTGAGTTTGGTAATATTTTATTTTTTTCTATGAAACTTATCAGTCTCTTATATATAATTTTTTCCGCAATTTTTGCAATACCAGTTGGTAAGGTAATAGGACGATAGTTATCTAATTCATCTTTTGAACCGTTTTTGTGCACTGGAATTACTTTTGATAACTTCAAAATATCCGGGTAAGTTCCTGAGAGAATTGAACTGTTTATTAAGTGCGGAAGTGGATTTATTATATTTTCTGCACATTTCTTTAAAATTGCATCAGGGATGCCATCAATGCCTGCACAGAATTTATTTTTTAGCTCTTTTATAACTATTCTTACCTCTTCACTTGTGACATGATTTATAAATAAAGAATCACTGCATATATTTATTTTATTATTATAATTTAGTGTATTTACCGGTGATTTATTTAATAATTATTGTAGAATTTCCAGAAAATAGTCATTAAAAGTGTTTGCTATTTCCTCTGGATTATTTATCACTTTATTATTTCTGGTCAGTGTAATGTTCCTTTGTATTTTAGCAGATTTTCCAGTTTCTTTCTTTATCATGGACCACATAGCCCTGTTTTTATTAGATGATTGGGAAATAAAATTATCATTATGCATTTTCTGGCTGACCAACTTTTTCAATGCCATAGTTGACTCTGGAACTGTTCCCAGTGATTGGGCTACAAGCATCACTGTACCTATCTTTAAACAAAAAGGTGATCCAGCAGAATGTACAAATTATCGTCCAATTCGCCTCCTGTCGCACACAATGGAGATTTTTGAGAGAATCCTTGATCGACGACTGCGGGACATCGTCAGTATTAGTACCAACCAGTGCGGCTTCGTCAAGGGTGCGGGAACAACTGATGCAATCTTCGCTGCCAGAATGCTCATCGAAAAGCATCGCGAGAAACAACAGCCACTGCATATCGCCTTTCTTGATCTTGAAAAGGCTTTCGACCGTGTTCCACATCGTGTGATCTGGTATGCACTTCGTAACCATGGTGTACCAGAAATGCTTATCAGCTGGATCAAGATGCTATACACAAACACCACAAGTTGTGTACGTTGTGCTGTTGGCACCTCGGAGAGCTTCCCAGTGAAAGTCGGTGTACACCAAGGATCTGCACTGTCCCCATTGCTCTTTGTCCTAGTCATGGACACAGTCACACGGGATCTGCAAAGGAATGTCCCTTGGACACTCTTATATGCTGATGATGTCGCACTTGCTGATACCACCAGGATAGGATTGCAGCGTCAAGTTGAAAATTGGAACAGCCGTCTCTCACAATACGGTCTTCGACTGAACAAAAAGAAGACCGAATACCTTGAAACTGTCCCAACCAACGGATCCATCCAAGTTGATGGAGAGACATTGACGAAGACCTTAAGCTTCAGGTATCTAGGATCTCGCCTACAAGCTGATGGTGAGATAGGTGATGAAGTGCGAAGTAGGATAAAGGCTGCATGGATGAGATGGAGGGAAGTTACAGGCGTACTCTGCGACAGAAGGATGCCACTATACCTTAAGTCCAAAATATACCGCATGATAGTACGTCCTGTTGCTTTGTACAGTGCTGAATGTCGACCAGCTGACAAAGCTACGGAGCGCCAATTACATAGCATGGAAATGCGTATGCTCCGTTGGTCGATGGGCATCACACTCCTAGATCATATAAAGAATGACTCTGTTCGCCAGCAAATAGGAGTTGCACCCATCACTGAGAAGGCACGGGAAAAACGGCTTCGATGGTATGGCCACGTCTTGCGTGCTGCACCTGGAACTGTTGCCAATTCCGCTCTCTCCTTTGAAGTTAATGGGCACCGTCCACGTGGGCGCCCAAAACAGCGCTGGCATGATACAGCAAATGCGGATATGAAGGCTCTCAATCTAAGACCTCATGATGCCCAAGATCGTGCAAAATGGCGAGCCAAGACCAAAACAGCGGACCCTGCAGCAGCGGGAAAACGCTAGGAAGAAGAAGAAGAAGAAGATTATGCATTTTCTTTGCTAGTCTTATTACCTTATTTAATATGCTAGTGTATTTTTGTAGTATAAATTGAATTCAGGTGTTGTGTGGTATTGTTTATATAATTCGTGTAGAAATTTCTTTCTTTGACATGAATTTATAATCCCTGTTGTTATCCAATTGCTAGTTTTGTTATTTTGAACAGTTCTTCGTTTAAAGGGGAATTCTATTTCAAAATAGTGTTTTAGGGTACTGTTAAATGCATTAAATTTATCATTTACATTTTCTAGTTCATAAATTTCTGACCATGTTTCCTTATTTAATAAGTCATTGAAATATGTAACATTTGATTCAGTGAATAACCTGCACTTTGATTTTACTCAATTATCATTATTATTGATTGTTTAGGATACTTCAAAACTCTATTGAATGGTGATATTTATCTGTATTTAAAAAAATTGATCAGGAGTGGTTTTACTAAATTTTGTTATTCTTGTTGGGGTATTTACTGTAGGTTTCAGTCCATAGGAAATTAGTAACTGTGTTAATAATTCACAATTTCTATCAAATTTTAAGAAATCCACATTTACATCCCCACAAATTATTATATCGAAATTTACTTTGCTCATGTTATTGAGTAACAATGCTAATTTATCTATAAATAAAGGAAACTTTCCTGACGGAGAACGGTATACGCATACAATTATTAACTTAAACTGCTGTATTTTTACAGCAGAGAATTCAAAATCCTGTTCCATAATTAGATAATCATAAGCTGTTAATTGTTCATGATCTAAATTATTTCTTAAGAAGATGCAAGTACCACCATGGCTAATATTAGATCTAGAGTATTTACTAGCTTGTATAAACCCTGGGAATTGAATTAATTCGAGTTGTTCCTCTTTCAGCCAATGTTCTGAAATACATAGTGCTGAGATGTCTTTAAGTTCATTTTTAAGCATTAGATTTATGTAATCAATTTTATTATAAAGAGACTGGACATTCTGGTGGTAAATTTTAAATTTGTTACTTTTGCAAGCTTGTGTTGGTGATTTATTTACATTATTATTATCATAATTGTTATTATTATTGTTGCCAGACAAATCCGAAATACCATTGTTGCACTCCGTTAAATTTGACTTCAAAAGATCTGAATGCCAAACCTCACGTTTGGCTTCTTCTACCAGTTTCCCTGCTTCCACTCTAATGATATTACTGTTGAATTATTCTCACTATTTGAATTTACAATTTTGCAGATTTCATCACTAAGATACTCTTTTCCTAATCTATTTAAGTGTAGGCCATGCCGAGTGTGGAACTTCCTGTCTAATTTACTTACATCTACAATTTGGACATTTGGATAACTCTTACAAATTTTATGAATTTTTCCATTTGTAGCCTCTATTTCTACATTTACACATGATTTGGGAATTAAATCGTATCTCTGCGGAATGTTTACAATAATGCCATTTGTTTTTTGCATGGATGGCAATGTACCCTTTAAATCTTTGATTACCTTTTTACTCTCATTTCTATAGACGTCGTTTGCTCCAGCGATGATCACTGCGTAGTCCTTTGCAGTAAGAGACGCACACTCTCCTATCATCCCGTTCGTGACATTTGCAATTTGAGCTCCTGGCTTTACTGTCGAAGTGACCTCCATTTCTCTGCTTCTCTCCAATACGCTTGCTGCTACATCTCGCCCGTGGCTATCCGCAAATATCCGCATCTTCCTGGATTTTCTCTTTATCACTTTTTTCTTTTCTTCTTGAGGAAAGTCATCATTTTCTTCGACAAGCACTCCAAATGAATTTGAGACGGGAATTTCAGTTACATGTACTCCATTTATAGGCCTAAGCTTATTCAATCTTACCTTACCAGCAATCACTGTCGACCAAGTTTCCTTGCTTTCCTCTCTGTTTCCTTTTAATTTATTCAACTCTTCCATTAACTTAGCAATATCTTCCTTTAGCAGCTTTATAATTTCGTCTTTTGAGGACAGTTCGTTTCTCAGGTTATGACATTCGCATGACGGTAGCGGTAGGCCTACATTACGACAATCGGCTTCACTTTTCTCCTCATTCAATTTTACCTGAGATCTTGTGATGATTTTATTTGCATTTTTTACTTTTATTTTGCACGACGAACATAAATCCGTTACGGTTACACTACCTGACGAGACACTAACACTGTTTACTGTCGTCATACTAGAGATCTAAGTTAGCCTAGATGTTTACACCAAATTACACTAAATTTATTTTAATTATTACTACCTAATAGAATTAATCTAATTACCTACCAATAAAGAAGAATGTGAAATACGTATATCTTCCAATCGGGTGAAGTCTCGTAAAAGCACCACTGCTCTACTTGGTTCAAACAGTGATTGAAGAAGTCACCGAATCTTTGGATACACGTTCCCACAACTTAGTTTAAGTTTATTAAATTATCAATAAGAATTTCTAAATACTATCAATATTCCGTATTACACTTGATCTAAGGAAAGTAACTTTATAGATTGTAAACCTCTGTTATAATATTTTACCACATTTATCAAATATTTACACTAGCTGCTATTTCACTACACTTTCACTGTGACGACATCTTGCCAACGCAACTATAAGTGTTTGATGGTTATAAAGCAATGACATTTGGTCATACATTTTTATTCAACGTTATTAAGGCACAGAATCATTGCCAGAGGTAGGAATCGTGTATTGTTTAGACAATAAATACGACAGGAACGTTGTTACGTTTCCCTGATTTGTTTTATAGGAAATTAGCATTATCTTTGTAGGTAAATGGTAGAGGAATGTGCTGTAGGGTGGAAGTTCCCGAGGGACCTAATCCGCATCCTTACGCCCGAGATTTTCATAGATTATCATTGTTCCTGAGTAGATAGAGAACCCTACTGTTTTGTAGTTAGTTACTATAGCACATTCCGTTAAGAAAAGTCCTGTCGCTTATTCTGAGTGTTTTCGCCAAGTAGCACCATGCTGTTTTTTAGCCGGGACTTCAAGATGCTACAATCCACTATGATTTCCAGCCTGGGATTTTGGTGGATCATCCAGATATAAGGGTGCAGTACCATCCCAGCATTTGTCTGCAGTAGAGGTGGGAAACCACATAAAACCACTTCCAGGATGGCTGAGGTGGGCATAGAACCCTCCTCTACTCAGTTGCCTCATGAGGCTGAGTGCACTCCAGAATTAAATTTCTTTGCAATGTGTATGTCAGTTCAATCTACACCGGGTGAGTTAGCCGAGGTCGTTGCGGCATGACTGTAGGCAGTCGCTCACATCCGGGAGGCGAGGAGGTTCGAATCCCCCCGCCGGCAACCTTGAAGATGGTCTTCTGTGGTTTCCCATCTTCCTTCCAGGCAAATGCCGGGGTTGGTCCCTAACTATAGGCCACAGCCGATACCTTCCAACTCCTCGACCCTCCCATCCAACATTCCTCCCCAACGGTACTTGTAGCTCACCCATTTTGTGTCCGTCTCGAAGCAGCTACAAAACTGGCGAGCCGAACATGTCCTCGGACACTCCCGGCACTAAAAAGCCATACGCTTAAAAAAAAAGTCCAATCTACGGCTCAAATGACACAAATCTTCCATTTCTGGACATCATAAGGAGTTTCATCGATAACTGTCATACATCAAAAATTGCGGCATGGATGTTGTTTAATTTAAGGCCTTTGCGACATCGTGGTCATGTTGTCCCTTGTACATAGGTGTGTGTGTGTGTGGGCTCTGTCTGATAACCTGTGTCATTGTAATGGCTGTAGTAGTGTGTGTCTTTGTAATTGAAGCTAGGATTTTGAAGAAGGTGGCCGTAGTTTTAAGCTAGGAACCATCCCGACATTTGTTAGTTATTGTTTTAAGGGGCGAAACAGCGATGTCATCTGCCCCTCACAGCTTTTGCCTGGAGTAGAAGTTGGAAAACACGGAAAACCACTGTGTGGGACTCGAACCGTCTCTTCTCCGTTTCGCCTCACGATACTGGGCATGCCCAGTTCCAATTCTCAGACCAGAATTAAATTTATTGGCAGAGCCAGGTGATCACTTTCGTGATACTTTCAATGTTTAGCTTGGCCCATTTGTCGGTCAAATTTTGTTTCTTGTTACCGAGATCCCCGAATGGTAATTATTTCTTTGTAAATGTATTAATTGCTTAAACCAAATGCATAATTTTGTTATCAATC
The DNA here is from genome assembly GCA_946902985.2 of Meconema thalassinum. Taxonomy (NCBI): domain Eukaryota; kingdom Metazoa; phylum Arthropoda; class Insecta; order Orthoptera; family Tettigoniidae; genus Meconema; species Meconema thalassinum. Next base: position 696,118,248 of record OX336390.1, read on the forward strand.
ACCTATCCATAGATATTATAGTTCTTACCTTGAAGTGTTCCAGTCGCTCGCTACCTCAAGCTTCCTCACTCCCGGCATACACGGCATATACTGGCTCATCTGCGGTCTGCTGAGCAGGGTCGACTGACGTCACCCTGACTTTCGTTCGACCAATGGCAGGTCTTTGTCTGGTCGGGCAATCTCCAGCCTTCGAGATTGTTCCATGATCACTATTTAAGACGCCACCTGCTGGCGTTCGCCACTCACTTCTGATCAATCATCATTCTGATCACATCGTCATTCAGATCAGCGCTGCCACACCGCATGGCACTATCGCCAGTCGCTGCTTCACCTCGCTGCTACGTCACGAGGCCTCTACTCTGATACATCGCTCAAGAGGACAGGAATGTTTGCCAGCCGCAGCACACTGCAAGTTTCACCTTAGATGGTGTATCTCACTTTAAATTTCGAGGAAGCAGCAGTCTTCCTGGCCGCACTCAATGTCAACTTATACTCAGTCACCGCCTGGACGCTACCAGTGTCAAACCGTCACCAGAAGGGAAAAGAAGAGTTGAATATCCATCTTTTCGGAATATGCATCTTGAGGCCATGAGCGCCTCCCCCCCCCCCCCCCCCCCCGAAGAAACCGTGGAGGACTTTTAAAACAGTTTTAGGCTACTGGAACTTTTATGGAGCTGGCTCAACAATTTGAAAGATAAGTTCAAACTTGATAAAGAATTGAATATTTTACTCTCATCATACATTTCATCTTTTTTAATGGTTCTTTTATTAATATGCATATTATATTTCAATTCCAATTTCTCTCAAATCTAAGCAAGCCTTAACATTGTTTTTTTCATCATTAATCAGGGTACTGTCACCAGACCCTCTCCATTTGTTAAGATTTAAAACTAATTATTCTCTGCATATCCCAGTTGTGTGCATTTATTGTGCATTTTAATGTTATTTAAAGAAAATTGTTGTCTCAATAAATATTATTTATACCTTGTTAACTAAACTTTTGTTTTCTGGTAATGTACTTTTATGCCCATTGCATCGCACCGCTTCAGTCTTTTCGCTTTTAACAGTAGCTATTTTGGTTAAGCTTAAACCTACTTCGCGTTCTCCCGTATGGGGAAGTTTTAGGGCAGAACTTTCTCCACCAGGAATCGAACCCAGGACCTTTGGATCCACAGTCTCAATGCAATCCCTGAGACTACATAATGCGGAGGCTGTTACAACCTTATCATAATGATAGAGGTTTACATTTTGCCATTAAGAATGATATTTGAGAAAACCCTATAGGCCTATACCATCCTGTTAGAAACAGATGGGTAATCTGTTCATCGTATTTCTCTGCTTTGACTAATAGGCCTCTTGAGAATAGCCAATATTAAAAGCTCTAGCGAAGACTGGATTTGATTTGCTTGGGAACTGTTTTTATTATACCATTGTCACAAACAAGACACAAGGATTCCCTTAAAATATCCACCAACATTTGCATAATCTCAGGCAATTATTCGGCAACAATACAGATACGCCAGTTTTGTGCACTGCTATGCGCCCCAACTTAACCTGACTGTAGCACATGCAGCAAGTCATAACCAGCAAGTACGAGTGCTTTTTTTTTTTCAATTTGACTGACATAACCAACTTCTTCAGCAATTCCCCCCCCCCCCCAATGGATTCATTTTCTGGACAAGGTTTTTGGCAAAATAATCCCTAATGCTTCTACCTGGGTAGTTTATTAGCTGAGGAATAACCCACCCACCAAGGGAAGATGATTAAGAGAAGGAAGTAGATTTTGGATTGGAGAAAAAGGATAGAAAAATAGGAGGAGAGTCCCACAAAAGTTATGAATTTGACTTTCAATACATTTAGAAGCGGTTGCCACCGCAAATCCGTGCTCGGATACCCAAAGTGAGTACGAGCTTGGTCGAAGCTGACGGGAACCGCAGCTAAGACTTGGGCAGTTTGCCAGAGAAAGGCTTTAGTGTATTTCCTCCCAAGCACGAATAAAAGTACTATAGGGAAGGGTGATGGTCTGGCCAGACAGATAGTAAAAGCTTTATTGAGTATGAACGAGGGCATAAACCTAGGAAGAGCTAGGAAAGCCAGGATCCTGCCTAACTGTAGTATCAGAGAAATGATGAATCCAAAAACAAATATTTAATTTATTTAACAAATTAGAGGAAGTTGATATCTTTAACAATTAAATATGTTTCAATCTTATTAACAATTTGGGGTCGCAGACCTCCGACAACATGTAGAAATTGCTCCAGGCAAATAATAATTTTTAAGGTTTTAAACCTGGTACTAAAATCTTGATAAGATTAAAGTTTAAACATTTATAAGAGTACAAGGAGTGTACTATAAGAAATTTCTGAAAGAATATTCTAGAGAGAACAACAACTTTCAAGCTAACTATAAGGAAAACATAAAGCATAAAAATAGAAGTTCCTACAACTTCTTATATTTAAACAGGATTACTTTATGAGAATTATACAAAGGAGGGCAGGTCACTTACTGTGAAACCTGAAGAGGTAATCAAAAAGAAGGTTCTAGACTTCCTATGTTTAATTAGAAATCACGAGCCAAATGGGGCAGTTTACATTTCGTGAGACCTAAACATGACTCGCTCAAGAGTTTAAAGAATTGTTTTCCCTGATTATAGGAAAGGAACAATGTGATTTGAAACTTGTATCACACAAGCAATTATGCAAAATTTAATTAATGTTAAACTAGCAAAGTTGGAAGGGCACTTCGTGAGTGACACCTTATAGAAAAGTTACAATTTTATTAATATGGGTGGTTAGTAGAAGGTTGAGGAAAGATCATTGGGATATAGGATCAATGTTCATGGCCGTATTTAATATAACCGGACGATCGCGACGCGGTAGAAACGTGGAGCAAGCACTGGTTATCACTATAGTCTGTAAAGATTGATGCAAAGTTCACTATAGAAACTCGAAAGTTCATGAGAAAGAAAGTTTTTTCAATGCTGAAAAGAACTGGTTGCACTAGGTAGGCGAGAGTCTATTTCTTGAGAAAGTTGTAAATTACAATTAAATGTGCCATAGAAAATTCCAGCGGTGGACGAAAATTCACTATTGTAGTAATTTAGAAGTGAGATTCTTCAATTTTAAATAGCATTCTCACAAGTAAGTGAGAAATACATGACGGCAGGACTTGCAGATAAAGTACAAGATCTGGAAGGTTCCAGAACGATCTTAGCAGAAAAATGGGGTTAATGAAAATCCAACGGAGGAACTAGCTTGGTGAATTATAGACAGCGGGTATTTAGATAATATCCCACGTGGTGAGAAGATTTCTCATTTAGTTAGCGTAGGAAAAGCTACTTTCTATTGAGTTTGGCTTAGACAGACAAAAGCTCAACATAGCAAATCCCTCGAAGAATGATTTTGCCCCAAATAATTAATCTCACGCTGTCTATAAAATATCGTTAAAAGCATGTAATCGTTAAAATCATGAAGATGAGGTTAAAACTTGAAGCTGTACTTATCTTGGTTAAATGTTGATAGGGAAGATCCCTTTGACGGATGCCTAGAGTTCCAACATGGCGTGGAGTGAAGAAAGTGTCTCTTGGTTAGAGGAGACTGGCTTGAGTTGAGCCCTGACTGATCGAGTCAACTGCCGACTTAGTAGTGAGAGCTGCTCAACGGAGCACGGAGGGACCGAGGAAGGGGAAAAGAGTGGGGGGTAGGAGACAAAAGGAGAACATATAAGTATTGCCAATATTGTAACAAAAAATGATCTCTTGCTGAGCTGGTCTTCAAAGAGATGATAACAGTTGATACTAGCGCAGCATGGTGAGTAAAGAGGTAGACGTAGTCCTCTTGCTCATGGAGATAATAGCTGGCGATGGTAACAGGATCTGGTAGCCAAATGGATATGGAATTCCTCTTGCGCGAGGAAGAGTTGAAGAGCTTCAGAGATTCGTTGTTATATGACGCTAGGTGGGTCATAGAATATATATCTGGAACAGACTCATACAAAATATAAGCGACCTGAACCCCTAAGAGAGAACAGAAGATCATTGTTGGTGTCTGACAAAGAGGAAGGAAAGAACATGCAAAAACATTGAAAATTATAATCTCAGGTACCGTGTATTCCAAGAATGCACCATACTGGGAGGGGCAGACACCAACAGCGAACAAGAAAAACAAGTACAGTAATAAGCAATTGCGGAGAAGTAGTCTTGTGATCTGACCATTAGTGGTCAAGACTCTGAATACCCTGACTCTCCTATCTCTTCCAGGGTAACACTCGGTCACTTTTCCAAAAGGCCAGACTAGGGGGGGGGGGGTGAAACATCCCTAACTAAGACCAAGTCTCCCACTTGAATGTCGGGACTGGAAAGAAACCACTTCTGCCTCCCTTGCAAGGAAGTTAAATATTCCAAGTTCCACCTCTTCCAAAAGGAATTGCGGAGGGCTTCAAGTTTACGCCAAGCGATAGGTAAATCAGAATCCCTGAAAGAATTAGGAAGGGGAGGATGGGCAGAGAGAGAAGTGCGTGTAAGGAAGCGACCAGGTGTAAGTGGAAGGAGGTCATCAGGGTCATGGGAAAGCGGAGTTAAAAGGCGAGAATTATCAACACTTTCAATCACGAAATAGCTGGAAGCTGAGGGAAATAAAGCACTAGTAAAGATTGCGATACGATGAGAAAGAAGAATTGACAAGTTTAAACAAAGCGTATAGAAACAAGTACATCTATTCAGGACAAGAATATACCAAATAAACAAAGAAACTATGCGAGTAGAAAGCAAGAACGCCATAGGTAACAAACGAGTAGCCATAAACAATGACCTTAAGTCACAATAAGCATCAAAGGGGTCACTCAGGAAAATACTTAAGTCAGCGAGAAACGTGACATAACAAGTACGAATGCAAAAACACATCGAATGTAACGACGAGAAAAAGTAAGTTTGTTCATCAATGAACAATAAGATTTCAAAATATGTAAGCAAAGTGAAATACATGAGCGCGTGAGAAATACGCAACGAAGTTTTGAAACAAGGAACGAAGCAGTTATAGAATACGAGCATGAGTAAGTGAAAGACGCAGGCAAGCGCGGCCTTGACACACATAGTAAAGGGAGATAAGGCATATAAATAGCTGAAAGAGTCCTTAACTGGAACAAGTTTATTTTGGGAAGTAGGTGAACGGCTTCTGTACTTGCAGGAGCGGCTCACTAGACAATGGTTGGCAATCAGCCAAAGTTGAGATAAGAGAAACTTGCTTTGAACTGTGTCAAGCGTACAGGAAATAAACAGTGACTTGACCTTCCTCAGGCTTGTATACAAACAAGTCTGACAAACAAGCAGTTCAAAGTACACAAACAACATTTGTTGAATCAGCTGTAACTTAAAGCAGATATTCAGGTTGACCGGCATGCAGTCAATCGTAACTTGGACGTGAAAAAGCAATTTAAAGCTATATGAAATAGAGTAGGAAATCAATTTTGCATAATTGAGAGGATCACGAAATCGGACAATTTTCAACAGAAAGAAGCTTAATTCTTCCGAACAGAGAAGAAAAGCTGGGACATCGAGAAGAAGGTTATGCATAAGAATAGTTATTCTAGATGTTAGGGAATTCAGATTTTCAAGCGGTTTCAAATTGTGAGGAAGGAGGGAGGAGCCGACCGTGGCCATCCTTCTAAATAAGGAAAGAAGTGAAACATGGCTTACAGCGAAATGATGGTGACTGATAGCCATGGTTTTACACAAGGGGAAGATAGTTTTCGAGAAAGAGTTTAAGCAATTACCTGCTATAAAAAATGACATGAGAAGGTAAACGAAATAACACAAAGCAAGGCGAACTTGAATGGCCATCTTGTGCGGGAAGAAGGAAAAACCATTTAAACAACTTACAGAGGTAGCGTAGTTGTTCACGATAAGACATCGTTTCGGTAAGTGTTTTCCAAAAATATTGAGATCTGAAACATGAGCGTTCTCTTTTTCAGAAATGGGATTTATGTCAGCTGTAACGAAATGACATTGCGCTTTTGTTTGAACACTGGTATGTTAGATTTCACCAGTAATAACCCAACCAAAATCGGTGTCTCTGGCGACCACGGTTGAAGATAACTTGCGTGTTTGTTTGCGAAGGCACTTCCAAAAAACATTGGCACTGAAAAGTACATCAATGGGACCTTGAGCATTAAGCTGAGGATCGGCTAACCTTAAGTGCGAGGGAATGTTTAAACCGGAAGTATTAATAGAGTGACTTGGAGTGTCCTTGCCAATACTGGTAAGAATGAGACAGTTTAAATTAAGATTGGTGTTTCTTTGGCAAACGTCTCTGATTTTCAATTTTGAAGACTGCAAAACTTGAGTTTTCAAATTGTCAATGCCGGTCACATTGATAGAAGTCGGCGATGACGAAAGACCTAGTTTTTTAATCAACGATTGCGAAACAAAGTTGTGCGTTGAAGCGGAATCGAGAAGACCACGGGTTCGAAACCAATTTCCAAATTTATCTTGGATTTCGAATTGTACAGTGGTCAAAAGGGTTTGCGCACTGTGAGAAATTTCGGCATTAGAAATGCAGGAAGAAGCATTAGTTTGTTCGGAGCTGCTCTGCATGGAGCTTGAAGAGGCAGGTACTGATGACCTCGATTTATCGTGAACGTGCAATAAAGAATGATGCGGTTTTTTGCAATGAAAACAGAGATTAGATGACGAGCAGTTTGAAGAAGAATGCTTAGGTGACAAGCAATTGAAACAATGTTTGCTATTCAAGACAAACTTCCTTCGATCTTCGACAGACAATTCTTTAAAGGATTTGCACGAATACAATGTGTGAAGCTTTTTACAGAGCGTGCATTTTAACGATTTGTTAAGCGGCCTGATATGTTCTCTTGCATGATTGAAAGAAGAACGGGGTTGCTTGTTCTCGACAGATGGGGGCTGATGTCCCTTTGAAGAAGCAAGGTTTTTCTCAAAAATTTGACACTGCTGATTCGTTTCGACCTTTTCGCACTGAAATGCGAGTGCTGTAAGGACTTGGCATCGGCTGTTAAGAAACGAGATTAAGTGTTCGAAGGAAAATTCTTCCTTGCGAGCGAGTTCAATTTCCCAAGCCTTTAAAGTTGAAAAATCGAATCTTGATGTAGCCAGATGAATGAGAATAGTGTCCCATGTTTGGACAGGCTGCTTGAGTTGGTATAATGCTCTGACATTCAACTGTATGGAATCTAAGAGGTCTCTTAAAGAGGTGACGTCATTAGGTTTGACGGCTGGCAGGCTGAAGAGACTGCGTATGTGGCGAGCTACACTCAAACGTAAAGTGTCATATCTCTCTTTAAGGAGATTAAAGGCGACGTGGTAGTTGTCTGCGCTTAAAGGCAGTGACTCCACTAAGGCTAAGGCCTCACCTTCCAAAGACACACGAAGGAAATAAAATTTATGTATGTAAGGGATCTCGGTATTTTCATGAGTTAGGGAGCAGTAAAGTTCATAAAAAGAATACCATTCACCTTCCTTGCCTGAGAAATGCGGTAGGCTTATCTTAGGAAGTAACGGTTTCGGTTTGTTTTCGTGAACTGAAGCGGGTGCGAACTGGGCCGGATTGATGACCTTAATGTCCGGTTCTGAGATATTGCGGATCAGTTGGTGGGCCTTGGCAATCCCTTCAAAGTACAAGGGTTCGACCTCGTCCCGATCCGATTGAAGTTCTGGGCAAGCGGATTCAATCTCGGTTTGAATTTGATCATAATAATCATAAGACCGTTCGTACAACTTAAGGCGATGTGTCAAGATGTCTAAATCACACTCGGCGGGATTTAACTTGTTGATAAAATTTCTGAATCTAGTGAGTTGCCCTTTATAGGAAGAACGTCTAGCAATGAGAGTTTCGTCTTTTTCAGTAGGAGCCATGATAAAGAGAATAAATTGAAATACAACTCACGAAACTGTAGAACCTTGGAGATGCTGTCAAGTTTGCAGCAGCGAATGGGTAGAAAGAACAGGACACACCATAGGAGACAGGAGCGGCCTCTTTCCCGTTCACAGGCTTTGCATGATGTAGTTATAGCTGAAAAATCCAAAGCAGATATTAATAATTTGCCAAGTATTGTCAAATGACACTTGACAAACAATGGAAATAGAAAATGGACACTCCCGGGTTTCGGCACCAAATTTTGGGTAGTTTATTAGCTGAGGAATAACCCACCCACCAAGGGAAGATGATTAAGAGAAGGAAGTAGATTTTGGATTGGAGAAAAAGGATAGAAAAATAGGAGGAGAGTCCCACAAAAGTTATGAATTTGACTTTCAATACATTTAGAAGCGGTTGCCACCGCAAATCCGTGCTCGGATACCTAAAGTGAGTACGAGCTTGGTCGAAGCTGACGGGAACCGCAGCTAAGACTTGGGCAGTTTGCCAGAGAAAGGCTTTAGTGTATTTCCTCCCAAGCACGAATAAAAGTACTATAGGGAAGGGTGATGGTCTGGCCAGACAGATAGTAAAAGCTTTATTGAGTATGAACGAGGGCATAAACCTAGGAAGAGCTAGGAAAGCCAGGATCCTGCCTAACTGTAGTATCAGAGAAATGATGAATCCAAAAACAAATATTTAATTTATTTAACAAATTAGAGGAAGTTGATATCTTTAACAATTAAATATGTTTCAATCTTATTAACAATTTGGGGTCGCAGACCTCCGACAACATGTAGAAATTGCTCCAGGCAAATAATAATTTTTAAGGTTTTAAACCTGGTACTAAAATCTTGATAAGATTAAAGTTTAAACATTTATAAGAGTACAAGGAGTGTACTATAAGAAATTTCTGAAAGAATATTCTAGAGAGAACAACAACTTTCAAGCTAACTATAAGGAAAACATAAAGCATAAAAATAGAAGTTCCTACAACTTCTTATATTTAATCAGGATTACTTTATGAGAATTATACAAAGGAGGGCAGGTCACTTACTGTGAAACCTGAAGAGGTAATCAAAAAGAAGGTTCTAGACTTCCTATGTTTAATTAGAAATCACGAGCCAAATGGGGCAGTTTACATTTCGTGAGACCTAAACATGACTCGCTCAAGAGTTTAAAGAATTGTTTTCCCTGATTATAGGAAAGGAACAATGTGATTTGAAACTTGTATCACACAAGCAATTATGCAAAATTTAATTAATGTTAAACTAGCAAAGTTGGAAGGGCACTTCGTGAGTGACACCTTATAGAAAAGTTACAATTTTATTAATATGGGTGGTTAGTAGAAGGTTGAGGAAAGATCATTGGGATATAGGATCAATGTTCATGGCCGTATTTAATATAACCGGACGATCGCGACGCGGTAGAAACGTGGAGCAAGCACTGGTTATCACTATAGTCTGTAAATATTGATGCAAAGTTCACTATAGAAACTCGAAAGTTCATGAGAAAGAAAGTTTTTTCAATGCTGAAAAGAACTGGTTGCACTAGGTAGGCGAGAGTCTATTTCTTGAGAAAGTTGTAAATTACAATTAAATGTGCCATAGAAAATTCCAGCGGTGGACGAAAATTCACTATTGTAGTAATTTAGAAGTGAGATTCTTCAATTTTAAATAGCATTCTCACAAGTAAGTGAGAAATACATGACGGCAGGACTTGCAGATAAAGTACAAGATCTGGAAGGTTCCAGAACGATCTTAGCAGAAAAATGGGGTTAATGAAAATCCAACGGAGGAACTAGCTTGGTGAATTATAGACAGCGGGTATTTAGATAATATCCCACGTGGTGAGAAGATTTCTCATTTAGTTAGCGTAGGAAAAGCTACTTTCTATTGAGTTTGGCTTAGACAGACAAAAGCTCAACATAGCAAATCCCTCGAAGAATGATTTTGCCCCAAATAATTAATCTCACGCTGTCTATAAAATATCGTTAAAAGCATGTAATCGTTAAAATCATGAAGATGAGGTTAAAACTTGAAGCTGTACTTATCTTGGTTAAATTTTGATAGGGAAGATCCCTTTGACGGATGCCTAGAGTTCCAACATGGCGTGGAGTGAAGAAAGTGTCTCTTGGTTAGAGGAGACTGGCTTGAGTTGAGCCCTGACTGATCGAGTCAACTGCCGACTTAGTAGTGAGAGCTGCTCAACGGAGCACGGAGGGACCGAGGAAGGGGAAAAGAGTGGGGGGTAGGAGACAAAAGGAGAACATATAAGTATTGCCAATATTGTAACAAAAAAATGATCTCTTGCTGAGCTGGTCTTCAAAGAGTTGATAACAGTTGATACTAGCGCAGCATGGTGAGTAAAGAGGTAGACGTAGTCCTCTTGCTCATGGAGATAATAGCTGGCGATGGTAACAGGATCTGGTAGCCAAATGGATATGGAATTCCTCTTGCGCGAGGAAGAGTTGAAGAGCTTCAGAGATTCGTTGTTATATGACGCTAGGTGGGTCATAGAATATATATCTGGAACAGACTCATACAAAATATAAGCGACCTGAACCCCTAAGAGAGAACAGAAGATCATTGTTGGTGTCTGACAAAGAGGAAGGAAAGAACATGCAAAAACATTGAAAATTATAATCTCAGGTACCGTGTATTCCAAGAATGCACCATACTGGGAGGGGAAGACACCAACAGCGAACAAGAAAAACAAGTACAGTAATAAGCAATTGCGGAGAAGTAGTCTTGTGATCTGACCATTAGTGGTCAAGACTCTGAATACCCTGACTCTCCTATCTCTTCCAGGGTAACACTCGGTCACTTTTCCAAAAGGCCAGACTAGGGGGGGGGGGTGAAACATCCCTAACTAAGACCAAGTCTCCCACTTGAATGTCGGGACTGGAAAGAAACCACTTCTGCCTCCCTTGCAAGGAAGTTAAATATTCCAAGTTCCACCTCTTCCAAAAGGAATTGCGGAGGGCTTCAAGTTTACGCCAAGCGATAGGTAAATCAGAATCCCTGAAAGAATTAGGAAGGGGAGGATGGGCAGAGAGAGAAGTGCGTGTAAGGAAGCGACCAGGTGTAAGTGGAAGGAGGTCATCAGGGTCATGGGAAAGCGGAGTTAAAAGGCGAGAATTATCAACACTTTCAATCACGAAATAGCTGGAAGCTGAGGGAAATAAAGCACTAGTAAAGATTGCGATACGATGAGAAAGAAGAATTGACAAGTTTAAACAAAGCGTATAGAAACAAGTACATCTATTCAGGACAAGAATATACCAAATAAACAAAGAAACTATGCGAGTAGAAAGCAAGAACGCCATAGGTAACAAACGAGTAGCCATAAACAATGACCTTAAGTCACAATAAGCATCAAAGGGGTCACTCAGGAAAATACTTAAGTCAGCGAGAAACGTGACATAACAAGTACGAATGCAAAAACACATCGAATGTAACGACGAGAAAAAGTAAGTTTGTTCATCAATGAACAATAAGATTTCAAAATATGTAAGCAAAGTGAAATACATGAGCGCGTGAGAAATACGCAACGAAGTTTTGAAACAAGGAACGAAGCAGTTATAGAATACGAGCATGAGTAAGTGAAAGACGCAGGCAAGCGCGGCCTTGACACACATAGTAAAGGGAGATAAGGCATATAAATAGCTGAAAGAGTCCTTAACTGGAACAAGTTTATTTTGGGAAGTAGGTGAACGGCTTCTGTACTTGCAGGAGCGGCTCACTAGACAATGGTTGGCAATCAGCCAAAGTTGAGATAAGAGAAACTTGCTTTGAACTGTGTCAAGCGTACAGGAAATAAACAGTGACTTGACCTTCCTCAGGCTTGTATACAAACAAGTCTGACAAACAAGCAGTTCAAAGTACACAAACAACATTTGTTGAATCAGCTGTAACTTAAAGCAGATATTCAGGTTGACCGGCATGCAGTCAATCGTAACTTGGACGTGAAAAAGCAATTTAAAGCTATATGAAATAGAGTAGGAAATCAATTTCGCATAATTGAGAGGATCACGAAATCGGACAATTTTCAACAGAAAGAAGCTTAATTCTTCCGAACAGAGAAGAAAAGCTGGGACATCGAGAAGAAGGTTATGCATAAGAATAGTTATTCTAGATGTTAGGGAATTCAGATTTTCAAGCGGTTTCAAATTGTGAGGAAGGAGGGAGGAGCCGACCGTGGCCATCCTTCTAAATAAGGAAAGAAGTGAAACATGGCTTACAGCGAAATGATGGTGACTGATAGCCATGGTTTTACACAAGGGGAAGATAGTTTTCGAGAAAGAGTTTAAGCAATTACCTGCTATAAAAAATGACATGAGAAGGTAAACGAAATAACACAAAGCAAGGCGAACTTGAATGGCCATCTTGTGCGGGAAGAAGGAAAAACCATTTAAACAACTTACAGAGGTAGCGTAGTTGTTCACGATAAGACATCGTTTCGGTAAGTGTTTTCCAAAAATATTGAGATCTGAAACATGAGCGTTCTCTTTTTCAGAAATGGGATTTATGTCAGCTGTAACGAAATGACATTGCGCTTTTGTTTGAACACTGGTATGTTAGATTTCACCAGTAATAACCCAACCAAAATCGGTGTCTCTGGCGACCACGGTTGAAGATAACTTGCGTGTTTGTTTGCGAAGGCACTTCCAAAAAACATTGGCACTGAAAAGTACATCAATGGGACCTTGAGCATTAAGCTGAGGATCGGCTAACCTTAAGTGCGAGGGAATGTTTAAACCGGAAGTATTAATAGAGTGACTTGGAGTGTCCTTGCCAATACTGGTAAGAATGAGACAGTTTAAATTAAGATTGGTGTTTCTTTGGCAAACGTCTCTGATTTTCAATTTTGAAGACTGCAAAACTTGAGTTTTCAAATTGTCAATGCCGGTCACATTGATAGAAGTCGGCGATGACGAAAGACCTAGTTTTTTAATCAACGATTGCGAAACAAAGTTGTGCGTTGAAGCGGAATCGAGAAGACCACGGGTTCGAAACCAATTTCCAAATTTATCTTGGATTTCGAATTGTACAGTGGTCAAAAGGGTTTGCGCACTGTGAGAAATTTCGGCATTAGAAATGCAGGAAGAAGCATTAGTTTGTTCGGAGCTGCTCTGCATGGAGCTTGAAGAGGCAGGTACTGATGACCTCGATTTATCGTGAACGTGCAATAAAGAATGATGCGGTTTTTTGCAATGAAAACAGAGATTAGATGACGAGCAGTTTGAAGAAGAATGCTTAGGTGACAAGCAATTGAAACAATGTTTGCTATTCAAGACAAACTTCCTTCGATCTTCGACAGACAATTCTTTAAAGGATTTGCACGAATACAATGTGTGAAGCTTTTTACAGAGCGTGCATTTTAACGATTTGTTAAGCGGCCTGATATGTTCTCTTGCATGATTGAAAGAAGAACGGGGTTGCTTGTTCTCGACAGATGGGGGCTGATGTCCCTTTGAAGAAGCAAGGTTTTTCTCAAAAATTTGACACTGCTGATTCGTTTCGACCTTTTCGCACTGAAATGCGAGTGCTGTAAGGACTTGGCATCGGCTGTTATGGAACGAGATTAAGTGTTCGAAGGAAAATTCTTCCTTGCGAGCGAGTTCAATTTCCCAAGCCTTTAAAGTTGAAAAATCGAATCTTGATGTAGCCAGATGAATGAGAATAGTGTCCCATGTTTGGACAGGCTGCTTGAGTTGGTATAATGCTCTGACATTCAACTGTATGGAATCTAAGAGGTCTCTTAAAGAGGTGACGTCATTAGGTTTGACGGCTGGCAGGCTGAAGAGACTGCGTATGTGGCGAGCTACACTCAAACGTAAAGTGTCATATCTCTCTTTAAGGAGATTAAAGGCGATGTGGTAGTTGTCTGCGCTTAAAGGCAGTGACTCCACTAAGGCTAAGGCCTCACCTTCCAAAGACACACGAAGGAAATAAAATTTATGTATGTAAGGGATCTCGGTATTTTCATGAGTTAGGGAGCAGTAAAGTTCATAAAAAGAATACCATTCACCTTCCTTGCCTGAGAAATGCGGTAGGCTTATCTTAGGAAGTAACGGTTTCGGTTTGTTTTCGTGAACTGAAGCGGGTGCGAACTGGGCCGGATTGATGACCTTAATGTCCGGTTCTGAGATATTGCGGATCAGTTGGTGGGCCTTGGCAATCCCTTCAAAGTACAAGGGTTCGACCTCGTCCCGATCCGATTGAAGTTCTGGGCAAGCGGATTCAATCTCGGTTTGAATTTGATCATAATAATCATAAGACCGTTCGTACAACTTAAGGCGATGTGTCAAGATGTCTAAATCACACTCGGCGGGATTTAACTTGTTGATAAAATTTCTGAATCTAGTGAGTTGCCCTTTATAGGAAGAACGTCTAGCAATGAGAGTTTCGTCTTTTTCAGTAGGAGCCATGATAAAGAGAATAAATTGAAATACAACTCACGAAACTGTAGAACCATGGAGATGCTGTCAAGTTTGCAGCAGCGAATGGGTAGAAAGAACAGGACACACCATAGGAGACAGGAGCGGCCTCTTTCCCGTTCACAGGCTTTGCATGATGTAGTTATAGCTGAAAAATCCAAAGCAGATATTAATAATTTGCCAAGTATTGTCAAATGACACTTGACAAACAATGGAAATAGAAAATGGACTCTCCCGGGTTTCGGCACCAAATTTTGGGTAGTTTATTAGCTGAGGAATAACCCACCCACCAAGGGAAGATGATTAAGAGAAGGAAGTAGATTTTGGATTGGAGAAAAAGGATAGAAAAATAGGAGGAGAGTCCCACAAAAGTTATGAATTTGACTTTCAATACATTTAGAAGCGGTTGCCACCGCAAATCCGTGCTCGGATACCTAAAGTGAGTACGAGCTTGGTCGAAGCTGACGGGAACCGCAGCTAAGACTTGGGCAGTTTGCCAGAGAAAGGCTTTAGTGTATTTCCTCCCAAGCACGAATAAAAGTACTATAGGGAAGGGTTGTAGCGTGTTTTTCGAGGGGTTTTATGCAACTGGCATAAGTCAGTAGGAAGCCATTCTATATTTATTTACGCGGCAAATTGTTCAGCCAAGAGAATTTTTCATGGTAATTTATTATTATTATTAATTTATTATAATTATTATTAAGGTATTTTCGGAGCATTTTATAAAAATTATTAGCATTCAGATAGGTTTTCTATGTCTTAGAAAACGCTATCCAGCAAATTATTACGAACGACGATATCATAGAGAATTATCTGATTACGGAATTTTACGGAGTTTTGTCAGTTAGGGTATTTGAGAGACATGACTCACTGGGATTTCAAGTACAAGCTGATTCCTGTCGAGAAGTATTGCGCAAGGCTGGGTCGCAAGGTCTAGAAAAGGCGAATTGTTGAAACGGAAATCGACTTCTCCCTCCCGCGGAGTGTAATGAGGAAGGAGTGGGGATCTAGCGCGGAGGGTGCAGCCAATCAAGGAGGACGACGTAAGCTAGATGTCGGTACCATGGTAGGGGAGCCGGCGTGTGGATATATCGTTCGACGCGCCGTGAAACGTGGTCTATCTGTGAAATACTTGAGGAGTATGGATACGTGTGCGAGTCGCTCCGATGTTCAGTGGAGTTAGCGACGAACTTTTGTAAAACTTGGTTGTACGAGTGTTTGGGTCCGAGGTACGGACCATAGAATTATCTAATCTACCAGCATATCATCATATTCCGACGGAGATGACGACGTCCAGGAGACTGTGGGAAGCACACAGCATCAGCAAGAACGAGGGAAAATGCTTTGGCAATTTCCAGTGGTAAGCGCCAATCACGCAGAAATACGCAATCTCTCATTTTCTTTGTTTTAAATTTCATATTTCAGTAACTTCATAGCTTGGAAATAAGAGTAAAATCAAATTATCAGACTCCGTTTTCACGTAATTTTCTATCGGTAATATTCAAATCACAACGCTCCAATTTAAATTTTGTAGTTATTATTATTATTAATTTTGCTATAACTGTTTTATATAATAAATTCATTTCTTTTACAATGCAATCTTTGCTTTCAGTAGGTAGCATTAGATATAGACCAATTCCTTCTCCTGATACAATTGTTAGTTGGGTTAATGATCAAATCATACCACGATCTGAGTGAATAGAGTCTTGAATGTGTTCTGCCAGAGCTAGACGTTGTTAAATACAAATTTAGATTTCAACATTGCATTGAGGTCTTGGCGCCCATTAAAACAACATAGCTTAGGCAAAGGTAAACAGTTACATTTCTCACCCAACAGTTAGGAGCTAGCAAAACGTTTCATTTGTCGCTACCAACATGGGGCATTAAAAAGACGTTTCATTTGTCGCCGACAACTTGGGGCTGAAAACCTGATAACATTTGTGGAAGGAGAAGGGTATATATTTCTGTGCCTGTATTTTGGGGGTTATTTGTCTGTATCAGTGTATATCATTATGGGGGATGAGAAAGAAAGACAGATGAGGTTACGTAGTGGTCATCAACGGGAG
The DNA here is from genome assembly GCA_946902985.2 of Meconema thalassinum. NCBI lineage: Eukaryota > Metazoa > Arthropoda > Insecta > Orthoptera > Tettigoniidae > Meconema > Meconema thalassinum. Next base: position 696,134,636 of record OX336390.1, read on the forward strand.
AGTGATGATACGAGCAGTATGTCGAGTGATGGTAGTACCGGGGTAGCGGAGGTAAATCCCGATACTGAAACAGGGAGTGTGGGCGGCCAACCAGAATTAAAAACTTTACTTCTCGAGTTCATGTATCAGAACAAAGTTAGTAGTGATGCCTTAAATGCAAAATTAGAACAGAATAATGCAAAATTAGAACAAAACAGTAGGGAAAATAAAGAAAGTACAGACGCTTTAAACGCAAAACTGGAACAAAACAACGCTAAATTAGAACAAAACAGTAGGGAAAATAGAGAGAGTAATGAAACTTTAAACGCCAGATTAGAACAAAACAGTAAGGAAAATAGAGAGAGTACTGAAACTTTAAATGCTAAATTAGAACAAAACAGTAGGGAAATGAGTGACAAATTCGAACTGATTAGAGGTGAGATCAGGGGGGGTGATGGAAGAAAAGGCTAAAGAGATTATTGCAGATGTAGACAGAAAATTAGGAAAAGTACAGGAGGAGTTGGAAATTAGAATCAGTACACAGGCTGAAAATTTAAAAGAACTAGTGCAACTGGAAACACAGCAGGTCAAAAAGCAATTGGGGGGAGAAATTGACAAAATTCAGGTAGCTACTAAAGAGGTTAAGGAACAGCTGGGGGGTAGAATTGAGAAAGTCCACTCACAAATAGTTGCAGAAGTAAATGATTTAAGAGAGAGTAATAGAGAGAGCATTAGCAAGATTGAGGAGAAACAAGCAAAGCTATATGATAAAGTAGAAGAATCAGAAGGAAACATTAAATTAACAGTAAACAGTATTGAGAGGAAGGCTGAGGAGAAAATCGCAGAATTAGAATTAAAATTAAAAGCTAGGATCAGGCAAGAAAATAGTCAGAATAGGCCAGTTTTTGTGAATAGCACACACAGGGAGGTAGAACTGGGTAAGTTCAGCAATCGACAGGGGTGCCCAATGGAGTTCATGAACACTATAGAAAATAAATTCGGGGAGAGGTTGGAAAATGGTAGTATTGAGTGGTGCCAGGTAGTTGAAATTTTAGAACAAGTGTTTGTGGGGGAAACGAGGAATTGGTTTGCTGTCTACAGAGACAAGTTTACTGATATGAATGATTTTAAAATGAAATTCTGTGAAAAGTTCTGGAATGAGGTTATTCAGTCGCAGCATCGTGAGGGAGTAGTGTGTGGTAAATATAACCCTAAAGGAAGCTCCACCATGACCGAATACTTTTTAGGGCAGGTATTAGTGTGTAAATATCTGGATGGCTTGAAGGAGGAAAGTGATGTGGTAAGGTTGCTACTTAGGCACTTTCCCTATAGGATCAAGGAGGCTGCTTGTATCCAGAATGTAAAGACTATATCACAAGTAGAAAATTTGTTAAGCACATTTGATGCACTAGGGAGAGGGGGTTATGAGGACAATTTCAATAGGAACCAGGGTAATAATAATAATAGACCTAACGAAGCCAGGCATCAGGAAGTTCAAGGGAACGGTGGCGAAGGGGCCAACGCTCAAAATAGAAATAATAGTAATCAGCTAAATCAGAACAGAGGAAATGGCTATGGTAATCAGTATCAAGGGAGGAATAATGATTTCAGGGGAAATCAAGGGAGGAACAATGATTACAGGGGAAATCAAGGGAGAAACAATGATTTCAGGGGAAATCAAGGGAGAAATTATAATGACAATAATTACAACCAGAATAGGGGTCAAGGAAGAGGACAGCCTAGTGGTAGTAATATACAGCCAGACAATGACAACACAGCCCAGAACAACCAGACCAGTTTAGTAGTTAGTAGTACTACGGCCAGCTGTAGCGGTTCTTTAAACGCGAACCAGGCTGCGAAGTAAGGTCAGAATCTCAGTCTGTAGCATGCCCTGTCCATACAATTATACAGGAACCCTATGACCTAAATGTAAGAAATGAATTATTACATGAACTAAATGATGAAGGTATTATTCAGGAAGTGGTTAGTAAGAGCCCCATAGTTAAATTTAACGTGTCCGAGGCGTACACAGATGTTTTAATTGATAGTGGTTGTATGAAGAGTTGCATAAGTAGTGCATTTTATGATAAAATGAAAGGAACTGGAGTAAATTTTGAGGAGATGCCAATTAAAAGCACTTTTGTTATCACAGCTGTTGGGAAGAGGTCTAAAGTAATTTCTAAGCAAGTTTTAGTAGACATTAAAATTAATAATCATGTAGAGAAGCAGATTTGCCTTGTAATTCCAAATTTAGTATTCAGTGTTATCTTGGGTTCAGAGTGGCTAAGTAGAGTGTCTGGTAACTTATGTTATGATGTAGGGAGTTTGAAATTTAAATGGGGAGATTCTGAAGTAGAAGTAGCGTTCAATGACCATATTCAGAGAAGTAGTATTGTAGGTGTGATTTGTACTTTAAATGAGATATCGCCAGCCGTAGAGCGGGGTTCTCCATGTTTTGTGGGCAGTGTGATTACGAACGGAAGTCTAGAGGACTCGTTACGTGAGGCTGCATTTCAGGGAAATATAGAGGATGAACAGTGTGTTCGGCTCTATGATGTGTTATGGTGTAATAGGAGAGTTTTTGAGGATCGCATTGGTATGACCAATTGCTATACACATTCATTGAACGTTATTGATAGGTCAGTATTCACAGGACATAGATATCCTGTACCTTTCGCTTATCAGAGTGCAGTTGAGGCACAAATTAATCAGATGCTTGAAGATGGGATTATTGAGCACTCGAACAGTCCATATGTTAATTCTTTGATCACGGTACCCAAGACCGACGGCACTGTTCGTATTTGTTTAGACGCTCGTTTGGTTAACAGTAGAATTAGTTCAGATCAGCTGAAATCTATGTCAATAGAGGAATTAATGCAAACATTTGAGGGGAAGAAGTATTTCACTTGTGTAGATTTGAGTTCCAGTTTTTGGCAAGTGCCACTTATGTACGAAGATAGACCATTTACAGCTTTTAGTCATAAATATAACATTTATCAATTTTGTAGAACACCTTATGGGTTAAAGAGTAGTTCAGCAGCTTTAATTAGGGCTTTAAACATCGCATTAGGGGATGACACAGGAGAGTTTGTAACCATTTACATAGATGATATGGTAGTTAGTTCACGCAGTTTTGAGGAGCATCTACGTCATTTAGATATAGTTTTTCAGAAGTTAGATCAGGCAGGGTTCACTTTGAAGCTGTCTAAGTCGTCATTCTGTCAGTCAGAAGTGACATTTTTAGGTCATAGAGTGTCGAGTAGAGGTGTAACACCAGAAGAAAGTAGGGTTAATAAGATTCTTAACGCAGAGGTTCCACAGAATGTTAAACAGTTAAAAACTTACCTGGGAATTTGCAACTTTTTCAGGAGGTTCGTTCTTAAATACTCAGGGTTGGTAGAACCATTCAGGGAATTGCTTAAAAGTGGGACTCGGTGGAGATGGGAGTCCAAGCATGATCAGGCTTTTAGAGCGCTGAAGGAAGGTTTTGAGAAAGCTGTAGTGCTGAAATATCCGTTAAAAGATAAGGAATATGTGGTTATGACAGATGCTTCACATATAGGCATTGCTGGAGTATTATGTCAGAGAGATGATGAGGGTAATCTGTGCATTGTATCTTTAGCCTCGCGAGGACTGACAGCAGCAGAGAAAAGATACACGATTACTGAGTTAGAGCTTTTAGGTATCGTTTTCAGTTTAGGGAAATTTAGAATGTATTTAGTAGGGGGGAAATTTGAGATCCACACAGATCACCATGCATTACTGTATATGAGAACTTGTAAACTCAGTTCTAACAGAGTTAGTAGGTGGATTCTTGCTCTGCAGGAATACGAATTCACAGTAAAATATATTAAAGGTAAAGATAACATTCTTGCAGACATGCTATCGAGGGACACTAATTTATGTAGGGATTATCCTGTGGTTAAAGCAGAGGACGGTATTTTAATATGTGCATGTGTGGACAGTAGCAACAGGGCATCGTTACAGACACTGAGAAATATGCTAGTGGAGCAACGTGATGACGTTAAGTTAAAGGAGCCACTGGCTAGGTTGGAAATAGGTGAAGAAAAGTATGTGAAAGTAGGACGGTTCACGTACAAGATGCAGGATGGGCTTCTTGCAAGGAAATGTAGGAATAATCGGTGGGCAATATGTGTTCCTGCTACTTTGCGGGAGGAGCTAATTTGGTTCATTCATAGGGAATTAGGACACTTTGGTGCTGCCAAGGTCTTCTATGAAATTGGTCGTGACTTCATTTGGAGTAAAATGGGAAGGGACGTTAGGAGGATTTTAGCTAAGTGTGACACCTGTCAAAGGAGTAAATATCCAGTTAAATATTTAGTGGGAGAGAGATCTGCAGTTCTCACCAGTAGTCCCGGCGAACTACTGTGTGTGGATTTATTTGGCCCGATCGTTAAAGGACAGTACGGCTACGAGTAAATTTTTATAATTATTGACGCTTTTAGTAAGTATGTCAAGCTATATCCGCTAAGGAAAGCCACGGGACTAGCGTGTAGCCGTCTGATCATTAATAAGTATGTACCTGAGTTTGGCATTCCTCTCAGGATACTATCTGACAGTGGACCACAGTTTACTGCAAAGAAATGGAGAACCAGTATGCAGGAAGCTGGTATAACACACGTTCATTCCTCTGTAAGGTACCCTCAGGGTAATTCTGCAGAGCGTCCATTAAGGGAAGTGGCTCGTCTTTTTCGAACTCTAGTGCATGACAAGCATGCGGCCTGGGTTGGACATCTTCCCAAGGTCGAGACTTGGCTGAATTCTGTCCAGCATGAGAGCACGAAATTGACGCCATACGAAGTTCACTTCGGAAAAAGACCACAAAATGAACTAGCAAGGGTGTTGGGATTAAATGAGGGTAAGCAACCGGGGATGGATTACATTGTCCAGTTGGCGAAACAGAATTTATCTAAGTCAGCACAAAAGAGAATTCGCCAACAAAAAGAAACTAAATTTGACCTATTCGAGCCGGGAGACAGAGTCTTACTTAGAGTGCCGAAACAGTCAAATAAGCTAGAAAAAGTCATGTCCAAGTTCTTTTATCTCTACGAGGGCCCATTTATAGTTTCCAAACGTATTGGCAAAACAGCATATGTGCTGGAGAATAGTGAGGGAAACAGATTATACGGAACGTATAATATACATAGTCTACGAAAGTATGTGTCATAAAGTGAGGAGGTTTAGCTGGCGAGCCAGCCTATCAAATGAGTAAGTGTGGTATTTGGTGCGTGGGAGGAGATGGTCTTCCAGGCAGGCGTATCAGAAGTCACACAGGGGGGTAGTATGTAAGTAAATGAGAGTTTTTAAGGTACAGGGAAATATGACGGGATTGTCGGATGCTGTTGAGCACTAAATTGTCTCGATGCACCAAGGCCATTTTTGGCAGCGCTGATGGGTTCCCATTTATCTCCAAGAGATGGGGGAGCGCTTGAATAGGGCTTGTTAGCTTAAGGCGTCCACGAGATAAAAGATGGGCCATCAGAATGCGAGACAGTCCTACATGAAACTCATACATATCTGCACACGTGATTTCTGTTTACGGCCTCGCCATGTAAGATTTGTAAGTGTGTAATTTAAGATAATATGTACAATGGTATTATTTGTGTGAGGAGAAATGGTCTGTGTTGAGAACTAGTATTAAGTAGAATATGGTTAACGGGAACTTAACAAGACAGGGCGATTACGGCACAGAAATATTTGGTGTTATATGTAATGCGCATTTACTGTTTTTTTTTCAGAAGTCAATATTAATTTAATCTACGTTAAAGAGAGATTAAGTATTATGGTCACGAGGCGCTGCCACAATAGTGTGATCGTGTGCTGAGTGATAAGTGGAATTAAATGTCACCATAAGGAGGGGACCTCCAGTGAAATTAGGAAGTTCTATGGTGATATAAATATATCAGAACACCTTCAATGCGTGTGATATGACATCATAAATACATAGTGCTCACACATTAATTATGTCTATTTCTCCAACATAGAGAAATTTGAGAGGCGGAAATATCCGTGGAACACTATTCCCTATGTAAAACATTGAACTGGTTGCAAAGTGCGATCCATAGTGACAACAAACTTTGACGCAAAGTGCGTGAAGAAAAAATATGAGTGTATATATCTGTAATTTAGGGTGATTTCATTTATGTAATATGTATTTTGGATGGGGTTTATTAACGTGTCTGGGATAATCGGATAATGGACCGTCGTCACGGTAAATCATCCGATGATCCGAGGCGAATATGTAACGTGTTTTTCGAGGGGTTTTATGCAACTGGCATAAGTCAGTAGGAAGCCATTCTATATTTATTTACGCGGCAAATTGTTCAGCCAAGAGAATTTTTCATGGTAATTTATTATTATTATTAATTTATTATAATTATTATTAAGGTATTTTCGGAGCATTTTATAAAAATTATTAGCATTCAGATAGGTTTTCTATGTCTTAGAAAACGCTATCCAGCAAATTATTACGAACGACGATATCATAGAGAATTATCTGATTACGGAATTTTACGGAGTTTTGTCAGTTAGGGTATTTGAGAGACATGACTCACTGGGATTTCAAGTACAAGCTGATTCCTGTCGAGAAGTATTGCGCAAGGCTGGGTCGCAAGGTCTAGAAAAGGCGAATTGTTGAAACGGAAATCGACTTCTCCCTCCCGCGGAGTGTAATGAGGAAGGAGTGGGGATCTAGCGCGGAGGGTGCAGCCAATCAAGGAGGACGACGTAAGCTAGATGTCGGTACCATGGTAGGGGAGCCGGCGTGTGGATATATCGTTCGACGCGCCGTGAAACGTGGTCTATCTGTGAAATACTTGAGGAGTATGGATACGTGTGCGAGTCGCTCCGATGTTCAGTGGAGTTAGCGACGAACTTTTGTAAAACTTGGTTGTACGAGTGTTTGGGTCCGAGGTACGGACCATAGAATTATCTAATCTACCAGCATATCATCATATTCCGACGGAGATGACGACGTCCAGGAGACTGTGGGAAGCACACAGCATCAGCAAGAACGAGGGAAAATGCTTTGGCAATTTCCAGTGGTAAGCGCCAATCACGCAGAAATACGCAATCTCTCATTTTCTTTGTTTTAAATTTCATATTTCAGTAACTTCATAGCTTGGAAATAAGAGTAAAATCAAATTATCAGACTCCGTTTTCACGTAATTTTCTATCGGTAATATTCAAATCACAACGCTCCAATTTAAATTTTGTAGTTATTATTATTATTAATTTTGCTATAATTGTTTTATATAATAAATTCATTTCTTTTACAATGCAATCTTTGCTTTCAGTAGGTAGCATTAGATATAGACCAATTCCTTCTCCTGATACAATTGTTAGTTGGGTTAATGATCAAATCATACCACGATCTGAGTGAATAGAGTCTTGAATGTGTTCTGCCAGAGCTAGACGTTGTTAAATACAAATTTAGATTTCAACATTGCATTGAGGTCTTGGCGCCCATTAAAACAACATAGCTTAGGCAAAGGTAAACAGTTACATTTCTCACCCAACAGTAGGGGCAGCCAAAACGTTTCAGGGTGATGGTCTGGCCAGACAGATAGTAAAAGCTTTATTGAGTATGAACGAGGGCATAAACCTAGGAAGAGCTAGGAAAGCCAGGATCCTGCCTAACTGTAGTATCAGAGAAATGATGAATCCAAAAACAAATATTTAATTTATTTAACAAATTAGAGGAAGTTGATATCTTTAACAATTAAATATGTTTCAATCTTATTAACAATTTGGGGTCGCAGACCTCCGACAACATGTAGAAATTGCTCCAGGCAAATAATAATTTTTAAGGTTTTAAACCTGGTACTAAAATCTTGATAAGATTAAAGTTTAAACATTTATAAGAGTACAAGGAGTGTACTATAAGAAATTTCTGAAAGAATATTCTAGAGAGAACAACAACTTTCAAGCTAACTATAAGGAAAACATAAAGCATAAAAATAGAAGTTCCTACAACTTCTTATATTTAATCAGGATTACTTTATGAGAATTATACAAAGGAGGGCAGGTCACTTACTGTGAAACCTGAAGAGGTAATCAAAAAGAAGGTTCTAGACTTCCTATGTTTAATTAGAAATCACGAGCCAAATGGGGCAGTTTACATTTCGTGAGACCTAAACATGACTCGCTCAAGAGTTTAAAGAATTGTTTTCCCTGATTATAGGAAAGGAACAATGTGATTTGAAACTTGTATCACACAAGCAATTATGCAAAATTTAATTAATGTTAAACTAGCAAAGTTGGAAGGGCACTTCGTGAGTGACACCTTATAGAAAAGTTACAATTTTATTAATATGGGTGGTTAGTAGAAGGTTGAGGAAAGATCATTGGGATATAGGATCAATGTTCATGGCCGTATTTAATATAACCGGACGATCGCGACGCGGTAGAAACGTGGAGCAAGCACTGGTTATCACTATAGTCTGTAAATATTGATGCAAAGTTCACTATAGAAACTCGAAAGTTCATGAGAAAGAAAGTTTTTTCAATGCTGAAAAGAACTGGTTGCACTAGGTAGGCGAGAGTCTATTTCTTGAGAAAGTTGTAAATTACAATTAAATGTGCCATAGAAAATTCCAGCGGTGGACGAAAATTCACTATTGTAGTAATTTAGAAGTGAGATTCTTCAATTTTAAATAGCATTCTCACAAGTAAGTGAGAAATACATGACGGCAGGACTTGCAGATAAAGTACAAGATCTGGAAGGTTCCAGAACGATCTTAGCAGAAAAATGGGGTTAATGAAAATCCAACGGAGGAACTAGCTTGGTGAATTATAGACAGCGGGTATTTAGATAATATCCCACGTGGTGAGAAGATTTCTCATTTAGTTAGCGTAGGAAAAGCTACTTTCTATTGAGTTTGGCTTAGACAGACAAAAGCTCAACATAGCAAATCCCTCGAAGAATGATTTTGCCCCAAATAATTAATCTCACGCTGTCTGTAAAATATCGTTAAAAGCATGTAATCGTTAAAATCATGAAGATGAGGTTAAAACTTGAAGCTGTACTTATCTTGGTTAAATGTTGATAGGGAAGATCCCTTTGACGGATGCCTAGAGTTCCAACATGGCGTGGAGTGAAGAAAGTGTCTCTTGGTTAGAGGAGACTGGCTTGAGTTGAGCCCTGACTGATCGAGTCAACTGCCGACTTAGTAGTGAGAGCTGCTCAACGGAGCACGGAGGGACCGAGGAAGGGGAAAAGAGTGGGGGGTAGGAGACAAAAGGAGAACATATAAGTATTGCCAATATTGTAACAAAAAAATGATCTCTTGCTGAGCTGGTCTTCAAAGAGTTGATAACAGTTGATACTAGCGCAGCATGGTGAGTAAAGAGGTAGACGTAGTCCTCTTGCTCATGGAGATAATAGCTGGCGATGGTAATAGGATCTGGTAGCCAAATGGATATGGAATTCCTCTTGCGCGAGGAAGAGTTGAAGAGCTTCAGAGATTCGTTGTTATATGACGCTAGGTGGGTCATAGAATATATATCTGGAACAGACTCATACAAAATATAAGCGACCTGAACCCCTAAGAGAGAACAGAAGATCACTGTTGGTGTCTGACAAAGAGGAAGGAAAGAACATGCAAAAACATTGAAAATTATAATCTCAGGTACCGTGTATTCCAAGAATGCACCACTACCACAAGATGGAACTTAAAGAGCCGAACATTGAACACTGTATATGAATAACGAACAGAACTAATTCAGTGCATGGATGAAATTGAGTCATCAGCCAAGCAGTCGTCAACAATAATTAACCAGGCTGAAGCCATTCGACTTATGCTTAGAGATCCAGTGATTATCTTTTGGCTGCAAGTCTTCCATAACAGTTGGCAGTCAAAGTGAAAGGTCGTGTTTTTCCCGAGCTCTCAGGTGTGCTGAAATGGGTTGTTCTTTGGAGTGTTATCGCGCGAGGATCGGACTGTGGTATGTGAAGGGTAGTCGGGATTTCCGGTGTTTGTGTGTGCGTACGGGGCCTAGTAACTTGTGGTTTATAGCCCTAGTGATAGCTGTGTTGATAGTTATTGGTGGAGTGGAAGTGAATCCAGGCCCTGTTACTCCAAATGTGAATCAGGCAAATGATCCAGTGGCAGCATTAAAGTGTTCGACGTGAAGTAAAACATTGAAGAACGGTGTTCAGTGTGGACTATGTGAGAAATGGTTTCACTTCGGCTGTATTAAGGTCAAGAAGGAGGATTGTGATGTCGGGAATTGGTTTTGTAAAGTATGTGATACGCCGGACTGTTTTAGGGTGCAAATCAAAGCAAGGGATCACATAATACAGGAACTTAGAACAAAGCTTCGTGAATCAGAGGAAACGGTGAAGGATGTGACTGAACGGCTTTCTACTGGGATCAGTGTGGAAGAGGGCGTGCAGGAGAAAACTGAGGATGACGTTATCATAATGGGTGATTCTATGATACGATGGAGTGCGAATATCTCGAGAAAATCAGGTGCAAAAGTGCGGTGTTATCCGGTGATTAAAATTGACCAGCTTGCCCAACAAGTGGAAGAAGCAAATGTAGAGGACTGTGACAAAGTTAAAGTGTTGTTGCTCCATGTTGGGACAAACGATTTGAAGAAGAGGGCTACAGCTGATTACATCATGGGGGAGCTCTACGAACTAGGCAGAAAAGCTAAAAGCAAGTTTAGAAATGCCAAAATTATAATTAGTGGCATTGTTTGGCGGGGAGATGTTCCGTTAAGGCGAGTTAGGACTGCAAATGACCGCATGGACTGGGTTTGTGCACAACTGGGATTAGTGTACGTAGATGCTGACTGATGGATTGGTGGTCGTGACAGCCCGAGACGGGCTGCATTTAAATCGACGGGGCGCTTTCAACCTAGGGAGCCTACATGACAGGGTCATCGGCTCGTGCTAGCTATTGTGAGGAGGAGCAGGTCCAGAGGTTGCCAGCCGACGGGAACAGAAGGAGCTACTTCGGGATATTTGCTGCGGAGGTAAGACTCTAAGATTATTGCAGGTTAATTGTCAGAGTTTAGGAAATAAATTAATTGCATTTTGGAATCTTGTAGAGACGCATTCTCCGGACATTGTCATTGCTACTTAATCTTGGTTATATGATGATATAAATAGTAATGAAATAATTCAAGGGACCTACGAAATGTACAGAAGGGATCGGGTGAAGCGAGGTGGTGGGTTATTTATTTGTGTGCGCAAAAATATAGCTAGTTTCTTAAAGTGGGCTGATAAGGATCATGAAATGTTATGTGTACAAATTTCGGATAAAGGGAATAAATTCCCTCTTCAGGTGATAGGGGCGTATAGAGCACCGAAAGATAACTTTTCGCTTCTCGACACACTGTATGATAAAACTTGTACGGGTAATGCTATGAAAAAGAGCATAATAATTGCCGGAGATTTAAACCTCCCCAAAGTAGACTGGTCTGGTGAGTCAACTAGCTGTGGTCAAGCTCAGAGCGCTGCAAACAAATTCTTAAGGGAGGGGGGATTTTCCCAAGTAGTTGACTTCCCAACTAGAGGCAATAATACCTTAGATGTTTATCTCGTAAGGCCTGTAGATCTGTATATTAACTGTCTGAAAGTACCAGGAATTAGTGACCATTCTGGGGTTGAATTAAATATTAGATACGGTGATATTACAAAATTAGACTCTGATGTAGCAAATAAGATCATATTCCAGTATCGCAGGGCGGATCAGGGCAAATTTCAGGGGTATTTGAATGAGCTATTTGTAGGATGGGCATCGGAAGGAAATCACATTAATATCCTGTGGACTAACTTTTTGATAATTTTAAATAGCGCTATTGATAAATTTGTTCCATTTAAATTACTGAAACAAAACCCAGATCCTGAGTATTACACACGGGAAATCAGGAGTCTTAAACGGAGAATTAGGAAATTATACAATAAAAGACATGATAGTGACAAGTATATGTTGAAATTTAAGCCCTTATCAAGAGAGCTCGTCTTAAAAAAGAGGGCTGCCCATGACAATTATATGCAAGGTTTACTTGGTTCGGGAGGCGATGGGTGGAAAAAAAAATTACAGTTATGTTAGGAGAAGAAAGGGAAATTCAAATCATTTGTCGATGATAATGTCCGGTGACGGTAAATTAATTACTGAGAAGCAGGCCATTGCTAATGAATTAAATGTATTTTATGGTAGTGTGTTCAATAAATCCAATAGCTGTGTGTTGGACCTTAACGGTGAATCAGGGGCTTCACTTCTCCAAATAAACCAGTCAGCAATTGTAAAGCTAATACAAAAATTACGTTACAATATATCGAAGGGTCCTGATAATATTGTTTGTGAAGTAGGCCTACTTAAACTAGGAGGTAGGGTCGTGGCACGATACTTAGAGGTGATGTTTAATGTGTCCATAAACAATGCGCAAATCCCGGATGACTGGAAAAGAGCTACGGTAGTCACAATATTTAAGGGAGGGAGCAGACTTGAATTGGGCAACTACAGGCCGGTTAGTCTTACGTCCATCGTTTGTAAACAGATGGAGCATCTCATTTGCGACTACTTGAGGGAACAGTGGGAAACATTATCATGGTTTAATGATAGGCAACATGGATTTCGGAAAGGTTACTCATGCGAGAGTCAGATGCTATCACTTTTTCAAGATATTAGCGAATCGTTAGACGATGGAGTTTCAGTCGATGCCGTAGTTATAGATTTTGCGAAGGCATTTGATGTCGTGCCGCATGACATGCTACTCCATAAATTAGCTTCGACGAAGATTGATAGAAGAGTAATTTAATGGATCCAAGAATTTTTGACGGGTCGTTCCCAGAAAGTGAAAGTTGAAGGCCGATTCTCGGATGAAATTACCGTAACGTCGGGTATCCCTCAGGGCAGCGTAATCGGAACTTTGTTATTTTTGGCGATTATAAATGACTACCAAATGGGATTCGCAGTGACTGTCGATTGTTTGCGGATGATTGTGTAATATATCGAAAGATACATGACTCACAAGACAATGCAGTACTTCAAGATGACCTGAACCTGGTCTATAAGTGGGCGATTGAAAATAAAATGAAAATAAACACAAGAAAATGTAGTCTAACAAAAATAGGGAACGTGCGAAGGCAAGATTTTCAATATAACATTGGCTCGGAAATACTTGTAGAAGAAGATTCTTGCAAATATTTGGGCGTTCACGTAAGAAATGATATGAAATGGAGTAGTCATATAGGATGTGTAGTTTCTAAAGCTTACAAATACCTGCACTTTGTAATGAGGGTATTAAAAAGAAGTAGTACCTCTGCTAAAGAATTAGGATATTTGTCACTTGTAAGACCTATTCTGGAATACGCCTCGGCGGTTTGGGATCCATATCAAGTAGGGCTCATAAATGAGTTGGAAATGGTACAAAGAAAGGCCGCTTGATTTGTGCTCAGTGACTTTAATCCCAGGCGCAGTGTGAGCCGTATGTTAAAGAAACTTGGGTGGGAATCACTTGAGGCTAGGAGGATGAAATCTAGACTCTGCGCTATGTACAACACGTATACAAATCAACCAGCATGGGGTGAGCTTAGCAAACGTATGGAAAAGCCTACTTACATGGGTAGGAGCGATCATCCTTTCAAAGTTAAGGGCCGACCACAGCGAACAAATTATGGTAAATATTATTTCGTAAACCGTGCCATTGATAATTGGAACTCTCTACCTGCCGCAGTTTTAGAGCCTTTTCCCAAACATATAGGTGTGTTTAAGAAAAGACTGACTTTTTGTGTAAATACTCCAGTTTAATTGTTAGTGAATTGTTATGTACAATTATTTATTTAATATGTATATCTAATTTGCCACCGGGGGAAACACCCCCAATTGCAAATAAACGAATGAATGAATGAATGAATGAATGAATGAATGAATGAATGAATGAATGAATGAATGGAATAACATCATGTCTCATATCGATATGCTACATAATCAACTTCAGAAAAGATATGTGGATGTAGTGCAGTCTAAAAAGCAGATTGAGATTTTTCGGAGATCCAGGAAAGGGAATCCATGGACAGCGTTAGGCAGCAGGCAGAGACGTCGGTTGCAGAACCCACTTCAGAGAAAAGGAGAGTTGAAAATGTGCACTTAACCAGAACCATAGCAGAAAAAGAAGTGTGTGATGTGATCATTAATCAAATAAGCTCAAGACTTTCTTTCACAACATGCTACTCTGCGGCGTCTCTGTTTGACGCAAGGCAATTTGAGCAGCATGACAGGAAATTTCCAGTTCATTTACTAGAACAAACAGTGGAAGAGTACACCTTATTAGAGAAAGAACGCCTAAGAACTGAGCTAGGTGTAATTTACAGATGGCAAGACTTCCAACTTATGAGTGATGCTACATGTTTCCTTCAGTTCATTATAGAAAACAACCTGGAGACCACATTTTCATAGACTTGCAAACTATTAACGGCAGTCTGCACCATACCCATGACTACCTCAGAAGCTGAAAGGTGCTTCTCGACTCTGAAGCGGATAAAGACATTTCTGAGAAGCACGATGGTTGAGGACAGATTGAGTGCTTTAGCAATGTTGTCAATAGAAAAGAACTTGACAAGTGACATGCCAAATTTCATGAAAAAGTGATTGATCTGTTTGCATCAAAGAAAGATAAAAATACGATTGAATTTTGTTTAAAAGAACTGTACATAATTCTCTGTTGGTTCATCATTATCATTATAATTGGCATCATTATATAACTATCATTACTTCATAACTATAGACGCGTCTACCTCAATGCTATTAGTTTAATTCTGTACCTAAATTATAATTAAATTGCTTTGAGTTACGAATGTAACATTTCAAGTTTTCATATTTGCATTTTATAAAATAAATTTGAGAATTAATTGAATTCACAGTTTATTTGATAATTATTAATGTCTTAATATATAGAATAAACCTGCTTTCGATGCACTTTGGAATCCTATATATAAATCGCTATTATATCTACTTTCAATTCTTCTCACAGGCCTTGTTCTAAATAGATTTACGTATGAACACCCATTTCCATGACTCATGAGCCGCAACTGGGTCTAGAGCGAAGTCGACGTTTTAACTCATTCCAAAAGTGTTCTATTGGGTTCAGGTTGGGACTTTGGGCAAGCCAGTCTATTTCAGGAATGTTATTGTCCACAAACCATTGCCTCACAGATGCAGCTTTATGACAGGATGCATTGTCATGCTGATACAAACAATCGTCTCCGAACTGGTCCTCTACTAACAGTACACAGTACACAATGGTTTAACATGTGTTCATATCCTTCCGCATTTAGAGTTTTCTTTAGCGCAATAGGGGCCACACCCGACCCACGAAAAACACCCCCATACCATTACACCACCTCCTCCCTACTTCACTGTTGACACTACACATGATGGTTAGTGACGTTCTCCACGTATTCGCCAAACCCAACCCCTTCCATCGGATTGCCACAGGGTATAGTGTGTTTCATCACTCCCAAGCACTTGTTTCCAGTCATCCACTGCCCAGTGGCGTCGCTCTTTACACCACCAAAACAGCGCTTAGCGTTGACTACAGAAATGTTTGGCTCATGAACAGCCGTTCGACCATTGTACCCCATTCTTTTTTAAACTCCTTAGGTACAGTCATTGAGCTGGCTAGACTGCTGGTAGCACTTTGGAACTCACGAGTGATTCCATCCGCTGATGTTTCGCGATGTTTTACTACCACCCTACGCAATGCTCAACAATACCTGCCCGTCATTAAATGAGGTCTGCCTGGTCTTGCTTTAGTTGCAGTTCCTTCTAGTTTTCACTTCAAAATCACATCACCAACAGTCGACTTGGGCTACTTAAGAATGGTTGCAGTGTCCCTGATGGACTTGTTACTCAGCTGGCATCCAGTGACTTGTCCACGTTCTAAGCCATTGAGATCGCCGGACTGATCCATTCTGCTGTTACTGCTTCGCTACTGGCAACACAATACTCTCCGCCTCCTTTTATACTGGCATTCTTATCTCAGGACATCTAGGGTTCAATTACCAATTACATAGGGGTGTCCGGATACTTTTGATCGGGTAGCAACATTCACATTGTTATTGTTGTCGTTGTTCCTGCTGAGGTTCTTGTTGATGTTGTGGATGTAATTGATGTAGATGTTGTGGCTGCCGCAGTGTCATGAACCCTTGTTCTAAAGCAAGCATGTTATTTTGAATGAAAATTATTATCTGAGGCGTCAGGCCGAATGTTAAAAGTTCCAGTTTCAAATTACTACCATGTACATACTTACCAAATGTCCCAACTCTCTTGAAAACTTCATTTTCTTTCACGCTAATCCATCTCAAAGTTATTGTTCTTCACAATGAAAACCTCTATACATAGATTCTAAATTGTGTTATGCTTCTCTAACCCTAGAATGATAAAGTTATTTTTATAGTACGTTATAGACAATGATGAGTAAAATGTATGCATATTTCAGATAGTATTAATAATTAAAATACTGTTGGAGCAGTTGCAATTACGTCATACTCAAGTGGTTCCTTGCACTCGAAGAATAAACAAATTAGAAAATGGACTTAATTATTATTATTAATCTTGATTGGTCACATTGGACCACTTGAGTCGTTCCACAATCACTTCTTCTTTGAAGGTGAGTACTGCTTGGTTCTTGCGCTCTTTCCAGTACTTTTTCATTCTTTCAGATCGGGATTTTCTCAACTCATCTGACTTAATGGACTTAATAATTAAGAAGAAATTGAAACAATACACATTTTTACACACGGCCGAAAGTTTCCGTGTAATTCTTCAACAATCAGGGCACTTTTTCTTTTGATACTCACCACAAATTGGTTTGTGGCACTCTAAAAATAGGTAGTTGTTTGCCTTCTCTTGGTGTAGGGAGAGAACGCACAATATTTTCTTGAACCTTTCTGTAATGGAAGTTGTTTGCCATCTGCAAGGACTGATCATACCAATGTTTAATCAAAGGGAGTAGGAGAGAGTGAATGAACTGTTGAGGAATTACACTGCTGACACATTGTCTCAAGATACCGTAATAGAAAATACCATCGAGAAAAGATTAAGAACACGGACTGAGCACCAGTCTGAAGAGAAACAGTGTGGTTTCAGATGTAACAGAGGAGCAACAGACCTAGTTTTTGCCATGAGACAATTAATGGAAAGGTACTGGGAAAGAGGAAGGGACCTTACTGTTGTAAACTATGGGAGTGGTTACTGGTTACACAAACTAGGGATACAATTTCTTTAATTTGGGAAATCTAAATGAAGTTTGTGAAAGCTGTGTTCATGATAGGTCAGGATGGTTTTGAACTAAGAAGGGTTTCAACAAGGCAGCACATCATCATTATCTATTCTTTTCATTGCATTCATGGATGTAATTACAAAGGAAATCAAAGTTGTAGACTCTGAAAATTTGAACGCTTTAGTTATAGCGGATGATGTTGCCATTTGGGGATATACTGAGCAAGAGGTGCACAGGAGGTTGAATCATTGGAGTGATAAGTTTAATAAGTTTAAGTTAGCTGTTAGTAAGCATAAAACAGAGGCAAAGAAAATGAGCAGAACACCCACCCAATATAATCTAAGACTTGATGGAGAAAGGATTGAATGTGTGGAAAGCTTTAGTTATCTTGAAAGTGCCATTTCAAATCATGGGAATGCTAAACTATAAATCCAAAATAGAGTGCCAAAGGGTCATACATTATTTTGCCAAGTGCAAAATATAGTTTGGGATAAGCAATGTCCATAAGAGCCAAAAATACTATGTTCATATCATACCCTCTGCCAATTATGACACACAGCTTAGAGAGTTGTGTATTATTGCAGAGATAAATTAGCGAATTACAAGCACGTGAAATTAAATGTTTAAGATGTGCTAATCAGAAAACGAGAATGGACAGAATCAGAAATGACTGAATTAGAAAGGATATCCAGATGAGCTCAACAATGGAATGAAGAATGCACATTACAAGGCTGAAATAGTTTGGCTATGTGCAAAGGATACCAAAGACTAGAATTCCCAGACAGTACTTGGAAAGGATAGCACTGGAAGGATACTCGTTGGATATCCCAGAAGAAGGTGATTAGATCAAATCAATGAAGATGATCTACAAAAAGGAACAACGTAACAAGATGTAAATAAAGAAGAGTGTACAACGATAGAATTAGATAGAGCATTCAGTCCACTCAAATCCTACTTGGCCCACTGGAAGGATATCTAGATGATGATGATGATGATGATGATGATGATGATGATGATGATGATGATGATGATGATGATGATAAACACTCTATATATACTATCCAGTTATTAATTTTATCAGAAAAATAGTTTTTTACCTTTCCTGTTTAACCTTCGACAGTTACAGCTAAACCACAGTGTCACCTAATCCTCCACCAACCTTTTACTTCCTTGTTAATTGAAGCTCTTAAGTTATGACACCAAACCTCAATGACGTCACTGAAGTTAACTTTGGTTAACAAAGTAATTGATAACATTTTAAATTGCCTTTATAGTCAATGACATCACCTAGGTTAATTGAAGTCAATTACGATTGATAGCATATTCATCATAATCAATTGAGGTCAATGACGTCACCGGGTTCAATTATGAGTAACAGCTAGTAATTGGCGTGTCCAATGGCATTACCAAACATTAAGTGAAGTCAATAATGATTGACAGCTTGCCTCATCAAGATTAATTAAGGTCAATGACGACACCAAGGTTAACTGAAGTCAATGATGACTCATCCATGGTCAATTATGAGGGACAACTAGTAATTTGAGAGCCCGATGATCTCACCATAGATTAATTGAAGTCAATGATGATTGACAGCATTACTCATCAAGGTAAATTATAACTGGCAACTAATTGAGGTCAAGTGGGGTTAGTTAGTTTACACTCATTTGCGGTCATGTGGGGTTATTAGTTTCCACTAAGGCCACGCCCATTATTCAGAACATAAGTACACCTACTACTGTCAGGATTCACTCTCAGTGGTTTTTGGCCCTTTTAGGCGTACAGCTTGAAACCTGGCACACACTACTTCACTGCCGTGGTCATTTGTCTGCGGTGAAGGTTCACATGTCTACCTGGTTCCAACCCAACACTTCCTACAGTACCGGTACTCCATTTAGACGACTTTACTCTATTATTATTATTATTAATTTTGATTGGTCACATTGGACCACTTGAGTCGTTCCACAATCACTTCTTCATTGAAGGTAGTACTGCTTGGTTCTTACGCTCTTTCCAGTACTTTTTCATTCTTTCAGATCGGGATTTTCTAAACTCATCTGAAATCTCCATAGGCTTTCTATGTGTCATTTCTGCAGAAAATTTGTGAGTTTTAAGAATGGTGTTAATTTTTTTTCCTCGGCATCTGTTATCTTGAGTCCAACTGCTTTGAGATCTTGTTGGATTTCTTGGATCCATTTTCCTCCAGTTTTCTTTCCTTGATTTCTCATCACCAGTTGGCGTACAATTCTGTTTTCTGGAGGCCGTAAGATGTGAAAAAAATATGAAATTCTTTTCTTCTTCATTGTGCTGGTGATTAGATCAATCTCACGATATACAGTTTCATTTGGGAGAATCCTCCAGACTCCCTCAACCTGATACTTTTTATTTATGCACGTTCTAATGATTCTTCTTTCCGTTTTGAGGAGCTGATCAGTTCTTGGTTCATTTTTAATTTGGAACCGTGTTTCACAAGCATAAGTGGCTTCTGGGAGAGTTACAGTTTTATAATGTTGGATCTTAGTAGCTATTGATAGGCATTTTTTATTATATGTTGACCAGGTTAGAGATTGTGCCTTTTTCATTTTATTTGTTCTATTTATCCAAGTTACTTTTTCGTTTAAGTTATGTGTTATAATTTCTCCAAGATACTTAAATTGAGGAACTAGGTTAATTTTATGAACATTTATATTGACTTCATTTATATCTAAGGGTTTCATAGGCATGATCTCAGATTTTTCAAAGGACATCTGTAATCCTATCCCTTGAGCAATTTCTTGGAGACTAGTGATCTGAGTACAAACCTCTTCCTTGTCTAGTGCTAAAAGAGCCAAGTCATCTGCAAATCCTAAGCAGTTTATTTTTATTGATGGTTTTGTTCCAATTTTGATCTTAGGAGGGTTTTCCTGTTGCCAAACCTTCGTGATATAATCAAGAGCCACACTGAAAAGCAGAGGGGATAATCCATCACCTTGTCTGAGACCAGTTTTTACTGTGAAAGCTGTTGATAATTCTCCCCTAAATTTAACTTTCGAATTTGTGTTTGTTAATGTTAATTGAATGATTTTTATCAATTTAGGATGGAGACCGTATGATCTGAGGATTTTTAGCAGTGTCAGTCTATGAATACTATCATAGGCTTTCTTGAAATCTATAAAAGAGATAAAGAGTTGCTTATTTCTGTTTTTGTAATATTCCATTAATAATTTCAGGCTAAGGATTTGGTCTGGACAACTTCTGTAAGGGCAAAATCCTCCTTGATATTCTCCAAGTTGTGGTTCCAGAATGTTTTTGATCCTGTTGTAAATTATGCGAGAGAAAATTTTATATGTGCAGTCCAGAAGGGTAATTCCTCTGTAGTTATCTGGGTTCGTTTTGTCTCCTTTCTTAAATAATGGATGGATTATTCCTATGGTCCAGTGTGCAGGAATTTCTTCAGTAATCCACATTTTAACTAGATGTTGATGAAGATTTATAATCGCAGGTTTAGCAGCATTTTTCCAGATTTCAGCAAAGACTAAGTCTTCGCCACAAGTTTTGTAATTTTTTTGTTCTTTAATTGCGAGTTCTACTTCATTAATGTTTTGAGGATTTATTAAATCAGGTGAAGTTAAAATAGGTGTATCAGTGTTTACTTGCAGGGTTTCCAGTGGATCATCACAATTTAACAGTTTCTCGAATGCTTCTGCAAGGATCTCTGTATTTCTTGGTTAGAATGTGCTAACTTTCCTGTTTGATTTTTCAACATTAATGTTGGATCTTCAATTTTGTTTTAGATATTTACCAAATATTTTGTAATAATCTCGAGATTTCTTTTTCTTGAAATCGTCTTCTATCTTTTCCAGTGTATTTTTAAGATGATTACGTTTCGTTTGTCTGATGATTTTATGGGTTAATTTTCTTTGTATAGTTAGTTCTAAATTTGATTCTTCTGACTTTAGAGCTTGATGTTTTATCCATGCTTGGTGTCTTTTCTCTATTGCTTGATCACAATCTACATTACACCATTCATGTTTTTTCCTTGGATTTATTGGTGCTAACTCCTCTGCTTTTGATTTTAATTTAGTGATTAATTCGTTCAATGTTTTAGTGTTGAGAGATTCTTCACCTGTTCTTTCACAGTACTCTATATTTTTTTAAGGTAGATGGATCAAATTTCCTCCTATTGTTATTATTAGGTTTTTTCTTGGCCATTGGAGTTAATTTTATTTTTATCTTTACCACATAGTGGTCTGATCCTGAGTCAACTCCCCTTAGAACCTTGACATTGTGAATTTCGCGATGGTGAAATTTATCCATGCAGACATGATCCAACTGCCATTCACCCCTTCTGAAGTCAGGATGTTTCCAAGTTTTCAATTTATGGGTCTGTCTTTTAAAACATGTTGATTTAGAGATTAATTTGTGGTTTCTACAAATTTCGACTAATCTTTGACCATTTTTATTGGTTCGTTTATGTGCTGTCCATTTTCCAATGATATCTCTATATCTTCTTTCTTGTCCAAGTTGCGCATTGAAATCACCAAGGAGAATTTTGATGTGTGATGAAGGGATGTTTATTAAAGTTTGATCCAAAAGATCCCAGAATTTTTGTACTTCTTCTCTGTCCTTAATGGTGTTGTTTTTTTTTTTTTTGATTAGTAGGAGCATGTGCATTAATAATTGTATATGTTTTATTTGGCGATTTCAAAGTTAGGGTCGTAAGTCTGGAGGATTGAGATTTAAATTCTGTTATCGAGTCAATGATTCTGAGATCTATTAAGAATCCGTTACCAAATTGTGGACAATTTTTCATCACTTGTTTTCCTGGAATTCCTTTATATAGTCTGTATCCTAGTGATTCCAGATGGTCTTGATCACTATTTCTAATTTCCTGAAGGGCCATAATTAGAATTTTATGACTTCTCATGATATCCATGATGATCTTCAATTTTCCAGTTTGAATCAGAGAGTTAACATTATGTGTAGAAAAGAATGAGACTTGTTTAGGTTTGATTTTCCGTAGTATTTGTTTGTTTGCTACTTGATGAGTTTTCAGACGCTCCGATTCGTCATTATCTTCCGCATGACAGCCCACCGTATCCGAATGCTGTCTTTTCTGTAATCTATCATTACAGACGGCGGAATTATTCTTCAAATGACTTTTCATGGTCGACTATCTAAGGTTTCACCTTGAGGGGAGGATAAATCCTCGAATTACAATCCTGAATGTTATTCAGAAAGGTGAAAGAACTGAGAAAAGAATCCTCAGTCCCCCCCAACACTAGTCTGTTCACTGACCCAGTTTCCCGCTGGGATTGATTACCCAACCTTCCACTGGGTTGCTCAGCTTAGCAGGGGACACCACGTGCAGGTCAGTGTTGGGAGTTGGAGTGGAGAGGTTATGAGGATTCTCTTCTGCTGAATCCTTGTATTACTGATGTTGTTGATTAGTATCATCACATCACACTCCCTTTGTCCAGGTCTACATATTTATAGACCTCCCCAGGTTGACTGTACTCTATCAAGAGGACAACTAATTTTTTGTCCAGTGAGGATACATTCATTGTATCTCATGGGGTGATCGTATCTTTGAAAATATCTCAGATCAACTTCACATAAGATTCTGGGAAGCCTTGACCTCATAAAGATCTCTTGGCACCCTGTTGAATGCCTTTCCAAGATCAATAAAAACCATATGCATCTATGAGTAGAGTGGACTGACTTGCCGACTACGAAGTCACACTGTTTGGCATGCATCTTCATCTGACAAACAAACTTTTTCACACAATTGGTGATCACTTGTTGCCAAATGATTGGAGTTTATGGCTTGAGTTGAATGACTTTGTAGTTTCTAGAGTTTCTTCCAAGCCCTCAGATAGCCTGGCGTCATGGTATTCCACTTTAACACATGTAGGTGCCCTGTCAATTAGGCTTACCTCATATATAGAAGAATTGTGATTAAGAAAGGATGATAGAGCAAACACGCCTCGTAACTGTGGAAGTTTTCTGTATGCCATGTGCATGGCCATTGCTCCACCCATGGAAAATCCACCTGCAAATAAGATTCAATTTATTCAATGTCTATGATATTTCACATGCAGTTTGTTCAGGATGTACTGCGTAATAGGAATGTCATTAAATCTCCACACACCTGCACACAGGTTTTTGTTTTAGAATATTTCATTAGCTTTTGACATTTTTAGCAGAATTCAGAATAATAATCTTTCAATTCATGTTTTCTAATTTAATGTTTTATAAGGATATCCATTTATTTGTTTATTTATTTATTTATTTATTTTTGTGTTTATTTATTTCCAGTTTATATGAACCTACTGCAAATATAGGATTAAGAATGTTTTTACACTAAGTTTTAATGAAAATAGATTTTATCTTAGATATAAACTGAAGAAGGCTCCATCGAAGGGTAGAAACATGTACTTTTAATTCAATATATGTCTCATAAATTGTATTGATGGCGTATTATTTTTAAGATTAATTGAACAATATTAATTACCAGTGATAACGAAATTAGAGAGGAATGGAATAATTATTTTGACAAATTATTGAATGTGACTAATACAACAATGATCCCAGTAGATGGTGTGGTAAATGACAGCTGGTTGGGAGACAATATGGATCTGACATGGAACGATATAGAATATGCCTGGAAGTATATCAAAACAGGAAAGTCCCCAGGAATTGATGAAGTGAGTGGTGAAATGATCAAGTCGATGGGAATTATTGGCAAGCAGTGGATATACAGGCTTCTTCGTAAGATTTGGAAAGAAGGACAGATTCCAGCTGACAGGAAGGAGGGCATTATCGTTCCATTGTTTAAGAAGGGTGACAGGAAGGGGTGTTCTAATTACATGGGCATCACATTAACATCTCAAATGGGAAAATTGTACGAAAGGATTATAGCAGGAAAGATTAGACCACTGACAGAACCAAGGTTATAAGAGGAACAATATGCATTCAGGCAAGGCAGATCAACAGTTGATCTAATATTTGGGCTCCGTCAATTGATGGAGAAATATTATTAACACAATAAAGATCTCTGGATAGCCTACCTGGATATCAAAAGGGCATCCGATTCTGTGAACAGGGATTAAGTCTGGACATTGTTGAGGAAGAGTGGTTTGAGTAATGATATAGTCAAGAGAAATGAGAACATTTACGAGGGAATCAATAGTCGTGTTAAAACACCATCAGGACTGACAGAACCCTTTAGAATAACTACAGGTTTAAGGCAAGGGGGAGTTCTGTCTCCTCTTCTGTTCATTGCTGTGATGAATGAAATCCAACAAAATGTATCCCAAACCATCGGCAATGCAAAAATGAAAGTTATGCTCTTTGCGGATGACATATGTGTGTGGGGTGATTCCAAAGAAGAATTGCAAGAACAGATCATACCATGGACAGAAAGAGCAAAGGTATATGGTCTTATGGTTAGTGTAGAAAAAAGTGAGGTGCTAGTTATGCAGAGAAACGGCCAACCGGAAGGTTCCATTGAAATTGATGGCAGACAGCATAGATTTTCTCAAAAACTTAAATATCTGGGAAGTGTGATATCAGCAACAGGTACCAATGATGAGGAAATCACCCACAGGATTTCGGCTGGAGGTACATTTTATAGAGCTGTTCAAGACAACTTACGGAACCAGAAAGTGCCTCTCCAATGTAAACGAGCAATTTATCAGACTTATTGTGTGCCAATTCTGACCAATGGCTGCGAAACTTAGACGACGAGGAAGAAAGATGAGAGAAGGATTCAGGCAGCACAGATGAGATTTGCCAGAGCCATGGTTGGTAAGACAAGAAAAGACAGAATTCGTAATGAGCATATCAGAGAATTGGTTCAGGTCGACAACCAACAGGATAAAATAACCTTGAAAAGGCTCATGTGGTTTGGCTGTATGCGAAGGATGGATGTTACCAGAATTCCAAAAGCAAATGTATGAACTGCAGCTTCATGACCGAAGACCAAGAGGACGGCCAAGAATGAGATATGCAGGCATGGTGAGAAATGACATCCAACAATTGGATCAGGACTTGGACAGCATTGAAGAAGGAGAAGAAGTGAAGTACAGAGACAGAAATTGGTGAAGGGGCCTCTAATAGATGGAAAGACGTGGGATATGTATGTATGTATGTATGTATGTATGTATGTATGTATGTATGTATGTATGTATGTATGAACAATATTATTTTCATACTCTATAGACTTTTATAAACTTAAATAACTATTTCCAAATGCAATGTATGTCACCAGTCACCAACATGCATTTATTTAATACCTTGCATTCAATTTCAAAAGAACTGGAAAAGTTTAAAAAATCGATCCAGTCAGTTCAAATCTGTTTGCCAGCACTTCGTCCCAGTGAATCAATCGGCTCGTCATTTAATATAATGTAGTACACTTCACCAAGATACTGGCTAGTAAGCCTAAATGCTGAGAAGGAACAGATGGGGAAATGCTGAGAAGGAACAGATGGGGAAATGCTGAGAAGGAACAGATGGGGTGGTTTACTACCACATCAAATAAGCCCCCTTCATCTTTCTCCATTTCTTAGCCATTGCCTATACTTTCATCCTATATACAGGTAACTTCCCATCATATTGAAAGACAGCCATAAATATTCTGTTCCTTAAACCAGGCAAATCTCCTTCACATATGATCTCGATGTTCCGCCCCCTTACAACAACAATCAATCATATCTTTCTACCAGCCAATCAGCTTGCTCTCTGTTTTCACCAAACTCATTGAAGCAATTAATTATACCGTAGCTCAACTTAAGACTCAACTAATTCTCTTTGGCTTCTCCAGTCCCTTCAGCCACTACAAGCCTCTTTGCATCACAATTTTCGATGAAACCATTACTCCTTCCTGACAAGAGGTGTATTTAAGAATAACTCTAGACCACCATCTCTCATGGAGACCCCATATAAAGGAACAAGACCGTAGACCTCACCAGCACCACTTCGTCTTTGCGGGGATTCATAGGGTTTTAGTCCACTCCAAGTCATATATACCTATAATATATACAGTACATAGGCTATATATGTACCTGTAATTAAATTAAAATCAGGTATGTGCCTTCCATCTAAAGAACAGACAGGCTTCAAGGAAATTACAGGTAGCATGGGAAGACACTCAACTAGACCACTGCCCAACACCTAAATATTTAGGTGTAACATTGGATCGTGCTCTCACCTATAAACAGCATTGCATAAACGTCAAGCAGAAAGTGTCAGCCAGAAACAACATCCTTCGCAAACTGTCTGGAACCAATTGGGGTACACAGTCAAAGACGATGAGAACTACAGCCCGGCTCTGTATTACTCCGCTGCAGAGTACGCTTGTCCTGTTTGGTACAGTTCCAGTCATGCTAAACAAGTTGACACTTCTCTAAATGAAACATGCCGACTTATCACTGGCTGTTTGAGACCAACACCACAAGATAGAATTTACTGTTTGGCTGGAATCGCCCCACTAGATATTAGAAGAGAAGTTGCAGCCATGACTGAGAGAACCAAAGCAATTACCTCATGCGCGTACACCCGTTGTACGGATATGAACCTGCCCATCGACGACTGAGGTCTAGGAGGAGTCTCCTGAATACAACAGAAGATCTACATGAATCTGCTAAGTCTACAAGGTTAAGATTATGGAGATCAAGAAATACTCAACTTGATGGCTGGATGCTACCAATTGAACATCTCCCTCCAGCACATGAGGAACACTGGTCTACGTGGAAGTTATTGAACAGGCTTCACACTGGTGTTGGTAGATCAAGAACCAATATGATAGAGTGGGGTTTTCCTGGCACATCCTAGCTATGTGATTGTGGTGAAGTCCAAACCACAGTCCATGTCATGAATTAGAGTAAGTGTCCTCTAAGTTGCACAATGGAGGACTTGATGGCTACGACACCTAATGCCCGTGACTTGGCAAAATTTTGGACCGACACTATTTGATATGTGCGTTATTAAGTACCATAATTTTAAATGTAAAATGTATACTTCTGATACGAATAAAAACAGTAAATAAAATTAAAATGTCTGATGCATGAGGGAATCGAAGCCGTGCCCTCCTGTTAGTTATTGTTATTTTAAGGGGCAAAGAGCGAGGTCATCTGCCCATGACCACTATTGCTCTGCCAAATTAGCTAATGTTAATTCTCATGGCAAGGATCAGGGGCGGTTCCAGGCCAACATTTGAGAGACAGTGGGCAACTTCTTCTGAACGCCATCCTATTGAAGTGTTATAAACGATTTTTCAGGGTTCCCTTTGTAATCTATTAACAGAATATCTTTTCAGTCAGTCAACACAAGTGTGACCATTCAAATTGGGCTGAGAATAACAATTATTTTATCACCCTTCTCCCTGAAAGAAATATGCAGGAATTATTTATACACTTATTAACATACTTCTCAAACAAATGTGTGGGGGTAATTGGATGACATGTTTCGTTTATCAGGTCAGGTCCTGTTCACATAGGCTTAATTTAGGTTTGGCAAATATGTATATAACACTTAAGTACAACACTATTTACAATTATTAACTTGACAAAAGCTTCTAATTAAACTTACGTAACTTTCTATTTTTTTAATATTGTATTCTGTTAGTCTATAGCACTTCTATAAACGCTGCACTTCTTGTTGTTAGGACTGTTTATATGGTTAATTCCGTATACACTTTGATTCGTTATCTTCTACCGTAACAAGCTCTTGATATGATTGCAGTCAAAACTATTTTGTTAATGCCCGTACCTATTAAATGTTGAATGTTACTGATGAGTATTTATAATATAATTAGTTAAGTTAATAAGACCTGCAACACTACCGTAGTACATATAAAATAATTAAACATATGGATGTATAACACTTATCCGGTTCCTGGATAATCCTGTACCAGCGTCCGCCTCACTTTGTACACCACGGACTACCAAGTGTAAGCCACTACTCGGCCTTTTTGTTTATGTGTTATTAGCGCACTCTACTGCTGTTCCGTGAACTGTACTATTATTGGTATGTCTGAGCAATACTAGCACTATCTATTATCTATATTGCTGCCCCGTGGAACTACCTTGTCTATGTGTATGTGCGGACTATGACTCTAGCTTATAGTGGTGTATGTTAATGGTTCTAGGACCTCCTCCACAATTATAGACCCATCTCTAACATTCATCGCATCTTATATACTGTACAAGGCCATTTATGATGCACCCAGGTTTTGAATGTGATTTTGGACTCCATAATACCACCTAACTTAGGCCTTGGTTTATTGAGAATTTGATACATTTTTCCTGCTTAACAATTTTCCCATTATCATTGGTTGGCTTCCGCTTTATTCATAGCCTCGGTTTGTTCATTTTGTTGCTTCCTGTTTGTTGTTGGAATGTTGCCTAAAAGAGTGAATAGGGTTGAGCTCTCCAGAGATGTGAGTTCGTTTGAATTGGATGGGTTGTTTACCTTACCTACATGGATCTCTATGGATACTTTTACGTAAAGTTCCTTACCTTTTGTTTCGTAGTACTGGTACATGATTATCAGGTTTGTTTCTATGTTGCTGAAACTATGCCAAAGAAAATAATTTCTTGCCTAATAAGATAGATCAAATCATACAAAGACACCGTTTTATGGGTCTGCCCCTGGCAAAGGTACATTGATGATGCCAGCATATGCTAACCCAAAAATAAAAGTATCTGTGCATTAGCTCAGTTGGTAGAGCAATAGGGGCCAGAGCTGAAGGTCGCAATTTTTACTCCCACGTGTATCAAATATATTAAGGGTGGACGCCCTTCATGTTTAGACACATGAAACAACTACCCCACCACCAATTTATTCATCTGTAACATCCAATACAAGGCAGGTGTGAGTTGAACTCAAAGGGATTTGGTTACCACCTACGATTGTTTACTTTCCATTGATTCCCCAGAAGATTAGCTGAACACAACTCACCAATGATAATTCGGTTCAGTGGAATGCCTTGTCCCACTTCCTTTTTAACAAGGACTGATAATACTTCGGCCATTGAATCGATGGAAGCCAAATCTTCAGCAACTTCAGGTGATATTTGCAGTCGATTGAACCAAATATGACTTAGCTGAAAAATGGAGGCTTTGAATAGTAACTAGAAAAAAATGATAAGAAAACAAAAACAACACAGACTGAATCACGTTATATAATGAGCTACAATCAAGACTCAAATTATCTACCGGTACTAGATGCTATTTGAGCTGAATATGTCAGATACTCAAAAAGATGCCTGCTGCAGGCAAAAATCCCGAGGGAGGCTAAGAGTCTTTGGTCCCTTCCCGTTATGATGGAATGAATAATGGCGCAGTGAGAATATTTCTCAGGCAGCACCCATGACACAGTAAAAGCAAAGGCTATCAAAAACACTGAACACTAGTCAAGAAACTAAGTAACTTGAGAGGCAAGACAACTCAAATAAAGAAAATATGGAAACAATGGCTTCCAATTTCCAGAACAGAGTGAACAACAAATTGAACACATTTTCCAAGGAGGAATTAAACATATTAGACAAAGGGTTCAAAATAAAATGCAACAACAAACATATACCCAATAATGTCAAGTAAGTTATCGCAGATGAGGAAATAGCTTGCATTAGATTACCAGAACAAGAAAGAGAAGTAACAAAGAGCATAGCCACTTTCAAAGCTAGAAAGATTTTAAAGCAATAAACCTAAAATAACCTAACAAAATAAGAAAAACACAGAACTCTCTAATTAAACAATTGAAACAGGAGCTTAAGAATGAAGATCAAATTCAGCTGACAAAGGTAATCACAGCAGAGTACT
The DNA here is from genome assembly GCA_946902985.2 of Meconema thalassinum. Taxonomy (NCBI): domain Eukaryota; kingdom Metazoa; phylum Arthropoda; class Insecta; order Orthoptera; family Tettigoniidae; genus Meconema; species Meconema thalassinum. The sequence goes on from OX336390.1 coordinate 696,164,674, forward strand.
CATAGGTCATTTCCACACATTAGTTTCAAATTCTACAGTAGTCTAGGGCTTATTGCTTAAGTATATCACAGCAATAATAGCTACGCCTTCACAGATTAGTTGGGGGAGAGAGACTGTTTGTTGATGGGATTGTCATTTCTCAGTCTTGCAACATTAAAATAAATATTTTTGGGTGCTTTATGCCTTAATATTTTATCAGAAATAATTACCACACTTTCTAAGTTTTCTGATGGAATTTTTTTATTTATTTTTATTTATTTATTTGCAATTGGTGGGCAGAAACTGTTAGTGGGTGTCACTGTAGGTTTGGTATTGTTTTGTACAGCTATTTGTCTTGTAGATTTGTATCTACTGTCCCCGCGCCAGCTCTGAGGACGCGGGGTATGAGGTAAGGGGAGCGGGAACGATGAGTGATCGAGGGAATTCCTGCCCATGCTTATGCTTATACTACCTCAGTGGAGACATAGACTGCAACTGTATGGTTTTCATAGTGTTATGTCGGTGCGAAAGAAAAATAAAGTTGTGCATTCTGAGGGTCGTGGTATCATAAGTAACATTATTGTAAAATGTGATGAAGAGGCTGAAAACAAACGTTTTGCTTTCACAGTAAACCAGGCGACACGAAGAGCTGCTCACTATGCTGGAGTGTCTGAATCTTTTATTAAAAAGATACGGAAGGAAACAAGGGAATTGGCTGAAAGTGGCGAGGGTAGTGTGCTGTCCACTCCGGGTAAGAAACGAAATACTAGGCCATCACACACTGAAGTGAACATTGATGATTTTGATAAATGTGTAATTCGTCGTGTTATTCAAGCGTTTTATGTGGAAGAAAACGTGTTCCTACCATTCTAAAACTACTGCCTGTGATACAAGGCAAAATAACTTTTCCTTGGTCACACACTTCATTACGAAAAGTACGGTAGTAAAACAAATCGGTTTCCGATGGAAAAATCTCAAAATCGGAGGAAGATTTTAATTGAAAGGCCTCACATCGTATCGTTGCGTCACGACTATCTAGTGAGAATAAAACAACTCAGGCAAAGTGGGCAACAGATAATTTATCTTGACGAAACTTGGATAGATAATAATTTAACTTTTGGAAGTGTTGGGAAAGTGAGGAAGTATTTGGAGTACAAGCTAACGTGAATTCAGGTAATAGGTTAATAGTAGTTCACGCTGGGGGTATAAACGGCTTCATAGAAAATGCTCTCCTCATCTATAAAGCCGGTACGGCAAGTGGGGATTATCACGGGCAGATGAACAGTGTGATTTTTATCAAGTGGGCCACCGAGAAGCTTGCACCCAATCTACCACCTTCATCTGTAGTTGTGTTAGATAACGTACCCTATCACTGCACACAGATAGAAAAACCACCCACAAAGTACTCTGTGAAATCAGATATGAAATCGTGGTTACGCAACAAAGGAGTTACTTGCGACGAGTCTATGAGAAAAGAGGCACTATATAAATTAGTAGAAGTGTTTAAACCAAAAGAGAAATTGTTTAAAATTGACTCTCATTTGCAATCCTTGGGACATACTGTGGTCCGCCTTCCCCCATACATGTGTGATCTGAATGCCATCGAACTAGCTTGGAATAAGGTGAAACGTGAGGTGCGCGAAGGAAATGTTACCGGGGATTTATCCCTTCAGAAAATAAGAGATATTACTCTTAAACCGATAACATCTGTAACCAATACTGACTGGGAAGGGTACTGTAGGAGTGTTCAGAAAGTAGAGGATGAATATTGGGAGAAGGACGGCATTGTCGCTGATGTCATTGATAGCATAGTGATACACCTGGATGATGACAGTGATGATAGTGATTCCTCCAATGGATGTGAAGAGCGGAGTTCCGAAAGTGAGGCAGAAGAAGAAGACCAGGATTCTCCATTAGCAACACCGCTACTCCAAGGTGAGTACATGTTTTTGCATAGTATAGTATAGTGCTACGTCATCACTGGCTTACTCACTCCACTCCACATGCCTACGAGGTCCTCAGAGCTGGCGAGGGGACAGTAATGATCGAAACATGTCATCCCTTAGTTTTCTCCTTCTTCAAGAGGCCACAAGAATATACATACGGTACTAGTTCAAAAAGTTCCCAGAATGTTACTGCGATATGTGATGATGATCGTGTGGCCTCCGGAGAGGCCGACTGCAGGTCTTTCTAGTTGACGCCCGTGGGCGACCTGCGCGTCGTAATGAGGATGAAGTGATGAAGATGACGGCACATACACCCAGTCCCCGAGCCACGGGAATTAACCCCAGGAGATTAAAATCCCTGATGGCTCGACCGGGAATCGAACCCGGGGCACTTTGGGCCAAAGCCTAGCACGCTAACCATTTAGCCACAGAGCCGGACACTGCAATATGTATCGTATGTATTTACATATTGAACCCATGTACTGTTGATTCAAGCGCCGAATCCATCATTTATTGGTAAAAGAAGGAAGGAAAAATACAGTCCTTAGAATGACTTGGAAAGATTCTATGCAAGAGGACTGGTTTAATCTTGTGCAAGAGTAAGAGACCAGGTGGCCAGGAAATGATATCACGCGTGACGCACCGATAAGGAGCGATCATGGCTATAATTAGAACGAGAGGAACTTTCCGTACGGAGTGAGTGAGAGAAGGTTTCGGAAATTGAGCTTACGTTGCAGTAAAATGGCATCCTCGCAGTTGTGCAAGAGGAAGAATAATTAGATTTAAGCCATTTGCGAGCATATAATTAACAAAAGGAATACATCATTGTGAATCATTTCGGAATAGAGATTTTTGTGTGGGAAAAGATGTTATAATAATTGCCCAGGAAAGAAGTGCAGACGCGGCATTACGTAATTAAAAGTTCCCCGAGACCCGAGCAGGTGGGGATTAAAAAATCAACTGTAACACCCACGTATCTGAAGACCAAATTTTATTTAATATCTCAGAATTGTACGGTCGATTTTTATGTGCAAAGAGGTCAGTTTACGTTTAGAAAACGAGCTTTCCAGAGATATAATTTTCAATGGTGTGCGACTATTGCTTCAAAAGTTAGTTATAAAAATGACAAGGATTTGATCGTTTTGTCGCCGATTTGTATAAAAGCCCTGGCCGTGCCAAGCAAATCATGCAGTACTTACTAGACCTCGAGAGGTCGTGATACTCTGTATCACCAACGAGCACCCGTAGGGAGTGGCCGAGAAATATCATCATAGTATCGCCGTGTGAAGACTTAGGAAAATCCTAGTACAGGATTTAGTTCAGCCAGCATCAGTCTTTATAGTGAAAGTTCCGTATTACAGTCAAAGTAGGCTGCGAACTTAAAGAACAGGCGATAGGTCTTCAAATAACAGTTCAGTAAAACGACAGATAGTATCGTAACGTTTGAAGTACCAACGATAGAGAAACAAACAGTTATGTAACAGTTAAGGAACCCGATCAGGGTCGGACAAAAATAGTAACGCCTAGTGTATCAAAAAGATAGGAACTAGAGCGCCGAAGAATAAGAAGGGAAAATTTAATCCAAGACATTGTCTAACAGGAGACAAACGAACAGTAAAAGCATTAAGCTACGAAACTAATTAAAGGAATAGCCATAAGTGCTAGGGAATCATAGGTCACCGATAAAATATTCAAAAGGCCGTAACAGAACAGACTGTAGCTAGACCAACTAAATAGTGTCTAGAAAGAAGCGATTTCGAGCTAATAAAAATAGAAGCCGATCGTCAGGAAACCGGATTTGAGGAATGGCCGTTCCAGGGAGGGGTAGATTGATTGAGACTTTCATCATCTTGTCAGATAGGAAGCCAACGTCTAAGAGTGTCAACCCTTGGAAACGGGAAAGAAGGAATCACGTGTGTAAAGGCAAAAAGCAAAGCCTTAGTGATTAAAATCAGTGTAATGTAAATATAGTTAAATCCGTTTAAGTGTTATAATTTTTAGTGAATTTATTTGTGTATGATAAAAGAATACAAAATTGTATTCAATATGTTACCAGTGTTGAAGGTAAATAATATGTTTGTGTATCAAGAAGTGTTAATGTGTAAAATGGAATTAGGGAAGATGGCTTAAACACATTCAAGTGGGCAAAATGAAACATCGTTGGAAAGTTCGGTCGGTGACCGACATATCATGTGAGTAACCATTTCATTATGTTATGTGTTGGGAGGATTTGCGTACAAACCACCTGAGAACGAAAAGAATAGGGATGTTTTAAATAATAAAGAATAGAATAATAGCACGATCTGAAAGATAGAAAAATGAGAAAGTATAAAATAATCATGTGAAATAAATAAATACCTTTGGGGTAATGTAGGAATAAAATATCAGTGTAGTTGATAAATGATTTAAATATGTGAAAGCAAGCGTAATAATAATAATAATAACAATTATATGAATGAATAAAGTTTATAATGAATTATATGAAAATAAGAGTTTGTGAGCTCTTTTAAAAGAATTGATACTTGTGGTGAACACATTGTTTTGAGATAAAGCGATTATTGTCAGGGGAGAGGAGTAATATAAAATTGAGATATATAATCAAATGTTGATTTTTGAATTTATCAGTTCATTGAAGGCAACTTGGCTCAGTAACATGTAAGCGCTGTGAAGCGCATTAAAGAAATTTGTCACGCTAGGAACGCGTTTGAATACTTGGTAAATTTAATTATGAGGGGCAGTTGGTCGCGGTAATTGAGCTATGGTAAGTCCTCTGTTCACGAGGCCATGTGTGTGTTATATTGTAGAAGGGTGTGAAATATTTGTTGTATTATGAGCGCAGGTTATAGACAAAGGTCGCCCTAAGTCGCGAATGTTGTAAGTCCTCCAGTATGGGATATGGTTCCCGAGGCAGTGAAAGGAATCGAACCCAGGTTCGTCTATTATTGAAGCCCTTAAATATTTGTTGTTGAATTGAATTATTCTTACCCACCAATGAGGATACTTCATAATTAATAAATGCCGAGTTTAAGAGAATAAGGTCTTGTGAACCTCAATAAAAATAGTATAATGAAAGCCATGCTTGTTCGAAGAACTACATAATGAAACAGCTGTGTAAAGCTAAGAGTCGATCGTCCCGTGTGGGCGAGGACCGTAATGTCTGCCTCCCCTGCAATAAATCGCACTAAGTGGCCAGGCCAGACCCCTCGCCATTGATGTTGTGGTAGGTTTGAATAGCCGTCTGTTTTGAAGTTATAATTCACAGAGTGTTTAGAGTTGGTTTTAACGACACGGTCTTCGAACCGAGGTTCCTTTAGTTGAAGATTACCGCTTGCAAGTTCAGATCGTTGCTTTATTATGAGATAATGGTCTTTTAAGACAAATAACGATAAGTCCCTAATGTAATATAATGTAGGAATTCACGAGTTCAGTGAAGACAATTAGATTTCGGGAGTGATCTTAATTTTTGACATGTTCAAGTAGTCTTCTGAAGCTCGGGAGTACGCAGATGTTTTCCCAATCACAGTAGTGAATTGTTTACTGAGAGAGATGGTAACCCAGGAACGTGTGAAAGCCCAAAGTATAAGTAAATGAGTAACAGTACTTTAAGGAGAATTATATATTGTTTTAATTATAAGATACTCATATAATAGGAAGTGAGGTGTTGTAAAAGAATAACACAGAGTATATAAAAAGTATCGAGCCATTTGGAGCTCTTGATTTTATGGAATTTTAAAGGGATACTTTATGGAAGTGAAAAGAGATGTAAGTTTGTTGGTTTATAGGAAACCATTTATTATGATTTAACCTTTGTTTATTTATGTATTCCTTGTTCACTCTGAGCAAGTTAGAAGTATTGGAGTAATTAAATGTTTTATAGTAGGAGTTGATTTGTTGATTATTTTGGAAGTGTATCCTCTATTTAATCCAAAATGTGTAAGTCACAGAGTGGGAGAACATACCATAACCCCAAAAATCCCGATTTGAGCATTGCTGGCATACTGTGATTTGCATATTTCATGCTAAATGGAGACAATATATCAAAGTTTACACTGTTGGGAACAATCATCACGTCATTTCCGTAAAGTTTCCGCAGTTATAGCGATTGTTGTTTTGGTTGTGTACGGTAGCTGATTTTTCTTCTGTGTGCAAGTCAGTTCGTCGCATTTAATGATGGCTACAGAGCAACGCTCAAATATCAAGTTTTGTGTTTTGTTACACAAATATCCTGCAGTGACTTTACGATTGCTGGAACAAGCGTATGGCGAAAGAGCAATGAAAAAACTCAATTGTATGCTTGGCATAAATGATTTTCTGGAGGCCGTGCTAGTGTCCAAGACGATCCACGCAGTGGGCGACCATTAACTTCAACCAAGACCGACTACAATATATCAGACCGTAATGCGACAATCGATTTGGCAAAAATGGTGGCAATCGTAGTGGAAGCAATCGAGTAACGGATGTTTGTTTACTATTGTTGATCAGATATAAAGTGGTTTCTACTGCCAGGGATTCGTATAATTGGTATATTACTCGTGTGATCTCGTACTGTTTATCATGTTAATGGTGAACCGTAGGTAGTGCAGTACATTGCAAATAATAAATACCGGTACCATATAATGCGAAGTGTTGTGATGTGTCATGAAAGGGGTCGTACATGCTATGTAACGTGCTAACTGTAGATTGAATGATACTGTTGCAGATTATTTCAACATTTACATTTCATAAAGACCAAACAGCAAAGGAGAAGAGATTAAGAAATATACACAGGGATGGTTTCGAAGTTTCAGCGCCAATAATCGTGTGCGTTTTAACAGTTTGTACATACAGTACATTTATGGTAAGGGAAGGCCCAAACTGAAAATGGTGAACCAGTGTTGGACGTAAATGCATTCTATAGGAATATCTATGTGAGGAGAAATGTAAATGGATACTGCAAGCTGGACAATTTGGTGAGTCATCTTTCAAATTACAATAACCTATATGTACTTTTGGTATGATGCAAATTTTGGTAAAGGAAGCCTTGTGTCTTGACTGTTTTCCGTGTTTTCGAACCTCTACTCCAGGATAATGCCGAGAGGGGCAGATGACCTCGCTGTTTCGCCCCTTAAAACAACAATAACTAACAAATGTCGAGATGGTTCCTAGCTTAAAACTACGGCAACCTTCTTCAAAATCCTAGCTTCAATTACAAATATACACACTACTACAGCCATTACAATTACACAGGTTAACAGACAGCGTCCACACACACACCTACAGTAAGTACAAGAGACAACATGACCACGATGTCGCAAAGGCCTTAAATGAATCAATATCCATGCAACAGTCTATGACGTATGACGGTCATCAATGAAACTCCTTATGATCTCAAGAAATTGAAGGTTTGTGCTATTTGAGCCGTAGATTTGACTGACATACACATTGCGAAGAAATTTAATTCTGGGGTAAGGGCTGAAACGGGGTGCACATAGCCTCATGAGGGAACTGAGTAGAGGAGGGTTCGATGCCCTCATCAGCCATCCTGGAAGTGGTTTTCTGTGGTTTTCCCACCTCTACTGCAGACAAATGCTGGAATGGTACTGTGCCCGAATTCCGCAGAGCCACCACCTATATCCGCTGAGATGGAAAGGATTGCAAGGACGTTGATACCCAGCCAGATAAACCAACACTTCCCTACTAAGAGAATAACTAGGAAATCCTCGGCGCATACCGGCCATGCAATAGTACTACTAACTAGTTACACATTTACTAGCAATCAAACAATTAAAACAAATGGTAGGAGGAGAATCTCGGATCTCAAGCGTGAACGGTGAAGTTGAGACTAAGTGGCTCTAGTATCCAACTAGTAGTACTACCGCACGTCGATTGCAACTTGAAAATATTATTAGTTTCTATAAAAAGGGCAAGCAAACTAAAAAGTGCTTGTAAGTTTATTTAAAAAAATTAACATACTATAAAAGATTCCCCTAACACAAATATTAAGATTTAGAAAAATAAAAATAAAATATATGAACATAAAAAGTAGATAGTTCTTCTATCTATATTGACTTTCCATGCGAAAGAATTCGAGAAACAAAATTGTTCGCATAATAATAATAATGAAAGTCTTTTTACTAATGTCACCACGTGACTTGGTTACAAGAACAGCCTGAAATGATCAGCTGTTATCATTAGCTTTTGTGAAACTGTAGTTGATAACATATAAGACCCTAAATTATGCATTTATCGTTCCTAAGACACATTAACATTATGTTAATAAAATTATTAAATTATTCAAGTATTTACAATAATCGAATTATCATGACCAGCACGATATTCTATCAAAATATTTACAAGATCTTACATGATCTACCTATCTCGCTGTGTTTCCTTTCACTAAAACATTTCTTCCAATACAATTCACAACTAATATTTCACCTTGTATCTAATGGTTTTGTCACAATCAAGAGAACCTTCGTAACGAGCAACCAAGCTAATTACGGTTCTGTAATGTCATCATCAAAGAATAAAATTCGATATACTGGAAGTACGATGCGAGACTAATCTATTACTCTTAATAAACTTCGTGGACTGTGGAATTACTCTACACTGACATGTACAACACAAACAAACACTCGTATTTTAGTTAACTCCTACATACTGTACCGAACGATTGCTTTCACTAGCAATATACTTACAAACCTTCATTAACTGGTGAACAACTTCTCAATAGTGCGTTAGCTATACGCATACATTTCTCAACACATTCCTTTCCTTCCGACGATAATAATGCACGGTATTTCTCCAATAAAATCCCATCTTGATACATTTCCAAACATGTATAAGATTCAGTGGCCCCACTAGATAATCACTAACACGTGAAATATCTTTCATGATGCACTCTAACAACTCTCTTCCACAAACTATTACCTTCGTGCTCTTTATACTTCAATACTATTTCTGTTCACATAATTACATTGTTGTACGATTTTCCACATTGCTTCAACTGATCAAGTTCCGTTAATTACCTTCACATTACAAAATTATCCACGTTACAATAAAATATAAACTTTATAAGACTTTAGTCCGCTCGTCTTCGCATTTAATAAGAATAAATCATTTCCTCCCTTCCTGGTATTTCTCAATGAATTAATTATTCATGTACATATGTGTTTCATTTTAAAATAAACCTCAGGTTGATCTACACATCACCTAGTCTATATATTCGTAATAACCAATTACATCAATAAAATTGTTTATATCTTTAGGCATCATCTTTACTTTGTCAACGTTATGATCTTAATTTCATTCATTTCTCTATCGTGTTAATAACAAATGACTATAACAATGTCATGTTTCTTAAAACATCCCGTTATGGAATTATTATACTTCAGAAAGTATTTTATAATTATTACACATGTTCTGTTACATATGAAAATGTTTATAATAAATACCTCAGCATATTTCATTTATGCTTTCTATATTAGTCGAGGTGATCTAGCAACATTGACGCATACTATAGACAGTTACGCATTCTATCGAAGCATTCCATTCGTATAAAACAGTTTCGTTTAAAAATGAGTTTAATTGAAAACGTATCAGCAAAATTAAAATATGGAACATTAAAATCCAAATAATCGTTAATATACGTCAAAACGACACACGCTGACGTAGAATAAAATTTACAATTAAGTTTACAAAACTGACAACATAATAACATGAGTTATGAATAAAGAAAATCTACATATAAAGTTGGTCACGTCTGAAATACCCCCAAAATACAACAAACTACTAAGATATTAGGACAATATTTCGTCTACCTTCATGATGCTCGAATCTCGCGATACCTGGCTGGACGTGTAAGGTGTTTCTGCCATTGCTCGCCACGTGCCTGGCGCACGCTGGATAACGGGTTTCACTTGGCCTGCAAGTCATCAGCTGGTCGGCTCTCTTCTCCCCACCTACAGCTGTCAGCTTGGATCCCGCTCGCGTCAAAAGGTCTTCTTGCTTCGGGATTAGCAATCTGGACTCCCGTAGCCTGGTTGAATGAATTCTTCGAACGGCTGGTCTCTCGTCGCAATGCCTCATCATTGTAGATTGAATGTCTATTTGTAGAATTTTCCAAGTTGGAAATGGAAATTCTTGTGGTTTTATTGTTGGTAATTCAGAACACTGCTGTTGGTATTGCAGTCGTAGAATGATGAACTCATTGTTGTCTGGTCCACTCTGAATTCCACTCCGTAAATGTAGATTAACTTCCCATCATGATTTAGTACTGCATGTCGATATTCAAAATAGATTCATATTGGGGACTTCCCCCCTGACCTGAATTCTTTGCCTTCGTGTATAAATAATAAATATATTTTTTATGGTTTCTTCACTATGACAGTCGATGTATAACTGACTACTCTTAATGATGTAGTAGTATCTTCTTTTCAGTAATGTAAACTGCTTCTTGTAAGTGTCGTATTATAATCTGTCGTTTCAAGTTTCAAAATGCTGCTATTGTTTCTTCACCGGCATCTCCTATGATTCCTCGGTGAGTGTTGTGTCTCCTCCGGTCAAGTCTTCAGTTCTTGCCGTACCTCGTATATGCGTATTACCTTCTCTCAGACGAACAGTTACACAGGTCTGCACTGTACCTGTCGCAGTAAAGGAATGAATCTACCCGCTCTCCAATGTCGCGCTCCTTACTGTCAGAAATGGCGGACTAGTCTCCAACGCAGTCCTAATTTCTGTAATTCGCTCATAAATCTTCTCTCGTATTTATTACTTTTTAATTCTGTTTCGATGAGAAAATATCATTTCGTCTTCTCTAAATGTAGGAGTGCTTATATCGTTTTATTCTTATTTTATTCTTATGACAATTCCCCCTATATTTATGTAGCTTTTTCTGATTGACTTGAGTTATCAAGCAAAACTCATTGTTTTAGCCTCTTATCAAAGTGCCGTGTGCAAAATGTTGTTACTGTCGACTCGGCGAACAAAACCGGTCTTTGCCAAGCTAACAGCTAACTTGAGACTTTGGTCATATTCCAGTGTCCATAGATTGGACTCTCCCTTGGTTAAAATAATATTCACTGAAATATTTCCAATATTTAATTCTTTAAAAATGTTGCAAATTTATCCAAAAACTCATCAATATGTTCCATTCACATCAAAAAGTAGTTATGTGAATAAAATATTTTTCCAATCTTAATTTCTATTTCTTGCATAAATTTAGTACGCAAGTCGGTTCGATCCTTGCCTCAAACAATCCCTCGAGTCAAACCGAATTCGAGTTCAGTACCTAATTTGAGAATACGGTTGATTCCTATTCAAATCTAGAAGTGGTCTTCCGTGGTTTCCCCAATTCTACTCCAGTCAATTGCCAGGATGGTTCCTAACTCAGGCCATGGCCTTCTCCTTCCCAATCCAATCCTCAATTTTCAAACATACTAGTTCAGCCATAACAATAACACAGGTTATCACACAAATTCCACACACAAATACATGGGGTTTTAAGACCACGATGTAGCCCCTAATATAAGCAACAACAACAACGTCTATTTGCATTCTTGTAGCTCCATTTAAAAGTATTTGCATTTTGTAAATATTTGTCTTATCTTTGCTTTACTTGTGTCTGTCCCCCCAGGGGCTCACATGTAGTGGGACGTGGGTTGGCAACCACGGGACCCTAGCCAAGCCCGGCATTGCTTCCACTTACTTGTGCTGGGCTCCTCTCCGTCTTCTTTCCTGTCGACCTCTCTTGGTCAACTCTTGTTCTCTTCCGACCCCGATAGTATTAGGGTATCCGAGGCCTCGGGAGTCTTTCATTTTCCTGCCTTAATTGGCTCTTGTCTCATCTTTCCTGATACCCTCATTCTCCGAGGGGTTAGCCTTCTTTTTCCTTTCATGTTATCCCTGCCTTCTGCACAAGCCCTTAAGGAGGCAGGGTGTATGTAGCCCCGCCACTTCCGGTGCACCCTGGAAAGTGCTACACCCTCAAGGGCTCACGGCTGGTGAGTTTGTGAGTTAGCGACTCCGAGGGATTCCTGAGCTGAGTCCGCTTTACCCCCCTTTTCCCTCTGACTTTGGGGAGGGCCCTCTCCTCTTTTCTCTTTCCTATCTGCCTTTCATGGCTCTCCTTCTTTCCAAGTCCCTCAATCCCCATTCTTCAAGGGTTGAGGGTATTTCTTTTCTTCCTGTCCTTTATTTGCCTTATCCTTAATTTGTTTACATTTCTTCTTCTAGTAGGCCTATGTAAGTTAGTAGTTAGTACCCATTAGTTATAGTTTTCATTTTCATCTCATCTTTCACTATCACCCAAACCATTAGGGGCCGATAACCTAGATGTTAGGCCCCTTAAAACAAAATTATCAACATCATCATTATTTGTGTCTGTATTTTTAGCTACTGTCTGTTCGCGTTACTTGTAGCGAAGCACGTCGGGGTTTCATATTGATTGTGTGCCTCATTACATAAAATCCTGTAATTTCTGGTAGAATTTAATCAATTATGCGAATGTTTGTCCTCGAATTTGCCGCTATTTCGATGGCACCATGCCCGCCAGTGTCAACAACTGTTCCTCTACGATTGCCACCATCTTTGTTTTGATGTTATGGTCTGAGATATTGTAGTCGGTCTTGCTTCAACAAATGAACCAATCATAGAGCGTGTGAAAATGTGAAAAATGGCCAGTAATAAATTACATGTGATTAATATTTATGAATGCTGATGAAGTCACTGCCAACGACGCGCCAAGAGCACTACGACTGGTCTCACAAAATGGCTGCTTCCTGGAACTTAACACACGTTGGCAAACGTGTGTTGTTGCGGAGGGGAACTATTTTGAATGGGGTGCTGTGCTATAGTGTTTATTGTATGTGGTTGCTATATTATTACCAAATTTCGGGAACTTATTTAACCTAGTATGTATAACTGCAACCACTGTATTTCTTGCAAGTTTTTTCACTAGATATTAAAACTGTGTACTCTTTATCTTTCAATTTCCTATGCCTACCTATACTGTAAAACGTGGAGAGATGGGGGTATTTGTATGTAGGCTATTTATAGCGTTTGTAATAATTGTTATTATACAGTGGCCCTAGAATAATGTCAAACATGCAAATATGCACAGTCAATACCTTCATACTTTAGACATTCATTTTTATATTTGAAAACTAGGAAAGTAAACTTTGTGAGAAAACGGTTAGTCCTACACAAAAATTAGTACCGTAATAGGATTTCTGATGTAGACTTGATGTAGCAATTTTTTTTGTTTGGAACGTTGTTTCGTAATCCTAATGGTTAACTTATTTAGATAAATTTGAAAAAGCGTTTGCGATGGCCGCCATTTTGTTTTTCACGCGCAGCACCCTAACGCACAATTTTCGAGAGTGCAAACAACGAAATTATGTTTTACCAAGGTCAAACAAAAGGTTTGAGACCATTACCATACTTGTATCATCAAAGATCTCACGGATGTACATTATGACAGGGGACGTTCATATGTATATTTGAAAACTATGAAAGTGAACTTCGTGAGATAACAGTTAGTCCTACATAAAAATTTGTAATAAATTTCTGATGTAGAATTGATGTTGAAATATTTCTTGTATGAAATGTTTTTTCATAACCCCAATGGTTATTTATATAAATTTGAAAAAGCGTTTGCGAGGGCCGCCATTCTTCGCGCTCAGCACCCGAACGCACAATTTCGAGAGTGCCAAACATGAAATTATGTTTCACCAAGGTCAAACAAAGAGTTTGAGACCATTACCGCACTTGCATCATCAAGGAGCCCATGGTGGCCTTCTTTTGTATACTTAACAGGGGACTATTAAAAAAATCTAAAAATCAAAATAATACATATGACCCCAAACTTCTATCAATAGCACTGCCTAAAATCCACAAAGACACTTGTTTGATAAGACCAATTGTAAATTTTAGAAATGCACCTAGGTACACATTGAACAAGGAATTACTTAAAGCATTAAAGGACAGTTAATTTTTAGCTACAAATTGACAATTTTGTATAGGGAACACTGGAAAAATATGGCTTCAAATCTAGGCCTATACATTAAAGGACAGAGTAATTGTTAGAAACGACAAATCCATCAAGAACACAGAGCTAGTTAAGAAATTAAGTTATATCCAAATCAAACCCAACATGAGGAAGGTATCATTCGACACAACTAACATGTAGGCTACACTAATGTGCTGGTAAGAGAAGCTATACAAGCAATCTAAGACATAACAATTCCAAAACAGAAATAGGAGATATAACTAAATTAATAACCAAAGTTATTGATAATATTTTCAAACAGCCATGGAAGTACCTCTTAGCAGATTATCAGCCTACATATTAATCTACAGTTTGGAGAACAGGTATCTGTCATAGGACTCCAGGACTCTTGCTTGTACTAATTTCGCTATACAGGATTCATCGAGGAAGTCGGTAAGTTACTATTATGTATTGTGCCCTTTTCACACCTAATTTCTAGGCTCCGAGAGTCTGTTGTCAGGATCATGAACGGTTCTTAAAATATTAATCTACTTATGGGGTCTAGTTGCTATTCTATGAGTAAGCACACACAGCCTTTTACTAAAAATACCAATTTACTCAAACAGAGTCACGCTAATTACACACATAGCTAATATAACCACAAGAAAATTAAACCCGAGAACGATAGGCTAGTAATAATAATACTAATAAAAGAAAATATCAAACAAGAAAATGAAAATGAATAATAATAACAAGAAGTTCCGTGAAGAACTGTACAGCCTACTTTTCACGCCAATGATTATTCTACAGTATATGAACCTATCTAGAATAATGACGAAATTAAGTTGGTAATATCGAAATATCTAATTAGTTCAAAATATACCTGGTATAATGTAGCCTAATAGAGCACTACAGTTGGCAGCCCTGATGACTGAATATATTCTTAGTTCCACCTCTTAATGTACAGAATACAAAATTTGGTTGAAGTCAATGGACGTTACATGCAGTTAGACACTGGATCCATCAGCACGCGTAAAAGCATGTTGCCAACAATACCATGCGTGTGCTGGTCAGAAATAATCTGAATTATTATGATATCTTGTTGTGCCAATTTTGGATGAAATCCATTTGTTAGTATAGAAGTTACATGTATTTTAAAATTGGACATATCAGCAGGCATAGAATCATGTTGGCAGCACTGCCTTGTATTAATTACTCCAAATTAATCTAGAATGTCAGGTGCTATACGTGTGCAAAGTATAGAGCTGTTGGCTTGCAAACTTTCTGATATATTGATATTAGGGTAAAAAGAATATAGACAGCATTTATTAACAGTTGGCAGCCCTGATTGCTCTTAACAATACTTATAGTCATATCTGTTATGGTACACATAGCACATACGAAATTTGGTTGAAATCCAACTGATAGTATAGAAGTTACATGTATTTAAAAATGGTACTATCAGCAGGCTTATAATCATGTTGGTAGAACTGACGTATACAAGTTGCTCCAAATTAATCTAAAATGTCAGAATATACGTGTGCATAGTTTAAAGCTGTTGGCTTGAATACTTTCTGATATATTGGTATTTGGATTTAAAAAAAAGAGAGAGCAATTATTAACAGTTGGCAGCCCTGGTGGCTCTTAAGAATACGCTCAGTCATATCTGTTTATGTACATATATTACATGCAAAATTTGGTTGAAATCCAATTGATAGTGTAGAAGTTATATGCATTTAAACATTGCACCTATCAGAGGGCTTAAAATTATTTTGGCAACACTGTCATGGTTGGCCTCCTGGAAATTAAACTGAAATAGTATTATCTACATGTGTGCCAATTTTGGAATAGCTCCCATGCATACCTTGCAGGATATACAACATGGAGCTCAAATTTCTAGTGCGTTTTTTCAGCAGTTGGTAGCACTGACATCATTTTCAAATATGGACGTGAGCTATTCCGGTGCACATCTTTACTCATACTAAATTTGGTTTTGATTGCTGCAGCCGTTTAGGAGTTGATAGGGGGGGGACACACACACACAGCCAGCCAGACAGACAGACACACATTTTCCCGGATCGATCTCATAAGTCTACTTTTTCCTCATTTTTGCAAAATGTGAAAAGTAGGCTAAAAACACGTAAATGAAACCTAGATAAACCTTCCAGGAGATAAAAAAAACTTAAACTGGCAAACGTCTGTTCTAAAACTAAAAGTCTGTAAGGTCCATCAGCTGTGCCTGATCCACAGATCTCACAAATAAACCAACAACAAATAACATCTCCTGGATGTTCAAAGAAAACAAGATTTAAAATAAATCCATTCCTCGCAGGAATAACCATAAACCATCTTCTACTTCAAATGAGCTCGAGAATATAAAATTTAAATGAATTAACTCTTATACATGATTGATAAATAATAATAATAATAATCAAAAATTCCTGACTTGACTTATTTGAGCTCAACAGATAACCTCGAAACAGAGACCATGGACAATGGATACCTCTCAAAAGATTAACTAGGCTACTCTGATAAGGAAAACAGATAAAAATAAAATACACAAAAACAAACGACTACAAAAAAAAATCTTGCATAAAAATTTAGTGGCATGATCCATAAGCAACATCTTTAACATCTGGTCTTATCTGGTTGTCATCTGATCTGTCCACATTATCAGACATAATTAGGGGTTGGCTACATAGCTAAATACCCCCCCCCCCCCAGTTGGATATACCAAACGCTTTTTCAGCTCGATATACCCGGTGAAGTGAGTGTAATGAATTTGGGTTTGACAATTCACAAAGAAAACTCGTGGCATTTAAAAGAAAAACAAGAAGTTCCGTTACGAACTAAAGAGCCTACACTTGAAATTTAAGATTCGTGCCTATCTATATAGACCTATCTAGAATAATGACGAAATTAAGTTGGTAATATCGAAATTACTAATTAGTTCGAAATATACCTTATATAATGTAGCCTAATAGAGCAGTACAGTTGGCAGCCCTGGTGACTGAATATAGGCTATTGTTAGTTGCATCTCTTAAGGTGAAAAATCCACAGCCTGCTTCCAGTCTCCGACCGGGCATCTCTTAAGGTACAGAATACGAAATTTGGTTGACGTCCAATGGATAGCATGCACGTTACATGCAGTTAGACCTTGGATTTATCAGCGCGCGTAAAATTATGTTGGCAACAATGTCATGCATGTGTTGGTCAGAAATAATCTGAAATATTATGATCTCGTGTTGTACCAATTTTGGATGAAATCCATTTGTTAGTATAGAAGTAACATGTATTTTAAAATTGGACCTATCAGCAGGCTTAGAATCATGTTGGCAGCACTGGCGTAGGCCTATATTAGTTACTCCAAATTAATCTAGAATGCCATGTACTATGCGTGTGCAAAGTTTAGAGCTATTGGCTTGCATACTTTCTGATATATTGATATTAGGATAACAAAAATAGAGACAGTATTTATTAACAGTTGGCAGCCCTGGTTACTCTTAAGAATCGGCATAGTCATATATGTTATGGTACACATATCACACACGAAATTTGGTTGAAATCCAAATGATAGTATAGAAGTTACATGTATTTGAAGTTGGACCTCTCAGCAGGCTTAGAATCATGTAGGCAGCACTGGCGTAGGCCTATATTAGTTACTCCAAATTAATCTAGAATGCCAGGTACTATACGTGTGCAAAGTTTAGAGCTATTGGCTTGCATACTTTCTGATATATTGATATTAGGGTAACAAACATAGAGACAGTATTTATTAACAGTTGGCAGCCCTGGTTACTCTTAAGAATCGGCATAGTCATATCTGTTATGGTACACATATCACACACGAAACTTGGTTGAAATCCAAATGATAGTATAGAAGTTACATGTATTTAAAGTTGGACCTCTCAGCAGGCTTAGAATCATGTTGGTAGCACTGACGTATATAAGATACTCCAAATTAATCTAGAATGCCAGGTACTATACGTGTGCATAGTTTAAAGCTGTCGGCTTGCATACTTTCTGATATAATGGTATTTGGATAAAATAAATTGAGAGCATTTATTAACAGTTGGCAGCCCTGGTGAGTAGTAAGTGTTTGTTAGACTCTAAATATTGCATCATCATGACCAGAAATTGCGTAATCCTGACCACGTGGTCCAGGAGCGGGGCATGTGCACTGCACGTGTTAGCGTGGGAAGGGGTTGACCTTTTGGCTTGTTTATGTGATGGTGATAAAAAGTTAATGGGTGTTGACGGCATGGGGGTTGTTTATTAGGATGGTAACTCGAAATTCAGACTCCTCTTCCACTCCTACAGGGGGGTTTCTTGGTTCGATTCCGTGTTTTGTTATTTAATTCCCGGGGGGCAGCCTGTGTATCATGGTTATTAAGTATTGATTGATTATTGAATTATATTTTGGTAATTTCCCAAGGAAGTGTAGAGAGTCTTGGGTGTCATAACTTTTGAATGAGAGTGTACGGTGAGGCACTCGACATAGCCGGATCGCTACCAGACATGTGTGTGCAGCTGTTCCGTTTTTGCTCGCGCCGTGCGGCAAGCCATGAGAGCACTCAGCTCATGTAGTGCATGGTTGTCGTTAAAGTTTTTGCTCGCGCAAGCTAAATAAGCAATCATATGTTGTAATGCTACACTCCGTTTAAGTATGACATATATTACCACGGCGTGGGAGTGGAGTTGTGTTACTCCTTCTCGCTATGTTATGTCTGTTTAATTTAAATGATGTTAACATTTTTGTGTTCTGGCTTGCTTCATGATCTCAATCTGGTTAAAGTGTTTTATATGACATGTATAACTTTGAGTGTGTGAAATGAATTTCGATCTGTTTGTTTTTAGATTCCCAGACGTCATTAGTCAAGTCTGTAATTTTTAATGCGAGAACGAGATTGGATGTCGGTTCCCAGAGCTTCATGCGAAATGTTTTAAAGAGGTTTTTTGGCGCTCTAACTTCTTAATATATATATAAGAGGAGATTGCTATGGAGCAGTAGTTAGCTATCTTTATCTGCAATATCATGAGTCTGTGCGAGGGGTTGATAGAAAAGTTAGTAAAATTGCAACACATTATGATGTTTGCGGAAAGTGCCCTGAATCAAGGGTTGCATTTCATCGTCAGTGCGACGAAAATAGAGGAGGAGGTGTGGTATAACACCTTAACACCGGGAGAAAAGGAGCTTTTAAGCGCCGAAATATTCGAGCTGATGAGGGATCAACACCACTGCCGTGAAATTATTTTCAACGGCATGACATTTCACATTGTCAATATTATTATTGACAAGTTGAGATCCATCGGCTCGATGAATTTCAACGTGTTTGAACCTACATTGGCGGAAGAGCTAATGGCCGTGTTTGAACGGCCATTAGAGGAACAGCATATGGAAGAGCATATGGAAGAAGTGCAAGAAGAAGCAGAAGAAGAAGAAGACCATCGAATGGAAGAAGAAGAAGAACATCGAGCGGAAGGAGAAGAAGAAGACCGACAAGAAGAAGAAGAAGAAGAAGAAGAAGAAGAAGAAGAAGAAGATGATGATGATGATGATGATGATGATGATGATGATGATGATGATGATGATGTTCAAATCTTAAATTAAATTCAATGGACAGTGGACAGTGGATTAATATTGTGCAGTGTAAATTTTATTTTTTAAATATATTTATTTGATCATTTGTGGTTTACATTAATTATATAATATGAAATAGTGAAAAATGATATGATCTTCGTTCTTAAAGTGGTAAGTAGTTCCTTTTCCAACAAGCTGCAGAGAGAATTGAAGATGCTGTGTTGTTTGCAGAGTGGAATATGCTGGTCTTGTGCACGGGGTAAGTACAATCATTCTTTTCTTTCTTGCGTGTGTTGGTTTTAGTGAGCTGAAAAATATATATATAGAGACACATTAATAATAATAATAATAATAATAATAATAATAATAATAATAATAATAATAATAATAATAATAATAATAATAATAATAATAATAATAATAATAATATCTTTGTGAGGAATAAAAAATAAAAATAAAAAAACTTACACTGTTCTAATTATAAGATATTTTTGTTGGGGATCCAAGAGTTGTGAGTTGAATCGAATCCAAGCCAAGATACGAAGGCTCGGGTTCCTTTTCTACGTAGTACTTTGTTGACTAAGTAAATATTAGGATGTTTTGTTCGTTGTAACTCTGCTTCGTAGAACGCACCAAATATTGGGGTATTTTTATTATCTTTTAAAAGATATGTTCGTGGATTAGTATTTTGAACTTTATAAATTGTAAATAATTCTGTTGTCCAATTACCTTCGTACCCTTTACTGAAGTGTTTCTTGATTTTTGATATCCTTACAATGTCGCCGATTTTATATTTTGGTTTTCTTAAAGTTTCATTATATTGTGTTGGCAAGCGGGGTGGATTGTTTCTTTTCACATCATTAGGTTTCATGCCAATGCTGCGATGTATTTTGTGATTATACTTTACTAGTAACTCAGGCAAAATATGTACCCATCGGTAAGAACCTCGTGTTGTGAATTCTTTCCACATCGATTCCTTAAGAGTTCGATTTAATCTTTCTATCACACTCGCTTTAATGGAGCTGCCAGTGGAATAATGCTTTAGATTTTGTTTCTGAGACCATGTTTTGAATTCACTGTTATAAAATTCCGTTCCTCGATCGGTGTGAAAATAATTGGGCAATCTTTTACTTTGAGAATAAACAAATTTTAAGCTGTTCACAATCTCACTTCCTTTTTTGGTTTTAAGAGGAATTGCCCATGCATATTTCGAGTAAACGTCAATAATGGTTAATAAATATTTAAATCCATTATTCCATTTTGCAAGTTTGGACATGTCCACAATGTCAGCTTCATGGAGGTCATCGATTCCTTTGCTAATAACACGTCGTCTTTTAAACTTTTTTCTAAGCGGTGCGTGAAGTTCTTTTGCAATTTCTCGTCTGATTTCGTTCATAGTTATTTTCCAAACAATGTTTTATAACATACTGTGCATTGTTTTACAAACGTTGGAATTTTTATTCAATATATCCAGCATTTCTTAGTTCTTCTTCTATTGCAAAGATTTCGCTGTCTACTCCTGTGTGACCTGCAGCTTTCGATGCAATTAATGTTTTAAGTCTTGATACCAATTTGTTTGGTTCATTCCAGTGAACGAATTCAATATTGTTTCCGCCTTCAAATTTCCAAATGGCTTGTGGCGCGATGTGTTTTTTTTGACCATATCCAGTATGCATTGTAGTATTTGCTTCTTCATTTTCATCTGCTGTTTTTATAATTCTATCTATGTCTTCAGTGAGAAGGGGTTCAATTATATTTTTATACTTATAAGATTGCGTTCCTCTCGGAGCTGCATTGCTTGTATAATTTCTTTTGTGCACGTTTGAAACATTTAATAATTTCAAATATGAACTTAAATCACTCCTATCTATTAGAGTGGGGTCTGGTACTTTCCTTTGAATCAATTCAAGTAGACCTTCTGTAATAGGAAATTTTTCACCGCCAACTTTTATCCACTTTTTATCGAAGAAAACTCGTTCGCGTCCCAAGTATTGTTTATCATTTCTTATCGTTATACCAAATGTTCTATCCACGTTTTGTTTAATGAACGGATCAAAGTAGCGGTTAAGTAGTGAAATTATTTTGATGCTATCTCCATCTTCTTCGTCTGAAGTAGCAGTGGATTCAGAATCGTCATATTTTCCTTTTCTTTTTCGATTTTCTTTATTTTGAGTCGACGTATTAGCAATAGCTACAAGTTGATTTAATGAACTTGTTACTGGTTTAAAGTTAGTCTCTATATCTAATTCTTTTCGTCTAACATCATCTTGAAGTGAAAGATACTTGTCTTTAACATCTTTTTTTAAGCGAGAAAGTTTATCCTTTACTCGACTTTCAGCTTTAATCTTTGACCTCTTCTCCATGACTAAACGGAAATTGTGGTTGTTTTACTTATTTATAGTATATTCAAAATCGATTTGAAGAGGAAGATCATCAGTTTTATGTTTTTTCGGGTCTCTAAGTCGAAACTGAATTTCATCTTGCTCTTCAACGACAATATCACTGCCATCCAGTTCAATCTCTTGACGTATATTTAAAATTGCATACACAATTGGAGATCTTGGTGAAACAAAAATTGGTTTTAATACACCTTTGTAGGGAAGTTGGTACTGTATGTTATGATTATGAAGCGTGTATACTGGTGAATGGATTGATGGTGTGTTGGAGAATTTCAGAATAAATTTCGATAAGTTCTTTTTCTTTACTTCATCTTTTAATATACCATATTCTTCTTTGGATGCAGTAAAACTTTCGAGTGGTTCTTTGTTAACCATTTGCTCAATTTTTCCCAGTTCAGTTTTTAACTTGTTATATTCTTCTTTGGATTCAGCAGCATAACTTTCAAGATCTTCTTTTTTAACAATATTGAGATTGTTAGCAACACCCTCAATACGAGTTTGTCAATTGCTTAAAATTTCTTTTAGTTGATTAACTTCAGTTCGTGACGCAGCATAGTGTTCTACAAACCGTTTATTTGTCACGTCTTGGTCGTTAACAGGGAACTCAACATTTGTTTGTTTTTGATGTTGTAGATTGTTTACAGTTTGTTTCAATTGATCAAATTCACGTTGGGAAGCGGCATATTGCTCAACAAACGTCTTATTTGCAACATCGTTATCGTATATGGGGTTGTTTACGTGAGTAATTCGTCCACTCATCATATTTAAAGTTCCACCATCGTCTACGTTTAAAACGTTTTGTTTATTAAATTTAGCGATTAAGTCTTCTAGATCTTTTCGAGAGGCAGCAAAGTTTTCTAAGTAATATTTGTTTATTGCATCTAACGAATCGATTGGTTGAGATATGTTTGTTATTCTTCTATTTAACATATCTACAGTTTCATCATCTCTGTTTATATTCAAAAGAGATTTTTTAATTTCATCGAGTTCATTTGTTACATGAGTTTTAAGAAAAGAATACGTTACCGCATCTTGATTTTGAATTGGATCTTTAACATTTCTTATTCTTTTGTTACCCAAGTCGAGAGTATCTTGATCATACGGAAAGTGATCTTCTGAAAATTCTCGCACTAAACCATGAATGAATTCTACTCGTTGTAACACTTCTGTTATTCGGGTCTCAAGATATTTTTTTATATTCGATGTATGTTGCTGCATTGCAATAAGGTTTACTGCATCATTTGCAGATGATGGTAAAGCTAAGCCCGCGAGACGTTTGTTTTGAAAGTCAAGTTCTTTTTTCTCTATTTTACAAATTGAAAAAATTAAACCTTTAAGCTCGTTAAAGTTTCGTTGTATGTCTTCTTTAGACTCGATTTTATTTAGCTCATTTAATAACTTCACTACATAACCTTTGTTGCATGCATCTTCAACATGTATTGGCATTCCGACATTTTTTAACCGTTTGCCGTTAATACTTAGATGTCCGTCGCTTGTTGTTGTTGTTAGTTGATTTTCATATTGCACTAGCTTATCATCAACATATGATTTAGTTGCAATATCATGTCGTGAAGTCGGTCGTCCGATAGACACATTATTGGTTTTGTTAAACGATGTCATAGTTAAGTTGTTAACCACGCAAAAGCTATAACACGAATGGCCATTTACCTCTTTTTGAAGTCATATTTATAACTGAAAATAAACATCAAATCCATTGCGATATCGACCATTTTGTAAATCGCTATCTTTATCGATAACCAAAAAACCAAACTTAGAGTTTTGCCAACAATACGAACAAATATCAAAGAACTGTTCATAGCTCATATCTGTATTTACATGATCGTTATATACGTGACGCAAGTTTGTTCCGTCTTGTTTAAAAAGAATTAAAAAATTAGCGTTATCTCTAATTAGATGTTTAGGTATACAAGAATATGTTTGACAAAGATAAAATACGTCAACGTCGTGATGACGACCTCTACTGAAATAATCTTTCATGTGTTGTTGTTTATTGCTGGCTACATCATCAAAAACAAATATAGAGTTTTTTCTAGCCATTTCTGGAGGCATTACTTCATCATTATCGGAAAAAAAATCACTTTTTATTTCTTTTATGGAGTCCAAAAACTTTTTTAATTCAACATATTTACTTTGAGCAAGTGATTTAGAATAAATATAAACGTTTTCAAAACGAACTCCATTTTTGTGGCATAATAAATTTAGCATTACGTTTGTTTTACCGCAGTTCGATGGACCGCAAATGATACATCGAATTGTGTTCGGTAGTAAAACACCATGCTTTCTTTTTTCACTTTTACTCTGGTTTTCAGCATTAGTAAATGAAATTACTGGTAGAGTGTTTGACTGCTTAACAAACTTCAACATGTCTACGTTTACGTCTGAGAATGCACACTGCACAAAAAATCACATCACATCAACATATATTGCTTCCACACGTATCATAACTTGTATTATGTGGAATAATAGTAGGATTTTCAGGATTTAAATCAACGTTGCCGACGTAAAACCCTCTTATATATGGACAATATGGCGCCCATTTTTCATGATCATTTAAAGGATTATCGTTTTCCCTCCAATTTTCAATTTCAATCTTACAGAATATACATTTCACCTTATCACCATGTCCAGTATAATAAAACCCTGCTGGTGCTAAACAAAATTCGTTTGGACAGGGAAGAGGCCAATTTTGAAAAGTTTTAAGTCTATCATATTCGCATTTCAATTCTATGCTAGGAGAAATATTGTTTACGTAGGGGCAAGAAAAAGCCCATTTCTTATGTTCTTCAAACGGATCATCATCTTCTTCCCAATAACTAAGTTGCAGATTACAGAAAGCACACCTAACCTTATCCTTATATCCAAAATAGAAAAATCCTGCAGCTGCTAACCATGCAGTGTTCGTAAAACTGTCTGAAGACCAGGTCTTAAATGTTTTTAGCCGATCTCTTTCAGATTTTAAATTCATTTCTTTTTGACTCAATATCATTTGCATTAACTGTTTTTTGGAATACTTTACACAATTAAAATACTTCATGATGCTGGTTTACTTCACAAAGAAAAGATGTTCACCACACAAAGCTAAATGCGAACTGACATGAATCAACAAAACACGTTGGCTAATATGCACGTGTTGGGTTGGCCGAGCGGTCTAAGGCGTTAGACTTAAGATCTAATTTTCAGAAATTGAAAGCGAGGGTTCGAATCCCTCACCTGACAATATTATTATTATTATTATTATTATTATTATTATTATTATTATTATTATTATTATTTTATTTACATGTAGAGTGAGGAGGTAATTGATCATTAATAAGAACTTTCATATGAAATGGTACAAAAGACATTTTTTTTTCTTCTTTATTCATTTAGAATTACAATTAATACAATTTTATTTCTCTTGAAGTAATCTCATTCTTTTTTTAGTTGTCCAGATGAGTGTGGCTGTGTTGAGATGATCTTCTTCTTTTTAGTTGACCAGATGATTATTTTCTGTAGACAAAAAAAAGATACACTGTGTTAAAAAGCAAACTAAAAACAAAATATGTATAGCTGTCAACTACAGTAGTAGATCTAAATTATTCACCTTTTATAGATAGCGATTACAGTTGTCACATTTGCAGCGAAGATGAAACAGTTGAAATTTCCTCTTTAGATGATCTGGTAGATGTTCCCACTCTAGACGAATTCGTTGTGGTTCATATATAGTCAGCACGTTTATAGGAAAGTAGTTCCAATCAAACTTATTAAAACCTCGAAGTCCACTGTTTCGAAACTTGTTTATTATCGAACACACGATTTTCATGATGCCATCAGAAGAATTTAACCAATGTTGAACAGCATTGACGTTGAATTTAGCACAACTATTGCTTCCCATTGCTAGAGATGGTAAATGTTTTGGACAATCTGTAGGTAAACGATGGCTATGCCTCAACATTAGGTCTGACATTCCATCAATCGTATTAAGATCGAATAATGAGTCTGGGGAAAGTGCTTTTAGTGCAAACAAAGAAAATTCCTGTGGCAAATTATATACAACTAAATAATCATATTTATTCTTAATAGACTCAAAAAAAGAAGAAAGAGTTTTTTCACAATATGCTGCAACCCATGTGATCACGGGGCTGAATGAAGGTATATTGCCGTTATTTAACATACAGTAAGCAAGTTCCAAACTACCGTTTGGTAGCTTGCGAATGTCTGCAACTATTGGTTGCTTCTTATTCCACGTGCCAGCATCAGTAGAAGGAGAGTTTGTTGTTGTCAATTCCATGATTGCAACTAAAGTGAGAATACTTGTTTACTTGCTTGCTTATAACTTAGCAAATATTGGTTTAGATAATTACTTCATTCGTTAATGGTCTGTAAGATATTTGACGATCATGAATAAGAACACAATAAAGAGTTGTATCTTCAGGTATATTCTCACTTGTCTCGATTTCAATTCGCACATCGACTGAAGATGTCTTCACTGCTTCCACTTGTTCGAGACAATTAATTACAATAATAGGACAAAGAGACTTAAATTCATCTCGTGAAACCAGAGTCTCTGAACGAACATCATCGATCTGATAATATACATTACGAAATTTAACAAACATGTCATACAACTCGCTGTAGTCATTTATGGCAATTTCAGAAGTTGGCATTTCATAGGGATAAAAAATTGAATTTAAAAAAACTCTTATAGATTTAATGTTACAATGGTCGAAATAGGAAGAGCATGTGTTTAGTAAATTTCTTCTAGTTTGAAAACCTAATAAAAATTGACGCGGTTTTTGAGTTTCAGAAGTTGTCATTACAGTCCAACTATATTTAGTTGTTCTAGGAAGAGAAGGCAAGACGTGAACATCCCACGATCGATAACCAACCTGAATGGGAATATTTTTCTGCATTAGTTTTAATCTTTTAATTTGTTCTTCGTCTGATAATAATAAAACGGGGATTTTTAGATAAACTTTAAATAACTTGACCTTAGAAAGATCGTTTTCGGTTGTCGATTGCAACGCACGTGCGTCACTTGACGATCGGAGAAGTATTACCTCATGCTTGCAGTTTAAAATCGGCTTTCTGTAATCCTCTGCTATTCCTAACAGGTTGCTTAAAGGAAGTATTATATGAAAACGTTTTGTGTTACTATCAACAATATTTGCTTCACTTGCTGGCGTTGTTAAAGAGGGAAAATAACCGGCATTTTGTAAAGCTGTATATTCGTTTTTTGAATATGATGCAAAGGTTTTTATAGAACTTGTTATACCTAGATGGCGTGTACGATCAATTTCTTTACCATTTAACGTGATGCGAATTTCGCTAAAAAGATTAGCCCCAAAATTTTGGTCAGGATGCGCTGTAGTAGAAGCAGCTGGATTTATGTTAGAAGTAATAATTTGACCTTCTAAGTGAAGAACACCTTCTGATAATAAAACTATGTTTTCTTCATTTTGAATCGGTATTCGAATTTCATCATTATTTTCGAATTTATTAGCTGAATAAGGTTGATAAACTCTTTCTTCTCGTCGCACAACTCTGTTGTCAACCTCTCTTTTATCTGTTATGTTAAACATGTTAACAGCTTCAACTATAGATAGAAACTAAATAAGATTAACAATTGCATATATATTTATATTGAAATTAAAGTACGCGATAGCCTAAAGACTGTAAGAATTGTTTGTTGTTACTCGATAACTGTTTCTTAGATTTCAAGGTGCGATGTCGTTGTTTGTTTTTTTTACAAATTTTAGCTGATTGATTTATATTATTTTTTCGAATCAGAGTCGACTTCTTTTTTTTTTCAAACTTTGAGTATTATATAGTATAACCATATTTGTGATTGTTTTCTAGTATGCTTACTCAAGTAGAATGAAAACATAACAGTATTTCATTACTTTATATAGCAAGATATCGTGCTGGACGAATAATTAATTCTACAGTTAAATCTTCATCTTGCAAATCAATGAGCTGTTGAAGATGATCTTCAAGTTGCACAGATACATGTTGAATAAGCTTGGTGTTCATGGGCAAAAAATTAATCGTTGTTGGTTGTACAACAATCGGGTAACCAGCAGGAACATGAGCTTTAAAATTATATAAAGAGTGTGTTGGTTTATGGTTCAAATAAGAACTCGTACCAAGCACAAGGTTGCAACATACTCGAATACTATTAACAGTGTTAATTTTAATCATATATTCAGAATGATGAGTTGTGTTTGCCTTGAACTTTCTATGAGAAAAGCCTAACAAATCTGCAATAGAATCTGCAACACCAAAATCTATAGCAAACACTTTCGAATGTAGTTTACAATGATAAAAGACTTTATCATAATTAATATAAAATGATGGGAATTTGTCTTTGTCACCTAATAAATGTTCAACTAATAAATCATCAATCTT
Source organism: Meconema thalassinum (assembly GCA_946902985.2). NCBI lineage: Eukaryota > Metazoa > Arthropoda > Insecta > Orthoptera > Tettigoniidae > Meconema > Meconema thalassinum. The sequence continues at coordinate 696,192,952 of OX336390.1, forward strand.
TCCACTTAATTGTTTTAACGTATAGCTAGCATTGGGTATTATTAAAATCGCTCTATCCGCTTCGTTCAACTTTATAGCCAAAATGTTATTATTCTCGTTAATTGCAAACTTCATTATCGATTCTATTTTTCGATGAATTTCAATTTCTCTTTTATTCTCTTTAGGGTAAACTTTCTTTTCAATACCTAAAGGCCCTGCTACACTGTTGGCTACAGTGAAATCAATATTAAACGGGGAAGACAAAACGAGACGGTTGTCTCTTTTTCCATCTATATCCTCTTCCACATACAATTTTGTTTTTTCTAAATGTTCTGGTATAAGTTTCGACAATGAGTGATAACTAAGTAAATCATCAAAAGCTGAGGCTAGATCTTCAAATTCATAAATACCCGGTGGTACCACTAAATCAATTGATAAAAAATTAGTAAAATGAATGCGAAATTTATTATTTCTGTTGGTAACATTTCGAATAGAATTAGATGTATACAATCCTGCAAGTCCTATTTCAAAAAACTCTGCTCCTACAAGATGAATCGGGTTCTCCAATGTAACATCAATCTTCGAGCCTCTACCTTCAAGAGTTATCCGTCTTTCGAAAGCCATCTTTGAAATGTTTAAAGACGGTCTGTGTTTCCCTTATTTATACAATACAAGAAGACTAAACATAAATGTCCACAAATCGAAGAAGTAATCGATTGATATGAATGAAAATTATATTGTAGATAGCAATTTTTAAGATATGTTAAAATTTCAAATGGTGGTCTTAAATTACCAATACTATCAAAATAATGCACATATTTACCATGTTTACTGAAAGCTACCCAATGTGAACCGGATTTATCCATCGGTTCAAGGTTAACAATACAGTTTTCATTTTTTCGAGGATATCTTGGTAACGTATCTCGCATAAAGACTCCTCTAAAATTTGGAATCTTTAATTGATGTGCGTATTTAGCTAAATCGAAATTACTTAATGCTTTATTTGGTATTTGGTTAATTATCTTTTGTATGCAGGAGGATTTAAATAAATGCCTTGACCTCCTTTTCCTCGCATTGCTTCTATCATTCGATTGTGTCTTTTCATTTCTTTTAGTTCTTCTTGAGCAGCTTTCGCCTTGTTTATAGCAGACGCCACCCCTGCTGCTCCGCCTGCTAGACCCCCCAAGCCCGACAAGGCTGCAAATATCGGAAGTAGGGGTAAAATACCACCTTGCTTTTTCGATGTTCTTCTTTTTTTTTTTAATCTTTTCTTGTTTTTTTTTTATTATTTAAGTTTCGCTTACCTCCTCCAATCTTAGACTTAGCTTTCATGATGCCACCCACTGTTAGTGCAGCCGCTCTCTCTCCAAATGATGCGTCACGGGATTTTACACGAGACCAAGCTTTTGAAGCTAAAATTTCATCAGCCTCTCTTCTTTTGTTTGAATCTTTATGCTTTGCGTAAGCAATGTCGTGCTCTTTGCACGCTTTATCTAATATATTTATTCCTGGATCACCACGGCTCAATCGCTTTTCTAATTTTGTTCCTGGTCCACAATATTCATATCCCGGGATGTGTAATTCCACGGGTAAATTATCAATAGTTTTATTAAGTACACGACTGATTAATGATCCACTTCCTGTTCGTTTATATTGAGTGGTAGAGTTGCTCCTCTTACAACGCACCATTACTAAATGATATGTAATATAAAGTAATTATACATATATATTTCTGGAAAATGGGAAATGGTGGGGGGAGGTGTTTTTTTTTTTTTTTAAATAATACACACAAAATTTGGGTTATTATTTATTCTTTTTTCATAAGCAAAGGAACACACAAAAATTAGTATTATTACCAGCATAAAAGTGTGTGTGTGAAAGAAATAAAGTAAGTGAGATGAACTGCTTTAATCTCAATTTGTTTCTAATCATTTTTCAGAGAAAAATGACCAAACGGTAAAGTATCAATTCCGTTTTCAGTTATGTGTCTTTTATCTTCGTTTGATGAAATTGCCAACTTATTTTGCCGAACAGTAAATACAGAATGAGATTTTGAAATTATACAAACTTGAACTTTGTTGACTTTTTCTCTGTTATAAAGACACTTTCGATACTCATCAATATTCATACTTTTACTCACACTCTTCTTAATGCCTTTAGCCTTACACAAGCTATTCATTTCATCACACAATTTTATTGCATACATTTTGGGTCGTAACCCCACAAATTCTTCAACAATCCTTCCAGCATTTTCATCTTTCATTAAACCAATTTCACCTTTATTTTGTCTCACAATGCCAAAAGGATTGTTTGTTTCATAGTTTCCAGTATCAAACAAATTTGAATGTTGTTTCATGAACTCATAAATATCATAATAGAATATATACATAAAACTATCGGTGTCTGTGTATAACAACCTCACATTTGATTCAGGATTTGCTAAAATAACATTGTAATGAAAGTCATTCATTTTACATTTAGACAAATCTAATATAGATGCACCAACATATACTGGTTGATTGTGAAAAATCTTTAGTCTACTCATCTCGATGACCATACATTGTTCATCGAATATAATTCTATGTTTAAAATTAGCCTTAGCTATTAAAGACCTACCACCACGAGCTCCATGCCATTTGGTGACCCATTTGATGTCCCTTAACTTCCTCACATTCATCAGTGAACGACCAAAAATTGCATTATTCATCAATTTATAAAAATTCTTTTCAAAATCATTTTTGGCTTGTTTTCGTTTCTCTGTGTTCACATCAATATATGGTTTTAGCCATTGGCTCTGATTGAATTCAATTATTCTGTGAATACGATCTAATTTCATTCCTAGTTGAATACATTGCTTTAACAATCTATAATGCAAAACATAACGTTCTTTATTATCTAGGGTAGCCATTAGCTTTGTCAACTTTTCTGGACATAGAGGGTAATCTGAATGTTTGTCATGTAACTCTTGAGGATAAGTCAAATCTACTTCCAAAATATATCCAATTTCTGAAGTATCATCAATAGTTAAAACATCAAAGCCTTCAACATTTGCAATCCATTTAAAGCCACCCGTTGGAAGATATTCCATCATCGCATATCCATACAAATTATTAACGTCAAAGTACATTATGTAGGACTCTTGCTTTTTCTCATCATAAGTTTTCATATACTTATTATTAGCAATCGCATGTCGTGTTATACACTGAACATTTCCTCCTCGAATAGATCGTTCAAAAAAGTGTAACATATCAATATCTTGAAGCAATTCAAGTTGAACGTTGGTTATCTTTTTCATAGCACACCAAGACATAGATGGAGCAGTGTAAAAATGAGCTGCATCAATGCCATAAGTTTCCATGCCATTCGATCTAAAATTTTCAAAGACATCCGCCAAAAGAAGTGTGTCAACTTTTAAATACAAATCTGCGTATTCTCCTAATGTTTGACAGGAAAACGTTTCCCACACCGATTGAGCAAACTCATACTCTTCGTTCGATATTGTTTGATCATTAAGGCTGCTATAAAACTTGGATATTTCAGGTAATTTAGTTTCGTTAAGAACATCCATACTCGTGACGTATTCATAGGGAAACACACCTTTTCTCGCAGTAAGTCGAAACTGTGCATCATCATTAAAATAACGTCGTGTTATTTGCTTTGAATCTTCGCTTAACGAAGATGAACATTGATCTAGTGAACAGGACAAGAAATTATATGTATCGAAAAATCTTAACTGAATGAATCCATTCTTAGCCCGTACATACTTTGTAAACCCTTTGTAACGTTCCATATTCATCGCTAACAATTTTATATGACCAGGATTATGTAACACCTCTCCATCACGTTTCTCGCAAATTTCTTTAATTATAAAATGTCCATCATAGGCGGTTAGATTATGAAATGCTATAGGCAAAACCTTTGTTACTTTGTAATTTAAATTACAACTATTGTGTGCGCTTCCTCTATATTTTCCAGTTAAGTGACAATGATCGCGTACTTTGAGTTCATTAACTGCAATCGGTTTCTCGCAAATGTGACACATTTTACTTGACAAAAATAATCTTTCTTCATTTTCGGTCATCTTTAACATTGGCTTAACCGATAAGTAATATGTTTGAAGTTTATCCACAATACTATAAAGTTCCTTTACAAACAATTCAATGCAATTATTTCCCCTAAAGAGCTTGAAACTGCACAATTCACTATCGAAATTACAATGAAGGTATAAAGAAATGCTGTAAGGAATATGTTTATGTGTTAAAGTAGAGTTATGAATGTCACTATTTGGAAAACAGGAGGAAATTGGAGACAAAACGCATTCAGTGTCTGCATATATTATAAATGGAACTGTATCTTTAACTCGGAATTCTGTAAAATTAACAAATCTTTGTTCATCAGTCGGCATTATGCTTTTTGCAACAGGAAACTGTTTACAGTCTGCAAAGTGAACATTTAACTCATCCTCAAGAAGATAATATGACAAACAACGTCTACATATATAAATCCTTCTCTGAGTGCTAGTGATGCTTGAACGCACAAGGCGAGCAAGATTTCTAATTAAACAAAAGTGATAACTTTCACTGTTTCCAATCTGCAACATCAATAAGTCTACACTCCTTTCATATACTTTATCTGATACATACAAAGGTACAATAGTAAAAGTTTTTTTTCCTTTTACTTCGTTTGTTCCCATACATACCCAATTGTTTTCATCATATTGTGCTCCAAACACATTTACAGAAATATTGTTTTGGTTTTCAAACTTGTTTAAATATTTCATTTCCATCGGAATTGGAATACCATCTAAATTTAAAACATCTCTGTAATTAGGATAGGAAGAAAGATGATTCATGTTTCGAGTTTTTGGATACAAACCAGCAACCACACTCCACGCAAAACAAGCTTCCTTTGTATCATACAAATTTAGCACTGCTTTTTTATTGACTATTACATCAGGCAATCGACTAGTATTGGACATTCCTACTCGAAATCCAACATATTTATTTATATTAATTCTCAAACTATGAATTTTTTCTAAAGCCCACCCGGAACCATTTGCTTCAAATTCGCTCATTTTTGTCAATGTACTGTACCCGTTCGTCCTGGGGATGCGATGACCCATCTGCTATAACATCACATCCCTGGAGTTCCAGGACAGAGCGGAGTTAAATGAACCTCTAGTCAAATAAGGAATGTGTCGGAAATTCAGTTGAATTCGTGAAAAAGCAGTGGGTTTCACGAGACAAAGTATCTCTAGGGTCGTTACGGGCTTAAGTTAATAAAAATAATTCAAATATAAATGGGCGCCATCAACTGAATTCCTAGCAAAACCACTTCCTTTCCGGATAAGCCTTACTCAAGACAAGGAAAGAAAAAGGAACATCACACCATCATCAGATCACAACTAAGATAAAAACAAATTTATTTTACTTTGATAGTCAGACAGACATTTTAAATATAAATCCTACCTAAGAGTATGGTCGAATGCAAAGTTAAATTGTCATTGTCCAAAAAATCGAACCATCTCCTTTCTAATGCAAAATTATTTCAATCCACTTATCAAGAAAAATGTATAAAGTTCTCTTGGGTTCTCAGGATCACTGTCGCACTATGTCTTTCGTCACTGACATTTGTGAAACCTGAGACCTAATTCTCTTTAATTTAACATCAATGTGGATTTAATTAAGTTATTAAGCTGCCTAAACATACACATATAATAATCACTCATGTTAAATATCACATAAATTATGGTTTGCATGGTATAATTTGAACGTAGAACATGTTAATCAAATGTTCCTAAACATTGAATAATTAATTTACATTATTTACATCGTCATTAATCTCTTATCTGTGAATTACAGAAAATTCAAATTCTCATTGGTCATCCTCATCATTATTATCAAATTAAATATTTCTCACATTAATTCTCACTTCAAAATTCCAAATATTCCTGTCAGAATCGTTAATTCATCACCATTACATCATTTAAATTCACATTTCAAGTTGCAATTCCTTCGAATTATCTCTCAATTAAATTTATTTAATTCCATAAAAATTCATTAATCATCAGCTTCTTTAATTAATCATCACCTTCTAATTCAGTTATTCATCATCATTACAATCGTCTAATAATTCATTTCAATCAGTTTAATCAATTCAATCTTTAATTCATCCACTTATTTAATTCATCGATTTATTTCAAAATTTAATTTATCAACTTATTTAAATTTCAATCATCTGGTTATTTAATTTTATTATTTCATCTAGTCATTCTGATTTTTATTTCATTAGGTCATTCTGATTTTTATTTCATTAGGTCAGATCGTTAATATGCTTAAATCTCAGATTATTATTTCATTAATTATTATTTTCAGAAAATATTGTATTATCAACTTCATTTATTTGTTTAATTTCCTAACAAATTGTTTAATAAGGTTTATAGAACGTTGTCTTACAGTTTTATTACTTCCAAGTTATATCTCGTATTTAATTATCATGCCAAAATATTATTGTCTCCACGACATCACGTTGGATCTAACTATCCACAACGACATTATATTTCTTCAATATTCCAAATATCACATTTGAATATAAGAATTGCTACAAAAACTCCATAAATATTCAGCACATACAGCATGAATCTCAACAATAACGCTAGACTGGGTACGACGACCTCATGTCCGCTTCAAAATACATTATCAACGTTGCAACTATCAAATGGCAAATTCCACAAAATGCCTATCACAAACTTCATTTAACCACGTTGCATGATCTACAAAAATATATATAAATGGCTTCAAATTATTAACGCACATAATCTCCAATGACTGTAATTACTCTGATCACTTCTAGACAACTTCTTAAACAATTGGAAAAACATTACTTCAGTAATTTAATATTTGCTTTCAAATAGCATAAATTCTCTTTCACAAGTTTCATAATTCACATCGTAGAAAAACACCAATGTGCTATAATCTCTCACATCAAAATCTGCAATACTGATCTGCCTTAAAATAATTATGACCATTAATGATTAATCTTACAAGATTAAATTACTTTAAATCCTTCTCAAAGGTATCAAACACAATTATAAAAATCATCAAAGCATCAGCTGTAATAGCTGTTAAACTGAAATTACTCTCAAAAGAGTGTAGCAACAAAATATTGGATTGGAAAACAAGAATTACTAAATGCAATCCTGTTGACATTTATCGTTACTTTATTTAACAAAATTTCGACTGATATGTGACTAGTAGTTCCTTGTTTAATTCACTTACATCTCGTGTACATTCGGATGATAAAATGAGTTCCTCAATGGCGAGTAAGATGTGTAACCACCGTGCAATCGTATAAATACGAAGGACCTCGCCCCGTCGACTTGGATGATAGTTCCCTAAACGATGGGTAAGGCGAGTACCACCATACAATCGTATAAATACGACAGACCCCATCTCGTAGACTATATGAGTGAATGTACCAGAAAGGAATCAACAAGTTTCTAGTTGTCATATAAAAGCGACGTTCATTCACTAAAGTGAATAACTTCTTAATATCTCCAAACAATCCAATGAAAAAAATCCCTACTGATGAATAATACACACTCGCTAGTATGCAATGAACTGACGAAGTAGTTTCTGATAATCAATTGCAGATCACGAGTTCGAAATACTCGTTACACAAAAAAAAACTATCCATGAAAAATATCCTAGCTGGAAAAATGTCTATAAGATCAAACATCTTCTTAATAAAGTCAAACAACGGTGAGAATATCGAATAATGATGCCTGCCATATCATATGGTCACTCCATATTCTAGCAAATTCGAAGTATATAAATTCAAACCATGTCTTAATAATCAAATCACTCCTATTAGAAAAATATACATGTGTGCCCAGTATTCATGAAAATAATCGTATCAGGTAGATAGAACTCTTACAATACCTTTCATTATCAGTTGTAATGTAATTTCCAAGATCGTCGATTTTCCCTACCTAAAGATTTCTCGTAAGATCGGCGTGAATATCATTTCATCCATGAAATGATGATTTCCTTCGAAATCCCAAGCGAATCAGCTGTTGGACTCCTCTCGTCAGGAACCGAATCCATCGCTCTGTGGTGCCATCTTGTCTCTATTCACGTTTACTCGATCATGTTGAACCTCGAATTACCCATAGCGGATATCGTCCAACTCCTTCTCGAAAAGTTCATGGTAACAGCGGACCCCCTACTCTTCTTCTAATATACGCCACTGTTCCGATAAATGTTCAGTTTGAGAAATGTAAGTCCTCTCTCAACTTACTGCGAAGTTCTACTTGAGTAAAATAAAAATTTTACTAGATAGTGTTCCAGATTACGATACACCCTGTATCTGTCTATAATTTGTAATCCATGAAAATGGCATAAGATAAAAATCTTATATATGCACGCTGTAATGTTCATCAGAGCCTATGCTAAACATTCTGTTTACTTGAAATAGTAAAAAGTCGCTTTGAATGTATTATATAACAGCATGGTTATAATGTTAAATGTGAAAGCCTGTGTTCGAACAACGTCGAAATGAAGCTTGAAACAAAGTCTTCATATGCGATCAGTGCGGTTTTGAAATACCCCGGCTATCCACAATTGTCCTCTCGGCTAGCCCGGCTGGATCGATGACCCGCTCGGCCTCTGTTGCTCGGTGATGCGAGATATGTCGCCTACACTTGCCGTGACGGCTTACGTGTGTTGCGTGACCTTCAATGCCCGTCTCGCTGTGCTATAGGACTGCTCTGTACTGCTCGCCTCGTTGAGCCTAACTGACCTGCTCTGCGCTGCGTCCCAGCTTATGAGTTCCGAGCGGCACGTGGCTGATTCTCCCCCACCACAGTGCTCCCACGTCACGAAGATAGTCTCGAACCCGACTCCTCTCGGCTGTTCTGTTATACAATAACTTATTTCCATAAAATTATTTCCACATATAATTCATGTCATATATACTCTTCTAAGTTGTTTTAACTTATTATAATCCCATATACATTTCAATAAAGCTTCACATCTTTATTAATAATTCTATCTTCTCACAGATTTCAATGCCTCCTTGATTCTTGACCTCCTACGTCATCTTGGCTTTCTTCTTGACGCGATCGATGCGCTATCTTATCTGAATGCTTCCCAAAACTTCAACTACAGCTTAATGTCAGCTGGCGTAGCCGATAGCCTAAAATAGGTATCGGGTACATCTCTCCCGTACATCTCCTTTTTTTTTTATCAGGATTGAGAAAAAAAAATACACTCTCAGGCATTCAATATATTATACATGTACACGATAGCTCTACAATTTCCTTTACTCAGCATGATGGTTCTTTCTGACTCTCTATAATGATGACTTCCAATGATTAACGTCTTGATTCTGTGTTATTCTGACGTTTATTCCTTCTGTCTTCACTCGTGCTGGCTCGATTGACATCTCTCACTGTCTCTTCGAGTGGTGCACTAGGCTGTCTATCCTCTTGTCTTGACCTTTCATGTCCACGATTATCCCTTCTGTCGTCAGGATCGTTTCTTCGGCCTTCCTGTCGGTCGTTTCCATTAAACTGTTGCCCTTGGTTCCAGTTATTCCTTCCCCGATATCTGTTATTATACCGATTCCTGTCCTGATACCTGGAATTTTGGTTATAATTCCTATACCGGTTATCTCTCGCTTCTTGATCGTATGGCCTTTCATATGGTCCTCTATATCGATCATTTCCTCTTGCATTACGGATGTTTCCTCGATTCCCATCGTTCCGTCGGTTTTCCCAGGAATCCCTTCTATCCGTTTGAACTGCATTGTCCACGACTACCGCGTTTACTTCTTGCGTGTTTCTGTTGTCGTTTCGATTACTTCTCGGTGTAACCTGTGCGCTCGTATAATCCAATCGCCTCAATATGTCATCATAATGTTCCAGCGTATTGGCTCCCGATGCTATCAAAGATCGCTGTACCTCTATCGGTAACTGTCGCGCTATAGCTTGCAAAAGCTCTTCTTCTGGCAATGGAGGAATAAGGAACTGTAATTTAGCCAGCTGTGACGTGAAGTAGTTGGCGTAATGCGTCGGATGTGACGTAGAATAGCGTTTAGAGTACATCTCCGCTCTTACGTTGAGTTGATCCTCGGCACTCCAGAATCTCCTCAAGAAAGCCATGGCAAATTGCTCCATGTTCGCAAAGTTGCTTCTGAACGCTCTAAACCACGTAAGTGCAGATCCATCTAAGGCGCGTTCTACTATCCTTAGCTCTCTTTCTTTGGCTACCCTGTGTTCCGCCATGTAGTCTCGAATATCTCGCAGAAATTCTACTGGTGTAACACCTGTATTTCCCGAAAACTTTCTCGGTTTGTCATCTAGGTTCCTTATAATTGTGACTGGACCTGAATATCGTTCACTTGGACTCGACGTACTCCTACTCGAACTTGGATTCTCCTGCGGGGTTGAACTGACCCTTTCGAATGTCACATTCGGTTGCATTTGACGGTCTTCTACCATGCTCGTGTCTTGATTCGTCATACTGCGGTCTATCGCTGTTTGATTCATCAATGTTTCCCCTGATGTTACATTATGACTGGTAAAACTGTTAACTATGGATTCTAGTTTAGTCATCCTGTCTTCTGCTAATCTCTTGACCTGAGTCTTCAACTCATCCAACGATGTAACGTCCTGCGTCTTGTTACTTTCGTCTAGATCGTTCCTCAACTTGTCAATCTTTCCTTCGCACGTGTTCTTCACTAACGCGACTTGTTCTTTCAACAGATCAACATCTGTTCTAAATAGTGTTGAATCTAATTTCATCGCTTCCTTGCTTTCCGTAAACCTAACTTCTAAGTTTGCCATACCTGCGATTAATTTTTCATCTAACCCGTCACGTTTCTCTTTTGCTTCGGCATCGACCTCATTATATCGTTCCTCAACAATTGCTCCGACTCTATTTTTAAATAAAGTTAAGTTTTCGTTAACCTTTTGCTCTATATCGTCGTCTATCTTTCTAATATCCTTCTGCAATTGATTTTCTAACGACTTTATATTAGAATTGACCTCTCCCAAGACTTCATCTTTAATGGTCCCAATTACTGTCTTCAAATCTTTTATTTCGTTACCTAGATTCGTTTCTAGACTCTTAATCTTAGTCTCGAAAGATACTTCGGTAGACCAATCTTGAATTTTTCCTACATCTGCCACTAAACCATCGATGTCGAATCTCAACTTCGATACATCTGACTTAATGTCTTTCTGTATGGTCATAACGTCTGTTCTTAAAGTAAAAATATTTTCTTCCCCTCTACTTTCTAACTCGATAATATTTTTCCTTAATATCTGAACATTTTCCTCTCCTTTCATGTTTACTGCAATGATGTCTAATTGTAAAGTTTTCAACATCTCATTGTTCTTCAAAGTTAAACTATTCTCTAATCTGGTTAACTTATTTTCTAATTCAGTATTAGTTTCTTCACTACGAGACTGTAATTTCTTTTCTAATGATTTAAAATTGTCTTCACTATTTGACTGTAACCTTGTTTCTAACAACATCAACTCATCTTTGCTATTTGACTGCAATAATTTTAAATTTTCTTCACTAGTTGACTGCAATAATTTTATATTAGCTTCGTTACTAATCTGTAATGATTTTAAATTCTCTTCAGTACTAGTTTGCAATAATTTTAAATTCTCTTCATTACTAGCCTTTAATGATTTTACATTCTCTTTACATTTAGCTTCTAATCTAGCTTCTGAATTATTAATTTGTTCTTTAACTTCAGTTTCCATCTTAGAAATGGTTTCTGCAATTCCAGACATACCCGTCTGTAACTCTCCTAACACCTTCGCTAAATCCTCTGGCAACATAATTATATTTCAATATAGAATTATATAGAGACGTTAGACAACAACACATCACAATGTCTCAATTCCTGCATTCACTTGGGTATAGGGAAAAATATCTTATAACTAACATGATATTACTAATACGATTAACATGAACACTGGATTGGGCACACAAGTACATTGTCTGACTAAGTATAATAAATTTTGTAACACACTTAAATGAACTTGAGATCAATCTCTCAGTAATCTAAATCTGATGTGATTCCATCGAATTAACAAAATCGAAAAGCCCCACTAGTTGGATAAAGCCAATTCTCCCTCTCTCTCTCTGTACCCGTTCGTCCTGGGGATGCGATGACCCATCTGCTATAACATCACATCCCTGGAGTTCCAGGACAGAGCGGAGTTAAATGAACCTCTAGTCAAATAAGGAATGTGTCGGAAATTCAGTTGAATTCGTGAAAAAGCAGTGGGTTTCACGAGACAAAGTATCTCTAGGGTCGTTACGGGCTTAAGTTAATAAAAATAATTCAAATATAAATGGGCGCCATCAACTGAATTCCTAGCAAAACCACTTCCTTTCCGGATAAGCCTTACTCAAGACAAGGAAAGAAAAAGGAACATCACACCATCATCAGATCACAACTAAGATAAAAACAAATTTATTTTACTTTGATAGTCAGACAGACATTTTAAATATAAATCCTACCTAAGAGTATGGTCGAATGCAAAGTTAAATTGTCATTGTCCAAAAAATCGAACCATCTCCTTTCTAATGCAAAATTATTTCAATCCACTTATCAAGAAAAATGTATAAAGTTCTCTTGGGTTCTCAGGATCACTGTCGCACTATGTCTTTCGTCACTGACATTTGTGAAACCTGAGACCTAATTCTCTTTAATTTAACATCAATGTGGATTTAATTAAGTTATTAAGCTGCCTAAACATACACATATAATAATCACTCATGTTAAATATCACATAAATTATGGTTTGCATGGTATAATTTGAACGTAGAACATGTTAATCAAATGTTCCTAAACATTGAATAATTAATTTACATTATTTACATCGTCATTAATCTCTTATCTGTGAATTACAGAAAATTCAAATTCTCATTGGTCATCCTCATCATTATTATCAAATTAAATATTTCTCACATTAATTCTCACTTCAAAATTCCAAATATTCCTGTCAGAATCGTTAATTCATCACCATTACATCATTTAAATTCACATTTCAAGTTGCAATTCCTTCGAATTATCTCTCAATTAAATTTATTTAATTCCATAAAAATTCATTAATCATCAGCTTCTTTAATTAATCATCACCTTCTAATTCAGTTATTCATCATCATTACAATCGTCTAATAATTCATTTCAATCAGTTTAATCAATTCAATCTTTAATTCATCCACTTATTTAATTCATCGATTTATTTCAAAATTTAATTTATCAACTTATTTAAATTTCAATCATCTGGTTATTTAATTTTATTATTTCATCTAGTCATTCTGATTTTTATTTCATTAGGTCATTCTGATTTTTATTTCATTAGGTCAGATCGTTAATATGCTTAAATCTCAGATTATTATTTCATTAATTATTATTTTCAGAAAATATTGTATTATCAACTTCATTTATTTGTTTAATTTCCTAACAAATTGTTTAATAAGGTTTATAGAACGTTGTCTTACAGTTTTATTACTTCCAAGTTATATCTCGTATTTAATTATCATGCCAAAATATTATTGTCTCCACGACATCACGTTGGATCTAACTATCCACAACGACATTATATTTCTTCAATATTCCAAATATCACATTTGAATATAAGAATTGCTACAAAAACTCCATAAATATTCAGCACATACAGCATGAATCTCAACAATAACGCTAGACTGGGTACGACGACCTCATGTCCGCTTCAAAATACATTATCAACGTTGCAACTATCAAATGGCAAATTCCACAAAATGCCTATCACAAACTTCATTTAACCACGTTGCATGATCTACAAAAATATATATAAATGGCTTCAAATTATTAACGCACATAATCTCCAATGACTGTAATTACTCTGATCACTTCTAGACAACTTCTTAAACAATTGGAAAAACATTACTTCAGTAATTTAATATTTGCTTTCAAATAGCATAAATTCTCTTTCACAAGTTTCATAATTCACATCGTAGAAAAACACCAATGTGCTATAATCTCTCACATCAAAATCTGCAATACTGATCTGCCTTAAAATAATTATGACCATTAATGATTAATCTTACAAGATTAAATTACTTTAAATCCTTCTCAAAGGTATCAAACACAATTATAAAAATCATCAAAGCATCAGCTGTAATAGCTGTTAAACTGAAATTACTCTCAAAAGAGTGTAGCAACAAAATATTGGATTGGCAAACAAGAATTACTAAATGCAATCCTGTTGACATTTATCGTTACTTTATTTAACAAAATTTCGACTGATATGTGACTAGTAGTTCCTTGTTTAATTCACTTACATCTCGTGTACATTCGGATGATAAAATGAGTTCCTCAATGGCGAGTAAGATGTGTAACCACCGTGCAATCGTATAAATACGAAGGACCTCGCCCCGTCGACTTGGATGATAGTTCCCTAAACGATGGGTAAGGCGAGTACCACCATACAATCGTATAAATACGACAGACCCCATCTCGTAGACTATATGAGTGAATGTACCAGAAAGGAATCAACAAGTTTCTAGTTGTCATATAAAAGCGACGTTCATTCACTAAAGTGAATAACTTCTTAATATCTCCAAACAATCCAATGAAAAAAATCCCTACTGATGAATAATACACACTCGCTAGTATGCAATGAACTGACGAAGTAGTTTCTGATAATCAATTGCAGATCACGAGTTCGAAATACTCGTTACACAAAAAAAAACTATCCATGAAAAATATCCTAGCTGGAAAAATGTCTATAAGATCAAACATCTTCTTAATAAAGTCAAACAACGGTGAGAATATCGAATAATGATGCCTGCCATATCATATGGTCACTCCATATTCTAGCAAATTCGAAGTATATAAATTCAAACCATGTCTTAATAATCAAATCACTCCTATTAGAAAAATATACATGTGTGCCCAGTATTCATGAAAATAATCGTATCAGGTAGATAGAACTCTTACAATACCTTTCATTATCAGTTGTAATGTAATTTCCAAGATCGTCGATTTTCCCTACCTAAAGATTTCTCGTAAGATCGGCGTGAATATCATTTCATCCATGAAATGATGATTTCCTTCGAAATCCCAAGCGAATCAGCTGTTGGACTCCTCTCGTCAGGAACCGAATCCATCGCTCTGTGGTGCCATCTTGTCTCTATTCACGTTTACTCGATCATGTTGAACCTCGAATTACCCATAGCGGATATCGTCCAACTCCTTCTCGAAAAGTTCATGGTAACAGCGGACCCCCTACTCTTCTTCTAATATACGCCACTGTTCCGATAAATGTTCAGTTTGAGAAATGTAAGTCCTCTCTCAACTTACTGCGAAGTTCTACTTGAGTAAAATAAAAATTTTACTAGATAGTGTTCCAGATTACGATACACCCTGTATCTGTCTATAATTTGTAATCCATGAAAATGGCATAAGATAAAAATCTTATATATGCACGCTGTAATGTTCATCAGAGCCTATGCTAAACATTCTGTTTACTTGAAATAGTAAAAAGTCGCTTTGAATGTATTATATAACAGCATGGTTATAATGTTAAATGTGAAAGCCTGTGTTCGAACAACGTCGAAATGAAGCTTGAAACAAAGTCTTCATATGCGATCAGTGCGGTTTTGAAATACCCCGGCTATCCACAATTGTCCTCTCGGCTAGCCCGGCTGGATCGATGACCCGCTCGGCCTCTGTTGCTCGGTGATGCGAGATATGTCGCCTACACTTGCCGTGACGGCTTACGTGTGTTGCGTGACCTTCAATGCCCGTCTCGCTGTGCTATAGGACTGCTCTGTACTGCTCGCCTCGTTGAGCCTAACTGACCTGCTCTGCGCTGCGTCCCAGCTTATGAGTTCCGAGCGGCACGTGGCTGATTCTCCCCCACCACAGTGCTCCCACGTCACGAAGATAGTCTCGAACCCGACTCCTCTCGGCTGTTCTGTTATACAATAACTTATTTCCATAAAATTATTTCCACATATAATTCATGTCATATATACTCTTCTAAGTTGTTTTAACTTATTATAATCCCATATACATTTCAATAAAGCTTCACATCTTTATTAATAATTCTATCTTCTCACAGATTTCAATGCCTCCTTGATTCTTGACCTCCTACGTCATCTTGGCTTTCTTCTTGACGCGATCGATGCGCTATCTTATCTGAATGCTTCCCAAAACTTCAACTACAGCTTAATGTCAGCTGGCGTAGCCGATAGCCTAAAATAGGTATCGGGTACAGTACCTTCAATGATATTCTTATTATAAAATTCATTTAAATCAGTATACTCGAAAACTACGTCATTTTTGATAGCAAAATATTTTGTTTCTGATATGTCGCGAAGCACGTATTGTGCACACAAAACTGAATTCACCTTTAAAGCTTGTACAGTTAACGCTTTCTTAACATACTTTGTAAACCAAATATTAGCATTCGCTAAAAATTCGCGAGGATCCAAAAACTCATTCTTAACATTTGATACTGCAAGTGTGTACACTCTAGAATTGAATGCCGTTTCAATTAACTCACAGCTCAAGAAAGATTCATCCTTTATTTGAATTGTAATTTCTTCGAAATTCACAGCTTGTTGCAATATGTGCTCACTAATAACTCTCCAACATTCAATCAACTCATCACTGTTCTCAATCAACTCGGTTTGAGTGTTTTCCCCGATTTGGTATGATACTGAAATAGCACCGTTTAGTTCACTTCGAAAATTAGAAACACTTTCAAATGCTTTGTCCAATTGGTTTCTTATATTTTCACTGTTATTATGTAATACAATATCGACCTTTCTACGTTTGCTAGGAGGCGAGGTCATTGTTGCTGTTGTCTAAGCAAATGTCCAAATTGCACTAAAGTTAATACACCACCAACAGTTGGTGTACCATCACTGATGTCTAAGCATACGTCCAATTTGCACTATTGTTAATACACCACCAGCAGTTGCTGTAACATCGGTTTACCATAAACCTATAATCTTTTAAAGTATATTCAAGCCATTGTGATAAATTACTGCCTGTAATCTCCAATGAACAATGAACAGCCTCAAAAGGAAATTCATCCTGAAGTTTACCAAGCAAATTGTTTCTATACACATTCAATTTTGTCACATCGTAACACGTCATGGAAAATTCGATTTTGAAAACTTCATCAAATGTATTGTATCCGAAGAAACAAATAAAATGTTCATCTTCACATAATTCTTTCAATAGATATCTTAGAACTGTTTCTGTCACCTCTCG
This sequence comes from Meconema thalassinum, assembly GCA_946902985.2. NCBI lineage: Eukaryota > Metazoa > Arthropoda > Insecta > Orthoptera > Tettigoniidae > Meconema > Meconema thalassinum. The sequence goes on from OX336390.1 coordinate 696,210,226, forward strand.
CTGACTATCCTCTGATTTGCTAACATTGGTAACGTAGACTGAAAATGTTGAAATTCCACTCGAAGATGTCCATTTGTTAAAACAAGCTTCTTTCTCATTACAACTCACCTCGTTATCATCTTCTTCCTCTTCTTCCGGTTGTTGAAAGCATACACGATGATACTCTATTAGCGGGTGCGATCGATGTTCAGTTCCACTCAGGAAATTAACAGTTTTCCACTTCATTATGCTGGTTGTTTTATTAGTTTTTTAGATAATCTGAAAAATTAAACAAATTAAGAAATAATTAGCAAGTAAATATATCAATCGTTATATCAATCATTACATAATATATAATCTAATACTCACCAAAACATGTCGATGTGAGCGGTTCTTCAACCCAAACTACACCGTCATCAGTTTGCCTTCGAGTACTGTTTCAAAATGACTTGATGCGAGCGGTTCTTCACCCCCAAATACACCAGCATCAGTGTGCCTCCCATTGAGTTTAGTTCATCGATCTCTGATGTGCTTAATTTTGAAAATACTGCCGGTAGAAATACACTTGTTACTTCATCTTCGATGTTAATATCCACAACTATTTTTCTTCCAAACCTCGTCTGTACGGGGCGAATAATTTGGACCACATATGGTAAATCAATGACTAGTTCAGCTAGTTTCTTATTAGAATACTCAGTACAAGATGATAAGTTATTGAACTTCGCTAGAGCTTCCATCACACAATTTGTTCCTCGTCGTTGACTTTCTTTATTTCTTTCACACACACTCACACACTCTTCGCGCAAAAGTAAAAGTTAAACTCTTCCATGCACTCATCCATTTATATATCCTTCACCCCCACCCACACTCCAGAAACCATATGCCGCAAACTAGCTTCTAACGCAATCATTTCCTTTTTCCACTATTGCTTAAAGAAGTCGAAGATTACATTCTTAGCCAATGACGTTAAAGGTCAACTCTGTCTCACGCGAACACAGCAGACGAGATCAATCACACTGCTGCACATGGTCAAACTTGCACGGGTGTCAAATGACGGTTAGCATCCAAAGCAAAAAAACATAACAGCTGCACACCACATGTGCGGATCGCTGGCACTGGCACACATGCTCACACTCGCACGGGTGTCAGATGACAGTTAGCATCCTAATAAACAACCCCCATGACGTCAACACCCATTAACTTTTTATCACCATCACATAAACAAGCCAAGAGGTCACCCCCTTCCCACGCTAACACGTGCACCGCACATGCTCGCTCCTGGACCACGTGCTCGCTCTAAGGACCCATGACGTCATCCCATGACGTCATCAGGATTACGCAATTTCTGGTCATGATGATGCAATATTTAGAGTCTAACAAACACTTACTACTCTGGTGGCTCTTAAGAATACGCTCAGTCATATCTGTTTATGTACACATACCACAAACGAAATTTGGTTGAAATCCAATTGATAGTGTAGAAGTTATATGCATTTAAAATTTGGACCTATCAGCAGGCTTATAATCATTTTGGCAACACTGCCATGTATGGCCTCCTGGAAATTAAACTGCAATATTATTATCTATACGTGTGTCAATTTTGAAATAGCTCCCATGTAAACCTTCTAAGATATCCAACATGGAGCTCAAATTTCAATTGCGATTTTTCAGCAGTTGGTAGCACTGACATCATTTTCAAATATGGCCGTGAGATATTCAGGTATAGATCTTTACTTCCACCAAATTTTTTTGATTGCTGCAGCCGTTTAGGAGTTGATAGGGGGGGGGGGACACACACACAGCCAGCCAGCCAGACAGACAGACAGACAGACAGACAGAAGGACAGACAGACAGACACACACACACATTTGCCCGATCTCATAAGTCTTTTTCCTCATTTTTGCAAAATGTGAAAAGTAGGCTAAAAATCCTCTCGGCACGCCGGAAGGCGGAGGTAGATTTCACCGGGCAAACTTGGGATAGGCGAAAATAGGCAGAATGTGCAGGTTTTCGTAGAAGGATCAGACCTCATTTATTGCGAGAAAGTATTTTATAATTGGAGGTTAATTAACTTTGTTTTTCGTCTTTTTATGCATTTTTTTAACATTTTATTGTCTTATGGGGACGATAACCTTCTCGTCATTTGGGGTCCATTTTTATATTTGTGGTCACACTGTCCTTATGCAAGGTTTCGACACTGATGTGTAACTATGTAACGGTCTGTTACTTCTTCACGCAAAATTTTATCTCCCGCAGAGATTTTGGTTGGTTCCTCAGTTTAAGGGCTGCGACAACGCGGTCATGTAGCCCCGTGTACATTGGGTGTGTGTAGAATCTGTCTGATAAACGGTGTCAATTGTGATGGCTGTATTAGTCTGTAATTCAGTTAAGGACTGCAGACGGTCAATTTCAAGTAGTAGTTCCTAATTTTGCTACCAAATACTACCGTCAACGACACCTAGCTGTGAACTTGGCTACTAGATGCCACCACAACCAGCTACTCGCCACGAACGTTGGAAGTTTCCCTCCGAAGGAAAGCATACTGAGGGATTTTTAGCGCTCTTAGAAAATCCGACGACTTTAGCCGGCTTTGAACCCGCGACCTTGGGCATAGAAGTTCAGCATGCTACCAGTTACGTCATCGAAGTCGCTTCCCACCGAGTCATATGGAAAACTGAATGTGATCTCGTGCAATGGCGTTGTCATGGCAACGTCTGATGGCTCGTCCCTCATCAATTTAGTAGTGCTGTCATGGCAACCTCTGATGAGACTTAGAATTTTCTTCTAATTCCGAAATCATTTTCTCATCCCTTGGCGTAATGGTGGGTCATATCAAAAATTCTTTCAGACAAAAGTTTTAGGTAATTACTGGGCAAATATTGTACATTACGTACGGTTTTGATATTGTGCCTATTAAGAGAGATATGATTAATGTTTCCCGAAAAACCCACGTTTTCTCACCCCTTAGGTCAATGGTTGGTGCTATCAAAAAACTTTTCAAACATAAATGTTTGGGCCTTATCCGACACATAGTATGAATTTTGAATGGATTCGATATTTCACATACCGTATTAAGAGAGTTATAGCGATATTTCACTTTTTCGAAAAAAAAAAAAGCTCCCCATTTTCACCCCCTTCGACCGATAGTGCCCATTAACGAACTCGACCGAGATATTATAGGGATACATATTATGTAAACAAAGGCAAAGTGATTGGTGCAAATTTGCGGTAGTTATCGTGTCCACAAGAAAGTGATATATATACACACACAGGGTGAACTAAAAATGCCGCACTTGAGGGTCGGCATGCAGTTCCTCGTCGAAATTCACGACAAGTTTATGTTGCAAAACCTAGTCCCGCCAATAGGTTTAACAGAAATGCGTGTTAAGAAACGAGGCTCTGGCAACGCTGTAACTGCATTCAGCGTGGCCAAAAGCAGGTCGCAGGGACTCGGCGCTCTGCCGGAGCTTTCTCTGTACATTCCGATGCACTGCAGGATGTGACAGTGTTGCCAGCTTCTCGTTTTCATACTTGTGTTTTCAAACAGCACCCGAGTATGAAGAGGGCCTGGCAGCTTGCGGCGGAGTTCATGCTCGTACAGAACCAGCTTTGCAGTCCGAAAACGAATTCGTGAATCAGTGAACTTTTTCTCCATTCAAGGGGACAGTGATCTCTGCAGACTCAAGTATAACCAGTGAATTGTGGAACTCAGAGTGGAAACTAATTCTTTGTTTCTTTCCTTCTCCTTCTTTGGTATTTGATCCAGGGTGATATGCCCTGAGTCATTGTTTGTCAAGGGTTATGGTATTTCTTGTGTTTGTTTGTTGCTTTGAATGTATTATTTTCCTAAATAAAGCACCGGGCCTTCAGCCTGACCGCTCCTTCGCTGGGCTTCTGCGCCCTTGCCGATCGGCTTCGCTCTTTGAACATGCCCATCGCGGTTTTGTATATAAGGAGCGGGGCCAGGCGGCTCGGGAGCAGTCGTTTAGCGGAGGAGAGGTCACAGGTCAGCAGCCTGCCGGGTCGGCCGGGAGGTTAGGAGTCCTATCGTGTTGCTGTGGCCCCTCGTCGAGTTTCTTCTCTGTGATCATGGCTGGGTTAGTGATTGAGCAGTCGTTTAGCGGAGGTGAGGTCAGCAGCATTTATATTCTCCTGTCGTCACACGCAGTGACTCGCAGTGTTCTTCATCGGAGTATGCCATCTAAGACTTCAGCAACGCCTAAGCCACCAGGAAATAACACTCCTAAGAAGAATCCTCGTGACCAACCATATAGCTCACTACAACCTAGTGTCACACAGCACTTTAACGAAATCAAGGATATTCGAAAGCTCAAGAAGAAGACTAATTCACCAACCAAGGCAAAGACCGTCCAGATACAGACAGAGACCCGGTCCAGAACGCCATCACCACACAAAGGGTCCACAGCTTCTGAAACTACGACTGAGACTTCTAGAAATACTTCACCGGCATCTACAAGCACTACCCCTGCCATGAGCACAGAGAAGAAACTCGACGACCTGATGGCTATGATGCAACGCCTTAACAACCGTATGGATTTTTTAGAACAGGAACGGCCGGAGGAAGCACCAGACGAGGAGGATGGCGACGACGACACAGAGCCTCATTACCATCGATTCAACTGGAGAAAGCTCGCTCCACAAGATTACACGCGCGGTCTGCCAGTGCCACCAGAGCAGCGTGTGTGGCTGCGCCCGTGCCGATCGGCTTCGCCCTTTGTGCATGCCCATCGCGGTTTTGTATATAAGGAGCGGGGCCGGGCGGCTCGGGAGCAGTCGTTTAACTGAGGAGAGGTCAGCAGCTCTTCTTAGGACTGTTCTTTCCTGGTGGCTTAGGCGTTGCTGAAGTCTTAGGTGGCATACTCCGATGAAGAACACTGCGAGTGACAACAGGAGAATACAGATGCTGCTGACCTCTCCTCCGCTAAACGACTGCTCCCGAGCCGCCCGGCTCTGCTCCTTATATACAAGACCGCGATGGGCATGGCAGTCGTTTAGCGGAGGAGAGGTCAGCAGCATCTATATTCTCCTGTCGTCACTCGCAGTGACCCGCAGTGTTCTTCATCGGAGTATGCCACCTAAGACTTCAGCAACGCCTAAGCCACCAGGAAAGAACACTCCTAAGAAGAATCCTATTTTCTCACAACGCGCGTGCCACGGCATAAGAAAAGAAAACATTTTATGACTTGACCCAAACTGGTCACCAACAGAAAAAGAAAGGAAAGGTAAGTTAATTAATTTACTGATTTTAATTTACAGCTACCTACGTGTCAAACCCATTACGCTCACCCCCTCGGTATGGGGCTGAGTAATTAGCTAAAAACCCCTACATGGCGGACTTAGGTCCACAATTTGATTCACACCATCCTGGGGTCTAGCCGACCACACACTCCGTCGTATCCATTGTAAATGCATTCAACATAAAAACCCTGCAAGCTCATCTCATCCCCGAGCATGACCTTGCTCTGCACGACACTTGTAACACAAAGATTATCACATATAAATTTAAACACTTCCTCCCTCATTATGTCACACGAGAGTCAACAATTTAAATATATACAACAAAAGCACTGGTGATCACGCTACGCTAGAATGAATCGCGCACGGGTTACATATTTTAGCGATTAGGCTTCAATTACCTAGCCCGTATGATCACTGTTCTTTCTTATCTTCACCAGGCGCTTCAAAATCTGGCACAAGGCGACGTGGAGTTAGCCTCTCAACGGCTGACTCGAGACTGCCCTCTGGAAGGCCAAGGGTAGTTTTATAGTTCGAGCCCGTACACACAATGGGTTCTTCTCCGCGATTAATCCGCTCCTTGAAGCAAGGCTTACTCAGAGATACATAAAATATGAGGATCACACTGTCATATTGCGTCTCTGGTTCGATCGTCCGTTCTCTTCCTGAATCAAAAGCGTCCTAGATGCTCAAAAACATAGATCCTCGGCGTGGGGTAGACATGTTGGATGTTTTGAACAGCAGCCAATGACATTCAAATACGCGTAGTGATTTCAAAGATGGATTTTAATTAATATCTCGTTTCATAGACCGAACTCAGCTAAGATATTAATATCAGGAGTATCGACGTAAGTTCCTCCTGATTTTCATATCCATAACATACATACATACATACATACATATCCTGTACGAATTGTATTTCTATTTGGGTTACTTAAACGGCTCAGGCGCGGTGAATCCCCGGACCGTAAAACGTGGCACGTACTGCGAGCTGCTCCACAGGCCTCGTCTTTGTTCACAGTGGCCCTTTAAGTGAAATTTCAAACCTAACGTCCCTTAGGCTGATGCAAGTTATCTGATATAAACAATGTACTAGAATATCATAGCTGAATATTAGATATGTGGGCCGAAATGACATGCTGGGTGCTGGCTATGGACGTCCCCTGGGTCCTTGGTTCAGGCATTGATGCCTCCAAATTTATAAAGTTAATTAATTAATTATTTATTTTTTATTATGGGGAGTGATTCAAATTATATTTATCCGGTGCAGTCATGGACCATCAGACCAATGTACGTATGGGTAGGCCTACAGTATCTCCCAAGTAGATGTTCTGAGTGCTATTCTGATTCCTTGTTTCTTGAAAAGAATGGATAGTTTACAAACAAAATTAAAACAAAAAAAATGTTCTCATTATTGAGAGTCAATGGTTCTCTTTCTTCTCCAAAGATTTAATAAAATATGGCATATTTGTTTGCTTTCATCTTTTCATTAAAGTTTTCTGCTGGCATAGGTATACTGATGGCCCTATGAACCACGGAGTTAAAATCTGCTAACCAATGTGTGCTTGGGTGGTTGGACCTATTATCGATAGTATGTGATGTTTGTGTGGGTCTGAGAAAAATCACGCATGCGACGTTGATGTCTGACCACTGAGTTTTCATGTCGACATACTGTACATATTCGTTCGGATTCCAGTTCCATTGTGAATTTGAATGGTGTAAGGTGCTGTTCGTTTAAGTGACGCTTCTTCGCTTGTTAATTCTGTGTCATCATCATCATCATCATCCCATTTATGTGGGGTCTGCCTTCCTGCAATGATTCATCCACTTCAATCTATCCATAGCGTCCTGAGGGCGTAGTTTAGTGAGCCGCATGTCATCTCTCGCCCTAGCCAGCCAGCGTGTCTGAGGTCGTCCACGAGGTCGACGACCCTCAACGTTCAGTTGAAGGGCAGACTTTGCAACTGAGGTTTCACTGCTACGGAGCACATGGCCATTCCACCGCAGACGTGATTCACGCATTTTATCTGTGATTGGGTCAACCATAAAATCCTGCCGAACAGCATCATTCCTAATATGGTCCGGTCGAGTCAATCCATTGTACCACCGCAACATCTTCATTGCATGAAGCGCCTATTCGTGCTTCGATATTGTAGGCCAGCATTCAGATCCATAAAGAGTCACCGGTCTAATCACTGTGCGATATACTTTAGATTTTAGATGCAATGGCATTTTCATGTGACATAGGACTCCAGTAACTTGGCGCCATTTCATCCATGCGGCATGACTCTCGTTTTGACATCGGGAATCGTGCTGCAGTCTGAGGTGATGCATGACCCAAGGTATTTGAAGAGGGTCACTTTATTAAGTTGAACCTCACCCACAGCGATCGTGCCATCCGTTTGGTCACCGTATTCCAGGTACTCCGTCTTCTTCAGATTCAATTTCATCCCAAATTCTTCAAGACTCATCTTCCACTCTTGTACTTGCTGTTCGAGGCGCCCACGTGTCTCGTTAGCCTACATGACATCATCCGCATATAATAATGTCCATGGATGCCTGGTTTGGATGCCATTTGTGATGGCGTTCATGCAGAGTATGAAGAGCAAGGGGAACAAGGCTGATCCTTGATGGACACCAACAGTGATTTGGAAGGTATCGGACATTCCTGCTGCGCACCGCACTGAGCTTGTTGTCTTTCGGTACAGAAGTTTCACCCAGTTTACATAGGCTTCAGGTTCACTGTGTAGCCACAGTGCCAGTCAGATGAGATCATGTGGTAATCTATCGAACGCCGTTTCCAAATCAAGAAATGCTAAGTGAACTGTCTTCCTTTTCTCATGGTGTCGTTCCATCAATAGACGAAGTGCATGGAGAGCGTCTGTTGTTCCGCTGTTTTTAACAAAGCCACACTGGTTAGATGAAACAGTGATGATGTTTCGTAATCTCGCATCAATATATCTCCTTTTCCTTTCCAAATAAGAATTGTGATACTGGTCGTCCAGGCCTCTGGTACTGTGTCCTCCATGATAATTTTGTTGAGGAAGTCAGTAAGCCATACTACACCTTGTTCCTCCAGAAGATTTCATACTTCGGCTGGTATATCATCTGCACCACGCGCGTAGTTGGTAGCATGCTGAGCTGCTGTGCCCAAGATAGCGGGTTCAAACCCGGCCGAAGTCGTCGGATTTTTTTAAGAGCGTTAAAAATCCTTCAGTATGCATTCCTTCGGAGGGGAAGTAAAGCCGGCGGTCCCATGTCATAGATTTATGGCATGTAAAAGATCCTTCCACAGACTAAACTTGTGTGGAGCTAAATTTCTAGGTTAGATTTCGTTGGAACGCTCTATCAAAGTTCCGACGTTCACCACTAGGTACCATTGACATCTGGTAGCGAAAGTTGGAACTACTTGAAATTGAACGGAACTTGTAGCTCACCCTGTGGGTGTCAGCTGGAAGAAGCTACAGCCTCTGGCGAGCCGAACATGTCCTCGGACACTCCCGGCACTAAAATCCATACGATAAATACATCCCTGACTTCATTTTGTTGATGGCAGTGGACACTTCTTTCGTAGTGATAATGGGCACAGGGCCGTGGATAGGGTCAACTGTCGGTAGAGGCGGATGAGGGAACTCTGTATTGCATATATACTCAAAATACTCCTTCCAGCGACGTAGTATGTCATGTCTTTTTTGTAGGAGCCCATGATGTTGATAGCATGACCGAGATCGTGTGTAGCTCGCTCGCTCGCGCCACTTTGTAGATTCTATTTGTGCTACCAGGCTTATCCAGCTCGTCGTAGATGGCTTTGTAATGTGCTACTTTTGCAGTTGCTACAGCTCGTTTTGCAATGGACTTGAGATTCCAGTACCTATCTAAATCCTCCAAGCTGCGTGTCTGGTGCCATGTCTTGTAAGCAGCTTTCTTCTCCCTGGTTAACTGCTGCACATCATTATTCCACCACCAGGTCTGCTTGTCAATAAGGCGTCGATTTAGTTTGGTGACACCTTGAGTGGATGTGACACATGTCTTGATGGATTCGGACAGTGTGTTCCAGCCATCTTCTACTGATGACGTTGTGTCATATAAGCATAATATATCCATCTTCATATATACCCCACTACAAGATTCCTTTTGTCCCATACTCTGCCATGAGCTGTTTTCTATGAAAATAATGGCAGCTATTCCAGTGAGATGATCTCATTACTAACCCATTTGTTAGCACGTTAATTTTATTGTTAAATTGGAAAGCATTTAGCTGGAGAGTGATTTCAAGCAATTTCACTATTTCTTCTATTTCTACTTCCGAACTGTTAATCAATTAACTGTCATCTGTTCTTTAATAAGTGTTTCTTTTATTGGTATGTGAGTATAGGCTACATGTTGACTATATCAAACAATACTACTCTCATGCTAGGCTTTGTATTGAACCCTTATGATATCATCTGATATAATGATGATTCATTTCTTATTTATTTATTATATTTGAAAGAGGGTATTCATACAAGCAGCAGCTGGTATTCAGAAAGGTGTAAGGCAAGGCTGCAACTTATCACCCATACTTTTCAATCTTTACATTGAACAAGCAATGAAGGAAATTAGAGAAAAATTTAAAGTGGGAGTGAAGATTCAAGGAGAAATAATTTCAACTCTGAGATTTGCTGATGACATCGTCATCTTGGCCGACAAGCCTGAGGATTTGAATGAGTTTTTGAATGGTATGGACTCCGTCTTACGGAAAGAATTCATGATGAAAATTAATAAATGTGAAACAAAAATACTGGAATGCAGCCGAAATAAATCAGAAACCTCTATGGAGATCAAATTGGCAGGTGAAAAGCTGAACGAAGTAGGAGACTTCTGTTACTTAGGAAGCAGAATAACCAGTGATGGACGAAGCAAAGAGGATATAAAAAGTAGGTTGGCTCAGGCAAAGAAAGCATTTCTACAAAAAAGGAATCTGCTGACATCGAATATAGATTTAGGTATTAGGAAGTCATTTTTGAAAGCCTTTGTCTGGAGCGTGGCGCTCTATGGAAGTGAAACTTGGACTATTGGTGCAGCAGAAAAGAGGAGAATTGAAGCATTTGAAATGTGGTGTTACAGGAGAATGATGAAGATCAGATGGGTAGATAGGGTTACAAACAAAGAGGTATTAAGACGAGTGGGAGAGGAGAGATGTTTCTGGCGACTGCTAATGAAGAGAAGAGATAGGTTGGTAGGACACATACTAATACACCCAGGAATATCAAGCTTAGTTATGGAAGGAAGGGTCGAGGACAAGAACTGTAGGGGTAGACCAAGATTAGAATATGTTAAACAGATTGCCTCGGATGTAGGGTGTGGTAGCTATGTAGAGATGAAACGATTAGCTCAGGACAGGGTGGCATGGAGAGCGGGATAAAACCAGTCAAAAGACTGAAGACTCAAACAACAACAGACACTAAATTGGACCTCCAACTGGACGACAGTAAAAAGGAGTTTGAAGCCGTTAGGGCTGCCAATAAGAAAGAATTTGCTAGTATGGACGGTAAATTAGAATCTATCAAAGCCGACAGTATAAATTTGAACAGTGAACTGAAGGCGGAGATAGAAAACATTCAAGCTACCACAAATGAACAGTTTGTAGCTTTGAAAGACGAACTAAATCCCGACAGTAAAGAGAATAACGAGGCACTGATGGCTGAAATAGAGGGTGAAATAAAGAAAGGGTTAGAGGAACTCCAAAATAGTATAGAAGGAAAAATGGATTCACGGTTTCAAAGTTTTGACACTGAGTTTGGGAGCAAGTTAAATAAATTTCAAGAGGAGAATAAAGGATTTAACGCAGGTGTCAAAGGTCAAATAGAGACTTTACAAAAAAAATAATGAAAACTCCCAAACTGAATGTCGGAATTTTTTTGAAAAGTTAAACGATCAATTTGTTTCTATAGAAACCGAAATGAAGGAAATACAGAACACTTGCAAAGTGAATGTAGATGAGTGTAAAAAGGAACTTGTAAACCAAATCGTAGGGGTGCAAAATCAGCTAGAAGCAAATAACAAAGAATTACGAAAACAGATAGAATCTAATAAGAATCTTTATCAGGCATCCCGGGATGAGATAAAAAGTAGTCTTGAAACGTTAGGAAACAGGTTCATCCGAGTCGCGGAAAATAAGTATATGGGAGATACACAAGCGCAGAATCATAAGTCAAATGAAATAGGAATCCAAGTCGAAAGTAACGTAGTAGGAATGGAGGGAAAGGAAATAACGATGCAGGAAAACCCCGAGATTTGTCTTGATTTGATAGGAATAGGGAAAGAAGTAGAAATTGTTGGAACTCCCATGGAAATAGAAAAACCTATGGACCCACAGGAAGAAAGAGTTACAGACATTCAAGAGGAAATGATAATTCCATATCAGACGGAGAGCCGAAATGAAAAAGAGGCTCACATAGAAGAGGACCATTCAGATGCATAAACCGAGCATGAAGAGAAACCAGATGAAACTCTTTTAAAAGGGGATTGGGAAAATGAATTAACAGACAGTGATACGGAATCCCAAAATGTAAATATTTTATAAAATAGAGAAATTCCAGAGGGAAGTTATAAGTCCAAGGAAAACTTAATGGAAATAGGTATGAACTTAACAGAAAGAAGTATTCCAAAGTCGGTTTATAGTTGGAAATTAAGAAAAAAGAAAATTGAAAGGAAAGCAAAGACAGATATTAGAAGGAAAATCATCCTATGGAAAGGTGTATGCAAGGGGCAGTTATTGTATATCAAAAGAAGAAAATTTATTGAATGGATGGGACAATAGACAAAGACAAAGGAAATTGAAAGTATCACAGGGAAAGATACCCCAATTGAAACCAAGATATAGTGAAAGGATGACTGCATGGAAATAAAGGAGGAATTTCAGGAACTAGCTGAAAAATATATCTACGAAGAATTGCAGGATCAACGCGAATCCAAAAGAAAGGGAAAAATACCCAAGGGTATGCCGTATGCGAATCCGTCGGAAGGATGGAAGGAAAGGAAAATGAAGAAAAGAGAGATCCGTCAAGAGCTTTGCAGTTGGAAGAGAAGAAAAAAGAAATTGGGAAAATATAAGCTAATGCTAGCTAAAGAAAGGATACGGGTAGGGATTGACCACACCCGTAAGGAATAAGGTATTCCGAAGACAAATAGTCCAGAATTTGATTGAAAGAAGAATGGTAGGAACAGAGCGTTCCCTTCCGCCATTATTACCGGATATAACTCTAACATAGAAAACCCGAATCATCGAGGGATTCAAAGAAAAAATGAAACCAGAAGTACTGTGAGAGAGTGTGATGGCTTCGATAATGAATGAATGAAATTTTCTTTGGAAAATACTTAAATAAATTTCCTCATGCTTCGAAAATTTATTTACCTGGGACGAGGTGATTTGTGCCCATGTGGAGAGCACAGTTATCGAACCCATACCCTTTTATGTAAGAAAAGGAGGAATTAAGGTAGATTCTAGAACAGATTTCTAAAGGTTTGTGAGGGGTTAATACAGAATCGTGTTGCGTGACGCATGGATAAGTTGAGGAACCTAAGAAACCAAGCTAAAGCTGCAAGATGATGTAATGACCATTCAGCAGTAAAGGGCTGGCGCATGGATCGAAATAGAACTGGTGACTTTCCATTCATTAGAGTGAGAAGAAGTTTTCGGATAAAGCCCTTACTTGACAGTAAAATGACAACGCCGCAATCATGTAAGCAGGGAAATAATTAAAAATTAGCCAGTTACGGGCATTAAACTAAAGAAATAACCCCGTCATTGTTATTTATCCTGGGAAAGAGATTTTGCAGAATGGATAAAGTTAATAACAATTGCACAAGAAAGAAGTGTCAGATCAGTACTACGCAATCGGCTATTCCCCACGCCAGGAGGCGGTAGTGAGGGAAAACAAGAAATTAACACCCACTCATTTGAGGAGCTAAATTAATTTTTTGTGTAATTTGCCACGATCGATTTTGTAGATAATTAGTATCACTGGGACGTTCAAGACGTTAGCTACAAGTAGGTATTTTCAAGATCGTGTGACCATTATTTTGGAAAATAATTTTTAGAAGGACGGAAACTGATTTATTTTTACCAGAATCAGATATAAGGGCCGTGAGCCTAAGCCAAGTCATGCAGTCTACGAGCACTTCAGGAACGGAGGTGCTGTATCATGTAGTTAACAACAGACCTCGTACGGAGGTGCTGCATCACATCGTATGCAGTCTAAGAGCACTCCAGGAACGGAGGTGCTGCATCATGCAGTAATCATCAGACCACGTACGGTCGTGCTGCTTCATAGCACATACAGTCGTATTCAGTCCAGTGGGACGTGACTTTGTATCACGACGTGGAAGTACTCCTGAGGGAGGTACTGTCCCAGCATTCATCAGTGTCACCGCGCATTAAAACACCGAAATCCTTGTCAGAAGGAAAAAGTATCGTCAAACTTCGAACATTAATAGTCCTCGGACTTAGGCCAAGTATTGTACTTGAGCGACAGACGTTAGCCGGCGAGGGCAATCGAAGCCCAGACACCAGTATTTGAGTTACATCGTAGTATCTCGAAAGTATACGAGACATCATTAGAGGAGTGAAACTCTAAACATTTTACCCAGTGCGTTAAGTAACCACAATAGGGTCGAAAATAGCAAGCACATAATTTTCCTGAATTGAGGAGGTTAGTGTGATAAGTGGCGATAGATTCAGAAGTCTACAAAATAGGCATCAGTAGCCACGTGGAATTACAGGAAGGACGTGGGAAGTTATCCCACCAAGTAAAGACAATAGTCGTCAGAATACAGTTCAAACGTGAACTAAGAAAGACAATTGTAGAGCGCAGTAAAGTTAGTACAGTGACTCCAGGAGTAAACGTTAAACCATAGACAGTTTACCATATAAACAATTGCATACCGAACGAGACTTTATTATCGTGCAGAAATTGTAAGTGCCGATAAATTTTATACCAGACGTAGGAGAATCTTCGTAGCCAAGGAGGGGAAATATCGAACGAGACTGTCAATCACCCGAATAGGAATCAGGAGGCAGCGGTTGATACTTGCACCCCTAGGATCTGGATCGAAGGAATTCACGTGTGAAAGGCAGTGCTAGATGCCACAAAGTGAAATTCATTGTGTAAATATAATTTGTTAGTGAAATATTATATATTTTAGTGATTCTTTTAGTGTTTGTGAAATAATGAGTTTAATCCCTCAAATCATTTTATGTGTGTTTAATATGGATAAACCAGAGGGAAATTTAATCAGTGGTAATGTAAGTGTCAACATGGTGTGAGAAATCAGCGTGGGCAAAATGTCACTTCGCTGGGATCCAGACAGCTTAGCTGGATACATCATGTGAGTAAAACCAAATTTCATTATGTATTTTGGACTCGGGAAGCTCGTGTAATGATAATAACCATGGAGAAAGTGTTCTCCAACATTGAAAATCAGGGATATGTAGAACTGCGTAAATAGAGAAATGCGGGATCTGAACAGTGAATTGAGAATGAAAGTAATAATTACTTAAATGTAAAAATGTGTAATCAAAGAAATAGTATTCAGTGGAATACCAGTAATTAGAAAAGAATAATGTTATTTAAATGCAAGCAGGATTATAATAATAATGTAATGAATGAATAAATTCTTGAATTAATATTCAAGTATGAGCCGTTATGTGCTGAAATAATAATAATAATGATAATTACTGAACCAGTTGTGTTCTTGTAAATGAAAAATCAAGATTGCGTCAAAGGCAAAATTATTATTTTTGGACGAAGAAATTAATTATTTTGGAATAAATATTTGCTTCGAAAGGCATCACGAATGTACTAATTGTCGCCAGTGAGCGCTTATATTATTAATTATCACGCTAGTAAATGCAGTGAAATAATGCCAGGAGATTATGATTGTGGGGATCAGCTGGAGATGGTAAATGATTGTGTGTATTTGCTATTGCAAATTTTTGAAAGGTGCTAATTTTATTGCTGTTGAGCGCAAGGGAGGGTGCATACGCCCCCTGAAAGCCGCTATTATTATTCGGACGAGTGGTCAGATACCCTCGCTCCATGTGTTAGCCCTAAGTCCTCGAAAATGGAGGTGTCCTAGAGGCAGGCCAGAGAATCAAACTAGTGTTCTCTTTCGTCGAAAGCCCCTAATTACTATTGGTTTTATTGAGTTCTTACCTGCCAGTGATAAACCTCCACAATTATAATTATACCTGAGCCAAAGAAGTAGGTCAGTAGAACCTCATATGTTTTGTTAAATGAAAGTGATGTGTTGCCTCTCCAAGCTATAAGAGTGGATGCTTGTTTAAAAGCCAGTTGTAGTAACGTCCTAAAGGAAGGGAAGTATGAGCTCTCCCTCCTAGTCATAAATCAACGCGTTGAGGGTCTTGACTTTAATGAAAGCCACTGTTGGGGTAGGCCTGTAACGTAGCCAGACGATGTCTGCGGTCTGCCATTATATTAAACATTTTTATGGACCGGTAATTGGTACCGAGTTCTTGCTTGATTATTTATCCTTGCAGGTGCAGCTCAGATCCGCATTTAATGAATATTTAATTGTCATTTGAGACAATAATGGAAATCCCTTTTGTATTGTTGCATTTTATATGCCTTTGTTCCCAAGCATTTTTGGAAATATTCGGATAGCCGGGAGTCTATCTTGAGTTGGGTAAATCAGTAGTTTCCATAGCTTGTGGTACACGAGTTTCCCTAGGACAAATGCAATTTGGTAGTGTTGAAAAGAGAGATGATACATTGTGAATATCATGTGGGACTCAGTAAATGGAAATTGTTGACACCATTACAAACATTAACTCAAATTTAAAATAATATGCAAGTTAAGAATATTGAATGTGTTTTGAATAGATAATTCTATGCAATGATTTTTACCGAGACTTTTAAAGCTCGTTTTCAGTGATTTTTGTATTGATGCTAAATGGAAGTGAGAGTAGTTTTGACATTTTTGTCAGGTTCAGTGGAACCTCAAATAGTGATTCTTATAAACTAATGTTGTAGTTATTCCTTGTTCACTAGAACAAGTGTGAAGTTTATTCAGTTTATTGTGTTTGTTTGTAGCGCCTAATTTTGATTAATTAAATAGTTTTTATAGTAGGATTTTTATTTTTATTTTGAAGCGTATCCTTTGCTTGATCCAATATATGTGAATCACACTGTGGGTGGACGTTCTATGCCCCGACTGTCCGATTTTGAGCTGGCTGACAGTGATTTGCATATTCCTTGTTCACAAGGGCACAGTATAAGGGAGGAAACGATATGAAAGGCATATTATTGCTTTTCCAACATCTTCGAGAAATCATAAGGTACAGAAAGCAGTCCCATTATCGTAGTAGAGCATTGACATTCTAATGCTATTTTTGCTGCAATTTATGCGTATTTTTTAGTAGAACCGTATGTCGAAATATAAGAGTTTAGGCATGATGTCATTGTCATGACTGATTCTATCCTAGACAGGGGTTTGATCCTAGTAAAGGATGCACCCATTTGTAAATTGTATTGTTGTGTTATTTCATATTAATAGTAAATTCAAGTCATTTAAGTAGGAAACTTCTTTAACGGAAAGAAGAGGAACCACTAGGATAAGATTTTATTCTGCGAAGTTATTTGATGGTGTTGAGAACATTTTGTTAACATATATTTTCGACATTTTGCACTTTTGTAGACTCTAACTCGAGCTACACTTATAGTTCAACTCTGAAACAGTTATACACTCAAGAGTTGTGTTTTCAAGCTTAAGAACGATTTTTATAGATGGTTGCAAGCTTCTTGTAGCTGTTCTTAGTGAAGAAGGCCGATCCTTTGCTTTCACTTAGGACTATATTCTGTTCTTTTGGAAGATAGACACTTATAGTGTTTCTAACCGATCAATAGCGTGCTAATTGTTATGATTATCTAGGTCGGTTGTGTAGGACACTATTCGTTGTTCTAGAACCCATTCGGATAGATCAGTTCCAATACTTAGCTTGATCCAGTTTACTTCTTAGTTTGAATTGAAATATTTTGATGCATGATAGCCATGCTTATTTAGGCATCGTTGATATCCATTCTAGATGGAATTATTACTCGTAACTTTTGTATAGTCTTATGAGTAGTGAATACTTTCATAAAACTATCAACCTATTTATTCACGTTAATCCCAGGTTATATAAATGTGGAGGCAGATCATTGCCAGATCTGTGGTTGTAATTAAGCCTATTGACAGCAGATTTTTGATTCTTATGGATGAATAGATGTAGGAATGAAACCAAGATCTTATAAATGATCATAAAATGTAAAGAAAACTGTATAATTCTATCAACGCATTTCTATATGTGAATAAAAGCTGTAAATTAGATTCTAATAGTGAAATATCGTTGTTCGCCAGTAAGGGTGATTATTAATGACATTGATTAATGATGATGCATAGTTTAAGGTTAAAAATAAATGTGCAGTACAATATGTAAGAATGAAGCCATGTAGAGGCAGGTATTTAATGAAATAATATTCAAGGGAATATTCTACTGTATAATGTGAATTACAATCCACTTGGATGGATTTATGAAGTCAAGTGACTCAATTGCTTTAGACAGAATTTCAGCGAAATTCCATGTGAATAATCTGTTGTATAGAACTGTGCATTTCAATGCATGGATGGTTGAATTATTTTTGGAGGATCTTAATCCAAGAGTCACACTACAATGCTAATTAGGCAATATACTCATCCCAGCCTATTGACTTGGAGATGACACTTGGTTTTAGGTAATTGTTTAAATTCTACTTAGCTTTATTGCTTGGTCAGATAAAACCTGACGTAACTTAGACCGTATATGAGAATACTATTGTTGAATGAGACACTATTGGAGAGTGTCGGATCTGAGGCTTGCGAAGAAACTAAAGAAAGTGTTATACTAATTCTGTAAATATGTAATAAATGTACATATAAGAGTATAATTTTGTGTATAGGCAGATGAAGCCCATTAATGTGAAATTTCTAAAATACGGATCCAACATACTTATCGTCGTTTTACAACATTTTGGATCTATGTTAATATTTTTATATACATGTTTTTGATAAAATGCAGTCACTACCAGTGATGACTGGGACTTGCATTTGTATTGCTCCAATTTGAACTTCAGTTTGAAGTATTTGCATTTTTGCTATTCTTGATCATTTGATATAGTGACTTTCAATACATATTTTTCTGAATAAATGTTTCTACAATTTTATTTTAATCGTCAAGTTGTGATGCTTTATAGAAGTGATAAGAGGACACGTTAAGAAAGACATTGCTAGGTATTTCGGAGTTTTCCACGCTCCAGAGATTGCTCCTTTAAATGATTCTCGTGTTCTTGGAGCTAATTTTCTTCGTTGGCCATGGTTTTTCTTAATGTTGCCTCGGTTAGGTATTCCTGTGCCCCATTATCCCCGTCTCTTGTTGGTATAATCTGGGAGTTTTCTAACCGGGGTTTTCAGGTTATACGATCAAGTGTCCATCGAGGGATTTCAACAAGCTGATGGTAGGTAATTTCAGGTACAGTACCCATTTTCCCACTTTACCTTCCGTCATTGCATTGTCACCATACACCTCACAAAGTTGACGATGAATGTCTGCAGCCGACATGTTTCTTGCACTCAAAAACGTATCACAGATCGTACCTCACACACGGCGGGCGAATCGATAATCTTGAACATAGTAAAGATGCGCAGTTCAGCGTACAGGTTAGCTACACAGCTGCAACTGACGCCTCCTTGTTCACAAAGGATGCCGGAAGATAGCGCGCAAGCTTGTTGTGGCGTGGGCACTAACTACGGGCCTTAAATGAAAACGGCCCCTACTTTAAAAAAAAACGGCACACTATATTTATCCCACGCAAAGAGAAAACACATAAGCGAAGAGGGAGACAGAGAAATATGAATATGGAAGCACGAAGTATAGGAGAGAAAGAATTATACATCAACACAAACATTTATTGATATTGTATTTATAATCTCTTATATATAATCCAAAACTGACTCATCACCGCAGGGCTCAAACCACTAGACCTAGGAAGCTGAAATTTTGCATGTTGGTTAATCCGAGTATGTAGAGGCTCACTAAGAAACGGTTTTTGAAAATTCAATTTGTAAGTGACTTTTTTCGGCCCTTTGGCATTGACAATCCAAAATTGACTCATCGACGTAGGGCTCAAACCACTAGACCTAGAAAGCTGAAATTTTGCATGTTGGTTGATCCGAGTATGTAGAGGCCCAATAAGAAACGGTTTTTGAAAATTGAATTTGTAAGTGACTTTTTTCGGCCCTTTAGCACTGAGCAAGGACAGTCGGTAAAATGTTCGGATTTAGCTCATTTTAAGCCGCCACATACGAGAAACAATACACGGAGGTCCTGTAGGGACCCGGAAACACACCTTTTACGTTCCTAAAATGAACGGTTTCGGAGATATTCCCAAATAACTGTGTTCCCTCTGAGAAACAGATCAACGTTACTATGGCAAACGCTGAAATTTCGCAGACCGGGCATAGTTTTCTGGCAATATCTCGAAAACCGTTCGTTTTAGGGCCTTAAAACGCTGGGTTCGGTTCCCACTTCTTGGAAGTGGAAACGAACATTGCTCCTCACATTGATACGCGCAAAAAGAGCTATAATCCATATTTCTACGATCAAATCAACTCGGAAAGTCTCATCTCTTATATATAATCCGAAACAGACTCATCACCGCAGGGCTCAAACCACTAGACGTAGGAAGCTGAAATTTTGCATGTTGGTTGATCCGAGTATGTAGAGGCTCACTAAGAAACGGTTTTTGAAAATTCAATTTGTAAGTGACTTTTTTCGGCCCTTTGGCATTGACAATCCAAAATTGACTCATCGAAGCAGGGCTCAAACCACTAGACCTAGAAAGCTGAAATTTTGCATGTTGGTTGATCCGAGTATGTAGCGGCTCAATATGAAACGTTTTTTGGAAATTCAATTTGTAAGTGACTTTTTTCGGCCCTTTGGCACTGAGCAAGGACAGTCGGTAAAATGTTCGGATTTAGCTCATTTTAAGCCGCCACATACGAGAAACAATACTCGGAGGTCCTGTAGGGACCCCAAAACACACTTTTTAAGTTCCTAAAATCAACGGTTTCGGAGGTATTCCCAAATAACTGTGTTCCCTCTGAGAAACAGATCAACGTTACTATGGCAACCGCTGAAATTTCGCAGACCGGGGATAGTTTTTTGGCAATATCTCGAAAGCCGTTCGTTTTAGGACCTTAAAACGCTGGATTCGATTCCCACTTCTTAGAAGTTTAAACCACGAACATTGCTCCTCACATTGATACGCGCAAAAAGAGCTATAATCCATATTTCTACGATCAAATCGATTCGGAAAGTCTCATCTCTTATATATAATCGAAAAATGACTCATCACCGCAGGGCTCAAACCACTAGACCTAGGAAGCTGAAATTTTGCATGTTGGTTGATCCGAGTATGTAGAGGCTCACTAAGAAACGGTTTTTGAAAATTCAATTTGTAAGTGACTTTTTTCGGCCCTTTGGCATTGACAATCCAAAATTGACTCATCGACGCAGGGCTCAAACCACTAGACCTAGAAAGCTGAAAATTTGCATGTTAGTTGATCCGAGTATGTAGAGGCCCAATAAGAAACGGTTTTTGAAAATTGAATTTGTAAATGACTTTTTCGGCCCTTTGGCACTGAGCAAGGACAGTCGGTAAAATGTTCGGATTTAGCTCATTTTAAGCCGCCACATACGAGAAACAATACTCGGAGGTCCTGTAGGGACCCCAAAACACACTTTTTAAGTTCCTAAAATGAACGGTTTCGGAGGTATTCCCAAATAACTGTGTTCCCTCTGAGAAACAGATCAACGTTACTATGGCAACCGCTGAAATTTCGCAGACCGGGGATAGTTTTCTGGCAATATCTCGAAAACCGTTCGTTTTAGGGCCTTAAAACGCTGGATTCGGTTCCCATTTCTTTGAAGTGGAAACCACGAACATTGCTCCTCACATTGATACGCGCAAAAAGAGCTATAATCCATATTTCTACGATCAAATCGACTCGGAAAATCTCATCTCTTATATATAATCCAAAACTGACTCATCACCGCAGGGCTCAAACAACTAGACCTAGGAAGCTGAAATTTTGCATATTGGTTGATCCGAGTATGTAGAGGCTCACTAAGTAACGGTTTTTGAAAATTTTTCGGCCCTTTGGCATTGACAATCCAAAATTGACTCATCCATGCAGGGCTCAAACCTCTAGACCTAGAAAGCTGAAATTTTACATGTTGGTTGATCCGAGTATGTAGAGGCCCACTAAGAAACGGTTTTTGAAAATTCAATTTGTAAGTGACTTTTTTCGGCCCTTTGGCATTGACAATCCAAAATTGACTCATCGACGCAGGGCTCAAACCACTAGACCTAGAAAGCTGAAAATTTGCATGTTAGTTGATCCGAGTATGTAGAGGCCCAATAAGAAACGGTTTTTGAAAATTGAATTTGTAACTGACTTTTTCGGCCCTTTGGCACTGAGCAAGGACAGTCGGTAAAATGTTCGGATTTAGCTCATTTTAAGCCGCCACATACGAGAAACAATGCTCGGAGGTCCTGTAGGGACCCCAAAACACACTTTTTAAGTTCCTAAAATGAACGGTTTCGGAGGTATTCCCAAATAACTGTGTTCCCTCTGAGAAACAGATCAACGTTACTATGGCAACCGCTGAAATTTTGCAGACCGGGGATAGTTTTCTGGCAATATCTCGAAAACCGTTCGTTTTAGGGCCTTAAAACGCTGGGTTCGGTTCCCACTTCTTCGAAGTGGAAACCACGAACATTGCTCCTCACATTGATACGCTCAAAAATAGATATAATCCATATTTCTACGATCAAATCGACTCGGAAAGTCTCATCTCTTATATATAATCCAAAACAGACTCATCACCGCAGGGCTCAAACCACTAGACCTAGGAAGCTGAAATTTTGCATATTGGTTGACCCGAGTATGTAGAGGCTCACTATGAAGCGGTTTTTGAAAATTCAATTTGTAAGTGACTTTTTTCGGCCCTTTGGCATTGACAATCCAAAATTGACTCATCGACGCAGGGCTCAAACCACTAGACCTAGAAAGCTGAAATTTTGCATGTTGGTTGATCCGAGTATGTAGAGAGAGGCCCAATAAGAAACGGTCTTTGAAAATTCAATTTGTAAGTGACTTTTTTCGGCCCTTTGGCAGTGAGCAAGGACAGTCGGTAAAATGTTCGGATTTAGCTCATTTTAAGCCGCCACATACGAGAAACAATACTCGGAGGTCCTGTAGGACCACGAAACACACTTTTTAAGTTCTTAAAATGAACGGTTTCGGAGATATTCCCAAATAACTGTGTTCCCTCTGAGAAACAGATCAACGTTACTATGGCAACCGCTGAAATTTCGCAGACCGGGGATAGTTTTCTGGCAATATCTTGAAAACCGTTCGTTTTAGGGCCTTAAAACGCTAGGTTCGGTTCCCACTTCTTCGAAGTGGAAACCACGAACATTGCTCCTCACATTGATACGCGCAAAAAGAGCTATAATCCATATTTCTACGATCAAATCGACTCGGAAAGTCTCATCTCTTATATATAATCCAAAACTGACTCATCACCGCAGGGCTCAAACCACTAGAACTAGGAAGCTGAAATTTTGCATTTTGGTTGATCCGAGTATGTAGAGGCTCACTAAGAAACGGTTTTTGAAAATTTTTCGGCCCTTTGGCATTGACAATCCAAAATTGACTCATCCACGCAGGGCTCAAACCACTAGACCTAGAAAGCTGAAATTGTACATGTTGGTTGACTCGAGTATGTAGAGGCCCAATAAGAAACGGTTTTTGAAAATTCTATTTGTAAGTGATTTTTTTCTGCCCTTTGGCACTGAGCAAGGACAGTCGGTAAAATGTTCGGATTTAGCTCATTTTAAGCCGCCACATACGAGAAACAACACTCGGAGGTCCTGTAGGGACCACGAAACACACTTTTTAAGTTCCTAAAATGAACGGTTTTGGAGTTATTCCCAAATAACTGTGTTCCCTCTGAGGAACAGATCAATGTTACTATGGCAACCGCTGAAATTTCGCAGACCGGGGATATTTTTCTGGCAATATCCCGAAAACCGTCGCTTTAGGGCCTTAAAACGTTGAGTTCGGTTCCCACTTCTTCGAAGTGGAAACCACGAACATTGCTCCTCACATTGATACGCGCAAAAAGAGCTATAATCCATATTTCTACGATCAAATCTACTCGGAAAGTCTCATCTCTTATATATAATCCAAAACTGACTCATCACCGCAGGGCTCAAACCACTAGACCTAGGAAGCTGAAATTTAGCATATTGGTTGATCCGAGTATGTAGAGGCTCACTAAGAAACGGTTTTTGAAAATTCAATTTGTAAGTGACTTTTTTCGGCCCTTTGGCATTGACAATCCAAAATTGACTCATCGACGCAGGGCTCAAACCACTAGACCTAGAAAGCTGAAAATTTGCATGTTAGTTGATCCGAATACGTAGAGGCCCAATAAGAAACGGTTTTTGAAAATTGAATTTGTAACTGACTTTTGCGGCCCTTTGGCACTGAGCAAGGACAGTCGGTAAAATGTTCGGATTTAGCTCCTCTTAAGCCGCCACATACGAGAAACAATACTCGGAGGTCATGTAGGGACCCCGAAACACACTTTTTAAGTTCCTAAAATGAACGGTTTTGGAGATATTCCCAAATAACTGTGTTCCCTCTGAAAAACAGATCAGCGTTACTATGGCAACCGCTGAAATTTCGCAGACCGGGGATAGTTTTTTGGCAATATCTCGAAAGCCGTTCGTTTTAGGGCCTTAAAACGCTGGGTTCGATTCCCACTTCTTAGAAGTGGAAACCACGAACATTGTTCCTCACATTGATACGCGCAAAAAGAGCTATAATCCATATTTCTACGATCAAATCGACTCGGAAAGTCTCATCTCTTATATATAATCGAAAAATGACTCATCACCGCAGGGCTCAAACCACTAGACCTAGGAAGCTGAAATTTTGCATGTTGGTTGATCCGAGTATGTAGAGGCTCACTAAGAAACGGTTTTTGAAAATTCAATATGTAAGTGACTTTTTTCGGCCCTTTGGCATTGACAATCCAAAATTGACTCATCGACGCAGGGCTCAAACCACTAGACCTAGAAAGCTGAAAATTTGCATGTTAGTTGATCCGAGTATGTAGAGGCCCAATAAGAAACGGTTTTTGAAAATTGAATTTGTAAGTGACCTTTTTCGGCCCTTTGGCACTGAGCAAGGACAGTCGGTAAAATGTTCGGATTTAGCTCATTTTAAGCCGCCACATACGAGAAACAATACTCGGAGGTCCAGTAGGGACCCCGAAACACACTTTTTAAGTTCATAAAATGAACGGTTTTGGAGATATTCCCAAATAACTTCGTTCCCTCTGAGAAACAGATCAACGTTACTATGGCAACCGCTGAAATTTCGCAGACCGGGGATAGTTTTCTGGCAATATCTCGAAAACCGTCGCTATAGGGCCTTAAAACGCTGAGTTCGGTTCCAACTTCTTCGAAGTGGAAACCACGAACATTGCTCCTCACATTGATACGCGCAAAAAGAGCTATAATCCATATTTCTACGATCAAATCTACTCGGAAGTCTCATCTGTTATATATAATCCAAAACTGACTCATCACCGCAGGGCTCAAACCACTGGACCTAGGAAGCTGAAATTTTGCATATTGGTTGACCCGAGTATGTAGAGGCTCACTATGAAGCGGTTTTTGAAAATTCAATTTGTAAGTGACTTTTTTCGGCCCTTTGGCATTGACAATCCAAAATTGACTCATCGACGCAGGGCTCAAACCACTAGACCTAGAAAGCTGAAATTTTGCATGTTGGTTGATCCGATTATGTAGAGGCCCAGTAAGAAACGGTTTTTGAAAATTCAATTTGTAAGTGACTTTTTTCGGCCCTTTGGCACTGAGCAAGGACAGTCTGTAAAATGTTCGGATTTAGCTCATTTTAAGCCGCCACATACGAGAAACAATACTCGGAGGTCCTGTAGGGACCCGGAAACACACCTTTTAAGTTCCTAAAATGAACGGTTTCGGAGATATTCCCAAATAACTGTGTTCCCTCTGAGAAACAGATCAACGTTACCATGGCAACCGCTGAAATTTCGCAGACCGGGGGTAGTTTTCTGGCAATATCTCGAAAACCGTTAGCTTAGGGCCTTAAAACGCTGGGTTCGGTTTCCACTTCATCGAAGTGGAAACCACGAACATTGCTCCTCACATTGATACGCGCAAAAAAGCTATAATCCATATTTCTACGATCAAATCAACTCGGAAAGTCTCATCTCTTATATATAATCCGAAACAGACTCATCACCGCAGGGCTCAAACCACTAGACGTAGGAAGCTGAAATTTTGCATGTTGGTTGATCCGAGTATGTAGAGGCTCACTAAGAAACGGTTTTTGAAAATTCAATTTGTAAGTGACTTTTTTCGGCCCATTGGCATTGACAATCCAAAATTGACTCATCGAAGCAGGGCTCAAACCACTAGACCTAGAAAGTAGAAATTTTGCATGTTGGTTGATCCGAGTATTTTGAGGCTCAATATGAAACGTTTTTTGGAAATTCAATTTGTGACTTTTTTCGGCCCTTTGGCACTGAGCAAGGACAGTCGGTAAAATGTTCGGATTTACCTCCTCTTAAGCCGCCACATACGAGAAACAATACTCGGAGGTCCTGTAGGGACCCCGAAACACACTTTTTAAGTTCCTAAAATGAACGGTTTTGGAGATATTCCCAAATAACTGTGTTCCCTCTGAGAAACAGATCAGCGTTACTATGGCAACCGCTGAAATTTCGCAGACCGGGGATAGTTTTTTGGCAATATCTCGAAAGCCGTTCGATTTAGGGCCTTAAAACGCTGGGTTCGATTCCCACTTCTTAGAAGTGAAAACCACGAACATTGCTCCTCACATTGATACGCGCAAAAAGAGCTATAATCCATATTTCTACGATCAAATCGACTCGGAAAGTCTCATCTCTTATATATAATCGAAAACTGACTCATCACCGCAGGGCTCAAACCACTAGACCTAGGAAGCTGAAATGTTGCATGTTGGTTGATCCGAGTATGTAGAGGCTCACTAAGAAACGGTTTTTGAAAATTCAATTTGTAAGTGACTTTTTTCGGCCCTTTGGCATTGACAATCCAAAATTGACTCATCGACGCAGGACTCAAACCACTAGACCTAGAAAGCTGAAATTTTGCATGTTGGTTGATCCGAGTATGTAGAGGCCCAATAAGAAACGGTCTTTGAAAATTCAATTTGTAAGTGACTTTTTTCGGCCCTTTGGCACTGAGCAAGGACAGTCGGTAAAATGTTCGGATTTAGCTCATTTTAAGCCGCCACATACGAGAAACAATACTCGGAGGTCCTGTAGGGACCCCAAAACACACTTTTTAAGTTCCTAAAATGAACGGTTTCGGAGGTATTCCCAAATAACTGTGTTCCCTCTGAGAAACAGATCAACGTTACTATGGCAACCGCTGAAATTTCGCAGACCGGGGATAGTTTTCTGGCAATATCTCGAAAACCGTTCGTTTTAGGGCCTTAAAACGCTGGGTTCGGTTCCCACTTCTTCAAAGTGGAAACCACGAACATTGCTCCTCACATTGATACGCTCAAAAATAGATATAATCCATATTTCTACGATCAAATCGACTCGGAAAGTCTCATCTCTTATATATAATCCAAAATTGACTCATCACCGCAGGGCTCAAACCACTAGACCTAGGAAGCTGAAATTTTGCATATTGGTTGACCCGAGTATGTAGAGGCTCACTATGAAGCGATTTTTGAAAATTCAATTTGTAAGTGACTTTTTTCGGCCCTTTGGCATTGACAATCCAAAATTGACTCATCGACGCAGGGCTCAAACCACTAGACCTAGAAAGCTGAAATTTTGCATGTTGGTTGATCCGAGTATGTAGAGAACCAATAAGAAACGGTCTTTGAAAATTCAATTTGTAAGTGACTTTTTTCGGCCCTTTGGCACTGAGAAAGGACAGTCGGTAAAATGTTCGGATTTAGCTCATTTTAAGCCGCCACATACGAGAAACAATACTCGGAGGTCCTGTAGGGACCCCAAAACACACTTTTTAAGTTCCTAAAATCAACGGTTTCGGAGGTATTCCCAAATAACTGTGTTCCCTCTGAGAAACAGATCAACGTTACTATGGCAACCATTGAAATTTCGCAGACCGGGGAAAGTTTTCTGGCAATATCTTGAAAACCGTTCGTTTTAGGGCCTTAAGACGCTGGGTTCGGTTCCCACTTCTTCAAAGTGGAAACCACGAACATTGCTCCTCACATTGATACGCGCAAAAAGAGCTATAATCCATATTTCTACGATCAAATCGACTCGGAAAGTCTCATCTCATATATATAATCCAAAACTGACTCATCACCGCAGGGCTCAAACCACTAGACCTAGGAAGCTGAAATTTTGCATATTGGTTGATCCGAGTATGTAGAGGCTCACTAAGAAACGGTTTTTGAAAATTTTTCGGCCCTTTGGCATTGACAATGCAAAATTGACTCATCCACGCAGGGCTCAAACCACTAGACCTAGAAAGCTGAAATTTTACATGTTGGTTGATCCGAGTATGTAGAGGCCCAATAAGAAACGGTTTTTGAAAATTCTATTTGTAAGTGATTTTTTTCTGCCCTTTGGCACTGAGCAAGGACAGTCGGTAAAATGTTCGGATTTAGCTCATTTTAAGCCGCCACATACGAGAAACAACACTCGGAGGTCCTGTAGGGACCACGAAACACACTTTTTAAGTTCCTAAAATGAACGGTTTCGGAGATATTCCCAAATAACTGTGTTCCCTCTGAGGAACAGATCAACGTTACTATGGCAACCGCTGAAATTTCGCAGACCGGGGATAGTTTTCTGGCAATATCTCGAAAACCGTCGCTTTAGGGCCTTAAAACGCTGAGTTCGGTTCCCACTTCTTCGAAGTGGAAACCACGAACATTGCTCCTCACATTGATACGCGCAAAAAGAGCTATAATCCATATTTCTACGATCAAATCTACTCGGAAAGTCTCATCTCTTATATATAATCCAAAACTGACTCATCACCGCAGGGCTCAAACCACTAGACCTAGGAAGCTGAAATTTAGCATATTGGTTGATCCGAGTATGAAGAGGCTCACTAAGAAACGGTTTTTGATAATTCAATTTGTAAGTGACTTTTTTCGGCCCTTTGGCATTGACAATCCAAAATTGACTCATCGACGCAGGGCTCAAACCACTAGACCTAGAAAGCTGAAATTTTGCATATTGGTTGAACCGAGTATGTAGAGGCCCAATAAGAAACGGTTTTTGAAAATTGAATTTGTAAGTGACTTTTTTCGGCCCTTTAGCACTGAGCAAGGACAGTCGGTAAAATGTTCGGATTTAGCTCATTTTAAGCCGCCACATACGAGAAACAATACTCGGAGGTCCAGTAGGGACCCCGAAACACACTTTTTAAGTTCTTAAAATGAACGGTTTTGGAGATATTCCCAAATAACTTCGTTCCCTCTGAGAAACAGATCAACGTTACTATGGCAACCGCTGAAATTTCGCAGACCGGGGATAGTTTTCTGGCAATATCTCGAAAACCGTTCGTTTTAGGGCCATAAAACGCTGGCTTCGGTTCCCACTTCTTTGAAGTGGAAACCACGAACATTGCTCCTCACATTGATAGGCGCAAATAGAGCTATAATCCATATTTCTACGATCAAATCGACTCGGAAAGTCTAATCTCTTATGTATAATCCAAAACTGACTCATCACCCCAGGGCTCAAACCACTAGACCTAGGAAGCTGAAATTTTGCAGTTGGTTGATCCGAGTATGTAGAGGCTCACTAAGAAACGGTTCTTGAAAATTCAATTTGTGACTTTTTTCGGCCCTTTGGCATTGACAATCCAAAATTGACTCATCGACGCAGGGCTCAAACCACTAGACCTAGAAAGCTGAAATTTTGCATGTTGGTTGATCCGATTATGTAGAGGCCCAGTAAGAAACGGTTTTTGAAAATTCAATTTGTAAGTGACTTTTTTCGGCCCTTTGGCACTGAGCAAGGACAGTCTGTAAAATGTTCGGATTTAGCTCATTTTAAGCCGCCACATACGAGAAACAATACTCGGAGGTCCTGTAGGGACCCGGAAACACACCTTTTAAGTTCCTAAAATGAACGGTTTCGGAGATATTCCCAAATAACTGTGTTCCCTCTGAGAAACAGATCAACGTTACCATGGCAACCGCTGAAATTTCGCAGACCGGGGGTAGTTTCTTGGCAATATCTCGAAAACCGTTAGCTTAGGGCCTTAAAACGCTGGGTTCGGTTTCCACTTCATCGAAGTGGAAACCACGAACATTGCTCCTCACATTGATACGCGCAAAAAAGCTATAATCCATATTTCTACGATCAAATCAACTCGGAAAGTCTCATCTCTTATATATAATCCGAAACAGACTCATCACCGCAGGGCTCAAACCACTAGACGTAGGAAGCTGAAATTTTGCATGTTGGTTGATCCGAGTATTTTGAGGCTCAATATGAAACGTTTTTTGGAAATTCAATTTGTGACTTTTTTCGGCCCTTTGGCACTGAGCAAGGACAGTCGGTAAAATGTTCGGATTTACCTCCTCTTAAGCCGCCACTTACGAGAAACAATACTCGGAGGTCCTGTAGGGACCCCGAAACACACTTTTTAAGTTCCTAAAATGAACGGTTTTGGAGATATTCCCAAATAACTGTGTTCCCTCTGAGAAACAGATCAGCGTTACTATGGCAACCGCTGAAATTTCGCAGACCGGGGATAGTTTTTTGGCAATATCTCGAAAGCCGTTCGAATTAGGGCCTTAAAACGCTGGGTTCGATTCCCACTTCTTAGAAGTGAAAACCACGAACATTGCTCCTCACATTGATACGCGCAAAAAGAGCTATAATCCATATTTCTACGATCAAATCGACTCGGAAAGTCTCATCTCTTATATATAATCGAAAACTGACTCATCACCGCAGGGCTCAAACCACTAGACCTAGGAAGCTGAAATGTTGCATGTTGGTTGGTCCGAGTATGTAGAGGCTCACTAAGAAACGGTTTTTGAAAATTCAATTTGTAAGTGACTTTTTTCGGCCCTTTGGCATTGACAATCCAAAATTGACTCATCGACGCAGGACTCAAACCACTAGACCTAGAAAGCTGAAATTTTGCATGTTGGTTGATCCGAGTATGTAGAGGCCCAATAAGAAACGGTCTTTGAAAATTCAATTTGTAAGTGACTTTTTTCGGCCCTTTGGCACTGAGCAAGGACAGTCGGTAAAATGTTCGGATTTAGCTCATTTTAAGCCGCCACATACGAGAAACAATACTCGGAGGTCCTGTAGGGACCCCAAAACACACTTTTTAAGTTCCTAAAATGAACGGTTTCGGAGGTATTCCCAAATAACTGTGTTCCCTCTGAGAAACAGATCAACGTTACTATGGCAACCGCTGAAATTTCGCAGACCGGGGATAGTTTTCTGGCAATATCTCGAAAACCGTTCGTTTTAGGGCCTTAAAACGCTGAGTTCGGTTCCCACTTCTTTGAAGTGGAAACCACGAACATTGCTCCTCACATTGATACGCGCAAAAAGAGCTATAATCCATATTTCTACGATCAAATCTACTCGGAAAGTCTCATCTCTTATATATAATCCAAAACTGACTCATCACCGCAGGGCTCAAACCACTAGACCTAGGAAGCTGAAATTTAGCATATTGGTTGATCCGAGTATGAAGAGGCTCACTAAGAAACGGTTTTTGATAATTCAATTTGTAAGTGACTTTTTTCGGCCCTTTGGCATTGACAATGCAAAATTGACTCATCCACGCAGGGCTCAAACCACTAGACCTAGAAAGCTGAAATTTTACATGTTGGTTGATCCGAGTATGTAGAGGCCCAATAAGAAACGGTTTTTGAAAATTCTATTTGTAAGTGATTTTTTTCTGCCCTTTGGCACTGAGCAAGGACAGTCGGTAAAATGTTCGGATTTAGCTCATTTTAAGCCGCCACATACGAGAAACAACACTCGGAGGTCCTGTAGGGACCACGAAACACACTTTTTAAGTTCCTAAAATGAACGGTTTCGGAGATATTCCCAAATAACTGTGTTCCCTCTGAGGAACAGATCAACGTTACTATGGCAACCGCTGAAATTTCGCAGACCGGGGATAGTTTTCTGGCAATATCTCGAAAACCGTCGCTTTAGGGCCTTAAAACGCTGAGTTCGGTTCCCACTTCTTCGAAGTGGAAACCACGAACATTGCTCCTCACATTGATACGCGCAAAAAGAGCTATAATCCATATTTCTACGATCAAATCTACTCGGAAAGTCTCATCTCTTATATATAATCCAAAACTGACTCATCACCGCAGGGCTCAAACCACTAGACCTAGGAAGCTGAAATTTAGCATATTGGTTGATCCGAGTATGAAGAGGCTCACTAAGAAACGGTTTTTGATAATTCAATTTGTAAGTGACTTTTTTCGGCCCTTTGGCATTGACAATCCAAAATTGACTCATCGACGCAGGGCTCAAACCACTAGACCTAGAAAGCTGAAATTTTGCATATTGGTTGAACCGAGTATGTAGAGGCCCAATAAGAAACGGTTTTTGAAAATTGAATTTGTAAGTGACTTTTTTCGGCCCTTTAGCACTGAGCAAGGACAGTCGGTAAAATGTTCGGATTTAGCTCATTTTAAGCCGCCACATACGAGAAACAATACTCGGAGGTCCAGTAGGGACCCCGAAACACACTTTTTAAGTTCTTAAAATGAACGGTTTTGGAGATATTCCCAAATAACTTCGTTCCCTCTGAGAAACAGATCAACGTTACTATGGCAACCGCTGAAATTTCGCAGACCGGGGATAGTTTTCTGGCAATATCTCGAAAACCGTTCGTTTTAGGGCCATAAAACGCTGGCTTCGGTTCCCACTTCTTTGAAGTGGAAACCACGAACATTGCTCCTCACATTGATAGGCGCAAATAGAGCTATAATCCATATTTCTACGATCAAATCGACTCGGAAAGTCTAATCTCTTATGTATAATCCAAAACTGACTCATCACCCCAGGGCTCAAACCACTAGACCTAGGAAGCTGAAATTTTGCAGTTGGTTGATCCGAGTATGTAGAGGCTCACTAAGAAACGGTTCTTGAAAATTCAATTTGTGACTTTTTTCGGCCCTTTGGCATTGACAATCCAAAATTGACTCATCGACGCAGGGCTCAAACCACTAGACCTAGAAAGCTGAAATTTTGCATGTTGGTTGATCCGATTATGTAGAGGCCCAGTAAGAAACGGTTTTTGAAAATTCAATTTGTAAGTGACTTTTTTCGGCCCTTTGGCACTGAGCAAGGACAGTCTGTAAAATGTTCGGATTTAGCTCATTTTAAGCCGCCACATACGAGAAACAATACTCGGAGGTCCTGTAGGGACCCGGAAACACACCTTTTAAGTTCCTAAAATGAACGGTTTCGGAGATATTCCCAAATAACTGTGTTCCCTCTGAGAAACAGATCAACGTTACCATGGCAACCGCTGAAATTTCGCAGACCGGGGGTAGTTTTCTGGCAATATCTCGAAAACCGTTAGCTTAGGGCCTTAAAACGCTGGGTTCGGTTTCCACTTCATCGAAGTGGAAACCACGAACATTGCTCCTCACATTGATACGCGCAAAAAAGCTATAATCCATATTTCTACGATCAAATCAACTCGGAAAGTCTCATCTCTTATATATAATCCGAAACAGACTCATCACCGCAGGGCTCAAACCACTAGACGTAGGAAGCTGAAATTTTGCATGTTGGTTGATCCGAGTATTTTGAGGCTCAATATGAAACGTTTTTTGGAAATTCAATTTGTGACTTTTTTCGGCCCTTTGGCACTGAGCAAGGACAGTCGGTAAAATGTTCGGATTTACCTCCTCTTAAGCCGCCACTTACGAGAAACAATACTCGGAGGTCCTGTAGGGACCCCGAAACACACTTTTTAAGTTCCTAAAATGAACGGTTTTGGAGATATTCCCAAATAACTGTGTTCCCTCTGAGAAACAGATCAGCGTTACTATGGCAACCGCTGAAATTTCGCAGACCGGGGATAGTTTTTTGGCAATATCTCGAAAGCCGTTCGAATTAGGGCCTTAAAACGCTGGGTTCGATTCCCACTTCTTAGAAGTGAAAACCACGAACATTGCTCCTCACATTGATACGCGCAAAAAGAGCTATAATCCATATTTCTACGATCAAATCGACTCGGAAAGTCTCATCTCTTATATATAATCGAAAACTGACTCATCACCGCAGGGCTCAAACCACTAGACCTAGGAAGCTGAAATGTTGCATGTTGGTTGGTCCGAGTATGTAGAGGCTCACTAAGAAACGGTTTTTGAAAATTCAATTTGTAAGTGACTTTTTTCGGCCCTTTGGCATTGACAATCCAAAATTGACTCATCGACGCAGGACTCAAACCACTAGACCTAGAAAGCTGAAATTTTGCATGTTGGTTGATCCGAGTATGTAGAGGCCCCAATAAGAAACGGTCTTTGAAAATTCAATTTGTAAGTGACTTTTTTCGGCCCTTTGGCACTGAGCAAGGACAGTCGGTAAAATGTTCGGATTTAGCTCATTTTAAGCCGCCACATACGAGAAACAATACTCGGAGGTCCTGTAGGGACCCCAAAACACACTTTTTAAGTTCCTAAAATGAACGGTTTCGGAGGTATTCCCAAATAACTGTGTTCCCTCTGAGAAACAGATCAACGTTACTATGGCAACCGCTGAAATTTCGCAGACCGGGGATAGTTTTCTGGCAATATCTCGAAAACCGTTCGTTTTAGGGCCTTAAAACGCTGGGTTCGGTTCCCACTTCTTCAAAGTGGAAACCACGAACATTGCTCCTCACATTGATACGCTCAAAAATAGATATAATCCATATTTCTACGATCAAATCGACTCGGAAAGTCTCATCTCTTATATATAATCCAAAATTGACTCATCACCGCAGGGCTCAAACCACTAGACCTAGGAAGCTGAAATTTTGCATATTGGTTGACCCGAGTATGTAGAGGCTCACTATGAAGCGGTTTTTGAAAATTCAATTTGTAAGTGACTTTTTTCGGCCCTTTGGCATTGACAATCCAAAATTGACTCATCGACGCAGGGCTCAAACCACTAGACCTAGAAAGCTGAAATTTTGCATGTTGGTTGATCCGAGTATGTAGAGGCCCAATAAGAAACGGTCTTTGAAAATTCAATTTGTAAGTGACTTTTTTCGGCCCTTTGGCACTGAGCAAGGACAGTCGGTAAAATGTTCGGATTTAGCTCATTTTAAGCCGCCACATACGAGAAACAATACTCGGAGGTCCTGTAGGGACCCCAAAACACACTTTTTAAGTTCCTAAAATCAACGGTTTCGGAGGTATTCCCAAATAACTGTGTTCCCTCTGAGAAACAGATCAACGTTACTATGGCAACCATTGAAATTTCGCAGACCGGGGAAAGTTTTCTGGCAATATCTTGAAAACCGTTCGTTTTAGGGCCTTAAGACGCTGGGTTCGGTTCCCACTTCTTCAAAGTGGAAACCACGAACATTGCTCCTCACATTGATACGCGCAAAAAGAGCTATAATCCATATTTCTACGATCAAATCGACTCGGAAAGTCTCATCTCTTATATATAATCCAAAACTGACTCATCACCGCAGGGCTCAAACCACTAGACCTAGGAAGCTGAAATTTTGCATATTGGTTGATCCGAGTATGTAGAGGCTCACTAAGAAACGGTTTTTGAAAATTTTTCGGCCCTTTGGCATTGACAATGCAAAATTGACTCATCCACGCAGGGCTCAAACCACTAGACCTAGAAAGCTGAAATTTTACATGTTGGTTGATCCGAGTATGTAGAGGCCCAATAAGAAACGGTTTTTGAAAATTCTATTTGTAAGTGATTTTTTTCTGCCCTTTGGCACTGAGCAAGGACAGTCGGTAAAATGTTCGGATTTAGCTCATTTTAAGCCGCCACATACGAGAAACAACACTCGGAGGTCCTGTAGGGACCACGAAACCCACTTTTTAAGTTCCTAAAATGAACGGTTTCGGAGATATTCCCAAATAACTGTGTTCCCTCTGAGGAACAGATCAACGTTACTATGGCAACCGCTGAAATTTCGCAGACCGGGGATAGTTTTCTGGCAATATCTCGAAAACCGTCGCTTTAGGGCCTTAAAACGCTGAGTTCGGTTCCCACTTCTTCGAAGTGGAAACCACGAACATTGCTCCTCACATTGATACGCGCAAAAAGAGCTATAATCCATATTTCTACGATCAAATCTACTCGGAAAGTCTCATCTC
Source organism: Meconema thalassinum (assembly GCA_946902985.2). Taxonomy (NCBI): domain Eukaryota; kingdom Metazoa; phylum Arthropoda; class Insecta; order Orthoptera; family Tettigoniidae; genus Meconema; species Meconema thalassinum. The sequence goes on from OX336390.1 coordinate 696,245,980, forward strand.
TTATATATAATCCAAAACTGACTCATCACCGCAGGGCTCAAACCACTAGACCTAGGAAGCTGAAATTTAGCATATTGGTTGATCCGAGTATGAAGAGGCTCACTAAGAAACGGTTTTTGATAATTCAATTTGTAAGTGACTTTTTTCGGCCCTTTGGCATTGACAATCCAAAATTGACTCATCGACGCAGGGCTCAAACCACTAGACCTAGAAAGCTGAAATTTTGCATATTGGTTGAACCGAGTATGTAGAGGCCCAATAAGAAACGGTTTTTGAAAATTGAATTTGTAAGTGACTTTTTTCGGCCCTTTAGCACTGAGCAAGGACAGTCGGTAAAATGTTCGGATTTAGCTCATTTTAAGCCGCCACATACGAGAAACAATACTCGGAGGTCCAGTAGGGACCCCGAAACACACTTTTTAAGTTCTTAAAATGAACGGTTTTGGAGATATTCCCAAATAACTTCGTTCCCTCTGAGAAACAGATCAACGTTACTATGGCAACCGCTGAAATTTGGCAGACCGGGGATAGTTTTCTGGCAATATCTCGAAATCCGTCGCTTTAGGGCCTTAAAACGCTGAGTTCGGTTCCCACTTCTTCGAAGTGGAAACCACGAACATTGCTCCTCACATTGATACGCGCAGAAAGAGCTATAATCCATATTTCTACGATCAAATCTACTCGGAAAGTCTCATCTCTTATATATAATCCAAAACTGACTCATCACAGCAGGGCTCAAACCACTAGACCTAGGAAGCTGAAATTTAGCATATTGGTTGATCCGAGTATGAAGAGGCTCACTAAGAAACGGTTTTTGAAAATTCAATTTGTAAGTGACTTTTTTCGGCCCTTTGGCATTGACAATCCAAAATTGACTCATCGACGCAGGGCTCAAACCACTAGACCAAGAAAGCTGAAATTTTGCATGTTGGTTGATCCGAGTATGTTGAGGCCCAATAAGAAACGGATTTTGAAAATTCAATTTGTAAGTGACTTTTTTCTGCCCTTTGGCACTGAGCAAGGACAGTCGGTAAAATGTTCGGATTTAGCTCATTTTAAGCCGCCACATACGAGAAACAATACTCGGAGGTCCTGTAGGGACCCCGAAACAAACTTTTTAAGTTCCTAAAATGAACGGTTTCGGAGATATTCCCAAATAACTGTGTTCCCTCTGAGAAACAGATCAACGTTACTATGGCAACCGCTGAAATTTGGCAGACCGGGGATAGTTTTCTGGCAATATCTCGAAAACCGTTCGTTTTAGGGCCTTAAAACGCTGGGTTCGGTTCCCACTTCTTCGAAGTGGAAACCACGAACATTGCTCCTCACATTGATACGCGCAAAAAGAGATATAATCCATATTTCTACGATCAAATCGACTAGGAAAGTCTCATCTCTTATATATAATCCAAAACTGACTCATCACCGCAGGGCTCAAACCACTAGACCTAGGAAGCTGAAATTTTGCATATTGGTTGACCCGAGTATGTAGAGGCTCACTATGAAGCGGTTTTTGAAAATTCAATTTGTAAGTGACTTTTTTCGGCCCTTTGGCATTGACAATCCAAAATGGACTCATCGACGCAGGGCTCAAACCACTAGACCTAGAAAGCTGAAATTTTGCATGTTGGTTGATCCGAGTATGTAGAGGCCCAATAAGAAACGGTCTTTGAAAATTCAATTTGTAAGTGACTTTTTTCGGCCCTTTGGCACTGAGCTTGGACAGTCGGTAAAATGTTCGGATTTAGCTCATTTTAAGCCGCCACATACGAGAAACAATACTCGGAGGTCCTGTAGGACCACGAAACACACTTTTTAAGTTCATAAAATGAACGGTTTCGGAGATATTCCCAAATAACTGTGTTCTCTCTGAGAAACAGATCATCGTTACTATGGCAACCGCTGAAATTTCGCAGACCGGGGATAGTTTTCTGGCAGTATCTTGAAAACCGTTCGTTTTAGGGCCTTAAAACGCTGGGTTCGGTTCCCACTTCTTGGAAGTGGAAACCACGAACATTGCTCCTCACATTGATACGCGCAAAAAGAGCTATAATCCATATTTCTACGATCAAATCGACTCGGAAAGTCTCTTCTCTTATATATAATCCAAAACTGACTCATCACCGCAGGGCTCAAACCACTAGACCTAGGAAGCTGAAATTTTCATATTGGTTGATCCGAGTATGTAGAGGCTCACTAAGAAACGGTTTTTGAAAATTTTCCGGCCCTTTGGCATTGACAATCCAAAATTGACTCATCCACGCAGGGCTCAAACCACTAGACCTAGAAAGCTGAAATTTTACATGTTGGTTGATCCGAGTATGTAGAGGCCCAATAAGAAACGGTTTTTGAAAATTCTATTTGTAAGTGATTTTTTTCTGCCCTTTGGCACTCAGCAAGGACAGTCGGTAAAATGTTCGGATTTAGCTCATTTTTAGCCACCACATACGAGAAACAACACTCGGAGCTCCTGTAGGGACCAACGAAACACACTTTTTAAGTTCCTAAAATGAACGGTTTTGGAGATATTCCCAAATAACTGTGTTCCCTCTGAGGAACAGATCAACGTTACTATGGCAACCGCTGAAATTTCGCAGACCGGGGATAGTTTTCTGGCAATATCTCGAAAACCGTTGCTTTAGGGCCTTAAAACGCTGAGTTCGGTTCCCACTTCTTCGAAGTGGAAACCACGAACATTGCTCCTCACATTGATACGCGCAAAAAGAGCTATAATCCATATTTCTACGATCAAATCGACTCGGAAAGTCTCATCTCTTATATATATTATCCAAAACTGACTCATCACCGCAGGGCTCAAACCACTAGACCTAGGAAGCTGAAATTTTGCATATTGGTTGACCCGAGGATGTAGAGGCTCACTATGAAGCGGTTTTTGAAAATTCAATTTGTAAGTGACTTTTTTCGGCCCTTTGGCATTGACAATCCAAAATTGACTCATCGACGCAGGGCTCAAACCACTAGACCTAGAAATCTGAAATTTTCCATGTTGGTTGATCCGAGTATGTAGAGGCCCAATAAGAAACGGTCTTTGAAAATTCAATTTGTAAGTGACTTTTTTCGGCCCTTTGGCACTGAGCAAGGACAGTCGGTAAAACGTTCGGATTTAGCTCATTTTAAGCCGCCACATACGAGAAACAATACTCGGAGGTCCTGTAGGGACCCGGAAACACACCTTTTAAGTTCCTAAAATGAACGGTTTCGGAGATATTCCCAAATAACTGTGTTCCCTCTGAGAAACAGATCAACGTTACCATGGCAACCGCTGAAATTTCGCAGACCGGGGGTAGTTTTCTGGCAATATCTCGAAAACCGTTAGTTTTAGGGCCTTAAAACGCTGGGTTCGGTTTCCACTTCATCGAAGTGGAAACCACGAACATTGCTCCTCACATTGATACGCGCAAAAAAAGCTATAATCCATATTTCTACGATCAAATCAACTCGGAAAGTCTCATCTCTTATATATAATCCGAAACAGACTCATCACCGCAGGGCTCAAACCACTAGACGTAGGAAGCTGAAATTTTGCATGTTGGTTGACCCGAGTATGTATAGGCTCACTAAGAAACGGTTTTTGAAAATTCAATTTGTAAGTGACTTTTTTCGGCCCATTGGCATTGACAATCCAAAATAGACTCATCGAAGCAGGGCTCAAACCACTAGACCTAGAAAGCTGAAATTTTGCATGTTGGTTGATCCGAGTATGTAGAGGCTCAATATGAAACGTTTTTTGGAAATTCAATTTGTAAGTGACTTTTTTCGGCCCTTTGGCACTGAGCAAGGACAGTCGGTAAAATGTTCGGATTTAGCTCCTCTTAAGCCGCCACATACGAGAAACAATACTCGGAGGTCCTGTAGGGACCCCGAAACACACTTTTTAAGTTCCTAAAATGAACGGTTTTGGAGATATTCCCAAATAACTGTGTTCCCTCTGAGAAACAGATCAGCGTTACTATGGCAACCGCTGAAATTTCGCAGACCGGGGATAGTTTTTTGGCAATATCTCGAAAACCATTCGTTTTAGGGCCTTAAAACGCGGGGTTCGGTTCCCACTTCTTCGAAGTGGAAACCACGAACATTGCTCCTCACATTGATACGCTCAAAAATAGATATAATCCATATTTCTACGATCAAATCGACTCGGAAAGTCTCATCTCTTATATATAATCCAAAACTGACTCATCACCGCAGGGCTCAAACCACTAGACCTAGGAAGCTGAAATTTTGCATATTGGTTGACCCGAGTATGTAGAGGCTCACTATGAAGCGGTTTTTGAAAATTCAATTTGTAAGTGACTTTTTTCGGCCCTTTGGCATTGACAATCCAAAATTGACTCATCGACGCAGGGCTCAAACCACTAGACCTAGAAAGCTGAAATTTTGCATGTTGGTTGATCCGAGTATGTAGAGACCCAATAAGAAACGGTCTTTGAAAATTCAATTTGTAAGTGACTTTTTTCGGCCCTTTGGCAGTGAGCAAGGAACAGTCGGTAAAATGTTCGGATTTAGCTCATTTTAAGCCGCCACATACGAGAAACAATACTCGGAGGTCCTGTAGTACCACGAAACACACTTTTTAAGTTCTTAAAATGAACGGTTTCCGAGATATTCCCAAATAACTGTGTTCCCTCTGAGAAACAGATCAACGTTACTATGGCAACCGCTGAAATTTCGCAGACCGGGGATAGTTTTCTGACAATATCTTGAAAACCGTTCGTTTTAGGGCCTTAAAACGCTGGGTTCGGTTCCCACTTCTTCGAAGTGGAAACCACGAACATTGCTCCTCACATTGATACGCGCAAAAAGAGCTATAATCCATTATTCTACGATCAAATCGACTCGGAAAGTCTCATCTCTTATATATAATCCAAAACTGACTCATCACCGCAGGGCTCAAACCACTAGACCTAGGAAGCTGAAATTTTTCATATTGGTTGATCCGAGTATGTAGAGGCCCAATAAGAAACGGTTTTTGAAAATTCTATTTGTAAGTGACTTTTTTCTGCCCTTTGGCACTGAGCAAGGACAGTCGGTAAAATGTTCGGATTTAGCTCATTTTAAGCCGCCACGTACGAGAAACAATACTCGGAGGTCCTGTAGGGACCCCGAAACACACTTTTTAAGTTCCTAAAATGAACGGTTTTGGAGATATTCCCAAATAACTTTGTTCCCTCTGAGGAACAGATCAACGTTACTATGGCAACCGCTGAAATTTCGCAGACCGGGGATAGTTTTCTGGCAATTTCTCGAAAACCGTCGCTTTAGGGCCTTAAAACGCTGAGTTCGGTTCCCACTTCTTCGAAGTTTAAACCACGAACATTGCTCCTCACATTGATACGCGCAAAAAGAGCTATAATCCATATTTCTACGATCAAATCTACTCGGAAAGTCTCATCTCTTATATATAATCCATAACTGACTCATCACCGCAGGGCTCAAACCACTAGACCTAGGAAGCTGAAATTTTGCATATTGGTTGATCCGAGTATGTAGAGGCTCACTAAGAAACGGTTTTTGAAAATTTTTCGGCCCTTTGGCATTGACAATCCAAAATTGACTCATCCACGCAGGGCTCAAACCACTAGACCTAGAAAGCTGAAATTTTGCATGTTGGTTGATCCGAGTATGTTGAGGCCCAATAAGAAACGGATTTTGAAAATTCAATTTGTAAGTGACTTTTTTCGGCCCTTTGGCACTGAGCAAGGACAGTCGGAAAAATGTTCGGATTTAGCTAATTTTAAGCCGCCACGTACGGGAAACAATACTCGGAGGTCCTATAGGGACCCCGAAACCCACTTTTTAAGTTCCTAAAATGAACGGTTTCGGAGATATTCCCAAATAACTGTGTTCCCTCTGAGAAACAGATCAACGTTACTATGGCAACCGCTGAAATTTCGCAGACCGGGGATAGTTTTCTGGCAATATCTCGAAAACCGTTCGTTTTAGGGCCTTAAAACGCTGGGTTCGGTTCCCACTTCTTCGAAGTGGAAACCACGAACATTGCTCCTCACATTGATACGCGCAAAAAGAGCTATAATCCATATTTCTACGATCAAATCGACTCGGAAAGTCTCTTCTCTTATATATAATCCAAAACTGACTCATCACCGCAGGGCTCAAACCTCTAGACCTAGGAAGCTGAAATTTTCATATTGGTTGATCCGAGTATGTAGAGGCTCACTAAGAAACGGTTTTTGAAAATTTTTCGGCCCTTTGGCATTGACAATCCAAAATTGACTCATCCACGCAGGGCTCAAACCACTAGACCTAGAAAGCTGAAATTTTACATGTTGGTTGATCCGAGTATGTAGAGGCCCAATAAGAAACGGTTTTTGAAAATTCTATTTGTAAGTGATTTTTTTCTGCCCTTTGGCACTGAGCAAGGACAGTCGGTAAAATGTTCGGATTTAGCTCATTTTTAGCCGCCACATACGAGAAACAACACTCGGAGGTCCTGTAGGGACCACGAAACACACTTTTTAAGTTCCTAAAATGAACGGTTTTGGAGATATTCCCAAATAACTGTGTTCCCTCTGAGGAACAGATCAACGTTACTATGGCAACCGCTGAAATTTCGCAGACCGGGGATAGTTTTCTGGCAATATCTCGAAAACCGTTGCTTTAGGGCCTTAAAACGCTGAGTTCGGTTCCCACTTCTTCGAAGTGGAAACCACGAACATTGCTCCTCACATTGATACGCGCAAAAAGAGCTATAATCCATATTTCTACGATCAAATCGACTCGGAAAGTCTCATCTCTTATATATATTATCCAAAACTGACTCATCACCGCAGGGCTCAAACCACTAGACCTAGGAAGCTGAAATTTTGCATATTGGTTGACCCGAAGATGTAGAGGCTCACTATGAAGCGGTTTTTGAAAATTCAATTTGTAAGTGACTTTTTTCGGCCCTTTGGCATTGACAATCCAAAATTGACTCATCGACGCAGGGCTCAAACCACTAGACCTAGAAATCTGAAATTTTCCATGTTGGTTGATCCGAGTATGTAGAGGCCCAATAAGAAACGGTCTTTGAAAATTCAATTTGTAAGTGACTTTTTTCGGCCCTTTGGCACTGAGCAAGGACAGTCGGTAAAACGTTCGGATTTAGCTCATTTTAAGCCGCCACATACGAGAAACAATACGAAGTGGAAACCACGAACATTGCTCCTCACATTGATACGCGCAAAAAAAGCTATAATCCATATTTCTACGATCAAATCAACTCGGAAAGTCTCATCTCTTATATATAATCCGAAACAGACTCATCACCGCAGGGCTCAAACCACTAGACGTAGGAAGCTGAAATTTTGCATGTTGGTTGACCCGAGTATGTATAGGCTCACTAAGAAACGGTTTTTGAAAATTCAATTTGTAAGTGACTTTTTTCGGCCCATTGGCATTGACAATCCAAAATAGACTCATCGAAGCAGGGCTCAAACCACTAGACCTAGAAAGCTGAAATTTTGCATGTTGGTTGATCCGAGTATGTAGAGGCTCAATATGAAACGTTTTTTGGAAATTCAATTTGTAAGTGACTTTTTTCGGCCCTTTGGCACTGAGCAAGGACAGTCGGTAAAATGTTCGGATTTAGCTCCTCTTAAGCCGCCACATACGAGAAACAATACTCGGAGGTCCTGTAGGGACCCCGAAACACACTTTTTAAGTTCCTAAAATGAACGGTTTTGGAGATATTCCCAAATAACTGTGTTCCCTCAGAGAAACAGATCAGCGTTACTATGGCAACCGCTGAAATTTCGCAGACCGGGGATAGTTTTTTGGCAATATCTCGAAAACCATTCGTTTTAGGGCCTTAAAACGCGGGGTTCGGTTCCCACTTCTTCGAAGTGGAAACCACGAACATTGCTCCTCACATTGATACGCTCAAAAATAGATATAATCCATATTTCTACGATCAAATCGACTCGGAAAGTCTCATCTCTTATATATAATCCAAAACTGACTCATCACCGCAGGGCTCAAACCACTAGACCTAGGAAGCTGAAATTTTGCATATTGGTTGACCCGAGTATGTAGAGGCTCACTATGAAGCGGTTTTTGAAAATTCAATTTGTAAGTGACTTTTTTCGGCCCTTTGGCATTGACAATCCAAAATTGACTCATCGACGCAGGGCTCAAACCACTAGACCTAGAAAGCTGAAATTTTGCATGTTGGTTGATCCGAGTATGTAGAGACCCAATAAGAAACGGTCTTTGAAAATTCAATTTGTAAGTGACTTTTTTCGGCCCTTTGGCAGTGAGCAAGGACAGTCGGTAAAATGTTCGGATTTAGCTCATTTTAAGCCGCCACATACGAGAAACAATACTCGGAGGTCCTGTAGTACCACGAAACACACTTTTTAAGTTCTTAAAATGAACGGTTTCGGAGATATTCCCAAATAACTGTGTTCCCTCTGAGAAACAGATCAACGTTACTATGGCAACCGCTGAAATTTCGCAGACCGGGGATAGTTTTCTGACAATATCTTGAAAACCGTTCGTTTTAGGGCCTTAAAACGCTGGGTTCGGTTCCCACTTCTTCGAAGTGGAAACCACGAACATTGCTCCTCACATTGATACGCGCAAAAAGAGCTATAATCCATATTTCTACGATCAAATCGACTCGGAAAGTCTCATCTCTTATATATAATCCAAAACTGACTCATCACCGCAGGGCTCAAACCACTAGACCTAGGAAGCTGAAATTTTTCATATTGGTTGATCCGAGTATGTAGAGGCCCAATAAGAAACGGTTTTTGAAAATTCTATTTGTAAGTGACTTTTTTCTGCCCTTTGGCACTGAGCAAGGACAGTCGGTAAAATGTTCGGATTTAGCTCATTTTAAGCCGCCACGTACGAGAAACAATACTCGGAGGTCCTGTAGGGACCCCGAAACACACTTTTTAAGTTCCTAAAATGAACGGTTTTGGAGATATTCCCAAATAACTTTGTTCCCTCTGAGGAACAGATCAACGTTACTATGGCAACCGCTGAAATTTCGCAGACCGGGGATAGTTTTCTGGCAATTTCTCGAAAACCGTCGCTTTAGGGCCTTAAAACGCTGAGTTCGGTTCCCACTTCTTCGAAGTGGAAACCACGAACATTGCTCCTCACATTGATACGCGCAAAAAGAGCTATAATCCATATTTCTACGATCAAATCTACTCGGAAAGTCTCATCTCTTATATATAATCCATAACTGACTCATCACCGCAGGGCTCAAACCACTAGACCTAGGAAGCTGAAATTTTGCATGTTGGTTGATCCGAGTATGTTGAGGCCCAATAAGAAACGGATTTTGAAAATTCAATTTGTAAGTGACTTTTTTCGGCCCTTTGGCACTGAGCAAGGACAGTCGGAAAAATGTTCGGATTTAGCTAATTTTAAGCCGCCACGTACGAGAAACAATACTCGGAGGTCCTATAGGGACCCCGAAACCCACTTTTTAAGTTCCTAAAATGAACGGTTTCGGAGATATTCCCAAATAACTGTGTTCCCTCTGAGAAACAGATCAACGTTACTATGGCAACCGCTGAAATTTCGCAGACCGGGGATAGTTTTCTGGCAATATCTCGAAAACCGTTCGTTTTAGGGCCTTAAAACGCTGGGTTCGGTTCCCACTTCTTGGAAGTGGAAACCACGAACATTGCTCCTCACATTGATACGCGCAAAAAGAGATATAATCCATATTTCTACGATCAAATCGACTCGGAAAGTCTCATCTCTTATATATAATCCATAACTGACTCATCACCGCAGGGCTCAAACCACTAGACCTAGGAAGCTGAAATTTTGCATATTGGTTGATCCGAGTATGTAGAGGCTCACTAAGAAACGGTTTTTGAAAATTTTTCGGCCCTTTGGCATTGACAATCCAAAATTGACTCATCCACGCGGGGCTCAAACCACTAGACCTAGAAAGCTGAAATTTTACATGTTGGTTGATCCGAGTATGTAGAGGACCAATAAGAAACGGTTTTTGAAAATTCTATTTGTAAGTGATTTTTCTGCCCTTTGGCACTGAGCAAGGACAGTCGGTAAAATGTTCGGATTTAGCTCATTTTAAGCCGCCACATACGAGAAACAACACTCGGAGGTCCTGTAGGGACCACGAAACACACTTTTTAAGTTCCTAAAATGAACGGTTTTGGAGATATTCCCAAATAACTTTGTTCCCTCTGAGGAACAGATCAACGTTACTATGGCAACCGCTGAAATTTCGCAGACCGGGGATAGTTTCCTGGCAATATCTCGAAAACCGTCGCTTTAGGGCCTTAAAACGCTGAGTTCGGTTCCCACTTCTTCGAAGTGGAAACCACGAACATTGCTCCTCACATTGATACGCGCAAAATGAGCTATAATCCATATTTCTACGATCAAATCGACTCGGAAAGTCTCATCTCTTATATATATTATCCAAAACTGACTCATCACCGCAGGGCTCAAACCACTAGACCTAGAAAGCTGAAATTTTGCATATTGGTTGACCCGAGTATGTAGAGGCTCACTATGAAGCGGTTTTTGAAAATTCAATTTGTAAGTGACTTTTTTCGGCCCTTTGGCATTGACAATCCAAAATTGACTCATCGACGCAGGGCTCAAACCACTAGACCAAGAAAGCTGAAATTTTGCATGTTGGTTGATCCGAGTATGTTGAGGCCAAATAAGGAACGGATTTTGAACATTCAATTTGTAAGTGACTTTTTTCGGCCCTTTGGCACTGAGCAAGGACAGTCGGTAAAATGTTCGGATTTAGCTAATTTTAAGCCGCCACGTACGAGAAACAATACTCGGAGGTCCTGTAGGGACCCCGAAACACACTTTTTAAGTTCCTAAAATGAACGGTTTCGGAGATATTCCCAAATAACTGTGTTCCCTCTGAGAAACAGATCAACGTTACTATGGCAACCGCTGAAATTTCGCAGACCGGGGATAGTTTTCTGGCAATATCTCGAAAACCGTTCGTTTTAGGGCCTTAAAACGCTGGGTTCGGTTCCCACTTCTTCGAAGTGGAAACCACGAACATTGCTCCTCACATTGATACGCGCAAAAAGAGATATAATCCATATTTCTACGATCAAATCGACTCGGAAAGTCTCATCTCTTATATATAATCCATAACTGACTCATCACCGCAGGGCTCAAACCACTAGACCTAGGAAGCTGAAATTTTGCATATTGGTTGATCCGCGTATGTAGAGGCTCACTAAGAAACGGTTTTTGAAAATTTTTCGGCCCTTTGGCATTGACAATCCAAAATTGACTCATCCACGCAGGGCTCAAACCACTAGACCTAGAAAGCTAAAATTTTACATGTTGGTTGATCCGAGTATGTAGAGGACCAATAAGAAACGGTTTTTGAAAATTCTATTTGTAAGTGATTTTTCTGCCCTTTGGCACTGCGCAAGGACAGTCGGTAAAATGTTCGGATTTAGCTCATTTTAAGCCGCCACATACGAGAAACAACACTCGGAGGTCCTGTAGGGACCACGAAACACACTTTTTAAGTTCCTAAAATGAACGGTTTTGGAGATATTCCCAAATAACTTTGTTCCCTCTGAGGAACAGATCAACGTTACTATGGCAACCGCTGAAATTTCGCAGACCGGGGATAGTTTTCTGGCAATATCTCGAAAACCGTCGCTTTAGGGCCTTAAAACGCTGAGTTCGGTTCCCACTTCTTCGAAGTGGAAACCACGAACATTGCTCCTCACATTGATACGCGCAAAAAGAGCTATAATCCATATTTCTATGATCAAATCTACTCGGAAAGTCTCATCTCTTATATATAATCCAAAACTGACTCATCACCGCAGGGCTCAAACCACTAGACCTAGGAAGCTGAAATTTAGCATATTGGTTGATCCGAGTATGTAGAGGCTCACTAAGAAAGGGTTTTTGAAAATTCAATTTGTAAGTGACTTTTTTCGGCCCTTTGGCATTGACAATCCAAAATTGAGTCATCGACGCAGGGCTCAAACCACTAGACCAATAAAGCTGAAATTTTGCATGTTGGTTGATCCGAGTATGTTGAGGCCCAATAAGAAACGGATTTTGAAAATTCAATTTGTAAGTGACTTTTTTCGGCCCTTTGGCACTGAGCAAGGACAGTCGGTAAAATGTTCGGATTTAGCTAATTTTAAGCCGCCACGTACGAGAAACAATACTCGGAGGTCCTGTAGGGACCCCGAAACACACTTTTTAAGTTCCTAAAATGAACGGTTTCGGAGATATTCCCAAATAACTGTGTTCCCTCTGAGAAACAGATCAACGTTACTATGGCAACCGCTGAAATTTCGCAGACCGGGGATAGTTTTCTGGCAATATCTCGAAAACCGTTCGTTTTAGGGCCTTAAAACGCTGGGTTCGGTTCCCACTTCTTCGAAGTGGAAACCACGAACATTGCTCCTCACATTGATACGCGCAAAAAGAGATATAATCCATATTTCTACGATCAAATCGACTCGGAAAGTCTCATATCTTATATATAATCCAAAACTGACTCATCACCGCAGGGCTCAAACCACTAGACGTAGGAAGCTGAAATTTTGCATGTTGGTTGATCCGAGTATGTAGAGGCTCACTAAGAAACGGTTTTTGAAAATTCAATTTGTAAGTGACTTTTTTCGGCCCATTGGCATTGACAATCCAAAATAGACTCATCGAAGCAGGGCTCAAACCACTAGACCTAGAAAGTTGAAATTTTGCATGTTGGTTGATCCGAGTATGTAGGGGCTCAATATGAAACGTTTTTTGGAAATTCAATTTGTAAGTGACTTTTTTCGGCCCTTTGGCACTGAGCAAGGACAGTCGGTAAAATGTTCGGATTTAGTTCCTCTTAAGCCGCCACATACGAGAAACAATGCTCGGAGGTCCTGTAGGGACCCCGAAACACACTTTTTAAGTTCCAAAAATGAACGGTTTTGGAGATATTCCCAAATAACTGTGTTCCCTCTGAGAAACAGATCAGCGTTACTATGGCAACCGCTGAAATTTCGCAGACCGGGGATAGTTTTTTGGCAATATCTCGAAAGCCGTTCGTTTTAGGGCCTTAAAACGCTGGGTTCGATTCCCACTTCTTAGAAGTGGAAACCACGAACATTGCTCCTCACATTGATACGCGCAAAAAGAGCTATAATCCATATTTCTACGATCAAATCTACTCGGAAAGTCTCATCTCTTATATATAATCCAAAACTGACTCATCACCGCAGGGCTCAAACCACTAGACCTAGGAAGCTGAAATTTTGCATATTGGTTGATCCGAGTATGTAGAGGCTCACTAAGAAACGGTTTTTGAAAATTTTTCGGCCCTTTGGCATTGACAATGCAAAATTGACTCATCCACGCAGGGCTCAAACCACTAGACCTAGAAAGCTGAAATTTTACATGTTGGTTGATCCGAGTATGTAGAGGCCCAATAAGAAACGGTTTTTGAAAATTCTATTTGTAAGTGATTTTTTTCTGCCCTTTGGCACTGAGCAAGGACAGTCGGTAAAATGTTCGGATTTAGCTCATTTTAAGCCGCCACATACGAGAAACAACACTCGGAGGTCCTGTAGGGACCACGAAACACACTTTTTAAGTTCCTAAAATGAACGGTTTTGGAGATATTCCCAAATAACTGTGTTCCCTCTGAGGAACAGATCAACGTTACTATGGCAACCGCTGAAATTTCGCAGACCGGGGATAGTTTTCTGGCAATATCTCGAAAACCGTCGCTTTAGGGCCTTAAAACGCTGAGTTCGGTTCCCACTTCTTCGAAGTGGAAACCACGAACATTGCTCCTCACATTGATACGCGCAAAAAGAGCTATAATCCATATTTCTACGATCAAATCTACTCGGAAAGTCTCATCTCTTATATATAATCCAAAACTGACTCATCACCGCAGGGCTCAAACCACTAGACCTAGGAAGCTGAAATTTAGCATATTGGTTGATCCGAGTATGAAGAGGCTCACTAAGAAACGGTTTTTGATAATTCAATTTGTAAGTGACTTTTTTCGGCCCTTTGGCATTGACAATCCAAAATTGACTCATCGACGCAGGGCTCAAACCACTAGACCTAGAAAGCTGGAATTTTGCATATTGGTTGAACCGAGTATGTAGAGGCCCAATAAGAAACGGTTTTTGAAAATTGAATTTGTAAGTGACTTTTTTCGGCCCTTTAGCACTGAGCAAGGACCGTCGGTAAAATGTTCGGATTTAGCTCATTTTAAGCCGCCACATACGAGAATCAATACTCGGAGGTCCAGTAGGGACCCCGAAACACACTTTTTAAGTTCTTAAAATGAACGGTTTTGGAGATATTCCCAAATAACTTCGTTCCCTCTGAGAAACAGATCAACGTTACTATGGCAACCGCTGAAATTTCGCAGACCGGGGATAGTTTTCTGGCAATATCTCGAAAACCGTTCGTTTTAGGGCCATAAAACGCTGGGTTCGGTTACCACTTCTTTGAAGTGGAAACCACGAACATTGCTCCTCACATTGATACGCGCAAAAAGAGCTATAATCCATATTTCTACGATCAAATCGACTCGGAAAGCCTAATCTCTTATATATAATCCAAAACTGACTCATCACCCCAGGGCTCAAACCACTAGACCTAGGAAGCTGAAATTTTGCATGTTGGTTGATCCGAGTATGTAGAGGCTCACTAAGAAACGGTTCTTGAAAATTCAATTTGTGACTTTTTTCGGACCTTTGGCATTGACAATCCAAAATTGACTCATCGACGCAGGGCTCAAACCACTAGACCTAGAAAGCTGAAATTTTGCATGTTGTTTGATCCGATTATGTAAAGGCCCAGTAAGAAACGGTTTTTGAAAATTCAATTTGTAAGTGACTTTTTTCGGCCCTTTGGCACTGAGCAAGGACAGTCGGTAAAACGTTCGGATTTAGCTCATTTTAAGCCGCCACGTACGAGAAACAATACTCGGAGGTCCTGTAGGGACCCGGAAACACACCTTTTAAGTTCCTAAAATGAACGGTTTCGGAGATATTCCCAAATAACTGTGTTCCCTCTGAGAAACAGATCAACGTTACCATGGCAACCGCTGAAATTTCGCAGACCGGGGGTAGTTTTCTGGCAATATCTCGAAAACCGTTAGTTTTAGGGCCTTAAAACGCTGGGTTCGGTTTCCACTTCATCGAAGTGGAAACCACGAACATTGCTCCTCACATTGATAGGCGCAAAAAAAGCTATAATCCATATTTCTACGATCAAATCAACTCGGAAAGTCTCATCTCTTATATATAATCCGAAACAGACTCATCACCGCAGGGCTCAAACCACTAGACGTAGGAAGCTGAAATTTTGCATGTTGGTTGACCCGAGTATGTATAGGCTCACTAAGAAACGGTTTTTGAAAATTCAATTTGTAAGTGACTTTTTTCGGCCCATTGGCATTGACAATCCAAAATAGACTCATCGAAGCAGGGCTCAAACCACTAGACCTAGAAAGCTGAAATTTTGCATGTTGGTTGATCCGAGTATGTAGAGGCTCAATATGAAACGTTTTTTGGAAATTCAATTTGTAAGTGACTTTTTTCGGCCCTTTGGCACTGAGCAAGGACAGTCGGTAAAATGTTCGGATTTAGCTCCTCTTAAGCCGCCACATACGAGAAACAATACTCCGAGGTCCTGTAGGGACCCCGAAACACACTTTTTAAGTTCCTAAAATGAACGGTTTTGGAGATATTCCCAAATAACTGTGTTCCCTCTGAGAAACAGATCAGCGTTACTATGGCAACCGCTGAAATTTCGCAGACCGGGGATAGTTTTTTGGCAATATCTCGAAAACCATTCGTTTTAGGGCCTTAAAACGCGGGGTTCGGTTCCCACTTCTTAGAAGTGGAAACCACGAACATTGCTCCTCACATTGATACGCTCAAAAATAGATATAATCCATATTTCTACGATCAAATCGACTCGGAAAGTCTCATCTCTTATATATAATCCAAAACTGACTCATCACAGCAGGGCTCAAACCACTAGACCTAGGAAGCTGAAATTTTGCATATTGGTTGATCCGAGTATGTAGAGGCTCACTAAGAAACGGTTTTTGAAAATTTTTCGGCCCTTTGGCATTGACAATGCAAAATTGACTCATCCACGCAGGGCTCAAACCACTAGACCTAGAAAGCTGAAATTTTACATGTTGGTTGATCCGAGTATGTAGAGGCCCAATAAGAAACGGTTTTTGAAAATTCTATTTGTAAGTGATTTTTTTCTGCCCTTTGGCACTGAGCAAGGACAGTCGGTAAAATGTTCGGATTTAGCTCATTTTAAGCCGCCACATACGAGAAACAACACTCGGAGGTCCTGTAGGGACCACGAAACACACTTTTTAAGTTCCTAAAATGAACGGTTTTGGAGATATTCCCAAATAACTGTGTTCCCTCTGAGGAACAGATCAACGTTACTATGGCAACCGCTGAAATTTCGCAGACCGGGGATAGTTTTCTGGCAATATCTCGAAAACCGTCGCTTTAGGGCCTTAAAACGCTGAGTTCGGTTCCCACTTCTTCGAAGTGGAAACCACGAACATTGCTCCTCACATTGATACGCGCAAAAAGAGCTATAATCCATATTTCTACGATCAAATCTACTCGGAAAGTCTCATCTCTTATATATAATCCAAAACTGACTCATCACCGCAGGGCTCAAACCACTAGACCTAGGAAGCTGAAATTTAGCATATTGGTTGATCCGAGTATGAAGAGGCTCACTAAGAAACGGTTTTTGATAATTCAATTTGTAAGTGACTTTTTTCGGCCCTTTGGCATTGACAATCCAAAATTGACTCATCGACGCAGGGCTCAAACCACTAGACCTAGGAAGCTGGAATTTTGCATATTGGTTGAACCGAGTATGTAGAGGCCCAATAAGAAACGGTTTTTGAAAATTGAATTTGTAAGTGACTTTTTTCGGCCCTTTAGCACTGAGCAAGGACCGTCGGTAAAATGTTCGGATTTAGCTCATTTTAAGCCGCCACATACGAGAATCAATACTCGGAGGTCCAGTAGGGACCCCGAAACACACTTTTTAAGTTCTTAAAATGAACGGTTTTGGAGATATTCCCAAATAACTTCGTTCCCTCTGAGAAACAGATCAACGTTACTATGGCAACCGCTGAAATTTCGCAGACCGGGGATAGTTTTCTGGCAATATCTCGAAAACCGTTCGTTTTAGGGCCATAAAACGCTGGGTTCGGTTACCACTTCTTTGAAGTGGAAACCACGAACATTGCTCCTCACATTGATACGCGCAAAAAGAGCTATAATCCATATTTCTACGATCAAATCGACTCGGAAAGCCTAATCTCTTATATATAATCCAAAACTGACTCATCACCCCAGGGCTCAAACCACTAGACCTAGGAAGCTGAAATTTTGCATGTTGGTTGATCCGAGTATGTAGAGGCTCACTAAGAAACGGTTCTTGAAAATTCAATTTGTGACTTTTTTCGGACCTTTGGCATTGACAATCCAAAATTGACTCATCGACGCAGGGCTCAAACCACTAGACCTAGAAAGCTGAAATTTTGCATGTTGTTTGATCCGATTATGTAAAGGCCCAGTAAGAAACGGTTTTTGAAAATTCAATTTGTAAGTGACTTTTTTCGGCCCTTTGGCACTGAGCAAGGACAGTCGGTAAAACGTTCGGATTTAGCTCATTTTAAGCCGCCACGTACGAGAAACAATACTCGGAGGTCCTGTAGGGACCCGGAAACACACCTTTTAAGTTCCTAAAATGAACGGTTTCGGAGATATTCCCAAATAACTGTGTTCCCTCTGAGAAACAGATCAACGTTACCATGGCAACCGCTGAAATTTCGCAGACCGGGGGTAGTTTTCTGGCAATATCTCGAAAACCGTTAGTTTTAGGGCCTTAAAACGCTGGGTTCGGTTTCCACTTCATCGAAGTGGAAACCACGAACATTGCTCCTCACATTGATAGGCGCAAAAAAAGCTATAATCCATATTTCTACGATCAAATCAACTCGGAAAGTCTCATCTCTTATATATAATCCGAAACAGACTCATCACCGCAGGGCTCAAACCACTAGACGTAGGAAGCTGAAATTTTGCATGTTGGTTGACCCGAGTATGTATAGGCTCACTAAGAAACGGTTTTTGAAAATTCAATTTGTAAGTGACTTTTTTCGGCCCATTGGCATTGACAATCCAAAATAGACTCATCGAAGCAGGGCTCAAACCACTAGACCTAGAAAGCTGAAATTTTGCATGTTGGTTGATCCGAGTATGTAGAGGCTCAATATGAAACGTTTTTTGGAAATTCAATTTGTAAGTGACTTTTTTCGGCCCTTTGGCACTGAGCAAGGACAGTCGGTAAAATGTTCGGATTTAGCTCCTCTTAAGCCGCCACATACGAGAAACAATACTCCGAGGTCCTGTAGGGACCCCGAAACACACTTTTTAAGTTCCTAAAATGAACGGTTTTGGAGATATTCCCAAATAACTGTGTTCCCTCTGAGAAACAGATCAGCGTTACTATGGCAACCGCTGAAATTTCGCAGACCGGGGATAGTTTTTTGGCAATATCTCGAAAACCATTCGTTTTAGGGCCTTAAAACGCGGGGTTCGGTTCCCACTTCTTAGAAGTGGAAACCACGAACATTGCTCCTCACATTGATACGCTCAAAAATAGATATAATCCATATTTCTACGATCAAATCGACTCGGAAAGTCTCATCTCTTATATATAATCCAAAACTGACTCATCACAGCAGGGCTCAAACCACTAGACCTAGGAAGCTGAAATTTTGCATATTGGTTGACCCGAGTATGTAGAGGCTCACTATGAAGCGGTTTTTGAAAATTTAATTTGTAAGTGACTTTTTTCGGCCCTTTGGCATTGACAATCCAAAATTGACTCATCGACGCAGGGCTCAAACCACTAGACCTAGAAAGCTGAAATTTTGCATGTTGGTTGATCCGAGTATGTAGAGACCCAATAAGAAACGGTCTTTGAAAATTCAATTTGTAAGTGACTTTTTTCGGCCCTTTGGCAGTGAGCAAGGACAGTCGGTAAAATGTTCGGATTTAGCTCATTTTAAGCCGCCACATACGAGAAACAATACTCGGAGGTCCTGTAGTACCACGAAACACACTTTTTAAGTTCTTAAAATGAATGGTTTCGGAGATATTCCCAAATAACTGTGTTCCCTCTGAGAAACAGATCAACGTTACTATGGCAACCGCTGAAATTTCGCAGACCGGGGATAGTTTTCTGACAATATCTTGAAAACCGTTCGTTTTAGGGCCTTAAAACGCTGGGTTCGGTTCCCACTTCTTCGAAGTGGAAACCACGAACATTGCTCCTCACATTGATACGCGCAAAAAGAGCTATAATCCATATTTCTACGATCAAATCGACTCGGAAAGTCTCATCTCTTATATATATTATCCAAAACTGACTCATCACCGCAGGGCTCAAACCACTAGACCTAGGAAGCTGAAATTTTGCATATTGGTTGACCCGAGTATGTAGAGGCTCACTATGAAGCGGTTTTTGAAAATTCAATTTGTAAGTGATTTTTTCGGCCCTTTGGCATTGACAATCCAAAATTGACTCATCGACGCAGGGCTCAAACCACTAGACCAAGAAAGCTGAAATTTTGCATGTTGGTTGATCCGAGTATGTTGAGGCCCAATAAGAAACGGATTTTGAAAATTCAATTTGTAAGTGACTTTTTTCGGCCCTTTGGCACTGAGCAAGGACAGTCGGTAAAATGTTCGGATTTAGCTAATTTTAAGCCGCCACGTACGAGAAACAATACTCGGAGGTCCTGTAGGGACCCCGAAACACACTTTTTAAGTTCCTAAAATGAACGGTTTCGGAAATATTCCCAAATAACTGTGTTCCCTCTGAGAAACAGATCAACGTTACTATGGCAACCGCTGAAATTTCGCAGACCGGGGATAGTTTTCTGGCAATATCTCGAAAACCGTTCGTTTTAGGGCCTTAAAACGCTGGGTTCGGTTCCCACTTCTTCAAAGTGGAAACCACGAACATTGCTCCTCACATTGATACGCGCAAAAAGAGTTATAATCCATATTTCTACGATCAAATCGACTCGGAAAGTCTCATCTCTTATATATAATCCAAAACTGACTCATCACCGCAGGGCTCAAACAACTAGACCTAGGAAGCTGAAATTTTGCATATTGGTTGATCCGAGTATGTAGAGGCTCACTAAGAAACGGTTTTTGAAAATTTTTCGGCCCTTTGGCATTGACAATCCAAAATTGACTCATCCATGCAGGGCTCAAACCACTAGACCTAGAAAGCTGAAATTTTACATGTTGGTTGATCCGAGTATGTAGAGGACCAATAAGAAACGGTTTTCGAAAATTCTATTTGTAAGTGATTTCTTTCTGCCCTTTGGCACTGAGCAAGGACAGTCGGTAAAATGTTCGGATTTAGCTCATTTTAAGCCGCCACATACGAGAAACAACACTCGGAGGTCCTGTAGGGACCACGAAACACACTTTTTAAGTTCCTAAAATGAACGGTTTTGGAGATATTCCCAAATAACTGTGTTCCCTCTGAGGAACAGATCAACGTTACTATGGCAACCGCTGAAATTTCGCAGACCGGGGATAGTTTTCTGGCAATATCTCGAAAACCGTCGCTTTAGGGCCTTAAAACGCTGAGTTCGGTTCCCACTTCTTCGAAGTGGAAACCACGAACATTGCTCCTCACATTGATACGCGCAAAAAGAGCTATAATCCATATTTCTACGATTAAATCTACTCGGAAAGTCTCATCTCTTATATATAATCCAAAACTGACTCATCACCGCAGGGCTCAAACCACTAGACCTAGGAAGCTGAAATTTAGCAGATTGGTTGATCCGAGTATGTAGAGGCTCACTAAGAAAGGGTTTTTGAAAATTCAATTTGTAAGTGACTTTTTTCGGCCCTTTGGCATTGACAATCCAAAATTGAGTCATCGACGCAGGGCTCAAACCACTAGACCAAGAAAGCTGAAATTTTGCATGATGGTTGATCCGAGTATGTTGAGGCCCAATAAGAAACGGATTTTGAAAATTCAATTTGTAAGTGACTTTTTTCTGCCCTTTGGCACTGAGCAAGGACAGTCGGTAAAATGTTCGGATTTAGCTAATTTTAAGCCGCCACGTACGAGAAACAATACTCGGAGGTCCTGTAGGGACCCCGAAACACACTTTTTAAGTTCCTAAAATGAACGGTTTCGGAGATATTCCCAAATAACTGTGTTCCCTCTGAGAAACAGATCAACGTTACTATGACAACCGCTGAAATTTCGCAGACCGGGGATAGTTTTCTGGCAATATCTCGAAAACCGTTCGTTTTAGGGCCTTAAAACGCTGGGTTCGGTTCCCACTTCTTCGAAGTGGAAACCACGAACATTGCTCCTCACATTGATACGCGCAAAAAGAGATATAATCCATATTTCTACGATCAAATCGACTCGGAAAGTCTCATCTCTTATATATAATCCAAAACTGACTCATCACCGCAGGGCTCAAACCACTAGACCTAGGAAGCTGAAATTTTGCATATTGGTTGACCCGAGTATGTAAAGGCTCACTATGAAGCGGTTTTTGAAAATTCAATTTGTAAGTGACTTTTTTCGGCCCTTTGGCATTGACAATCCAAAATTGACTCATCGACGCAGGGCTCAAACCACTAGACCTAGAAAGCTGAAATTTTGCATGTTGGTTGATCCGAGTATATAGAGGCCCAATAAGAAACGGTCTTTGAAAATTCAATTTGTACGTGACTTTTTTCGGCCCTTTGGCTCTGAGCAAGGACAGTCGGTAAAATGTTCGGATTTAGCTCATTTTAAGCCGCCACATACGAGAAACAATACTCGGAGGTCCTGTAGGACCACGAAACACACTTTTTAAGTTCTTAAAATGAACGGTTTCGGAGTTATTCCCAAATAACTGTGTTCCCTCTGAGAAACAGATCAACGTTACTATGGCAACCGCTGAAATTTCGCAGACCGGGGATAGTTTTCTGGCAATATCTTGAAAACCGTTCGTTTTAGGGCCTTAAAACGCTGGGTTCGGTTCCCACTTCTTGGAAGTGGAAACCACGAACATTGCTCCTCACATTGATACGCGCAAAAGGAGCTATAATCCATATTTCTACGATCAAATCGACTCGGAAAGTCTCATCTCTTATATATAATCCAAAACTGACTCATCACCGCAGGGCTCAAACCACTAGACCTAGGAAGCTGAAATTTTGCATATTGGTTGATCCGAGTATGTAGAGGCTCACTAAGAAACGGTTTTTGAAAAATTTTCGGCCCTTTGGCATTGACAATCCAAAATTGACTCATCCACGCAGGGCTCAAACCACTAGACCTAGAAAGCTGAAATTTTACATTTTGGTTGATCCGAGTATGTAGAGGCCCAATAAGAAACGGTTTTTGAAAATTCTATTTGTAAGTGATTTTTTTCTGCCCTTTGGCACTGAGCAAGGACAGTCGGTAAAATGTTCGGATTTAGCTCATTTTTAGCCGCCACATACGAGAAACAACACTCGGAGGTCCTGTAGGGACCACGAATCACACTTTTTAAGTTCCTAAAATGAACGGTTTTGGAGATATTCCCAAATAACTGTGTTCCCTCTGAGGAACAGATCAACGTTACTATGACAACCGCTGAATTTTCGCAGACCGGGGATAGTTTTCTGGCAATATCTCGAAAACCGTCGCTTTAGGGCCTTAAAACTCTGAGTTCGGTTCCCACTTCTTCGAAGTGGAAACCACGAACATTGCTCCTCACATTGATACGCGCAGAAAGAGCTATAATCCATATTTCTACGATCAAATCGACTCGGAAAGTCTCATCTCTCATATATATTATCCAAAACTGACTCATCACCGCAGGGCTCAAACCACCAGACCTAGGATGCTGAAATTTTGCATATTGGTTGACCCGAGTATGTAGAGGCTCACTATGAAGCGGTTTTTGAAAATTCAATTTGTAAGTGACTTTTTTCGGCCCTTTGGCATTGACAATCCAAAATTGACTCATCGACGCAGGGCTCAAACCACTAGACCTGGAAAGCTGAAATTTTGCATGTTGGTTGATCCGAGTAAGTTGAGGCCCAATAAGAAATGGATTTTGAAAATTCAATTTGTAAGTGACTTTTTTCGGCCCTTTGGCACTGAGCAAGGACAGTCGGTAAAATGTTCGGATTTAGCTCATTTTAAGCCGCCACATGCGAGAAACAACACTCGGAGGTCCTGTAGGACCACGAAAGACACTTTTTAAGTTCTTAAAATGAACGGTTTCGGAGATATTCCCAAATAACTGTGTTCCCTCTGAGAAACAGATCAACGTTACTATGGCAACCGCTGAAATTTCGCAGACCGGGGATAGTTTTCTGGCAATATCTTGAAAACCGTTCGTTTTAGGGCCTTAAAACGCTGGGTTCGGTTCCCACTTCTTGGAAGTGGAAACCACGAACATTGCTCCTCACATTGATACGCGCAAAAAGAGCTATAATCCATATTTCTACGATCAAATCTACTCGGAAAGTCTCATCTCTTATATATAATCCAAAACTGACTCATCACCGCAGGGCTCAAACCACTAGACCTAGGAAGCTGAAATTTTGCATATTGGTTGATCCGAGTATGTAGAGGCTCACTATGAAGCGGTTTTTGAAAATTCAATTTGTAAGTGACTTTTTTCGGCCCTTTGGCATTGACAATCCAAAATTGACTCATCGACGCAGGGCTCAAACCACTAGACCAAGAAAGCTGAAATTTTGCATGTTGGTTGATCCGAGTATGTTGAGGCCCAATAAGAAACGGATTTTGAAAATTCAATTTGTAAGTGACTTTTTTCGGCCCTTTGGCACTGAGCAAGGACAGTCGGTAAAATGTTCGGATTTAGCTAATTTTAAGCCGCCACGTACGAGAAACAATACTCGGAGGTCCTGTAGGGACCCCGAAACACACTTTTTAAGTTCCTAAAATGAACGGTTTCGGAGATATTCCCAAATAACTGTGTTCCCTCTGAGAAACAGATCAACGTTACTATGGCAACCGCTGAAATTTCGCAGACCGGGGATAGTTTTCTGGCAATATCTCGAAAACCGTTCGTTTTAGGGCCTTAAAACGCTGGGTTCGGTTCCCACTTCTTCAAAGTGGAAACCACGAACATTGCTCCTCACATTGATACGCGCAAAAAGAGTTATAATCCATATTTCTACGATCAAATCGACTCGGAAAGTCTCATCTCTTATATATAATCCAAAACTGACTCATCACCGCAGGGCTCAAACAACTAGACCTAGGAAGCTGAAATTTTGCATATTGGTTGATCCGAGTATGTAGAGGCTCACTAAGAAACGGTTTTTGAAAATTTTTCGGCCCTTTGGCATTGACAATCCAAAATTGACTCATCCATGCAGGGCTCAAACCACTAGACCTAGAAAGCTGAAATTTTACATGTTGGTTGATCCGAGTATGTAGAGGACCAATAAGAAACGGTTTTGGAAAATTCTATTTGTAAGTGATTTCTTTCTGCCCTTTGGCACTGAGCAAGGACAGTCGGTAAAATGTTCGGATTTAGCTCATTTTAAGCCGCCACATACGAGAAACAACACTCGGAGGTCCTGTAGGGACCACGAAACACACTTTTTAAGTTCCTAAAATGAACGGTTTTGGAGATATTCCCAAATAACTGTGTTCCCTCTGAGGAACAGATCAACGTTACTATGGCAACCGCTGAAATTTCGCAGACCGGGGATAGTTTTCTGGCAATATCTCGAAAACCGTCGCTTTAGGGCCTTAAAACGCTGAGTTCGGTTCCCACTTCTTCGAAGTGGAAACCACGAACATTGCTCCTCACATTGATACGCGCAGAAAGAGCTATAATCCATATTTCTACGATCAAATCGACTCGGAAAGTCTCATCTCTCATATATATTATCCAAAACTGACTCATCACCGCAGGGCTCAAACCACTAGACCTAGGAAGCTGAAATTTTGCATATTGGTTGACCCGAGTATGTAGAGGCTCACTATGAAGCGGTTTTTGAAAATTCAATTTGTAAGTGACTTTTTTCGGCCCTTTGGCATTGACAATCCAAAATTGACTCATCGACGCAGGGCTCAAACCACTAGACCTGGAAAGCTGAAATTTTGCATGTTGGTTGATCCGAGTAAGTTGAGGCCCAATAAGAAATGGATTTTGAAAATTCAATTTGTAAGTGACTTTTTTCGGCCCTTTGGCACTGAGCAAGGACAGTCGGTAAAATGTTCGGATTTAGCTCATTTTAAGCCGCCACATGCGAGAAACAACACTCGGAGGTCCTGTAGGACCACGAAAGACACTTTTTAAGTTCTTAAAATGAACGGTTTCGGAGATATTCCCAAATAACTGTGTTCCCTCTGAGAAACAGATCAACGTTACTATGGCAACCGCTGAAATTTCGCAGACCGGGGATAGTTTTCTGGCAATATCTTGAAAACCGTTCGTTTTAGGGCCTTAAAACGCTGGGTTCGGTTCCCACTTCTTGGAAGTGGAAACCACGAACATTGCTCCTCACATTGATACGCGCAAAAAGAGCTATAATCCATATTTCTACGATCAAATCTACTCGGAAAGTCTCATCTCTTATATATAATCCAAAACTGACTCATCACCGCAGGGCTCAAACCACTAGACCTAGGAAGCTGAAATTTTGCATATTGGTTGATCCGAGTATGTAGAGGCTCACTATGAAGCGGTTTTTGAAAATTCAATTTGTAAGTGACTTTTTTCGGCCCTTTGGCATTGACAATCCAAAATTGACTCATCGACGCAGGGCTCAAACTACTAGATCTAGAAAGCTGAAATTTTGCACGTTGGTTGATCCGAGTATGTAGAGGTACAATAAGAAACGGTCTTTGAAAATTCAATTTGTAAGTGACTTTTTTCGGCCCTTTGGCACTGAGCAAGGACAGTCGGTAAAATGTTCGGATTTAGCTCATTTTAAGCCGCCACATACGAGAAACAACACTCGGAGGTCCTGTAGGACCACGAAAGACACTTTTTAAGTTCTTAAAATGAACGGTTTCGGAGATATTCCCAAATAACTGTGTTCCCTCTGAGAAACAGATCAACGTTACTATGGCAACCGCTGAAATTTCGCAGACCGGGGATAGTTTTCTGGCAATATCTTGAAAACCGTTCGTTTTAGGGCCTTAAAACGCTGGGTTCGGTTCCCACTTCTTCAAAGTGGAAACCACGAACATTGCTCCTCACATTGATACGCGCAAAAAGAGCTATAATCCATATTTCTACGATCAAATCGACTCGGAAAGTCTCATCTCTTATATATAATCCAAAACTGACTCATCACCGCAGGGCTCAAACCAATAGACCTAGGAAGCTGAAATTTTGCATATTGGTTGATCCGAGTATGTAGAGGCTCACTAAGAAACGGCTTTTGAAAATTTTTCGGCCCTTTGGCATTGACAATCCAAAATTGACTCATCCACGCAGGGCTCAAACCACTAGACCTAGAAAGCTGAAATTTTACATGTTGGTTGATCCGAGTATGTAGAGGCCCAATAAGAAACGGTTTTTGAAAATTCTATTTGTAAGTGATTTTTTTCTGCCCTTTGGCACTGAGCAAGGACAGTCGGTAAAATGTTCGGATTTAGCTCATTTTTAGCCGCCACATACGAGAAACAACACTCGGAGGTCCTGTAGGGACCACGAAACACACTTTTTAAGTTCCTAAAATGAACGGTTTTGGAGATATTCCCAAATAACTGCGTTCCCTCTGCGGAACAGATCAACGTTACTATGGCAACCGCTGAAATTTCGCAGACCGGGGATAGTTTTCTGGCAATATCTCGAAAACCGTCGCTTTAAGGCCTTAAAACGCTGAGTTCGGTTCCCACGTCTTCGAAGTGGAAACCACGAACATTGCTCCTCACATTGATACGCGCAAAAAGAGCTATAATCCATATTCCTACGATCAAATCGACTCGGAAAGTCTCATCTCATATATATATTATCCAAAACTGACTCATCACCGCAGAGCTCAAACCACTAGACCTACGAAGCTGAAATGTTGCATATTGGTTGACCCGAGTATGTAGAGGCTCACTATGAAGCGGTTTTTGAAAATTCAATTTGTAAGTGACTTTTTCGGCCCTTTGGCATTGACAATCCAAAATTGACTCATCGACGCAGGGCTCAAACCACTAGACCTAGAAAGCTGAAATTTTCCATGTTGGTTGATCCGAGTATGTAGAGGCCCAATAAGAAACGGTCTTTGAAAATTCAATTTGTAAGTGACTTTTTTCGGCCCTTTGGCACTGAGCAAGGACAGTCGGTAAAATGTTCGGATTTAGCTCATTTTAAGCCGCCACATACGAGAAACAATACTCGGAGGTCCTGTAGGACCACGAAACACACTTTTTAAGTTCTTAAAATGAACGGTTTCGGAGATATTCCCAAATAACTGTGTTCCCTCTGAGAAACAGATCAACGTTACTATGGCAACCGCTGAAATTTCGCAGACCGGGGATAGTTTTCTGACAATATCTTGAAAACCGTTCGTTTTAGGGCCTTAAAACGCTGGGTTCGGTTCCCACTTCTTCGAAGTGGAAACCACGAACATTGCTCCTCACATTGATACGCGCATAAAGAGCTATAATCCATATTTCTACGATCAAATCGACTCGGAAAGTCTCATCTCTTATATATAATCCAAAACTGACTCATCACCGCAGGGCTCAAACCACTAGACCTAGGAAGCTGAAATTTTTCATATTGGTTGATCCGAGTATGTAGAGGCCCAATAAGAAACGGTTTTTGAAAATTCTATTTGTAAGTGACTTTTTTCTGCCCTTTGGCACTGAGCAAGGACAGTCGGTAAAATGTTCGGATTTAGCTCATTTTAAGCCGCCACATACGAGAAACAACACTCGGAGGTCCTGTAGGGACCACGAAACACACTTTTTAAGTTCCTAAAATGAACGGTTTTGGAGATATTCCCAAATAACTTTGTTCCCTCTGAGGAACAGATCAACGTTACTATGGCAACCGCTGAAATTTCGCAGACCGGGGATACTTTTCTGGCAATATCTCGAAAACCGTCGCTTTAGGGCCTTAAAACGCTGAGTTCGGTTCCCACTTCTTCGAAGTGGAAACCACGAACATTGCTCCTCACATTGATACGCGCAAAAAGAGCTATAATCCATATTTCTACGATCAAATCGACTCGGAAAGTCTCATCTCTTATATATATTATCCAAAACTGACTCATCACCGCAGGGCTCAAACCACTAGACCTAGGAAGCTGAAATTTTGCATATTGGTTGACCCGAGTATGTAGAGGCTCACTATGAAGCGGTTTTTGAAAATTCAATTTGTAAGTGACTTTTCTCGGCCCTTTGGCATTGACAATCCAAAATTGACTCATCGACGCAGGGCTCAAACCACTAGACCAAGAAAGCTGAAATTTTGCATGTTGGTTGATCCGAGTATGTTGAGGCCCAATGAGAAACGGATTTTGAAAATTCAATTTGTAAGTGACTTTTTTCGGCCCTTTGGCACTGAGCAAGGACAGTCGGTAAAATGTTCGGATTTAGCTAATTTTAAGCCGCCACGTACGAGAAACAATACTCGGAGGTCCTGTAGGGACCCCGAAACACACTTTTTAAGTTCCTAAAATGAACGGTTTCGGAGATATTCCCAAATAACTGTGTTCCCTCTGAGAAACAGATCAACGTTACTATGGCAACCGCTGAAATTTCGCAGACCGGGGATAGTTTTCTGGCAATATCTCGAAAACCGTTCGTTTTAGGGCCTTAAAACGCTGGGTTCGGTTCCCACTTCTTCAAAGTGGAATCCACGAACATTGCTCCTCACATTGATACGCGCAAAAAGAGTTATAATCCATATTTCTACGATCAAATCGACTCGGAAAGTCTCATCTCTTATATATAATCCAAAACTGACTCATCACCGCAGGGCTCAAACAACTAGACCTAGGAAGCTGAAATTTTGCATATTGGTTGATCCGAGTATGTAGAGGCTCACTAAGAAACGGTTTTTGAAAATTTTTCGGCCCTTTGGCATTGACAATCCAAAATTGACTCATCCATGCAGGGCTCAAACCACTAGACCTAGAAAGCTGAAATTTTACATGTTGGTTGATCCGAGTATGTAGAGGACCAATAAGAAACGGTTTTGGAAAATTCTATTTGTAAGTGATTTCTTTCTGCCCTTTGGCACTGAGCAAGGACAGTCGGTAAAATGTTCGGATTTAGCTCATTTTAAGCCGCCACATACGAGAAACAACACTCGGAGGTCCTGTAGGGACCACGAAACACACTTTTTAAGTTCCTAAAATGAACGGTTTTGGAGATATTCCCAAATAACTGTGTTCCCTCTGAGGAACAGATCAACGTTACTATGGCAACCGCTGAAATTTCGCAGACCGGGGATAGTTTTCTGGCAATATCTCGAAAACCGTCGCTTTAGGGCCTTAAAACGCTGAGTTCGGTTCCCACTTCTTCGAAGTGGAAACCACGAACATTGCTCCTCACATTGATACGCGCAAAAAGAGCTATAATCCATATTTCTACGATTAAATCTACTCGGAAAGTCTCATCTCTTATATATAATCCAAAACTGACTCATCACCGCAGGGCTCAAACCACTAGACCTAGGAAGCTGAAATTTAGCATATTGGTTGATCCGAGTATGTAGAGGCTCACTAAGAAAGGGTTTTTGAAAATTCAATTTGTAAGTGACTTTTTTCGGCCCTTTGGCATTGACAATCCAAAATTGAGTCATCGACGCAGGGCTCAAACCACTAGACGAAGAAAGCTGAAATTTTGCATGATGGTTGATCCGAGTATGTTGAGGCCCATTAAGAAACGGATTTTGAAAATTCAATTTGTAAGTGACTTTTTTCGGCCCTTTGGCACTGAGCAAGGACAGTCGGTAAAATGTTCGGATTTGGCTAATTTTAAGCCGCCACGTACGAGAAACAATACTCGGAGGTCCTGTAGGGACCCCGAAACACACTTTTTAAGTTCCTAAAATGAACGGTTTCGGAGATATTCCCAAATAACTGTGTTCCCTCTGAGAAACAGATCAACGTTACTATGGCAACCGCTGAAATTTCGCAGACCGGGGATAGTTTTCTGGCAATATCTCGAAAACCGTTCGTTTTAGGGCCTTAAAACGCTGGGTTCGGTTCCCACTTCTTCGAAGTGGAAACCACGAACATTGCTCCTCACATTGATACGCGCAAAAAGAGATATAATCCATATTTCTACGATCAAATCGACTCGGAAAGTCTCATCTCTTATATATAATCCATAACTGACTCATCACCGCAGGGCTCAAACCACTAGACCTAGGAAGCTGAAATTTTGCATATTGGTTGATCCGCGTATGTAGAGGCTCACTAAGAAACGGTTTTTGAAAATTTTTCGGCCCTTTGGCATTGACAATCCAAAATTGACTCATCCACGCAGGGCTCAAACCACTAGACCTAGAAAGCTGAAATTTTACATGTTGGTTGATCCGAGTATGTAGAGGACCAATAAGAAACGGTTTTTGAAAATTCTATTTGTAAGTTTTTTTTCTGCCCTTTGGCACTGAGCAAGGACAGTCGGTAAAATGTTCGGATTTAGCTCATTTTAAGCCACCACATACGAGAAACAACACTCGGAGGTCCTGTAGGGACCACGAAACACACTTTTTAAGTTCCTAAAATGAACGGTTTTGGAGATATTCCCAAATAACTTTGTTCCCTCTGAGGAACAGATCAACGTTACTATGGCAACCGCTGAAATTTCGCAGACCGGGGATAGTTTTCTGGCAATATCTCGAAAACCGTCGCTTTAGGGCCTTAAAACGCTGAGTTCGGTTCCCACTTCTTCGAAGTGGAAACCACGAACATTGCTCCTCACATTGATACGCGCAAAAAGAGCTATAATCCATATTTCTACGATCAAATCTACTCGGAAAGTCTCATCTCTTATATATAATCCAAAACTGACTCATCACCGCAGGGCTCAAACCACTAGACCTAGGAAGCTGAAATTTAGCATATTGGTTGATCCGAGTATGTAGAGGCTCACTAAGAAACGGTTTTTGAAAATTCAATTTGTAAGTGACTTTTTTCGGCCCTTTGGCATTGACAATCCAAAATTGACTCATCGACGCAGGGCTCAAACCACTAGACCAAGAAAGCTGAAATTTTGCATGTTGGTTGATCCGAGTATGTTGAGGCCCAATAAGAAACGGATTATGAAAATTCAATTTGTAAGTGACTTTTTTCGGCCCTTTGGCACTGAGCAAGGACAGTCGGTAAAATGTTCGGATTTAGCTAATTTTAAGCCGCCACGTACGAGAAACAATACTCGGAGGTCCTGTAGGGACCCCGAAACACACTTTTTAAGTTCCTAAAATGAACGGTTTCGGAGATATTCCCAAATAACTGTGTTCCCTCTGAGAAACAGATCAACGTTACTATGGCAACCGCTGAAATTTCGCAGACCGGGGATAGTTTTCTGGCAATATCTCGAGAACCGTTCGTTTTAGGGCCTTAAAACGCTGGGTTCGGTTCCCACTTCTTCGAAGTGGAAACCACGAACATTGCTCCTCACATTGATACGCGCAAAAAGAGATATAATCCATATTTCTACGATCAAATCGACTCGGAAAGTCTCATATCTTATATATAATCCAAAACTGACTCATCACCGCAGGGCTCAAACCACTAGACCTAGGAAGCTGAAATTTTGCATATTGGTTGACCCGAGTATGTAGAGGCTCACTATGAAGCGGTTTTTGAAAATTCAATTTGTAAGTGACTTTTTTCGGCCCTTTGGCATTGACAATCCAAAATTGACTCATCGACGCAGGGCTCAAACCACTAGACCTAGAAAGCTGAAATTTTCCATGTTGGTTGATCCGAGTATGTAGAGGCCCAATAAGAAACGGTCTTTGAAAATTCAATTTGTAAGTGACTTTTTTCGGCCCTTTGGCACTGAGCAAGGACAGTCGGTAAAATGTTCGGATTTAGCTCATTTTAAGCCGCCAAATTCGAGAAACAATACTCGGAGGTCCTGTAGGACCACGAAACACACTTTTTAAGTTCTTAAAATGAACGGTTTCGGAGATATTCTCAAATAACTGTGTTCCCTCTGAGATACATATCAACGTTACTATGGCAACCGCTGAAATTTCGCAGACCGGGGATAGTTTTCTGGCAATATCTTGAAAACCGTTCGTTCAAGGCCTTAAAACGCTGGGTTCGGTTCCCACTTCTTCAAAGTGGAAACCACGAACATTGCTCCTCACATTGATACGCGCAAAAAGAGTTATAATCCATATTTCTACGATCAAATCGACTCGGAAAGTCTCATCTCTTATATATAATCCAAAACTGACTCATCACCGCAGGGCTCAAACAACTAGACCTAGGAAGCTGAAATTTTGCATATTGGTTGATCCGAGTATGTAGAGGCTCACTAAGAAACGGTTTTTGAAAATTTTTCGGCCCTTTGGCATTGACAATCCAGAATTGACTCATCGACGCAGGGCTCAAACCACTAGACCAAGAAAGCTGAAATTTTGCATGTTGGTTGATCCGAGTATGTTAAGGCCCAATAAGAAACGGATTTTGAAAATTCAATTTGTAAGTGACTTTTTTCTGCCCTTTGGCACTGAGCAAGGACAGTCGGTAAAATGTTCGGATTTAGCTCATTTTAAGCCGCCACATACGAGAAACAATACTCGGAGGTCCTGTAGGACCACGAAACACACTTTTTAAGTTCCTAAAATGAACGGTTTCGGAGATATTCCCAAATAACTGTGTTCCCTCTGAGAAACAGATCAACGTTACTATGACAACCGCTGAAATTTCGCAGACCGGGGATAGTTTTCTGGCAATATCTCGAAAACCGTTCGTTTTAGGGCCTTAAAACGCTGGGGTCGGTTCCCACTTCTTGGAAGTGGAAACCACGAACATTGCTCCTCACATTGATACGCGCAAAAAGAGATATAATCCATATTTCTACGATCAAATCGACTCGGAAAGTCTCATCTCTTATATATAATCCAAAACTGACTCATCACCGCAGGGCTCAAACCACTAGACCTAGGAAGCTGAAATTTTGCATATTGGTTGACCCGAGTATGTAGAGGCTCACTATGAAGCGGTTTTTGAAAATTCAATTTGTAAGTGACTTTTTTCGGTCCTTTGGCATTGACAATCCAAAATTGACTCATCGACGCAGGGCTCAAACCACTAGACCTAGAAAGCTGAAATTTTGCATGTTGGTTGATCCGAGTATATAGAGGCCCAATAAGAAACGGTCTTTGAAAATTCAATTTGTACGTGACTTTTTTCGGCCCTTTGGCACTGAGCAAGGACAGTCGGTAAAATGTTCGGATTTAGCTCATTTTAAGCCGCCACATACGAGAAACAATACTCGGAGGTCCTGTAGGACCACGAAACACACTTTTT
This sequence comes from Meconema thalassinum, assembly GCA_946902985.2. Lineage (NCBI taxonomy): Eukaryota > Metazoa > Arthropoda > Insecta > Orthoptera > Tettigoniidae > Meconema > Meconema thalassinum. Next base: position 696,279,531 of record OX336390.1, read on the forward strand.
AAGTTCTTAAAATGAACGGTTTCGGAGTAATTCCCAAATAACTGTGTTCCCTCTGAGAAACAGATCAACGTTACTATGGCAACCGCTGAAATTTCGCAGACCGGGGATAGGTTTCTGGCAATATCTTGAAAACCGTTCGTTTTAGGGCCTTAAAACGCTGGGTTCGGTTCCCACTTCTTGGAAGTGGAAACCTCGAACATTGCTCCTCACATTGATACGCGCAAAAGGAGCTATAATCCATATTTCTACGATCAAATCGACTCGGAAATTCTCATCTCTTATATATAATCCAAAACTGACTCATCACCGCAGGGCTCAAACCACTAGACCTAGGAAGCTGAAATTTTGCATATTGGTTGATCCGAGTATGTAGAGGCTCACTAAGAAACGGTTTTTGAAAATTTTTCGGCCCTTTGGCATTGACAATCCAAAATTGACTCATCGACGCAGGGCTCAAACCACTAGACCTAGAAAGCTGAAATTTTACATTTTGGTTGATCCGAGTATGTAGAGGCCCAATAAGAAACGGTTTTTGAAAATTCTATTTGTAAGTGATTTTTTTCTGCCCATTGGCACTGAGCAAGGACAGTCGGTAAAATGTTCGGATTTAGCTCATTTTAAGCCGCCACATGCGAGAAACAACACTCGGAGGTCCTGTAGGACCACGAAAGACACTTTTTAAGTTCTTAAAATGAACGGTTTCGGAGATATTCCCAAATAACTGTGTTCCCTCTGAGAAACAGATCAACGTTACTATGGCAACCGCTGAAATTTCGCAGACCGGGGATAGTTTTCTGGCAATATCTTGAAAACCGTTCGTTTTAGGGCCTTAAAACGCTGGGTTCGGTTCCCACTTCTTGGAAGTGGAAACCACGAACATTGCTCCTCACATTGATACGCGCAAAAAGAGCTATAATCCATATTTCTACGATCAAATCTACTCGGAAAGTCTCATCTCTTATATATAATCCAAAACTGACTCATCACCGCAGGGCTCAAACCACTAGACCTAGGAAGCTGAAATTTTGCATATTGGTTGATCCGAGTATGTAGAGGCTCACTATGAAGCGGTTTTTGAAAATTCAATTTGTAAGTGACTTTTTTCGGCCCTTTGGCATTGACAATCCAAAATTGACTCATCGACGCAGGGCTCAAACTACTAGATCTAGAAAGCTGAAATTTTGCACGTTGGTTGATCCGAGTATGTAGAGGTACAATAAGAAACGGTCTTTGAAAATTCAATTTGTAAGTGACTTTTTTCGGCCCTTTGGCACTGAGCAAGGACAGTCGGTAAAATGTTCGGATTTAGCTCATTTTAAGCCGCCACATACGAGAAACAATACTCGGAGGTCCTGTAGGACCACGAAACACACTTTTTAAATTCCTAAAATGAACGGTTTCGGAGATATTCCCAAATAACTGTGTTCCCTCTGAGAAACAGATCAACGTTACTATGGCAACCGCTGAAATTTCGCAGACCGGGGATAGTTTTCTGGCAATATCTTGAAAACCGTTCGTTTTAGGGCCTTAAAACGCTGGGTTCGGTTCCCACTTCCTCAAAGTGGAAACCACGAACATTGCTCCTCACATTGATACGCGCAAAAAGAGCTATAATCCATATTTCTACGATCAAATCGACTCGGAAAGTCTCATCTCTTATATATAATCCAAAACTGACTCATCACCGCAGGGCTCAAACCAATAGACCTAGGAAGCTGAAATTTTGCATATTGGTTGATCCGAGTATGTAGAGGCTCACTAAGAAACGGCTTTTGAAAATTTTTCGGCCCTTTGGCATTGACAATCCAAAATTGACTCATCCACGCAGGGCTCAAACCACTAGACCTAGAAAGCTGAAATTTTACATGTTGGTTGATCCGAGTATGTAGAGGCCCAATAAGAAACGGTTTTTGAAAATTCTATTTGTAAGTGATTTTTTTCTGCCCTTTGGCACTGAGCAAGGACAGTCGGTAAAATGTTCGGATTTAGCTCATTTTTAGCCGCCACATACGAGAAACAACACTCGGAGGTCCTGTAGGGACCACGAAACACACTTTTTAAGTTCCTAAAATGAACGGTTTTGGAGATATTCCCAAATAACTGTGTTCCCTCTGCGGAACAGATCAACGTTACTATGGCAACCGCTGAAATTTCGCAGACCGGGGATAGTTTTCTGGCAATATCTCGAAAACCGTCGCTTTAAGGCCTTAAAACGCTGAGTTCGGTTCCCACGTCTTCGAAGTGGAAACCACGAACATTGCTCCTCACATTGATACGCGCAAAAAGAGCTATAATCCATATTTCTACGATCAAATCTACTCGGAAAGTCTCATCTCATATATATATTATCCAAAACTGACTCATCACCGCAGGGCTCAAACCACTAGACCTAGGAAGCTGAAATGTTGCATATTGGTTGACCCGAGTATGTAGAGGCTCACTATGAAGCGGTTTTTGAAAATTCAATTTGTAAGTGACTTTTTTCGGCCCTTTGGCATTGACAATCCAAAATTGACTCATCGACGCAGGGCTCAAACCACTAGACCTAGAAAGCTGAAATTTTCCATGTTGGTTGATCCGAGTATGTAGAGGCCCAATAAGAAACGGTCTTTGAAAATTCAATTTGTAAGTGACTTTTTTCGGCCCTTTGGCACTGAGCAAGGACAGTCGGTAAAATGTTCGGATTTAGCTCATTTTAAGCCGCCACATACGAGAAACAATACTCGGAGGTCCTGTAGGACCACGAAACACACTTTTTAAGTTCTTAAAATGAACGGTTTCGGAGATATTCCCAAATAACTGTGTTCCCTCTGAGAAACAGATCAACGTTACTATGGCAACCGCTGAAATTTCGCAGACCGGGGATAGTTTTCTGGCAATATCTTGAAAACCGTTCGTTTTAGGGCCTTAAAACGCTGGGTTCGGTTCCCACTTCTTCAAAGTGGAAACCACGAACATTGCTCCTCACATTGATACGCGCAAAAAGAGCTATAATCCATATTTCTACGATCAAATCGACTCGGAAAGTCTCATCTCTTATATATAATCCAAAACTGACTCATCACCGCAGGGCTCAAACAACTATACCTAGGAAGCTGAAATTTTGCATATTGGTTGATCCGAGTATGTAGAGGCTCACTAAGAAACGGTTTTTGAAAATTTTTCGGCCCTTTGACATTGACAATCCAAAATTGACTCATCCATGCAGGGCTCAAACCACTAGACCTAGAAAGCTGAAATTTTACATGTTGGTTGATCCGAGTATGTAGAGGACCAATAAGAAACGGTTTTTGAAAATTCTATTTGTAAGTGATTTTTTTCTGCCCTTTGGCACTGAGCAAGGACAGTCGGTAAAATGTTTGGATTTAGCTCATTTTAAGCCGCCACATACGAGAAACAACACTCGGAGGTCCTGTAGGGACCACGAAACACACTTTTTAAGTTCCTAAAATGAACGGTTTTGGAGATATTCCCAAATAACTGTGTTCCCTCTGAGGAACAGATCAACGTTACTATGGCAACCGCTGAAATTTCGCAGACCGGGGATAGTTTTCTGGCAATATCTCGAAAACCGTCGCTTTAGGGCCTTAAAACGCTGAGTTCGGTTCCCAAGTCTCATCTCTTATATATAATCCAAAACTGACTCATCACCTCAGGGCTCAAACCACTAGACCTAGGAAGCTGAAATTTAGCATATTGGTTGATCCGAGTATGTAGAGGCTCACTAAGAAACGGTGTTTGAAAATTCAATTTGTAAGTGACTTTTTTCGGCCCTTTGGCATTGACAATCCAAAATTGACTCATCGACGCGGGGCTCAAACCGCTAGACCTAGAAAGCTGAAATTTTGCATGTTGGTTGATCCGAGTATGTTGAGGCCCAATAAGAAACGGATTTTGAAAATTCAATTTGTAAGTGACTTTCTTCGGCCCTTCGGCACTGAGCAAGGACAGTCGGTAAAATGTTCGGATTTAGCTAATTTTAAGCCGCCACGTACGAGAAACAATACTCGGAGGTCCTGTAGGTACCCCGAAACACACTTTTTAAATTCCTAAAATGAACGGTTTCGGAGATATTCCCAAATAACTGTGTTCCCTCTGAGAAACAGATCAACGTTACTATGGCAACCGCTGAAATTTCGCAGACCGGGGATAGTTTTCTGGCAATATCTCGAAAACCGTTCGTTTTAGGGCCTCAAAACGCTGGGTTCGGTTCCCACTTCTTCGAAGTGGAAACCACGAACATTGCTCCTCACATTGATACGCGCAAAAAGAGCTATAATCCATATTTCTACGATCAAATCGACTCGGAAAGTCTCATCTCTTATATATAATCCAAAACTGACTCATCACCGCAGGGCTCAAACCACTAGACCTAGGAAGCTGAAATTTTGCATATTGGTTGATCCGAGTATGTAGAGGCTCACTAAGAAACGGTTTTTGAAAATTTTTCGGCCCTTTGGCATTGACAATCCAAAATTGACTCATCCACGCAGGGCTCAAACCACTAGACCTAGAAAGCTGAAATTTTACATGTTGGTTGATCCGAGTATGTAGAGGCCCAATAAGAAACGGTTTTTGAAAATTCTATTTGTAAGTGATTTTTTTCTGCCCTTTGGCACTGAGCAAGGACAGTCGGTAAAATGTTCGGATTTAGCTCATTTTTAGCCGCCACATACGAGAAACAACACTCGGAGGTCCTGTAGGGACCACGAAACACACTTTTTAAGTTCCTAAAATGAACGGTTTTGGAGATATTCCCAAATAACTGTGTTCCCTCTGAGGAACAGATCAACGTTACTATGGCAACCGCTGAAATTTCGCAGACCGGGGATAGTTTTTTGGCAATATCTCGAAAACCGTCGCTTTAAGGCCTTAAAACGCTGAGTTCGGTTCCCACGTCTTCGAAGTGGAAACCACGAACATTGCTCCTCACATTGATACGCGCAAAAAGAGCTATAATCCATATTTCTACGATCAAATCGACTCGGAAAGTCTCATCTCATATATATATTATCCAAAACTGACTCATCACCGCAGGGCTCAAACCACTAGACCTAGGAAGCTGAAATTTTGCATATTGGTTGACCCGAGTATGTAGAGGCTCACTATGAAGCGGTTTTTGAAAATTCAATTTGTAAGTGACTTTTTTCGGTCCTTTGGCATTGACAATCCAAAATTGACTCATCGACGCAGGGCTCAAACCACTAGACCTAGAAAGCTGAAATTTTGCATGTTGGTTGATCCGAGTATATAGAGGCCCAATAAGAAACGGTCTTTGAAAATTCAATTTGTACGTGACTTTTTTCGGCCCTTTGGCACTGAGCAAGGACAGTCGGTAAAATGTTCGGATTTAGCTCATTTTAAGCCGCCACATACGAGAAACAATACTCGGAGGTCCTGTAGGACCACGAAACACACTTTTTAAGTTCTTAAAATGAACGGTTTCGGAGTAATTCCCAAATAACTGTGTTCCCTCTGAGAAACAGATCAACGTTACTATGGCAACCGCTGAAATTTCGCAGACCGGGGATAGGTTTCTGGCAATATCTTGAAAACCGTTCGTTTTAGGGCCTTAAAACGCTGGGTTCGGTTCCCACTTCTTGGAAGTGGAAACCTCGAACATTGCTCCTCACATTGATACGCGCAAAAGGAGCTATAATCCATATTTCTACGATCAAATCGACTCGGAAAGTCTCATCTCTTATATATAATCCAAAACTGACTCATCACCGCAGGGCTCAAACCACTAGACCTAGGAAGCTGAAATTTTGCATATTGGTTGATCCGAGTATGTAGAGGCTCACTAAGAAACGGTTTTTGAAAATTTTTCGGCCCTTTGGCATTGACAATCCAAAATTGACTCATCCACGCAGGGCTCAAACCACTAGACCTAGAAAGCTGAAATTTTACATTTTGGTTGATCCGAGTATGTAGAGGCCCAATAAGAAACGGTTTTTGAAAATTCTATTTGTAAGTGATTTTTTTCTGCCCATTGGCACTGAGCAAGGACAGTCGGTAAAATGTTCGGATTTAGCTCATTTTAAGCCGCCACATGCGAGAAACAACACTCGGAGGTCCTGTAGGACCACGAAAGACACTTTTTAAGTTCTTAAAATGAACGGTTTCGGAGATATTCCCAAATAACTGTGTTCCCTCTGAGAAACAGATCAACGTTACTATGGCAACCGCTGAAATTTCGCAGACCGGGGATAGTTTTCTGGCAATATCTTGAAAACCGTTCGTTTTAGGGCCTTAAAACGCTGGGTTCGGTTCCCACTTCTTGGAAGTGGAAACCACGAACATTGCTCCTCACATTGATACGCGCAAAAAGAGCTATAATCCATATTTCTACGATCAAATCTACTCGGAAAGTCTCATCTCTTATATATAATCCAAAACTGACTCATCACCGCAGGGCTCAAACCACTAGACCTAGGAAGCTGAAATTTTGCATATTGGTTGATCCGAGTATGTAGAGGCTCACTATGAAGCGGTTTTTGAAAATTCAATTTGTAAGTGACTTTTTTCGGCCCTTTGGCATTGACAATCCAAAATTGACTCATCGACGCAGGGCTCAAACTACTAGATCTAGAAAGCTGAAATTTTGCACGTTGGTTGATCCGAGTATGTAGAGGTACAATAAGAAACGGTCTTTGAAAATTCAATTTGTAAGTGACTTTTTTCGGCCCTTTGGCACTGAGCAAGGACAGTCGGTAAAATGTTCGGATTTAGCTCATTTTAAGCCGCCACATACGAGAAACAATACTCGGAGGTCCTGTAGGACCACGAAACACACTTTTTAAATTCCTAAAATGAACGGTTTCGGAGATATTCCCAAATAACTGTGTTCCCTCTGAGAAACAGATCAACGTTACTATGGCAACCGCTGAAATTTCGCAGACCGGGGATAGTTTTCTGGCAATATCTTGAAAACCGTTCGTTTTAGGGCCTTAAAACGCTGGGTTCGGTTCCCACTTCTTCAAAGTGGAAACCACGAACATTGCTCCTCACATTGATACGCGCAAAAAGAGCTATAATCCATATTTCTACGATCAAATCGACTCGGAAAGTCTCATCTCTTATATATAATCCAAAACTGACTCATCACCGCAGGGCTCAAACCAATAGACCTAGGAAGCTGAAATTTTGCATATTGGTTGATCCGAGTATGTAGAGGCTCACTAAGAAACGGCTTTTGAAAATTTTTCGGCCCTTTGGCATTGACAATCCAAAATTGACTCATCCACGCAGGGCTCAAACCACTAGACCTAGAAAGCTGAAATTTTACATGTTGGTTGATCCGAGTATGTAGAGGCCCAATAAGAAACGGTTTTTGAAAATTCTATTTGTAAGTGATTTTTTTCTGCCCTTTGGCACTGAGCAAGGACAGTCGGTAAAATGTTCGGATTTAGCTCATTTTTAGCCGCCACATACGAGAAACAACACTCGGAGGTCCTGTAGGGACCACGAAACACACTTTTTAAGTTCCTAAAATGAACGGTTTTGGAGATATTCCCAAATAACTGTGTTCCCTCTGCGGAACAGATCAACGTTACTATGGCAACCGCTGAAATTTCGCAGACCGGGGATAGTTTTCTGGCAATATCTCGAAAACCGTCGCTTTAGGGCCTTAAAACGCTGAGTTCGGTTCCCAAGTCTCATCTCTTATATATAATCCAAAACTGACTCATCACCTCAGGGCTCAAACCACTAGACCTAGGAAGCTGAAATTTAGCATATTGGTTGATCCGAGTATGTAGAGGCTCACTAAGAAACGGTGTTTGAAAATTCAATTTGTAAGTGACTTTTTTCGGCCCTTTGGCATTGACAATCCAAAATTGACTCATCGACGCGGGGCTCAAACCGCTAGACCTAGAAAGCTGAAATTTTGCATGTTGGTTGATCCGAGTATGTTGAGGCCCAATAAGAAACGGATTTTGAAAATTCAATTTGTAAGTGACTTTTTTCGGCCCTTCGGCACTGAGCAAGGACAGTCGGTAAAATGTTCGGATTTAGCTAATTTTAAGCCGCCACGTACGAGAAACAATACTCGGAGGTCCTGTAGGTACCCCGAAACACACTTTTTAAATTCCTAAAATGAACGGTTTCGGAGATATTCCCAAATAACTGTGTTCCCTCTGAGAAACAGATCAACGTTACTATGGCAACCGCTGAAATTTCGCAGACCGGGGATAGTTTTCTGGCAATATCTCGAAAACCGTTCGTTTTAGGGCCTCAAAACGCTGGGTTCGGTTCCCACTTCTTCGAAGTGGAAACCACGAACATTGCTCCTCACATTGATACGCGCAAAAAGAGCTATAATCCATATTTCTACGATCAAATCGACTCGGAAAGTCTCATCTCTTATATATAATCCAAAACTGACTCATCACCGCAGGGCTCAAACCACTAGACCTAGGAAGCTGAAATTTTGCATATTGGTTGATCCGAGTATGTAGAGGCTCACTAAGAAACGGTTTTTGAAAATTTTTCGGCCCTTTGGCATTGACAATCCAAAATTGACTCATCCACGCAGGGCTCAAACCACTAGACCTAGAAAGCTGAAATTTTACATGTTGGTTGATCCGAGTATGTAGAGGCCCAATAAGAAACGGTTTTTGAAAATTCTATTTGTAAGTGATTTTTTTCTGCCCTTTGGCACTGAGCAAGGACAGTCGGTAAAATGTTCGGATTTAGCTCATTTTTAGCCGCCACATACGAGAAACAACACTCGGAGGTCCTGTAGGGACCACGAAACACACTTTTTAAGTTCCTAAAATGAACGGTTTTGGAGATATTCCCAAATAACTGTGTTCCCTCTGAGGAACAGATCAACGTTACTATGGCAACCGCTGAAATTTCGCAGACCGGGGATAGTTTTCTGGCAATATCTCGAAAACCGTCGCTTTAAGGCCTTAAAACGCTGAGTTCGGTTCCCACGTCTTCGAAGTGGAAACCACGAACATTGCTCCTCACATTGATACGCGCAAAAAGAGCTATAATCCATATTTCTACGATCAAATCGACTCGGAAAGTCTCATCTCATATATGTATTATCCAAAACTGACTCATCACCGCAGGGCTCAAACCACTAGACCTAGGAAGCTGAAATTTTGCATATTGGTTGACCCGAGTATGTAGAGGCTCACTATGAAGCGGTTTTTGAAAATTCAATTTGTAAGTGACTTTTTTCGGCCCTTTGGCATTGACAATCCAAAATTGACTCATCGACGCAGGGCTCAAACCACTAGACCTAGAATGCTGAAATTTTCCATGTTGGTTGATCCGAGTATGTAGAGGCCCAATAAGAAACGGTCTTTGAAAATTCAATTTGTAAGTGACTTTTTTCTTCCCTTTGGCACTGAGCAAGGACAGTCGGTAAAATGTTCGGATTTAGCTCATTTTAAGCCGCCACATACGAGAAACAATACTCGGAGGTCCTGTAGGACCAGGAAACACACTTTGTAAGTTCTTAAAATGAACGGTTTCGGAGATATTCCCAAATGACTGTGTTCCCTCTGAGATACATATCAACGTTACTATGGCAACCGCTGAAATTTCGCAGACCGGGGATAGTTTTCTGGCAATATCTTGAAAACCGTTCGTTTAAGGCCTTAAAACGCTGGGTTCGGTTCCCACTTCTTCAAAGTGGAAACCACGAACATTGCTCCTCACATTGATACGCGCAAAAAGAGTTATAATCCATATTTCTACGATCAAATCGACTCGGAAAGTCTCATCTCTTATATATAATCCAAAACTGACTCATCACCGCAGGGCTCAAACAACTCGACCTAGGAAGCTGAAATTTTGCATATTGGTTGATCCGAGTATGTAGAGGCTCACTAAGAAACGGTTTTTGAAAATTTTTCGGCCCTTTGGCATTGACAATCCAAAATTGACTCATCCATGCAGGGCTCAAACCACTAGACCTAGAAAGCTGAAATTTTACATGTTGGTTGATCCGAGTATGTAGAGGACCAATAAGAAACGGTTTTCGAAAATTCTATTTGTAAGTGATTTCTTTCTGCCCTTTGGCACTGAGCAAGGACAGTCGGTAAAATGTTCGGATTTACCTCATTTTAAGCCGCCACATACGAGAAACAACACTCGGAGGTCCTGTAGGGACCACGAATCACACTTTTTAAGTTCCTAAAATGAACGGTTTTGGAGATATTCCCAAAGAACTGTGTTCCCTCTGAGGAACAGATCAACGTTACTATGGCAACCGCTGAAATTTCGCAGACCGGGGATAGTTTTCTGGCAATATCTTGAAAACCGTTCGTTTTAGGGCCTTAAAACGCTGGGTTCGGTTCCCACTTCTTCGAAGTGGAAACCACGAACATTGCTCCTCACATTGATACGCGCAAAAAGAGCTATAATCCATATTTCTACGATCAAATCTACTCGGAAAGTCTCATCTCTTATATATAATCCAAAAGAGACTCATCACAGCAGGGCTCAAACCACTAGACCTAGGAAGCTGAAATTTAGCATATTGGTTGATCCGAGTATGAAGAGGCTCACTAAGAAACGGTTTTTGAAAATTCAATTTGTAAGTGACTTTTTTCGGCCCTTTGGCATTGACAATCCAGAATTGACTCATCGACGCAGGGCTCAAACCACTAGACCAAGAAAGCTGAAATTTTGCATGTTGGTTGATCCGAGTATGTTGAGGCCCAATAAGAAACGGATTTTGAAAATTCAATTTGTAAGTGACTTTTTTCTGCCCTTTGGCACTGAGCAAGGACAGTCGGTAAAATGTTCGGATTTAGCTCATTTTAAGCCGCCACATACGAGAAACAATACTCGGAGGTCCTGTAGGACCACGAAACACACTTTTTAAGTTCCTAAAATGAACGGTTTCGGAGATATTCCCAAATAACTGTGTTCCCTCTGAGAAACAGATCAACGTTACTATGACAACCGCTGAAATTTCGCAGACCGGGGATAGTTTTCTGGCAATATCTCGAAAACCGTTCGTTTTAGGGCCTTAAAACGCTGGGTTCGGTTCCCACTTCTTGGAAGTGGAAACCACGAACATTGCTCCTCACATTGATACGCGCAAAAGGAGATATAATCCATATTTCTACGATCAAATCGACTCGGAAAGTCTCACCTCTTATATATAATCCAAAACTGACTCATCACCGCAGGGCTCAAACCACTAGACCTAGGAAGCTGAAATTTTGCATATTGGTTGACCCGAGTATGTAGAGGCTCACTATGAAGCGGTTTTTGAAAATTCAATTTGTAAGTGACTTTTTTCGGCCCTTTGGCATTGACAATCCAAAATTGACTCATCGACGCAGGGCTCAAACCACTAGACCTAGAAAGCTGAAATTTTGCATGTTGGTTGATCCGAGTATATAGAGGCCCAATAAGAAACGGTCTTTGAAAATTCAATTTGTACGTGACTTTTTTCGGCCCTTTGGCACTGAGCAAGGACAGTCGGTAAAATGTTCGGATTTAGCTCATTTTAAGCCGCCACATACGAGAAACAATACTCGGAGGTCCTGTAGGACCACGAAACACACTTTTTAAGTTCTTAAAATGAACGGTTTCGGAGTTATTCCCAAATAACTGTGTTCCCTCTGAGAAACAGATCAACGTTACTATGGCAACCGCTGAAATTTCGCAGACCGGGGATAGTTTTCTGGCAATATCTTGAAAACCGTTCGTTTTAGGGCCTTAAAACGCTGGGTTCGGTTCCCACTTCTTGGAAGTGGAAACCTCGAACATTGCTCCTCACATTGATACGCGCAAAAGGAGCTATAATCCATATTTCTACGATCAAATCGACTCGGAAAGTCTCATCTCTTATATATAATCCAAAACTGACTCATCACCGCAGGGCTCAAACCACTAGACCTAGGAAGCTGAAATTTTGCATATTGGTTGATCCGAGTATGTAGAGGCTCACTAAGAAACGGTTTTTGAAAATTTTTTCGGCCCTTTGGCATTGACAATCCAAAATTGACTCATCCACGCAGGGCTCAAACCACTAGACCTAGAAAGCTGAAATTTTACATTTTGGTTGATCCGAGTATGTAGAGGCCCAATAAGAAACGGTTTTTGAAAATTCTATTTGTAAGTGATTTTTTTCTGCCCTTTGGCACTGAGCAAGGACAGTCGGTAAAATGTTCGGATTTAGCTCATTTTTAGCCGCCACATACGAGAAACAACACTCGGAGGTCCTGTAGGGACCACGAAACACACTTTTTAAGTTCCTAAAATGAACGGTTTTGGAGATATTCCCAAATAACTGTGTTCCCTCTGAGGAACAGATCAACGTTACTATGGCAACCGCTGAATTTTCGCAGACCGGGGATAGTTTTCTGGCAATATCTCGAAAACCGTCGCTTTAGGGCCTTAAAACGCTGAGTTCGGTTCCCACTTCTTCGAAGTGGAAACCACGAACATTGCTCCTCACATTGATACGCGCAAAAAGAGCTATAATCTATATTTCTACGATCAAATCGACTCGGAAAGTCTCATCTCTCATATATATTATCCAAAACTGACTCATCACCGCAGGGCTCAAACCACTAGACCTAGGAAGCTGAAATTTTGCATATTGGTTGACCCGAGTATGTAGAGGCTCACTATGAAGCGGTTTTTGAAAATTCAATTTGTAAGTGACTTTTTTCGGCCCTTTGGCATTGACAATCCAAAATTGACTCATCGACGCAGGGCTCAAACCACTAGACCTGGAAAGCTTGAAATTTTGCATGTTGGTTGATCCGAGTAAGTTGAGGCCCAATAAGAAATGGATTTTGAAAATTCAATTGTAAGTGACTTTTTTCGGCCCTTTGGCACTGAGCAAGGACAGTCGGTAAAATGTTCGGATTTAGCTCATTTTAAGCCGCCACATGCGAGAAACAACACTCGGAGGTCCTGTAGGACCACGAAAGACACTTTTTAAGTTCTTAAAATGAACGGTTTCGGAGATATTCCCAAATAACTGTGTTCCCTCTGAGAAACAGATCAACGTTACTATGGCAACCGCTGAAATTTCGCAGACCGGGGATAGTTTTCTGGCAATATCTTGAAAACCGTTCGTTTTAGGGCCTTAAAACGCTGGGTTCGGTTCCCACTTCTTGGAAGTGGAAACCACGAACATTGCTCCTCACATTGATACGCGCAAAAAGAGCTATAATCCATATTTCTACGATCAAATCTACTCGGAAAGTCTCATCTCTTATATATAATCCAAAACTGACTCATCACCGCAGGGCTCAAACCACTAGACCTAGGAAGCTGAAATTTTGCATATTGGTTGATCCGAGTATGTAGAGGCTCACTATGAAGCGGTTTTTGAAAATTCAATTTGTAAGTGACTTTTTTCGGCCCTTTGGCATTGACAATCCAAAATTGACTCATCGACGCAGGGCTCAAACCACTAGACCTAGAAAGCTGAAATTTTCCATGTTGGTTGATCCGAGTATGTAGAGGCCCAATAAGAAACGGTCTTTGAAAATTCAATTTGTAAGTGACTTTTTTCGGCCCTTTGGCACTGAGCAAGGACAGTCGGTAAAATGTTCGGATTTAGCTCATTTTAAGCCGCCACATACGAGAAACAACACTCGGAGGTCCTGTAGGACCACGAAAGACACTTTTTAAGTTCTTAAAATGAACGGTTTCGGAGATATTCCCAAATAACTGTGTTCCCTCTGAGAAACAGATCAACGTTACTATGGCAACCGCTGAAATTTCGCAGACCGGGGATAGTTTTCTGGCAATATCTCGAAAACCGTTCGTTTTAGGGCCTTAAAACGCTGGGTTCGGTTCCCACTTCTTGGAAGTGGAAACCACGAACATTGCTCCTCACATTGATACGCGCAAAAGGAGATATAATCCATATTTCTAATATCAAATCGACTCGGAAAGTCTCATCTCTTATATATAATCCAAAACTGACTCATCACCGCAGGGCTCAAACCACTAGACCTAGGAAGCTGAAATTTTGCATATTGGTTGACCCGAGTATGTAGAGGCTCACTATGAAGCGGTTTTTGAAAATTCAATTTGTAAGTGACTTTTTTCGGCCCTTTGGCATTGACAATCCAAAATTGACTCATCGACGCAGGGCTCAAACCACTAGACCTAGAAAGCTGAAATTTTGCATGTTGGTTGATCCGAGTATATAGAGGCCCAATAAGAAACGGTCTTTGAAAATTCAATTTGTACGTGACTTTTTTCGGCCCTTTGGCACTGAGCAAGGACAGTCGGTAAAATGTTCGGATTTAGCTCATTTTAAGCCGCCACATACGAGAAACAATACTCGGAGGTCCTGTAGGACCACGAAACACACTTTTTAAGTTCTTAAAATGAACGGTTTCGGAGTTATTCCCAAATAACTGTGTTCCCTCTGAGAAACAGATCAACGTTACTATGGCAACCGCTGAAATTTCGCAGACCGGGGATAGTTTTCTGGCAATATCTTGAAAACCGTTCGTTTTAGGGCCTTAAAACGCTGGGTTCGGTTCCCACTTCTTGGAAGTGGAAACCTCGAACATTGCTCCTCACATTGATACGCGCAAAAGGAGCTATAATCCATATTTCTACGATCAAATCGACTCGGAAAGTCTCATCTCTTATATATAATCCAAAACTGACTCATCACCGCAGGGCTCAAACCACTAGACCTAGGAAGCTGAAATTTTGCATATTGGTTGATCCGAGTATGTAGAGGCTCACTAAGAAACGGTTTTTGAAAATTTTTCGGCCCTTTGGCATTGACAATCCAAAATTGACTCATCCACGCAGGGCTCAAACCACTAGACCTAGAAAGCTGAAATTTTACATTTTGGTTGATCCGAGTATGTAGAGGCCCAATAAGAAACGGTTTTTGAAAATTCTATTTGTAAGTGATTTTTTTCTGCCCTTTGGCACTGAGCAAGGACAGTCGGTAAAATGTTCGGATTTAGCTCATTTTTAGCCGCCACATACGAGAAACAACACTCGGAGGTCCTGTAGGGACCACGAAACACACTTTTTAAGTTCCTAAAATGAACGGTTTTGGAGATATTCCCAAATAACTGTGTTCCCTCTGAGGAACAGATCAACGTTACTATGGCAACCGCTGAATTTTCGCAGACCGGGGATAGTTTTCTGGCAATATCTCGAAAACCGTCGCTTTAGGGCCTTAAAACGCTGAGTTCGGTTCCCACTTCTTCGAAGTGGAAACCACGAACATTGCTCCTCACATTGATACGCGCAAAAAGAGCTATAATCCATATTTCTACGATCAAATCGACTCGGAAAGTCTCATCTCTCATATATATTATCCAAAACTGACTCATCACCGCAGGGCTCAAACCACTAGACCTAGGAAGCTGAAATTTTGCATATTGGTTGACCCGAGTATGTAGAGGCTCACTATGAAGCGGTTTTTGAAAATTCAATTTGTAAGTGACTTTTTTCGGCCCTTTGGCATTGACAATCCAAAATTGACTCATCGACGCAGGGCTCAAACCACTAGACCTGGAAAGCTGAAATTTTGCATGTTGGTTGATCCGAGTAAGTTGAGGCCCAATAAGAAATGGATTTTGAAAATTCAATTTGTAAGTGACTTTTTTCGGCCCTTTGGCACTGAGCAAGGACAGTCGGTAAAATGTTCGGATTTAGCTCATTTTAAGCCGCCACATGCGAGAAACAACACTCGGAGGTCCTGTAGGACCACGAAAGACACTTTTTAAGTTCTTAAAATGAACGGTTTCGGAGATATTCCCAAATAACTGTGTTCCCTCTGAGAAACAGATCAACGTTACTATGTCAACCGCTGAAATTTCGCAGACCGGGGATAGTTTTCTGGCAATATCTTGAAAACCGTTCGTGTTAGGGCCTTAAAACGCTGGGTTCGGTTCCCACTTCTTGGAAGTGGAAACCACGAACATTGCTCCTCACATTGATACGCGCAAAAAGAGCTATAATCCATATTTCTACGATCAAATCTACTCGGAAAGTCTCATCTCTTATATATAATCCAAAACTGACTCATCACCGCAGGGCTCAAACCACTAGACCTAGGAAGCTGAAATTTTGCATATTGGTTGATCCGAGTATGTAGAGGCTCACTATGAAGCGGTTTTTTGAAAATTCAATTTGTAAGTGACTTTTTTCGGCCGTTTGGCATTGACAATCCAAAATTGACTCATCGACGCAGGGCTCAAACCACTAGACCTAGAAAGCTGAAATTTTCCATGTTGGTTGATCCGAGTATGTAGAGGCCCAATAAGAAACGGTCTTTGAAAATTCAATTTGTAAGTGACTTTTTTCGGCCCTTTGGCACTGAGCAAGGACAGTCGGTAAAATGTTCGGATTTAGCTCATTTTAAGCCGCCACATACGAGAAACAACACTCGGAGGTCCTGTAGGACCACGAAAGACACTTTTTAAGTTCTTAAAATGAACGGTTTCGGAGATATTCCCAAATAACTGTGTTCCCTCTGAGAAACAGATCAACGTTACTATGGCAACCGCTGAAATTTCGCAGACCGGGGATAGTTTTCTGGCAATATCTCGAAAACCGTTCGTTTTAGGGCCTTAAAACGCTGGGTTCGGTTCCCACTTCTTGGAAGTGGAAACCACGAACATTGCTCCTCACATTGATACGCGCAAAAGGAGATATAATCCATATTTCTAATATCAAATCGACTCGGAAAGTCTCATCTCTTATATATAATCCAAAACTGACTCATCACCGCAGGGCTCAAACCACTAGACCTAGGAAGCTGAAATTTTGCATATTGGTTGACCCGAGTATGTAGAGGCTCAATATGAAGCGGTTTTTGAAAATTCAATTTGTAAGTGACTTTTTTCGGCCCTTTGGCATTGACAATCCAAAATTGACTCATCGACGCAGGGCTCAAACCACTAGACCTAGAAAGCTGAAATTTTGCATGTTGGTTGATCCGAGTATATAGAGGCCCAATAAGAAACGGTCTTTGAAAATTCAATTTGTACGTGACTTTTTTCGGCCCTTTGGCACTGAGCAAGGACAGTCGGTAAAATGTTCGGATTTAGCTCATTTTAAGCCGCCACATACGAGAAACAATACTCGGAGGTCCTGTAGGACCACGAAACACACTTTTTAAGTTCTTAAAATGAACGGTTTCGGAGTTATTCCCAAATAACTGTGTTCCCTCTGAGAAACAGATCAACGTTACTATGGCAACCGCTGAAATTTCGCAGACCGGGGATAGTTTTCTGGCAATATCTTGAAAACCGTTCGTTTTAGGGCCTTAAAACGCTGGGTTCGGTTCCCACTTCTTGGAAGTGGAAACCTCGAACATTGCTCCTCACATTGATACGCGCAAAAGGAGCTATAATCCATATTTCTACGATCAAATCGACTCGGAAAGTCTCATCTCTTATATATAATCCAAAACTGACTCATCACCGCAGGGCTCAAACCACTAGACCTAGGAAGCTGAAATTTTGCATATTGGTTGATCCGAGTATGTAGAGGCTCACTAAGAAACGGTTTTTGAAAATTTTTCGGCCCTTTGGCATTGACAATCCAAAATTGACTCATCCACGCAGGGCTCAAACCACTAGACCTAGAAAGCTGAAATTTTACATTTTGGTTGATCCGAGTATGTAGAGGCCCAATAAGAAACGGTTTTTGAAAATTCTATTTGTAAGTGATTTTTTTCTGCCCTTTGGCACTGAGCAAGGACAGTCGGTAAAATGTTCGGATTTAGCTCATTTTTAGCCGCCACATACGAGAAACAACACTCGGAGGTCCTGTAGGGACCACGAAACACACTTTTTAAGTTCCTAAAATGAACGGTTTTGGAGATATTCCCAAATAACTGTGTTCCCTCTGAGGAACAGATCAACGTTACTATGGCAACCGCTGAATTTTCGCAGACCGGGGATAGTTTTCTGGCAATATCTCGAAAACCGTCGCTTTAGGGCCTTAAAACGCTGAGTTCGGTTCCCACTTCTTCGAAGTGGAAACCACGAACATTGCTCCTCACATTGATACGCGCAAAAAGAGCTATAATCCATATTTCTACGATCAAATCGACTCGGAAAGTCTCATCTCTCATATATATTATCCAAAACTGACTCATCACCGCAGGGCTCAAACCACTAGACCTAGGAAGCTGAAATTTTGCATATTGGTTGACCCGAGTATGTAGAGGCTCACTATGAAGCGGTTTTTGAAAATTCAATTTGTAAGTGACTTTTTTCGGCCCTTTGGCATTGACAATCCAAAATTGACTCATCGACGCAGGGCTCAAACCACTAGACCTGGAAAGCTGAAATTTTGCATGTTGGTTGATCCGAGTAAGTTGAGGCCCAATAAGAAATGGATTTTGAAAATTCAATTTGTAAGTGACTTTTTTCGGCCCTTTGGCACTGAGCAAGGACAGTCGGTAAAATGTTCGGATTTAGCTCATTTTAAGCCGCCACATGCGAGAAACAACACTCGGAGGTCCTGTAGGACCACGAAAGACACTTTTTAAGTTCTTAAAATGAACGGTTTCGGAGATATTCCCAAATAACTGTGTTCCCTCTGAGAAACAGATCAACGTTACTATGGCAACCGCTGAAATTTCGCAGACCGGGGATAGTTTTCTGGCAATATCTTGAAAACCGTTCGTTTTAGGGCCTTAAAACGCTGGGTTCGGTTCCCACTTCTTGGAAGTGGAAACCACGAACATTGCTCCTCACATTGATACGCGCAAAAAGAGCTATAATCCATATTTCTACGATCAAATCTACTCGGAAAGTCTCATCTCTTATATATAATCCAAAACTGACTCATCACCGCAGGGCTCAAACCACTAGACCTAGGAAGCTGAAATTTTGCATATTGGTTGATCCGAGTATGTAGAGGCTCACTATGAAGCGGTTTTTGAAAATTCAATTTGTAAGTGACTTTTTTCGGCCCTTTGGCATTGACAATCCAAAATTGACTCATCGACGCAGGGCTCAAACTACTAGATCTAGAAAGCTGAAATTTTGCACGTTGGTTGATCCGAGTATGTAGAGGTACAATAAGAAACGGTCTTTGAAAATTCAATTTGTAAGTGACTTTTTTCGGCCCTTTGGCACTGAGCAAGGACAGTCGGTAAAATGTTCGGATTTAGCTCATTTTAAGCCGCCACATACGAGAAACAACACTCGGAGGTCCTGTAGGACCACGAAAGACACTTTTTAAGTTCTTAAAATGAACGGTTTCGGAGATATTCCCAAATAACTGTGTTCCCTCTGAGAAACAGATCAACGTTACTATGGCAACCGCTGAAATTTCGCAGACCGGGGATAGTTTTCTGGCAATATCTTGAAAACCGTTCGTTTTAGGGCCTTAAAACGCTGGGTTCGGTTCCCACTTCTTCAAAGTGGAAACCACGAACATTGCTCCTCACATTGATACGCGCAAAAAGAGCTATAATCCATATTTCTACGATCAAATCGACTCGGAAAGTCTCATCTCTTATATATAATCCAAAACTGACTCATCACCGCAGGGCTCAAACCAATAGACCTAGGAAGCTGAAATTTTGCATATTGGTTGATCCGAGTATGTAGAGGCTCACTAAGAAACGGCTTTTGAAAATTTTTCGGCCCTTTGGCATTGACAATCCAAAATTGACTCATCCACGCAGGGCTCAAACCACTAGACCTAGAAAGCTGAAATTTTACATGTTGGTTGATCCGAGTATGTAGAGGCCCAATAAGAAACGGTTTTTGAAAATTCTATTTGTAAGTGATTTTTTTCTGCCCTTTGGCACTGAGCAAGGACAGTCGGTAAAATGTTCGGATTTAGCTCATTTTTAGCCGCCACATACGAGAAACAACACTCGGAGGTCCTGTAGGGACCACGAAACACACTTTTTAAGTTCCTAAAATGAACGGTTTTGGAGATATTCCCAAATAACTGTGTTCCCTCTGCGGAACAGATCAACGTTACTATGGCAACCGCTGAAATTTCGCAGACCGGGGATAGTTTTCTGGCAATATCTCGAAAACCGTCGCTTTAAGGCCTTAAAACGCTGAGTTCGGTTCCCACGTCTTCGAAGTGGAAACCACGAACATTGCTCCTCACATTGATACGCGCAAAAAGAGCTATAATCCATATTCCTACGATCAAATCGACTCGGAAAGTCTCATCTCATATATATATTATCCAAAACTGACTCATCACCGCAGGGCTCAAACCACTAGACCTAGGAAGCTGAAATGTTGCATATTGGTTGACCCGAGTGTGTAGAGGCTCACTATGAAGCGGTTTTTGAAAATTCAATTTGTAAGTGACTTTTTTCGGCCCTTTGGCATTGACAATCCAAAATTGACTCATCGACGCAGGGCTCAAACCACTAGCCCTAGAAAGCTGAAATTTTCCATGTTGGTTGATCCGAGTATGTAGAGGCCCAATAAGAAACGGTCTTTGAAAATTCAATTTGTAAGTGACTTTTTTCGGCCCTTTGGCACTGAGCAAGGACAGTCGGTAAAATGTTCGGATTTAGCTCATTTTAAGCCGCCACATACGAGAAACAATACTCGGAGGTCCTGTAGGACCACGAAACACACTTTTTAAGTTCTTAAAATGAACGGTTTCGGAGATATTCCCAAATAACTGTGTTCCCTCTGAGAAACAGATCAACGTTACCATGGCAACCGCTGAAATTTCGCAGACCGGGGATAGTTTTCTGGCAATATCTTGAAAACCGTTCGTTTTAGGGCCTTAAAACGCTGGGTTCGGTTCCCACTTCTTCAAAGTGGAAACCACGAACATTGCTCCTCACATTGATACGCGCAAAAAGAGCTATAATCCATATTTCTACGATCAAATCGACTCGGAAAGTCTCATCTCTTATATATAATCCAAAACTGACTCATCACCGCAGGGCTCAAACAACTATACCTAGGAAGCTGAAATTTTGCATATTGGTTGATCCGAGTATGTAGAGGCTCACTAAGAAACGGTTTTTGAAAATTTTTCGGCCCTTTGACATTGACAATCCAAAATTGACTCATCCATGCAGGGCTCAAACCACTAGACCTAGAAAGCTGAAATTTTACATGTTGGTTGATCCAAGTATGTAGAGGACCAATAAGAAACGGTTTTTGAAAATTCTATTTGTAAGTGATTTTTTTCTGCCCTTTGGCACTGAGCAAGGACAGTCGGTAAAATGTTTGGATTTAGCTCATTTTAAGCCGCCACATACGAGAAACAACACTCGGAGGTCCTGTAGGGACCACGAAACACACTTTTTAAGTTCCTAAAATGAACGGTTTTGGAGATATTCCCAAATAACTGTGTTCCCTCTGAGGAACAGATCAACGTTACTATGGCAACCGCTGAAATTTCGCAGACCGGGGATAGTTTTCTGGCAATATCTCGAAAACCGTCGCTTTAGGGCCTTAAAACGCTGAGTTCGGTTCCCAAGTCTCATCTCTTATATATAATCCAAAACTGACTCATCACCTCAGGGCTCAAACCACTAGACCTAGGAAGCTGAAATTTAGCATATTGGTTGATCCGAGTATGTAGAGGCTCACTAAGAAACGGTGTTTGAAAATTCAATTTGTAAGTGACTTTTTTCGGCCCTTTGGCATTGACAATCCAAAATTGACTCATCGACGCAGGGCTCAAACCGCTAGACCTAGAAAGCTGAAATTTTGCATGTTGGTTGATCCGAGTATGTTGAGGCCCAATAAGAAACGGATTTTGAAAATTCAATTTGTAAGTGACTTTTTTCGGCCCTTCGGCACTGAGCAAGGACAGTCGGTAAAATGTTCGGATTTAGCTAATTTTAAGCCGCCACGTACGAGAAACAATACTCGGAGGTCCTGTCGGGACCCCGAAACACACTTTTTAAATTCCTAAAATGAACGGTTTCGGAGATATTCCCAAATAACTGTGTTCCCTCTGAGAAACAGATCAACGTTACTATGGCAACCGCTGAAATTTCGCAGACCGGGGATAGTTTTCTGGCAATATCTCGAAAACCGTTCGTTTTAGGGCCTCAAAACGCTGTGTTCGGTTCCCACTTCCACGAACATTGCTCCTCACATTGATACGCGCAAAAAGAGCTATAATCCATATTTCTACGATCAAATCGACTCGGAAAGTCTCATCTCTTATATATAATCCAAAACTGACTCATCACCGCAGGGCTCAAACCACTAGACCTAGGAAGCTGAAATTTTGCATATTGGTTGATCCGAGTATGTAGAGGCTCACTAAGAAACGGTTTTTGAAAATTTTTCGGCCCTTTGGCATTGACAATCCAAAATTGACTCATCCACGCAGGGCTCAAACCACTAGACCTAGAAAGCTGAAATTTTACATGTTGGTTGATCCGAGTATGTAGAGGCCCAATAAGAAACGGTTTTTGAAAATTCTATTTGTAAGTGATTTTTTTCTGCCCTTTGGCACTGAGCAAGGACAGTCGGTAAAATGTTCGGATTTAGCTCATTTTTAGCCGCCACATACGAGAAACAACACTCGGAGGTCCTGTAGGGACCACGAAACACACTTTTTAAGTTCCTAAAATGAACGGTTTTGGAGATATTCCCAAATAACTGTGTTCCCTCTGAGGAACAGATCAACGTTACTATGGCAACCGCTGAAATTTCGCAGACCGGGGATAGTTTTTTGGCAATATCTCGAAAACCGTCGCTTTAAGGCCTTAAAACGCTGAGTTCGGTTCCCACGTCTTCGAAGTGGAAACCACGAACATTGCTCCTCACATTGATACGCGCAAAAAGAGCTATAATCCATATTTCTACGATCAAATCGACTCGGAAAGTCTCATCTCATATATATATTATCCAAAACTGACTCATCACCGCAGGGCTCAAACCACTAGACCTAGGAAGCTGAAATGTTGCATATTGGTTGACCCGAGTATGTAGAGGCTCACTATGAAGCGGTTTTTGAAAATTCAATTTGTAAGTGACTTTTTTCGGCCCTTTGTCATTGACAATCCAAAATTGACTCATCGACGCAGGGCTCAAACCACTAGACCTAGAAAGCTGAAATTTTCCATGTTGGTTGATCCGAGTATGTAGAGGCCCAATAAGAAACGGTTTTTGAAAATTCTATTTGTAAGTGATTTTTTTCTGCCCTTTGGCACTGAGCAAGGACAGTCGGTAAAATGTTCGGATTTAGCTCATTTTAAGCCGCCACATACGAGAAACAACACTCGGAGGTCCTGTAGGGACCACGAAACACACTTTTTAAGTTCCTAAAATGAACGGTTTTGGAGATATTCCCAAATAACTGTGTTCCCTCTGAGGAACAGATAAACGTTACTATGGCAACCGCTGAAATTTCGCAGACCGGGGATAGTTTTCTGGCAATATCTCAAAAACTGTCGCTTTAGGGCCTTAAAACGCTGAGTTCGGTTCCCAAGTCTCATCTCTTATATATAATCCAAAACTGACTCATCACCGCAGGGCTCAAACCACTAGACCTAGGAAGCTGAAATTTAGCATATTGGTTGATCCGAGTATGTAGAGGCTCACTAAGAAACGGTGTTTGAAAATTCAATTTGTAAGTGACTTTTTTCGGCCCTTTGGCATTGACAATCCAAAATTGACTCATCGACGCAGGGCTCAAACCACTAGACCTAGAAAGCTGAAATTTTGCATGTTGGTTGATCCGAGTATGTTGAGGCCCAATAAGAAACGGATTTTGAAAATTCAATTTGTAAGTGACTTTTTTCGGCCCTTCGGCACTGAGCAAGGACAGTCGGTAAAATGTTCGGATTTAGCTAATTTTAAGCCGCCACGTACGAGAAACAATACTCGGAGGTCCTGTAGGGACCCCGAAACACACTTTTTAAATTCCTAAAATGAACGGTTTCGGAGATATTCCCAAATAACTGTGTTCCCACTGAGAAACAGATCAACGTTACTATGGCAACCGCTGAAATTTCGCAGACCGGGGATAGTTTTCTGGCAATATCTCGAAAACCGTTCGTTTTAGGGCCTCAAAACGCTGGGTTCGGTTCCCACTTCTTCGAAGTGGAAACCACGAACATTGCTCCTCACATTGATACGCGCAAAAAGAGCTATAATCCATATTTCAACGATCAAATCGACTCGGAAAGTCTCATCTCTTATATATAATCCAAAACTGACTCATCACCGCAGGGCTCAAACCACTAGACCTAGGAAGCTGAAATGTTGCATATTGGTTGATCCGAGTATGTAGAGGCTCACTAAGAAACGGTTTTTGAAAATTTTTCGGCCCTTTGGCATTGACAATCCAAAATTGACTCATCGACGCAGGGCTCAAACCACTAGACCAAGAAAGCTGAAATTTTGCATGTTGGTTGATCCGAGTATGTTGAGGCCCAATAAGAAACGGATTTTGAAAATTCAATTTGTAAGTGACTTTTTTCGGCCCTTTGGCACTGAGCAAGGACAGTCGGTAAAATGTTCGGATTTAGCTCATTTTAAGCCGCCACGTACGAGAAACAATACTCGGAGGTCCTGTAGGGACCCCGAAACACACTTTTTAAGTTCCTAAAATGAACAATTTCGGAGATATTCCCAAATAACTGTGTTCCCTCTGAGAAACAGATCAACGTTAATATGGAAACCGCTGAAATTTCGCAGACCGGGGATAGTTTCCTGGCAATATCTCGAAAACCGTTCGTTTTAGGGCCTTAAAACGCTGGGTTCGGTTCCCACATCTTCGAAGTGATACCACGAACATTGCTCCTCACATTGATACGCGCAAAAAGAGATATAATCCATATTTCTACGATCAAATCGACTCGGAAAGTCTCATCTCTTATATATAATCCAAAACTGACTCATCACCGCAGGGCTCAAACCACTAGACCTAGGAAGCTGAAATTTTGCATATTGGTTGACCCGAGTATGTAGAGGCTCACTATGAAGCGGTTTTTGAAAATTCAATTTGTAAGTGACTTTTTTCGGCCCTTTGGCATTGACAATCCAAAATTGACTCATCGACGCAGGGCTCAAACCACTAGACCTAGAAAGCTGAAATTTTGCATGTTGGTTGATCCGAGTATGTAGAGGCCCAATAAGAAACGGTCTTTGAAAATTCAATTTGTAAGTGACTTTTTTCGGCCCTTTGGCACTGAGCAAGGACAGTCGGTAAAATGTTCGGATTTAGCTCATTTTAAGCCGCCACATACGAGAAACAATACTCGGAGGTCCTGTAGGACCACGAAACACACTTTTTAAGTTCTTAAAATGAACGGTTTCGGAGATATTCCCAAATAACTGTGTTCCCTCTGAGAAACAGATCAACGTTACTATGGCAACCGCTGAAATTTCGCAGACCGGGGATAGTTTTCTGGCAATATCTCGAAAACCGTCGCTTTAGGGCCTTAAAACGCTGAGTTCGGTTCCCACTTCTTCGAAGTGGAAACCACGAACATTGCTCCTCACATTGATACGCGCAAAAAGAGCTATAATCCATATTTCTACGATCAAATCGAATCGGGAAGTCTCATCTCTTATATATAATCCAAAACTGATCATCACCGCAGGGCTCAAACCACTAGACCTAGGAAGCTGAAATTTTGCATATTGGTTGATCCGAGTATATAGAGGCTCACTAAGAAACGGATTTTGAAAAATTTTCGGCCCTTTGGCATTGACAATCCAAAATTGACTCATCCACGCAGGGCTCAAACCACTAGACCTAGAAAGCTGAAATTTTACATGTTGGTTGATCCGAGTATGTAGAGGCCCAATAAGAAACGGTTTTTGAAAATTCTATTTGTAAGAGATTTTTTTCTGCCCTTTGGCACTGAGCAAGGACAGTCGGTAAAATGTTCGGATTTAGCTCATTTTTAGCCGCCACATACGAGAAACAGCACTCGGAGGTCCTGTAGGGACCACGAAACACACTTTTTAAGTTCCTAAAATGAACGGTTTTGGAGATATTCCCAAATAACTGTGTTCCCTCTGAGGAACAGATCAACGTGACTATGGCAACCGCTGAAATTTCGCAGACCGGGGATAGTTTTCTGGCAATATCTCGAAAACCGTCGCTTTAGGGCCTTAAAACGCTGAGTTCGGTTCCCACTTCTTCGTAGTGCAAACCACGAACATTGCTCCTCACATTGATACGCGCAAAAAGAGATATAATCCATATTTCTACGATCAAACGACTCGGAAAATCTCATCTCTTATATATAATCCAAAACTGACTCATCACCGCAGGGCTCAAACCACTAGACCTAGGAAGCTGAAATTTTGCATATTGGTTTAACCGAGTATGTAGAGGCTCACTATGAAGCGGTTTTTGAAAATTCAATTTGTAAGTGAATTTTTGCGGCCCTTTGGCATTGACAATCCAAAATTGACTCATCGACGCAGGGCTCAAACCACTAGACCTAGAAAGCTGAAATTTTCCATGTTGGATGATCCGAGTATGTAGAGGCCCAATAAGAAACGGTCTTTGAAATTTCAATTTGTAAGTGACTTTTTTCGACCCTTTGGCACTGAGCAAGGACAGTCGGTAAAATGTTCGAATTTAGCTCATTTTAAGCCGCCACATACGAGAAACAATACTCGGAGGTCCTGTAGGACCGCGAAACACACTTTTTAAGTTCATTAAATGAACGGTATCGGAGATATTCCCAAATAACTGTGTTCCCTCTGAGAAACAGATCAACGTTACTATGGCAACCGCTGAAATTTCGCAGACCGGGGATAGTTTTCTGGCAATATCTTGAAAACCGTTCGTTTTAGGGCCTTAAAACGCTGGGTTCGGTTCCCACTTCATCAAAGTGGAAACCACGAACATTGCTCCTCACATTGATACGCGCAAAAAGAGCTATAATCCATATTTCTACGATCAAATCGACTCGGAAAGTCTCATCTCTTATATATAATCCAGAACTGACTCATCACCGCAGGGCTCAAACAACTAGACCTAGGAAGCTGAAATTTTGTATATTGGTTGATCCGAGTATGTAGAGGCTCACTAAGAAACGGTTTTTGAAAATTTTTCGGCCCTTTGGCATTGACAATCCAAAATTGACTCATCCATGCAGGGCTCAAACCACTAGACCTAGAAAGCTGAAATTTTACATGTTGGTTGATCCGAGTATGTAGAGGACCAATAAAAAAACGGTTTTTGAAAATTCTATTTGTAAGTGATTTTTTTCTGCCCTTTGGCACTGAGCAAGGACAGTCGGTAAAATGTTCGGATTTAGCTCATTTTAAGCCGCCACATACGAGAAACAACACTCGGAGGTCCTGTAGGGACCACGAAACACACTTTTTAAGTTCCTAAAATGAACGGTTTTGGAGATATTCCCTAATAACTGTGTTCCCTCTGAGGAACAGATCAACGTTACTATGGCAACCGCTGAAATTTCGCAGACCGGGGATAGTTTTCTGGCAATATCTCGAAAACCGTCGCTTTAGGGCCTTAAAACGCTGAGTTCGGTTCCCACTTCTTCGAAGTGGAAACCACGAACATTGCTCCTCACATTGATACGCGCAAAAAGAGCTATAATCCATATTTCTACGATCAAATCTACTCGGAAAGTCTCATCTCTTATATATAATCCAAAACTGACTCATCACCGCAGGGCTCAAACCACTAGACCTAGGAAGCTGAAATTTAGCATATTGGTTGATCCGAGTATGAAGAGGCTCACTAAGAAACGGTTTTTGAAAATTCAATTTGTAAGTGACTTTTTTCGGCCCATTGGCATTGACAATCCAAAATTGACTCATCGACGCAGGGCTCAAACCACTAGACCAAGAAAGCTGAAATTTTGCATGTTGGTTGATCCGAGTATGTTGAGGCCCAATAAGAAACGGATTTTGAAAATTCAATTTGTAAGTGACTTTTTTCGGCCCTTTGGCACTGAGCAAGGACAGTCGGTAAAATGTTCGGATTTAGCTCATTTTAAGCCGCCACGTACGAGAAACAATACTCGGAGGTCCTGTAGGGACCCCGAAACACACTTTTTAAGTTCCTAAAATGAACAATTTTGGAGATATTCCCAAATAACTGTGTTCCCTCTGAGAAACAGATCAACGTTACTATGGCAACCGCTGAAATTTCGCAGACCGGGGATAGTTTCCTGGCAATATCTCGAAAACCGTTCGTTTTAGGGCCTTAAAACGCTGGGTTCGGTTCCCACATCTTCGAAGTGGAAACCACGAACATTGCTCCTCACATTGATACGCGCAAAAAGAGCTATAATCCATATTTCTACGATCAAATCGACTCGGAAAGTCTCATCTCTTATATATAATCCAAAACTGACTCATCACCGCAGGGCTCAAACCACTAGACCTAGGAAGCTGAAATTTTGCATATTGGTTGAACCGAGTATGTAGAGGCTCACTATGAAGCGGTTTTTGAAAATTCAATTTGTAAGTGACTTTTTTCGGCCCATTGGCATTGACAATCCAAAATTGACTCATCGACGCAGGGCTCAAACTACTAGATCTAGAAAGCTGAAGTTTTGCATGTTGGTTGATCCGAGTATGTAGAGGCCCAATAAGAAACGGTCTTTGAAAATTCAATTTGTAAGTGACTTTTTTCGGCCCTTTGGCACTGAGCAAGGACAGTCGGTAAAATGTTCGGATTTAGCTCATTTTAAGCTGCCACATACGAGAAACAACACTCGGAGGTCCTGTAGGACCACGAAAGACACTTTTTAAGTTCTTAAAATGAACGGTTTCGGAGATATTCCCAAATAACTGTGTTCCCTCTGAGAAACAGATCAACGTTACTATGGCAACCGCTGAAATTTCGCAGACCGGGGATAGTTTTCTGGCAATATCTTGAAAACCGTTCGTTTTAGGGCCTTAAAACGCTGGGTTCGGTTCCCACTTCTTGGAAGTGGAAGCCACGAACATTGCTCCTCACATTGATACGCGCAAAAAGAGCTATAATCCATATTTCTACGATCAAACCGACTCGGAAAGTCTCATCTCTTATATATAATCCAAAACTGACTCATCACCGCAGGGCTCAAACCACTAGACCTAGGAAGCTGAAATTTTGCATATTGGTTGATCCGAGTATGTAGAGGCTCACTAAGAAACGGTTTTTGAAAATTTTTCGGCCCTTTGGCATTGACAATCCAAAATTGACTCATCCACGCAGGGCTCAAACCACTAGACCTAGAAAGCTGAAATTTTACATGTTGGTTGATCCGAGTATGTAGAGGCTCAATAAGAAAAGGTTTTTGATAATTCTATTTGTAAGTGATTTTTTTCTGCCCTTTGGCACTGAGCAAGGACAGTCGGTAAAATGTTCGGATTTAGCTCATTTTTAGCCGCCACATACGAGAAACAACACTCGGAGGTCCTGTAGGGACCACGAAACACACTTTTTAAGTTCCTAAAATGAACGGTTTTGGAGATATTCCCAAATAACTGTGTTCCCTCTGAGGAACAGATCAACGTGACTATGGCAACCGCTGAAATTTCGCAGACCGGGGATAGTTTTCTGGCAATATCTCGAAAACCGTCGCTTTAGGGCCTTAAAACGCTGAGTTCGGTTCCCACTTCTTCGAAGTGGAAACCACGAACATTGCTCCTCACATTGATACGCGCAAAAAGAGCTATAATCCATATTTCTACGATCAAATCGACTCGAAAAGTCTCATCTCTTATATATATTATCCAAAACTGACTCATCACCGCAGGGCTCAAACCACTAGACCTAGGAAGCTGAAATTTTGCATATTGGTTGACCTGAGTATGTAGAGGCTCACTATGAAGCGGTTTTTGAAAATTCAATTTGTAAGTGACTTTTTTCGGCCCTTTGGCATTGACAATCCAAAATTGACTCATCGACGCAGGGCTCAAACCACTAGACCTAGAAAGCTGAAATTTTCCATGTTGGATGATCCGAGTATGTAGAGGCCCAATAAGAAACGGTCTTTGAAATTTCAATTTGTAAGTGACTTTTTTCGGCCCTTTGGCACCGAGCAAGGACAGTCGGTAAAATGTTCGGATTTAGCTCTTTTTAAGCCGCCACATACGAGAAACAATACTCGGAGGTCCTGTAGGACCACGAAACACACTTTTTAAGTTCATTAAATGAACGGTTCGGAGATATTCCCAAATAACTGTGTTCCCTCTGAGAAACAGATCAACGTTACTATGGCAACCGCTGAAATTTCGCAGACCGGGGATAGTTTTCTGGCAATATCTTGAATACCGTTCGTTTTAGGGCCTTAAAACGCTGGGTTCGGTTCCCACTTCTTCAAAGTGGAAACCACGAACATTTGCTCCTCACATTGATACCCGCAAAAAGAGCTATAATCCATATTTCTACGATCAAATCGACTCGGAAAGTCTCATCTCTTATATATAATCCAAAACTGACTCATCACCGCAGGGCTCAAACAACTAGACCTAGGAAGCTGAAATTTTGCATATTGGTTGATCCGAGTATGTAGAGGCTCACTAAGAAACGGTTTTTGAAAATTTTTCGGCCCTTTGGCATTGACAATCCAAAATTGACTCATCCATGCAGGGCTCAAACCACTAGACCTAGAAAGCTGAAATTTTACATGTTGGTTGATCCGAGTATGTAGAGGACCAATAAGAAACGGTTTTTGAAAATTCTATTTGTAAGTGATTTTTTTCTGCCCTTTGGCACTGAGCAAGGACAGTCGGTAAAATGTTCGGATTTAGCTCATTTTAAGCCGCCACATACGAGAAACAACACTCGGAGGTCCTGTAGGGACCACGAAACACACTTTTTAAGTTCCTAAAATGAACGGTTTTGGAGATATTCCCAAATAACTGTGTTCCCTCTGAGGAACAGATCAACGTTACTATGGCAACCGCTGAAATTTCGCAGACCGGGGATAGTTTTCTGGCAATATCTCGAAAACCGTCGCTTTAGGGCCTTAAAACGCTGAGTTCGGTTCCCACTTCTTCGAAGTGGAAACCACGAACATTGCTCCTCACATTGATACGCGCAAAAAGAGCTATAATCCATATTTCTACGATCAAATCTACTCGGAAAGTCTCATCTCTTATATATAATCCAAAACTGACTCATCACCGCAGGGCTCAAACCACTAGACCTAGGAAGCTGAAATTTAGCATATTGGTTGATCCGAGTATGAAGAGGCTCACTAAGAAACGGTTTTTGAAAATGCAATTTGTAAGTGACTTTTTTCGGCCCATTGGCATTGACAATCCAAAATGGACTCATCGACGCAGGGCTCAAACCACTAGACCAAGAAAGCTGAAATTTTTCATGTTGGTTGATCCGAGTATGTTGAGGCCCAATAAGAAACGGTCTTTGAAAATTCAATTTGTAAGTGACTTTTTTCGGCCCTTGGGCACTGAGCAAGGACAGTCGGTAAATTGTTCGGATTTAGCTCATTTTAAGCCGCCACGTACGAGAAACAATACTCGGAGGTCCTGTAGGGACCCCGAAACACACTTTTTAAATTCCTAAAATGAACAATTTCGGAGATATTCCCAAATAACTGTGTTCCCTCTGAGAAACAGATCAACGTTACTATGGCAACCGCTGAAATTTCGCAGACCGGGGATAGTTTCCTGGCAATATCTCGAAAACCGTTCGTTTTAGGACCTTAAAACGCTGGGTTCGGTTCCCACATCTTCGAAGTGGAAACCACGAACATTGCTCCTCACATTGATACGCGCAAAAAGAGATATAATCCATATTTCTACGATCAAATCGACTCGGAAAGTCTCATCTCTTATATATAATCCAAAACTGACTCATCACCGTAGGGCTCAAACCACTAGCCCTAGGAAGCTGAAATTTTGCATATTGGTTGAACCGAGTATGTAGAGGCTCACTATGAAGCGGTTTTTGAAAATTCAATTTGTAAGTGACTTTTTTCGGCCCATTGGCATTGACAATCCAAAATTGACTCATCGACGCAGGGCTCAAACCACTAGACCAAGAAAGCTGAAATTTTGCATGTTGGTTGATCCGAGTATGTAGAGGCCCAATAAGAAACGGTCTTTGAAAATTCAATTTGTAAGTGACTTTTTTCGGCCCTTTGGCACTGAGCAAGGACAGTCGGTAAAATGTTCGGATTTAGCTCATTTTAAGCCGCCACATACGAGAAACAACACTCGGAGGTCCTGTAGGACCACGAAAGACACTTTTTAAGTTCTTAAAATGAACGGTTTCGGAGATATTCCCAAATAACTGTGTTCCCTCTGAGAAACAGATCAACGTTACTATGGCAACCGCTGAAATTTCGCAGACCGGGGATAGTTTTCTGGCAATATCTTGAAAACCGTTCGTTTTAGGGCCTTAAAACGCTGGGTTTGGTTCCCACTTCTTGGAAGTGTAAGCCACGAACATTGCTCCACACATTGATACGCGCAAAAAGAGCTATAATCCATATTTCTACGATCAAATCGACTCGGAAAGTCTCATCTCTTATATATAATCCAAAACTGACTCATCACCGCAGGGCTCAAACCACTAGACCTAGGACGCTGAAATTTTGCATATTGGTTGATCCGAGTATGTAGAGGCTCACTAAGAAACGGTTTTTGAAAATTTTTCGGCCCTTTGGCATTGACAATCCAAAATTGACTCATCCACGCAGGGCTCAAACCACTAGACCTAGAAAGCTGAAATTTTACATGTTGGTTGATCCGAGTATGTAGAGGCCCAATAAGAAACGGTTTTTGATAATTCTATTTGTAAGTGATTTTTTTCTGCCCTTTGGCACTGAGCAAGGACAGTCGGTAAAATGTTCGGATTTAGCTCATTTTTAGCCGCCACATACGAGAAACAACACTCGGAGGTCCTGTAGGGACCACGAAACACACTTTTTAAGTTCCTAAAATGAACGGTTTTGGAGATATTCCCAAATAACTGTGTTCCCTCTGAGGAACAGATCAACGTTACTATGGCAACCGCTGAAATTTCGCAGACCGGGGATAGTTTTCTGGCAATATCTCGAAAACCGTCGCTTTAGGGCCTAAAAACGCTGAGTTCGGTTCCCACTCTTCGAAGTGGAAACCACGAACATTGCTCCTCACATTGATACGCGCAAAAGGAGCTATAATCCATATTTCTACGATCAAATCGACTCGGAAATTCTCATCTCTTATATATATTATCCAAAACTGACTCATCACCGCAGGGCTCAAACCACTAGACCTAGGAAGCTGAAATTTTGCATATTGGTTGACCCGAGTATGTAGAAGCTCACTATGAAGCGGTTTTTGAAAATTCAATTTGTAAGTGACTTTTTTCGGCCCTTTGGCATTGACAATCCAAAATTGACTCATCGACGCAGGGCTCAAACCACTAGACCTAGAAAGCTGAAATTTTCCATGTTGGTTGATCCGAGTATGTAGAGGCCCAATAAGAAACGGTCTTTGAAAATTCAATTTGTAAGTGACTTTTTTCGGCCCTTAGGCACTGAGCAAGGACAGTCGGTAAAATGTTCGGATTTAGCTCATTTTAAGCCGCCACATACGAGAAACAACACTCGGAGGTCCTGAAGAACCACGAAAGACACTTTTTAAGTTCTTAAAATGAACGGTTTCGGAGATATTCCCAAATAACTGTGTTCCCTCTGAGAAACAGATCAACGTTACTATGGCAACCGCTGAAATTTCGCAGACCGGGGATAGTTTTCTGGCAATATCTTGAAAACCGTTCGTTTTAGGGCCTTAAAACACTGGGTTCGGTTCCCACTTCTTGGAAGTGGAAACCACGAACATTGCTCCTCACATTGATACGCGCAAAAAGAGCTATAATCCATATTTCTACGATCAAATCGACTCGGAAAGTCTCATCTCTTATATATAATCCAAAACTGACTCATCACCGCAGGGCTCAAACCACTAGACCTAGGAAGCTGAAATTTTGCATATTGGTTGATCCGAGTATGTAGAGGCTCACTAAGAAACGGTTTTTTGAAAATTTTTCGGCCCTTTGGCATTGACAATCCAAAATTGACTCATCCACGCAGGGCTCAAACCACTAGACCTAGAAAGCTGAAATTTTCCATGTTGGATGATCCGAGTATGTAGAGGCCCAATAAGAAACGGTCTTTGAAATTTCAATTTGTAAGTGCCTTTTTTCGGCCCTTTGGCACTGAGCAAGGACAGTCGGTAAAATGTTCGGATTTAGCTCATTTTAAGCCGCCACATACGAGAAACAACACTCGGAGGTCCTGTAGGGACCACGAAACACACTTTTTAAGTTCCTAAAATGAACGGTTTTGGAGATATTCCCAAATAACTGTGTTCCCTCTGAGGAACAGATCAACGTTACTATGGCAACCGCTGAAATTTCGCAGACCGGGGATAGTTTCGTGGCTATATCTCGAAAACCGTTCGTTTTAGGGCCTTAAAACGCTGGGTTCGGTTCCCCCATCTTCGAAGTGGAAACCACGAACATTGCTCCTCACATTGATACGCGCTAAAAGAGATATAATCCATATTTCTACGATCAAATCGACTCGGAAAGTCTCATCTCTTATATATAATCCAAAACTGACTCATCACCGCAGGGCTCAAACCACTAGACCTAGGAAGCTGAAATTTTGCATATTGGTTGAACCGAGTATATAGAGGCTCACTATGAAGCGGTTTTTGAAAATTCAATTTGAAAGTGACTTTTTTCGGCCCATTGGCATTGACAATCCAAAATTGACTCATCGACGCAGGGCTCAAACTACTAGATCTAGAAAGCTGAAATTTTGCATGTTGGTTGATCCGAGTATGTAGAGGCCCAATAAGAAACGGTCTTTGAAAATTCAATTTGTAAGTGACTTTTTTCGGCCCTTTGGCACTGAGCAAGGACAGTCGGTAAAATGTTCGGATTTAGCTCATTTTAAGCCGCCACATACGAGAAACAACACTCGGAGGTCCTGTAGGACCACGAAAGACACTTTTTAAGTTCTTAAAATGAACGGTTTCCGAGATATTCCCAAATAACTGTGTTCCCTCTGAGAAACAGATCAACGTTACTATGGCAACCGCTGAAATTTCGCAGACCGGGGATAGTTTTCTGGCAATATCTTGAAAACCGTTCGTTTTAGGGCCTTAAAACGCTGGGTTCGGTTCCCACTTCTTCAAAGTGGAAACCACGAACATTGCTCCTCACATTGATACGCGCAAAAAGAGCTATAATCCATATTTCTACGATCAAATCGACTCGGAAAGTCTCATCTCTTATATATAATCCAAAACTGACTCATCACCGCAGGGCTCAAACAACTAGACCTAGGAAGCTGAAATTTTGCATATTGGTTGATCCGAGTATGTAGAGGCTCACTAAGAAACGGTTTTTGAAAATTTTTAGGCCCTTTGGCATTGACAATCCAAAATTGACTCATCCATGCAGGGCTCAAACCACTAGACCTAGAAAGCTGAAATTTTACATGTTGGTTGATCCGAGTATGTAGAGGACCAATAAGAAACGGTTTTTGAAAATTCTATTTGTAAGTGATTTTTTTCTGCCCTTTGGCACTGAGCAAGGACAGTCGGTAAAATGTTCGGATTTAGCTCATTTTAAGCCGCCACATACGAGAAACAACACTCGGAGGTCCTGTAGGGACCACGAAACACAGTTTTTAAGTTCCTAAAATGAACGGTTTTGGAGATATTCCCAAATAACTGTGTTCCCTCTGAGGAACAGATCAACGTTACTATGGCAACCGCTGAAATTTCGCAGACCGGGGATAGTTTTCTGGCAATATCTCGAAAACCGTCGCTTTAGGGCCTTAAAACGCTGAGTTCGGTTCCCACTTCTTCGAAGTGGAAACCACGAACATTGCTCCTCACATTGATACGCGCAAAAAGAGCTATAATCCATATTTCTACGATCAAATCTACTCGGAAAGTCTCATCTCTTATATATAATCCAAAACTGACTCATCACCGCAGGGCTCAAACCACTAGACCTAGGAAGCTGAAATTTTGCATATTGGTTGACCCGAGTATGTAGAAGCTCACTATGAAGCGGTTTTTGAAAATTCAATTTGTAAGTGACTTTTTTCGGCCCTTTGGCATTGACAATCCAAAATTGACTCATCGACGCAGGGCTCAAACCACTAGACCTAGAAAGCTGAAATTTTCCATGTTGGTTGATCCGAGTATGTAGAGGCCCAATAAGAAACGGTCTTTGAAAATTCAATTTGTAAGTGACTTTTTTCGGCCCTTTGGCACTGAGCAAGGACAGTCGGTAAAATGTTCGGATTTAGCTCATTTTAAGCCGCCACATACGAGAAACAACACTCGGAGGTCCTGTAGGACCACGAAAGACACTTTTTAAGTTCTTAAAATGAACGGTTTCGGAGATATTCCCAAATAACTGTGTTCCCTCTGAGAAACAGATCAACTTTACTATGGCAACCGCTGAAATTTCGCATACCGGGGATAGTTTTCTGGCAATATCTTGATAACCGTTCGTTTTAGGGCCTTAAAACGCTGGGTTCGGTTCCCACTTCTCGGAAGTGGAAACCACGAACATTGCTCCTCACATTGATACGCGCAAAAAGAGCTATAATCCATATTTCTACGATCAAATCGACTCGGAAAGTCTCATCTCTTATATATAATCCAAAACTGACTCATCACCGCAGGGCTCAAACCACTAGACCTAGGAAGCTGAAATTTTGCATATTGGTTGATCCGAGTATGTAGAGGCTCACTAAGAAACGGTTTTTGAAAATTTTTCGGTCCTTTGGCATTGACAATCCAAAATTGACTCATCCACGCAGGGCTCAAACCACTAGACCTAGAAAGCTGAAATTTTCCATGTTGGATGATCCGAGTATGTAGAGGCCCAATAAGAAACAGTCTTTGAAATTTCAATTTGTAAGTGACTTTTTTCGGCCCTTTGGCACTGAGCAAGGACAGTCGGTAAAATGTTCGGATTTAGCTCATTTTAAGCCGCCACATACGAGAAACAATACTCGGAGGTCCTGTAGGACCACGAAACACACTTTTTAAGTTCATTAAATGAACGGTTTCGGAGATATTCCCAAATAACTGTGTTCCCTCTGACAAACAGATCAACGTTACTATGGCAACCGCTGAAATTTCGCAGACCGGGGATAGTTTTCTGGCAATATCTTGAATACCGTTCGTTTTAGGGCCTTAAAACGCTGGGTTCGGTTCCCACTTCTTCAAAGTGGAAACCACGAACATTGCTCCTCACATTGATACGCGCAAAAAGAGCTATAATCCATATTTCTACGATCAAATCGACTCGGAAAGTCTCATCTCTTATATACAATCCAAAACTGACTCATCACCGCAGGGCTCAAACAACTAGACCTAGGAAGCTGAAATTTTGCATATTGGTTGATCCGAGTATGTAGAGGCTCACTAAGAAACGGTTTTTGAAAATTTTTAGGCCCTTTGGCATTGACAATCCAAAATTGACTCATCCATGCAGGGCTCAAACCACTAGACCTAGAAAGCTGAAATTTTACATGTTGGTTGATCCGAGTATGTAGAGGACCAATAAGAAACGGTTTTTGAAAATTCTATTTGTAAGTGATTTTTTTCTGCCCTTTGGCACTGAGCAAGGACAGTCGGTAAAATGTTCGGATTTAGCTCATTTTAAGCCGCCACATACGAGAAACAACACTCGGAGGTCCTGTAGGGACCACGAAACACACTTTTTAAGTTCCTAAAATGAACGGTTTTGGCGATATTCCCAAATAACTGTGTTCCCTCTGAGGAACAGATCAACGTTACTATGGCAACCGCTGAAATTTCGCAGACCGGGGATAGTTTCGTGGCTATATCTCGAAAACCGTTCGTTTTAGGGCCTTAAAACACTGGGTTCGGTTCCCACATCTTCGAAGTGGAAACCACGAACATTGCTCCTCACATTGATACGCGCAAAAAGAGATATAATCCATATTTCTACGATCAAATCGACTCGGAAAGTCTCATCTCTTATATATAATCCAAAACTGACTCATCACCGCAGGGCTCAAACCACTAGACCTAGGAAGCTGAAATTTTGCATATT
This sequence comes from Meconema thalassinum, assembly GCA_946902985.2. Taxonomy (NCBI): domain Eukaryota; kingdom Metazoa; phylum Arthropoda; class Insecta; order Orthoptera; family Tettigoniidae; genus Meconema; species Meconema thalassinum. Next base: position 696,317,481 of record OX336390.1, read on the forward strand.
GGTTGAACCGAGTATGTAGAGGCTCACTATGAAGCGGTTTTTGAAAATTCAATTTGTAAGTGACTTTTTTCGGCCCATTGGCATTGACAATCCAAAATTGACTCATCGACGCAGGGCTAAAACTACTAGATCTAGAAAGCTGAAATTTTGCATGTTGGCTGATCCGAGTATGTAGAGGCGTAATAAGAAACGGTCTTTGAAAATTAAATTTGTAAGTGACTTTTTTCGGCCCTTTGGCACTGAGCAAGGACAGTCGGTAAAATGTTCGGATTTAGCTCATTTTAAGCCGCCACATACGAGAAACAACACTCGGAGGTCCTGTAGGACCACGAAAGACACTTTTTAAGTTCTTAAAATGAACGGTTTCGGAGATATTCCCAAATAACTGTGTTCCCTCTGAGAAACAGATGAACGTTACTATGGCAACCGCTGAAATATCGCAGACCGGGGATAGTTTTCTGGCAATATCTTGAAAACCGTTCGTTTTAGGGCCTTAAAACGCTGGGTTCGGTTCCCACTTCTTGGAAGTGGAAGCCACGAACATTGCTCCTCACATTGATACGCGCAAAAAGAGCTATAATCCATATTTCTACGATCAAATCGACTCGGAAAGTCTCATCTCTTATATATAATCCAAAACAGACTCATCACCGCAGGGCTCAAACCACTAGACCTAGGAAGCTGAAATTTTGCATATTGGTTGATCCGAGTATGTAGAGGCTCACTAAGAAACGGTTTTTGAAAATTTTTCGGCCCTTTGGCATTGACAATCCAAAATTGACTCATCCACGCAGGGCTCAAACCACTAGACCTAGAAAGCTGAAATTTTACATGTTGGTTGATCCGAGTATGTAGAAGCCCAATAAGAAACGGTTTTTGATAATTCTATTTGTAAGTGATTTTTTTCTGCCCTTTGGCACTGAGCAAGGACAGTCGGTAAAATGTTCGGATTTAGCTCATTTTTAGCCGCCACATACGAGAAACAACACTCGGAGGTCCTGTAGGGACCACGAAACACACTTTTTAAGTTCCTAAAATGAACGGTTTTGGAGATATTCCCAAATAACTGTGTTCCCTCTGAGGAACGGATCAACGTTACTATGGCAACCGCTGAAATTTCGCAGACCGGGGATAGTTTTCTGGCAATATCTCGAAAACCGTCGCTTTAGGGCCTAAAAACGCTGAGTTCGGTTCCCACTTCTTCGAAGTGGAAACCACGAACATTGCTCCTCACATTGATACGCGCTGAAAGTGCTATAATCCATATTTCTACGATCAAATCGACTCGGAAAGTCTCATCTCTTATATATATTATCCAAAACTGACTCATCACCGCAGGGCTCAAACCACTAGACCTAGGAAGCTGAAATTTTGCATATTGGTTGAACCGAGTATGTAGAGGCTCACTATGAAGCGGTTTTTGAAAATTCAATTTGTAAGTGACTTTTTTCGGCCCTTTGGCATTGACAATCCAAAATTGACTCATCGACGCAGGGCTCAAACCACTAGACCTAGAAAGCTGAAATTTTGCATGTTGGTTGATCCGAGTATGTAGAGGCCCAATAAGAAACGGTCTTTGAAAATTCAATTTGTAAGTGACTTTTTTCGGCCCTTTGGCACTGAGCAAGGACAGTCGGTAAAATGTTCGGATTTAGCTCATTTTAAGCCGCCACATACGAGAAACAACACTTGGAGGTCCTGTAGGACCACGAAAGACACTTTTTAAGTTCTTAAAATGAACGGTTTCGGAGATATTCCCAAATAACTGTGTTCCCTCTGAGAAACAGATCAACGTTACTATGGCAACCGCTGAAATTTCGCAGACCGGGGATAGTTTTCTGGCAATATCTTGAAAACCGTTCGTTTTAGGGCCTTAAAACGCTGGGTTCGGTTCCCACTTCTTGGAAGTGGAAGCCACGAACATTGCTCCTCACATTGATACGCGCAAAAAGAGCTATAATCCATATTTCTACGATCAAATCGACTCGGAAAGTCTCATGTCTTATATATAATCCAAAACTGACTCATCACCGCAGGGCTCAAACCACAAGACCTAGGAAGCTGAAATTTTGCATATTGGTTGATCCGAGTATGTAGAGGCTCACTAAGAAACGGTTTTTGAAAATTTTTCGGCCCTTTGGCATTGACAATCCAAAATTGACTCATCCATGCAGGGCTCAAACCACTAGACCTAGAAAGCTGAAATTTTACATGTTGGTTGATCCGAGTATGTAGAGGACCAATAAGAAACGGTTTTTGAAAATTCTATTTGTAAGTGATTTTTTTCTGCCCTTTGGCACTGAGCAAGGACAGTCGGTAAAATGTTCGGATTTAGCTCATTTTAAGCCGCCACATACGAGAAACAACACTCGGAGGTCCTGTAGGGACCACGAAACACAGTTTTTAAGTTCCTAAAATGAACGGTTTTGGAGATATTCCCAAATAACTGTGTTCCCTCTGAGGAACAGATCAACGTTACTATGGCAACCGCTGAAATTTCGCAGACCGGGGATAGTTTTCTGGCAATATCTCGAAAACCGTCGCTTTAGGGCCTTAAAACGCTGAGTTCGGTTCCCACTTCTTCGAAGTGGAAACCACGAACATTGCTCCTCACATTGATACGCGCAAAAAGAGCTATAATCCATATTTCTACGATCAAATCTACTCGGAAAGTCTCATCTCTTATATATAATCCAAAACTGACTCATCACCGCAGGGCTCATACCACTAGACCTAGGGAGCTGAAATTTAGCATATTGGTTGATCCGAGTATGAAGAGGCTCACTAAGAAACGGTTTTTGAAAATTCAATTTGTAAGTGACTTTTTTCGGCCCATTGGCATTGACAATCCAAAATTGACTCTTCGACGCAGGGCTCAAACCACTAGACCAAGAAAGCTGAAATTTTGCATGTTGGTTGATCCGAGTATGTTGAGGCCCAATAAGAAACGGATTTTGAAAATTCAATTTGTAAGTGACTTTTTTCGGCCCTTTGGCACTGAGCAAGGACAGTCGGTAAAATGTTCGGATTTAGCTCATTTTAAGCCGCCACATACGAGAAACAACACTCGGAGGTCCTGTAGGACCACGAAAGACACTTTTTAAGTTCTTAAAATGAACGGTTTCGGAGATATTCCCAAATAACTGTATTCCCTCTGAGAAACAGATCTACGTTACTATGGCAACCGCTGAAATTTCGCAGACCGGGGATAGTTTTCTGGCAATATCTTGAAAACCGTTCGTTTTAGGGCCTTAAAACGCTGGGTTCGGTTCCCACTTCTTGGAAGTGGAAGCCACGAACATTGCTCCTCACATTGATACGCGCAAAAAGGGCTATAATCCATATTTCTACGATCAAATCGACTCGGAAAGTCTCATCTCTTATATATAATCCAAAACTGACTCATCACCGCAGGGCTCAAACCACTAGACCTAGGAAGCTGAAATTTTGCATATTGGTTGATCCGAGTATGTACAGGCTCACTAAGAAACGGTTTTTGAAAATTTTTCGGCCCTTTGGCATTGACAATCCAAAATTGACTCATCCACGCAGGGCTCAAACCACTAGACCTAGAAAGCTGAAATTTTACATGTTGGTTGATCCGAGTATGTAGAGGCCCAATAAGAAACGGTTTTTGATAATTCTATTTGTAAGTGATTTTTTTCTGCCCTTTGGCACTGAGCAAGGACAGTCGGTAAAATGTTCTGATTTAGCTCATTTTTAGCCGCCACATACGAGAAACAACACTCGGAGGTCCTGTAGGGACCACGAAACACACTTTTTAAGTTCCTAAAATGAACGGTTTTGGAGATATTCCCAAATAACTGTGTTCCCTCTGAGGAACAGATCAACGTTACTATGGCAACCGCTGAAATTTCGCAGACCGGGGATAGTTTTCTGGCAATATCTCGAAAACCGTCGCTTTAGGGCCTAAAAACGCTGAGTTCGGTTCCCACTTCTTCGAAGTGGAAACCACGAACATTGCTCCTCACATTGATACGCGCAAAAAGAGCTATAATCCATATTTCTACGATCAAATCGACTCGGAAAGTCTCATCTCTTATATATATTATCCAAAACGGACTCATCACCGCAGGGCTCAAACCACTAGACCTAGGAAGCTGAAATTTTGCATATTGGTTGACCCGAGTATGTAGAAGCTCACTATGAAGCGGTTTTTGAAAATTCAATTTGTAAGTGACTTTTTTCGGCCCTTTGGCATTGACAATCCAAAATTGACTCATCGACGCAGGGCTCAAACCACTAGACCTAGAAAGCTGAAATTTTCCATGTTGGTTGATCCGAGTATGTAGAGGCCCAATAAGAAACGGTCTTTGAAAATTCAATTTGTAAGTGACTTTTTTCGGCCCTTTGGCACTGAGCAAGGACAGTCGGTAAAATGTTCGGATTTAGCTCATTTTAAGCCGCCACATACGAGAAACAACACTCGGAGGTCCTGTAGGACCACGAAAGACACTTTTTAAGTTCTTAAAATGAACGGTTTCGGAGATATTCCCAAATAACTGTGTTCCCTCTGAGAAACAGATCAACTTTACTATGGCAACCGCTGAAATTTCGCAGACCGGGGATAGTTTTCTGGCAATATCTTGATAACCGTTCGTTTTAGGGCCTTAAAACGCTGGGTTCGGTTCCCACTTCTCGGAAGTGGAAACCACGAACATTGCTCCTCACATTGATACGCGCAAAAAGAGCTATAATCCATATTTCTACGATCAAATCGACTCGGAAAGTCTCATCTCTTATATATAATCCAAAACTGACTCATCACCGCAGGGCTCAAACCACTAGACCTAGGAAGCTGAAATTTTGCATATTGGTTGATCCGAGTATGTAGAGGCTCACTAAGAAACGGTTTTTGAAAATTTTTCGGTCCTTTGGCATTGACAATCCAAAATTGACTCATCCACGCAGGGCTCAAACCACTAGACCTAGAAAGCTGAAATTTTCCATGTTGGATGATCCGAGTATGTAGAGGCCCAATAAGAAACAGTCTTTGAAATTTCAATTTGTAAGTGACTTTTTTCGGCCCTTTGGCACTGAGCAAGGACAGTCGGTAAAATGTTCGGATTTAGCTCATTTTAAGCCGCCACATACGAGAAACAATACTCGGAGGTCCTGTAGGACCACGAAACACACTTTTTAAGTTCATTAAATGAACGGTTTCGGAGATATTCCCAAATAACTGTGTTCCCTCTGACAAACAGATCAACGTTACTATGGCAACCGCTGAAATTTCGCAGACCGGGGATAGTTTTCTGGCAATATCTTGAATACCGTTCGTTTTAGGGCCTTAAAACGCTGGGTTCGGTTCCCACTTCTTCAAAGTGGAAACCACGAACATTGCTCCTCACATTGATACGCGCAAAAAGAGCTATAATCCATATTTCTACGATCAAATCGACTCGGAAAGTCTCATCTCTTATATACAATCCAAAACTGACTCATCACCGCAGGGCTCAAACAACTAGACCTAGGAAGCTGAAATTTTGCATATTGGTTGATCCGAGTATGTAGAGGCTCACTAAGAAACGGTTTTTGAAAATTTTTTGGCCCTTTGGCATTGACAATCCAAAATTGACTCATCCATGCAGGGCTCAAACCACTAGACCTAGAAAGCTGAAATTTTACATGTTGGTTGATCCGAGTATGTAGAGGACCAATAAGAAACGGTTTTTGAAAATTCTATTTGTAAGTGATTTTTTTCTGCCCTTTGGCACTGAGCAAGGACAGTCGGTAAAATGTTCGGATTTAGCTCATTTTAAGCCGCCACATACGAGAAACAACACTCGGAGGTCCTGTAGGGACCACGAAACACACTTTTTAAGTTCCTAAAATGAACGGTTTTGGCGATATTCCCAAATAACTGTGTTCCCTCTGAGGAACAGATCAACGTTACTATGGCAACCGCTGAAATTTCGCAGACCGGGGATAGTTTCGTGGCTATATCTCGAAAACCGTTCGTTTTAGGGCCTTAAAACACTGGGTTCGGTTCCCACATCTTCGAAGTGGAAACCACGAACATTGCTCCTCACATTGATACGCGCAAAAAGAGATATAATCCATATTTCTACGATCAAATCGACTCGGAAAGTCTCATCTCTTATATATAATCCAAAACTGACTCATCACCGCAGGGCTCAAACCACTAGACCTAGGAAGCTGAAATTTTGCATATTGGTTGAACCGAGTATGTAGAGGCTCACTATGAAGCGGTTTTTGAAAATTCAATTTGTAAGTGACTTTTTTCGGCCCATTGGCATTGACAATCCAAAATTGACTCATCGACGCAGGGCTAAAACTACTAGATCTAGAAAGCTGAAATTTTGCATGTTGGCTGATCCGAGTATGTAGAGGCGTAATAAGAAACGGTCTTTGAAAATTAAATTTGTAAGTGACTTTTTTCGGCCCTTTGGCACTGAGCAAGGACAGTCGGTAAAATGTTCGGATTTAGCTCATTTTAAGCCGCCACATACGAGAAACAACACTCGGAGGTCCTGTAGGACCACGAAAGACACTTTTTAAGTTCTTAAAATGAACGGTTTCGGAGATATTCCCAAATAACTGTGTTCCCTCTGAGAAACAGATGAACGTTACTATGGCAACCGCTGAAATATCGCAGACCGGGGATAGTTTTCTGGCAATATCTTGAAAACCGTTCGTTTTAGGGCCTTAAAACGCTGGGTTCGGTTCCCACTTCTTGGAAGTGGAAGCCACGAACATTGCTCCTCACATTGATACGCGCAAAAAGAGCTATAATCCATATTTCTACGATCAAATCGACTCGGAAAGTCTCATCTCTTATATATAATCCAAAACAGACTCATCACCGCAGGGCTCAAACCACTAGACCTAGGAAGCTGAAATTTTGCATATTGGTTGATCCGAGTATGTAGAGGCTCACTAAGAAACGGTTTTTGAAAATTTTTCGGCCCTTTGGCATTGACAATCCAAAATTGACTCATCCACGCAGGGCTCAAACCACTAGACCTAGAAAGCTGAAATTTTACATGTTGGTTGATCCGAGTATGTAGAAGCCCAATAAGAAACGGTTTTTGATAATTCTATTTGTAAGTGATTTTTTTCTGCCCTTTGGCACTGAGCAAGGACAGTCGGTAAAATGTTCGGATTTAGCTCATTTTTAGCCGCCACATACGAGAAACAACACTCGGAGGTCCTGTAGGGACCACGAAACACACTTTTTAAGTTCCTAAAATGAACGGTTTTGGAGATATTCCCAAATAACTGTGTTCCCTCTGAGGAACGGATCAACGTTACTATGGCAACCGCTGAAATTTCGCAGACCGGGGATAGTTTTCTGGCAATATCTCGAAAACCGTCGCTTTAGGGCCTAAAAACGCTGAGTTCGGTTCCCACTTCTTCGAAGTGGAAACCACGAACATTGCTCCTCACATTGATACGCGCTAAAAGTGCTATAATCCATATTTCTACGATCAAATCGACTCGGAAAGTCTCATCTCTTATATATATTATCCAAAACTGACTCATCACCGCAGGGCTCAAACCACTAGACCTAGGAAGCTGAAATTTTGCATATTGGTTGAACCGAGTATGTAGAGGCTCACTATGAAGCGGTTTTTGAAAATTCAATTTGTAAGTGACTTTTTTCGGCCCTTTGGCATTGACAATCCAAAATTGACTCATCGACGCAGGGCTCAAACCACTAGACCTAGAAAGCTGAAATTTTGCATGTTGGTTGATCCGAGTATGTAGAGGCCCAATAAGAAACGGTCTTTGAAAATTCAATTTGTAAGTGACTTTTTTCGGCCCTTTGGCACTGAGCAAGGACAGTCGGTAAAATGTTCGGATTTAGCTCATTTTAAGCCGCCACATACGAGAAAAAACACTCGGAGGTCCTGTAGGACCACGAAAGACACTTTTTAAGCTCTTAAAATGAACGGTTTCGGAGATATTCCCAAATAACTGTGTTCCCTCTGAGAAACAGATCAACGTTACTATGGCAACCGCTGAAATTTCGCAGACCGGGGATAGTTTTCTGGCAATATCTTGAAAACCGTTCGTTTTAGGGCCTTAAAACGCTGGGTTCGGTTCCCACTTCTTGGAAGTGGAAACCACGAACATTGCTCCTCACATTGATACGCGCAAAAAGAGCTATAATCCATATTTCTACGATCAAATCGACTCGGAAAATCTCATCTCTTATATATAATCCAAAACTGACTCATCACCGCAGGGCTCAAACCACTAGACATAGGAAGCTGAAATTTTGCATATTGGTTGATCCGAGTATGTAGAGGCTCACTAAGAAACGGTTTTTGAAAATTTTTCGGCCCTTTGGCATTGACAATCCAAAATTGACTCATCCACGCAGGGCTCAAACCACTAGACCTAGAAAGCTGAAATTTTCCATGTTGGATGATCCGAGTATGTAGAGGCCCAATAAGAAACGGTCTTTGAAATTTCAATTTGTAAGTGACTTTTTTCGGCCCTTTGGCACTGAGCAAGGACAGTCGGTAAAATGTTCGGATTTAGCTCATTTTAAGCCGCCACATACGAGAAACAATACTCGGAGGTCCTGTAGGACCACGAAACACACTTTTTAAGTTCATTAAATGAACGGTTTCGGAGATATTCCCAAATAACTGTGTTCCCTCTGAGAAACAGATCAACGTTACTATGGCAACCGCTGAAATTTCGCAGACCGGGGATAGTTTTCTGGCAATATCTTGAATACCGTTCGTTTTAGGGCCTTAAAACGCTAGGTTCGGTTCCCACTTCTTCAAAGTGGAAACCACGAACATTGCTCCTCACATTGATACGCGCAAAAAGAGCTATAATCCATATTTCTACGATCAAATCGACTCGGAAAGTCTCATCTCTTATATACAATCCAAAACTGACTCATCACCGCAGGGCTCAAACAACTAGACCTAGGAATCTGAAATTTTGCATATTGGTTGATCCGAGTATGTAGAGGCTAACTAAGAAACGGTTTTTGAAAATTTTTAGGCCCTTTGGCATTGACAATCCAAAATTGACTCATCCATGCAGGGCTCAAACCACTAGACCTAGAAAGCTGAAATTTTACATGTTGGTTGATCCGAGTATGTAGAGGACCAATAAGAAACGGTTTTTGAAAATTCTATTTGTAAGTGATTTTTTTCTGCCCTTTGGCACTGAGCAAGGACAGTCGGTAAAATGTTCGGATTTAGTTCATTTTAAGCCGCCACATACGAGAAACAACACTCGGAGGTCCTGTAGGGACCACGAAACACACTTTTTAAATTCCTAAAATGAACGGTTTTGGAGATATTCCCAAATAACTGTGTTCCCTCTGAGGAACAGATCAACGTTACTATGGCAACCGCTGAAATTTCGCAGACCGGGGATAGTTTTCTGGCAATATCTCGAAAACCGTCGCTTTAGGGCCTTAAAACGCTGAGTTCGGTTCTCACTTCTTCGAGTTGGAAACCACGAATATTGCTCCTCACATTGATACGCGCAAAAAGAGCTATAATCCATATTTCTACGATCAAGTCTACTCGGAAAGTCTCATCTCTTATATATAATCCAAAACTGACTCATCACCGCAGGGCTCAAACCACTAGACCTAGGAAGCTGAAATTTAGCATATTGGTTGATCCGAGTATGAAGAGGCTCACTAAGAAACGGTTTTTGAAAATTCAATTTGTAAGTGACTTTTTTCGGCCCATTGGCATTGACAATCCAAAATTGCCTCATCGACGCAGGGCTCAAACCACTAGACCAAGAAAGCTGAAATTTTGCATGTTGGTTGATCCGAGTATGTTGAGGCCCAATAAGAAACGGATTTTGAAAATTCAATTTGTAAGTGACTTTTTTCGGCCCTTTGGCACTGAGCAAGGACAGTCGGTAAAATGTTCGGATTTAGCTCATTTTAAGCCGCCACGTACGAGAAACAATACTCGGAGGTCCTGTAGGGACCCCGAAACACAGTTTTTAAGTTCCTAAAATGAACAATTTCGGAGATATTCCCAAATAACTGTGTTCCCTCTGAGAAACAGATCAACGTTACTATGGCAACCGCTGAAATTTCGCAGACCGGGGATAGTTTCCTGGCAATATCTCGAAAGTCGTTCGTTTTAGGGCCTTAAAACGCTGGGTTCGGTTCCCACATCTTCGAAGTGGAAACCACGAACATTGCTCCTCACATTGATACGCGCAAAAAGAGATATAATCCATATTTCTACGATCAAATCGACTCGGAAAGTCTCATCTCTTATATATAATCCAAAACTGACTCATCACCGCAGGGCTCAAACCACTAGACCTAGGAAGCTGAAATTTTGCATATTGGTTGAACCGAGTATGTAGAGGCTCACTATGAAGCGCTTTTTGAAAATTCAATTTGTAAGTGACTTTTTTCGGCCCATTGGCATTGACAATCCAAAATTGACTCATCGACGCAGGGCTCAAACTACTATATCTAGAAAGCTGAAATTTTGCATGTTGGTTGATCCGAATATGTAGAGGCCCAATAAGAAATGGTCTTTGAAAATTCAATTTGTAAGTGACTTTTTTCGGCCCTTTGGCACTGAGCAAGGACAGTCGGTAAAATGTTCGGATTTAGCTCATTTTAAGCCGCCACATACGAGAAACAACACTCGGAGGTCCTGTAGGACCACGAAAGACACTTTTTAAGTTCTTAAAATGAACGGTTTCGGAGATATTCCCAAATAACTGTGTTCCCTCTGAGAAACAGATCAACGTTACTATGGCAACCGCTGAAATTTCGCAGACCGGGGATAGTTTTCTGGCAATATCTTGAAAACCGTTCGTTTTTGGGCCTTAAAACGCTGGGTTCGGTTCCCACTTCTTGGAAGTGGAAGCCACGAACATTGCTCCTCACATTGATACGCGCAAAAAGAGCTATAATCCATATTTCTACGATCAAATCGACTCGGAAAGTCTCATCTCTTATATATAATCCAAAACTGACTCATCACCGCAGGGCTCAAACCACTAGACCTAGGAAGCTGAAATTTTGCATATTGGTTGATCCGAGTATGTAGAGGCCCAATAAGAAACGGTTTTTGATAATTCTATTTGTAAGTGATTTTTTTCTGCCCTTTGGCACTGAGCAAGGACAGTCGGTAAAATGTTCGGATTTAGCTCATTTTTAGCCGCCACATACGAGAAACAACACTCGGAGGTCCTGTAGGGACCACGAAACACACTTTTTAAGTTCCTAAAATGAACGGTTTTGAAGATATTCCCAAATAACTGTGTTCCCTCTGAGGAACAGATCAACGTTACTATGGCAACCGCTGAAATTTCGCAGACCGGGGATAGTTTTCTGGCAATATCTCGAAAACCGTCGCTTTAGGGCCTTAAAACGCTGAGTTCGGTTCCCACTTCTTCGAAGTGGAAACCACGAACATTGCTCCTCACATTGATACGCGCAAAAAGAGCTATAATCCATATTTCTACGATCAAATCGACTCGGAAAGTCTCATCTCTTATATATATTATCCAAAACTGACTCATCACCGCAGGGCTCAAACCACTAGACCTAGGAAGCTGAAATTTTGCATATTGGTTGATCCGAGTATGTAGAGGCTCACTAAGGAACGGTTTTTGAAAATTTTTCGGCCCTTTGGCATTGACAATCCAAAATTGACTCATCCACGCAGGGCTCAAACCACTAGACCTAGAAAGCTGAAATTTTACATTTTGGTTGATCCGAGTATGTAGAGGCCCAATAAGAAACGGTTTTTGATAATTCTATTTGTAAGTGATTTTTTTCTGCCCTTTGGCACTGAGCAAGGACAGTCGGTAAAATGTTCGGATTTAGCTCATTTTTAGCCGCCACATACGAGAAACAACACTCGGAGGTCCTGTAGGGACCACGAAACACACTTTTTAAGTTCCTAAAATGAATGGTTTTGGAGATATTCCCAAATAACTGTGTTCCCTCTGAGGAACAGATCAACGTTACTATGACAACCGCTGAAATTTCGCAGACCGGGGATAGTTTTCTGGCAATATCTCGAAAACCGTCGCTTTAGGGCCTTAAAACGCTGAGTTCGGATCCCACTTCTTCGAAGTGGAAACCACGAACATTGCTCATCACATTGATACGCGCAAAAAGAGCTATAATCCATATTTCAACGATCAAATCGACTCGGAAATTCTCATCTCTTATATATATTATCCAAAACTGACTCATCACCGCAGGGCTCAAACCACTACACCTAGGAAGCTGAAATTTTGCATATTGGTTGACCCGAGTATGTAGAGGCTCACTATGAAGCGGTTTTTGAAAATTCAATTTGTAAGTGACTTTTTTCGGCCCTTTGGCATTGACAATCCAAAATTGACTCATCGACGCAGGGCTCAAACCACTAGACCTAGAAAGCTGAAATTTTCCATGTTGGTTGATCCGAGTATGTAGAGGCCCAATAAGAAACGGTCTTTGAAAATTCAATTTGTAAGTGACTTTTTTCGGCCCTTAGGCACTGAGCAAGGACAGTCGGTAAAATGTTCGGATTTAGCTCATTTTAAGCCGCCACATACGAGAAACAATACTCGGAGGTCCTGTAGGACCACGAAACACACTTTTTAAGTTCTTTAAATGAACGGTTTCGGAGATATTCCCAAATAACTGTGTTCCCTCTGAGAAACAGATCAACGTTACTATGGCAACCGCTGAAATTTCGCAGACCGGGGATAGTTTTCTGGCAATATCTTGAAAACCGTTCGTTTTAGGGCCTTAAAACGCTGGGTTCGGTTCCCACTTCTTCAAAGTGGAAACCACGAACATTGCTCCTCACATTGATACGCGCAAAAAGAGCTATAATCCATATTTCTACGATCAAATCGACTCGGAAAGTCTCATCTCTTATATATAATCCAAAACTGACTCATCACCGCAGGGCTCAAACCACTAGACCTAGGAAGCTGAAATTTTGCATATTGGTTGATCCGAGTATGTAGAGGCTCACTAAGAAACGGTTTTTGAAAATTTTTCGGCCCTTTGGCATTGACAATCCATAATTGACTCATCCACGCAGGGCTCAAACCACTAGACCTAGAAAGCTGAAATTTTCCATGTTGGTTGATCCGAGTATGTAGAGGCCCAATAAGAAACGGTCTTTGAAATTTAAATTTGTAAGTGACTTTTTTCGGCCCTTTGGCACTGAGCAAGGACAGTCGGTAAAATGTTCGGATTTAGCTCATTTTAAGCAGCCACATACGAGAAACAACACTCGGAGGTCCTGTAGGGACCACGAAACACACTTTTTAAGTTCCTAAAATGAACGGTTTTGGAGATATTCCCAAATAACTGTGTTCCCTCTGAGGAACAGATCAACGTTACTATGGCAACCGCTGAAATTTCGCAGACCGGGGATAGTTTTCTGGCAATATCTCGAAAACCGTCGCTTTAGGGCCTTAAAACGCTGAGTTCGGTTCCCACTTCTTCGAGTTGGAAACCACGAATATTGCTCCTCACATTGATACGCGCAAAAAGAGCTATAATCCATATTTCTACGATCAAATCTACTCGGAAAGTCTCATCTCTTATATATAATCCAAAACTGACTCATCACCGCAGGGCTCAAACCACTAGACCTAGGAAGCTGAAATTTAGCATATTGGTTGATCCGAGTATGAAGAGGCTCACTAAGAAACGGTTTTTGAAAATTCAATTTGTAAGTGACTTTTTTCGGCCCATTGGCATTGACAATCCAAAATTGACTCATCGACGCAGGGCTCAAACCACTAGACCAAGAAAGCTGAAATTTTGCATGTTGGTTGATCCGAGTATGTTGAGGCCCAATAAGAAACGGATTTTGAAAATTCAATTTGTAAGTGACTTTTTTCGGCCCTTTGGCACTGAGCAAGGACAGTCGGTAAAATGTTCGGATTTAGCTCATTTTAAGCCCCCACGTACGAGAAACAATACTCGGAGGTCCTGTAGGTACCCCGAAACACACTTTTTGAGTTCCTAAAATGAACAATTTCGGAGATATTCCCAAATAACTGTGTTCCCTCTGAGAAACAGATCAACGTTACTATGGCAACCGCTGAAATTTCGCAGACCGGGGATAGTTTCCTGGCAATATCTCGAAAACCGTTCGTTTTAGGGCCTTAAAACGCTGGGTTCGGTTCCCACATCTTCGAAGTGGAAACCACGAACATTGCTCCTCACATTGATACGCGCAAAAAGAGATATAATCCATATTTCTACGATCAAATCGACTCGGAAAGTCTCATCTCTTATATATAATCCAAAACTGACTCATCACCGCAGGGCTCAAACCACTAGACCTAGGAAGCTGAAATATTGCATATTGGTTAAACCGAGTATGTAGAGGCTCACTATGAAGCGGTTTTTGAAAATTCAATTTGTAAGTGACTTTTTTCGGCCCATTGGCTTTGACAATCCAAAATTGACTCATCGACGCAGGGCTCAAACTACTAGATCTAGAAAGCTGAAATTTTGCATGTTGGTTGATCCGAGTATGTAGAGGCCCAATAAGAAATGGTCTTTGAAAATTCAATTTGTAAGTGACTTTTTTCGGCCCTTTGGCACTGAGCAAGGACAGTCGGTAAAATGTTCGGATTTAGCTCATTTTAAGCCGCCACATACGAGAAACAACACTCGGAGGTCCTGTAGGACCACGAAAGACACTTTTTAAGTTCTTAAAATGAACGGTTTCGGAGATATTCCCAAATAACTGTGTTCCCTCTGAGAAACAGATCAACGTTACTATGGCAACCGCTGAAATTTCGCAGACCGGGGATAGTTTTCTGGCAATATCTTGAAAACCGTTCGTTTTTGGGCCTTAAAACGCTGGGTTCGGTTCCCACTTCTTGGAAGTGGAAGCCACGAACATTGCTCCTCACATTGATACGCGCAAAAAGAGCTATAATCCATATTTCTACGATCAAATCGACTCGGAAAGTCTCATCTCTTATATATAATCCAAAACTGACTCATCACCGCAGGGCTCAAACCACTAGACCTAGGAAGCTGAAATTTTGCATATTGGTTGATCCGAGTATGTAGAGGCCCAATAAGAAACGGTTTTTGATAATTCTATTTGTAAGTGATTTTTTTCTGCCCTTTGGCACTGAGCAAGGACAGTCGGTAAAATGTTCAGATTTAGCTCATTTTTAGCCGCCACATACGAGAAACAACACTCGGAGGTCCTGTAGGGACCACGAAACACACTTTTTAAGTTCCTAAAATGAACGGTTTTGAAGATATTCCCAAATAACTGTGTTCCCTCTGAGGAACAGATCAACGTTACTATGGCAACCGCTGAAATTTCGCAGACCGGGGATAGTTTTCTGGCAATATCTCGAAAACCGTCGCTTTAGGGCCTTAAAACGCTGAGTTCGGTTCCCACTTCTTCGAAGTGGAAACCACGAACATTGCTCCTCACATTGATACGCGCAAAAAGAGCTATAATCCATATTTCTACGATCAAATCGACTCGGAAAGTCTCATCTCTTATATATATTATCCAAAACTGACTCATCACCGCAGGGCTCAAACCACTAGACCTAGGAAGCTGAAATTTTGCATATTGGTTGACCCGAGTATGTAGAGGCTCACTGTGAAGCGGTTTTTGAAAATTCAATTTGTAAGTGACTTTTTTCGGCCCTTTGGCATTGACAATACAAAATTGACACTTCGACGCAGGGCTCAAACCACTAGACCTAGAAAGCTGAAATTTTCCATGTTGGTTGATCCGAGTATGTAGAGGCCCAATAAGAAACGGTCTTTGAAAATTCAATTTGTAAGTGACTTTTTTCGGCCCTTTGGCACTGAGCAAGGACAGTCGGTAAAATGTTCGGATTTAGCTCATTTTAAGCCGCCACATACGAGAAACAACACTCGGAGGTCCTGTAGGACCACGAAAGACACTTTTTAAGTTCTTAAAATGAACGGTTTCGGAGATATTCCCAAATAACTGTGTTCCCTCTGAGAAACAGATCAACGTTACTATGGCAACCGCTGAAATTTCGCAGACCGGGGATAGTTTTCTGGCAATATCTTGAAAACCGTTCGTTTTAGGGCCTTAAAACGCTGGGTTCGGTTCCCACTTCTTCAAAGTGGAAACCACGAACATTGCTCCTCACATTGATACGCGCAAAAAGAGCTATAATCCATATTTCTACGATCAAATCGACTCGGAAAGTCTCATCTCTTATATATAATCCAAAACTGACTCATCACCGCAGGGCTCAAACCACTAGACCTAGGAAGCTGAAATTTTGCATATTGGTTGATCCGAGTATGTAGAGGCTCACTAAGAAACGGTTTTTGAAAATTTTTCGGCCCTTTGGCATTGACAATCCAAAATTGACTCATCCACGCAGGGCTCAAACCACTAGACCTAGAAAGCTGAAATTTTACATTTTGGTTGATCCGAGTATGTAGAGGCCCAATAAGAAACGGTTTTTGATAATTCTATTTGTAAGTGATTTTTTTCTGCCCTTTGGCACTGAGCAAGGACAGTCGGTAAAATGTTCGGATTTAGCTCATTTTCAGCCGCCACATACGAGAAACAACACTCGGAGGTCCTGTAGGGACCACGAAACACACTTTTTAAGTTCCTAAAATGAACGGTTTTGGAGATATTCCCTAATAACTGTGTTCCCTCTGAGGAACAGATCAACGTTACTATGGCAACCGCTGAAATTTCGCAGACCGGGGATAGTTTTCTGGCAATATCTCGAAAACCGTCGCTTTAGGGCCTTAAAACGCTGAGTTCGGTTCCCACTTCTTCGAAGTGGAAACCACGAACATTGCTCCTCACATTGATACGCGCAAAAAGAGCTATAATCCATATTTCAACGATCAAATCGACTCGGAAAGTCTCATCTCTTATATATATTATCCAAAACTGACTCATCACCGCAGGGCTCAAACCACTAGACCTAGGAAGCTGAAATTTTGCATATTGGTTGACCCGAGTATGTAGGGGCTCACTATGAAGCGGTTTTTGAAAATTCAATTTGTAAGTGACTTTTTTCGGCCCTTTGGCATTGACAATCCAAAATTGACTCATCGACGCAGGGCTCAAACCACTAGACCTAGAAAGCTGAAATTTTCCATGTTGGTTGATCCGAGTATGTAGAGGCCCAATAAGAAACGGTCTTTGAAAATTCAATTTGTAAGTGACTTTTTTCGGCCCTTAGGCACTGAGCAAGGACAGTCGGTAAAATGTTCGGATTTAGCTCATTTTAAGCCGCCACATACGAGAAACAACACTCGGAGGTCCTGTAGGACCACGAAAGACACTTTTTAAGTTCTTAAAATGAACGGTTTCGGAGATATTCCCAAATAACTGTGTTCCCTCTGAGAAACAGATCAACGTTACTATGGCAACCGCTGAAATTTCGCAGACCGGGGATAGTTTTCTGGCAATATCTTGAAAACCGTTCGTTTTAGGGCCTTAAAACGCTGGGTTCGGTTCCCACTTCTTCAGAGTGGAAACCACGAACATTGCTCCTCACATTGATACGCGCAAAAAGGGCTATAATCCATATTTCTACGATCAAATCGACTCGGAAAGTCTCATCTCTTATATATAATCCAAAACTGACTCATCACCGCAGGGCTCAAACCACTAGACCTAGGAAGCTGAAATTTTGCATATTGGTTGATCCGAGTATGTAGAGGCCCAATAAGAAACGGTTTTTGATAATTCTATTTGTAAGTGATTTTTTTCTGCCCTTTGGCACTGAGCAAGGACAGTCGGTAAAATGTTCGGATTTAGCTCATTTTTAGCCGCCACATACGAGAAACAACACTCGGAGGTCCTGTAGGGACCACGAAACACACTTTTTAAGTTCCTAAAATGAACGGTTTTGAAGATATTCCCAAATAACTGTGTTCCCTCTGAGGAACAGATCAACGTTACTATGGCAACCGCTGAAATTTCGCAGACCGGGGATAGTTTTCTGGCAATATCTCGAAAACCGTCGCTTTAGGGCCTTAAAACGCTGAGTTCGGTTCCCACTTCTTCGAAGTGGAAACCACGAACATTGCTCCTCACATTGATACGCGCAAAAAGAGCTATAATCCATATTTCTACGATCAAATCGACTCGGAAAGTCTCATCTCTTATATATATTATCCAAAACTGACTCATCACCGCAGGGCTCAAACCACTAGACCTAGGAAGCTGAAATTTTGCATATTGGTTGACCCGAGTATGTAGAGGCTCACTATGAAGCGGTTTTTGAAAATTCAATTTGTAAGTGACTTTTTTCGGCCCTTTGGCATTGACAATACAAAATTGACACTTCGACGCAGGGCTCAAACCACTAGACCTAGAAAGCTGAAATTTTCCATGTTGGTTGATCCGAGTATGTAGAGGCCCAATAAGAAACGGTCTTTGAAAATTCAATTTGTAAGTGACTTTTTTCGGCCCTTTGGCACTGAGCAAGGACAATCGGTAAAATGTTCGGATTTAGCTCATTTTAAGCCGCCACATACGAGAAACAACACTCGGAGGTCCTGTAGGACCACGAAAGACACTTTTTAAGTTCTTAAAATGAACGGTTTCGGAGATATTCCCAAATAACTGTGTTCCCTCTGAGAAACAGATCAACGTTACTATGGCAACCGCTGAAATTTCGCAGACCGGGGATAGTTTTCTGGCAATATCTTGAAAACCGTTCGTTTTAGGGCCTTAAAACGCTGGGTTCGGTTCCCACTTCTTCAAAGTGGAAACCACGAACATTGCTCCTCACATTGATACGCGCAAAAAGAGCTATAATCCATATTTCTACGATCAAATTGACTCGGAAAGTCTCATCTCTTATATATAATCCAAAACTGACTCATCACCGCAGGGCTCAAACCACTAGACCTAGGAAGCTGAAATTTTGCAAATTGGTTGATCCGAGTATGTAGAGGCTCACTAAGAAACGGTTTTTGAAAATTTTTCGGCCCTTTGGCATTGACAATCCAAAATTGACTCATCCACCCAGGGCTCAAACCACTAGACCTAGAAAGCTGAAATTTTACATTTTGGTTGATCCGAGTATGTAGAGGCCCAATAAGAAACTGTTTTTGATAATTCTATTTGTAAGTGATTTTTTTCTGCCCTTTGGCACTGAGCAAGGACAGTCGGTAAAATGTTCGGATTTATCTCATTTTTAGCCGCCACATACGAGAAACAACACTCGGAGGTCCTGTAGGGACCACGAAACACACTTTTTAAGTTCCTAAAATGAACGGTTTTGGAGATATTCCCAAATAACTGTGTTCCCTCTGAGGAACAGATCAACGTTACTATGGCAACCGCTGAAATTTCGCAGACCGGGGATAGTTTTCTGGCAATATCTCGAAAACCGTCGCTTTAGGGCCTTAAAACGCTGAGTTCGGTTCCCACTTCTTCGAAGTGGAAACCACGAACATTGCTCCTCACATTGATACGCGCAAAAAGAGCTATAATCCATATTTCAACGATCAAATCGACTCGGAAAGTCTCATCTCTTATATATATTATCCAAAACTGACTCATCACCGCAGGGCTCAAACCACTAGACCTAGGAAGCTGAAATTTTGCATATTGGTTGACCCGAGTATGTAGAGGCTCACTATGAAGCGGTTTTTGAAAATTCAATTTGTAAGTGACTTTTTTCGGCCCTTTGGCATTGACAATCCAAAATTGACTCATCGACGCAGGGCTCAAACCACTAGACCTAGAAAGCTGAAATTTTCCATGTTGGTTGATCCGAGTATGTAGAGGCCCAATAAGAAACGGTCTTTGAAAATTCAATTTGTAAGTGACTTTTTTCGGCCCTTAGGCACTGAGCAAGGACAGTCGGTAAAATGTTCGGATTTAGCTCATTTTAAGCCGCCACATACGAGAAACAATACTCGGAGGTCCTGTAGGACCACGAAACACACTTTTTAAGTTCTTTAAATGAACGGTTTCGGAGATATTCCCAAATAACTGTGTTCCCTCTGAGAAACAGATCAACGTTACTATGGCAACCGCTGAAATTTCGCAGACCGGGGATAGTTTTCTGGCAATATCTTGAAAACCGTTTGTTTTAGGGCCTTAAAACGCTGGGTTCGGTTCCCACTTCTTCAAAGTGGAAACCACGAACATTGCTCCTCACATTGATACGCGCAAAAAGAGCTATAATCCATATTTCTACGATCAAATCGACTCGGAAAGTCTCATCTCTTATATATAATCCAAAACTGACTCATCACCGCAGGGCTCAAACAACTAGACCTAGGAAGCTGAAATTTTGCATATTGGTTGATCCGAGTATGTAGAGGCTCACTAAGAAACGGTTTTTGAAAATTTTTCGGCCCTTTGGCATTGACAATCCAAAATTGACTCATCCATGCAGGGCTCAAACCACTAGACCTAGAAAGCTGAAATTTTACATGTTGGTTGATCCGAGTATGTAGAGGACCAATAAGAAACGGTTTTTGAAAATTCTATTTGTAAGTGATTTTTTTCTGCCCTTTGGCACTGAGCAAGGACAGTCGGTAAAATGTTCGGATTTAGCTCATTTTAAGCCGCCACATACGAGAAACAACACTCGGAGGTCCTGTAGGGACCACGAAACACACTTTTTAAGTTCCTAAAATGAACGGTTTTGGAGATATTCCCAAATAACTGTGTTCCCTCTGAGGAACAGATCAACGTTACTATGGCAACCGCTGAAATTTCGCAGACCGGGGATAGTTTTCTGGCAATATCTCGAAAACCGTCGCTTTAGGGCCTTAAAACGCTGAGTTCGGTTCCCACTTCTTCGAAGTGGAAACCACGAACATTGCTCCTCACATTGATACGCGCAAAAAGAGCTATAATCCATATTTCTACGATCTAATCGACTCGGAAAATCTCATCTCTTATATATATTATCCAAAACTGACTCATCACCGCAGGGCTCAAACCACTAGACCTAGGAAGCTGAAATTTTGCATATTGGTTGACCCGAGTATGTAGAGGCTCACTATGAAGCGGTTTTTGAACATTCAATTTGTAAGTGACTTTTTTCGGCCCTTTGGCATTGACAATCCAAAATTGACTCATCGACGCAGGGCTCAAACCACTAGACCTAGAAAGCTGAAATTTTCCATGTTGGATGATCCGAGTGTGTAGAGGCCCAATGAGAAACGGTCTTTGAAATTTCAATTTGTAAGTGACATTTTTCGGCCCTTTGGCACTGAGCAAGGACAGTCGGTAAAATGTTCGGATTTAGCTCATTTTAAGCCGCCACATACGAGAAAAAATACTCGGAGGTCCTGTAGGACCACGAAACACACTTTTTAGTTCATTAAATGAACGGTTTCGGAGATATTCCCAAATAACTGTGTTCCCTCTGAGAAACAGATCAACGTTACTATGGCAACCGCTGAAATTTCGCAGACCGGGGATAGTTTTCTGGCAATATCTTGAAAACCGTTCGTTTTAGGGCCTTAAAACGCTGGGTTCGGTTCCCACTTCTTCAAAGTGGAAACCACGAACATTGCTCCTCACATTGATACGCGCAAAAAGAGCTATAATCCATATTTCTACGATCAAATCGACTCGGAAAGTCTCATCTCTTATATATAATCCAAAACTGACTCATCACCGCAGGGCTCAAACAACTAGACCTAGGAAGCTGAAATTTTGCATATTGGTTGATCCGAGTATGTAGAGGCTCACTAAGAAACGGTTTTTGAAAATTTTTCGGCCCTTTGGCATTGACAATCCAAAATTGACTCATCCATGCAGGGCTCAAACCACTAGACCTAGAAAGCTGAAATTTTACATGTTGGTTGATCCGAGTATGTAGAGGACCAATAAGAAACGGTTTTTGAAAATTCTATTTGTAAGTGATTTTTTTCTGCCCTTTGGCACTGAGCAAGGACAGTCGGTAAAATGTTCGGATTTAGCTCATTTTAAGCCGCCACATACGAGAAACAACACTCGGAGGTCCTGTAGGGACCACGAAACACACTTTTTAAGTTCCTAAAATGAACGGTTTTGGAGATATTCCCAAATAACTGTGTTCCCTCTGAGGAACAGATCAACGTTACTATGGCAACCGCTGAAATTTCGCAGACCGGGGATAGTTTTCTGGCAATATCTCGAAAACCGTCGATCTAGGGCCTTAGGACGCTGAGTTCGGTTCCCACTTCTTCGAAGTGGAAACCACGAACATTGCCCCTCACATTGATACGCGCAAAAAGAGCTATAATCCATATTTCTACGATCAAATCGACTCGGAAAGTCTCATCTCTTATATATATTATCCAAAACTGACTCATCACCGCAGGGCTCAAACCACTAGACCTAGGAAGCTGAAATTTTGCATATTGGTTGACCCGAGTATGAAGAGGCTCACTAAGAAACGGTTTTTGAAAATTCAATTTGTAAGTGACTTTTTTCGGCCCATTGGCATTGACAATCCAAAATTGACTCATCGACGCAGGGCTCAAACCACTAGACCAAGAAAGCTGAAATTTTTCATGTTGGTTGATCCGAGTATGTTGAGGCCCAATAAGAAACGGATTTTGAAAATTCAATTTGTAAGTGACTTTTTTCGGCCCTTTGGCACTGAGCAAGGACAGTCGGTAAAATGTTCGGATTTAGCTCATTTTAAGCCGCCACGTACGAGAAACAATACTCGGAGGTCCTGTAGGGACCCCGAAACACACTTTTTAAGTTCCTAAAATGAACAATTTCGGAGATATTCCCAAATAACTGTGTTCCCTCTGAGAAACAGATCAACGTTACTATGGCAACCGCTGAAATTTCGCAGACCGGGGATAGTTTCCTGGCAATATCTCGAAAACCGTTCGTTTTAGGACCTTAAAACGCTGGGTTCGGTTCCCACATCTTCGAAGTGGAAACCACGAACATTGCTCTCACATTGATACGCGCAAAAAGAGATATAATCCATATTTCTACGATCAAATCGACTCGGAAAGTCTCATCTCTTATATATAATCCAAAACTGACTCATCACCGCAGGGCTCAAACCACTAGACCTGGGAAGCTGAAATTTTGCATATTGGTTGAACCGAGTATGTAGAGGCTCACTATGAAGCGGTTTTTGAAAATTCAATTTGTAAGTGACTTTTTTCGGCCCATTGGCATTGACAATCCAAAATTGACTCATCGACGCAGGGCTCAAACTACTAGATCTAGAAAGCTGAAATTTTGCATGTTGGTTGATCCGAGTATGTAGAGGCCCAATAAGAAACGGTCTTTGAAAATTCAATTTGTAAGTGACTTTTTTCGGCCCTTTGGCACTGAGCAAGGACAGTCGGTAAAATGTTCGGATTTAGCTCATTTTAAGCCGCCACGTACGAGAAACAATACTCGGAGGTCCTGTAGGGACCCCGAAACACACTTTTTAAGTTCCTAAAATGAACAATTTCGGAGATATTCCCAAATAACTGTGTTCCCTCTGAGAAACAGATCAACGTTACTATGGCAACCGCTGAAATTTCGCAGACCGGGGATAGTTTCCTGGCAATATCTCGAAAACCGTTCGTTTTAGGACCTTAAAACGCTGGGTTCGGTTCCCACATCTTCGAAGTGGAAACCACGAACATTGCTCTCACATTGATACGCGCAAAAAGAGATATAATCCATATTTCTACGATCAAATCGACTCGGAAAGTCTCATCTCTTATATATAATCCAAAACTGACTCATCACCGCAGGGCTCAAACCACTAGACCTGGGAAGCTGAAATTTTGCATATTGGTTGAACCGAGTATGTAGAGGCTCACTATGAAGCGGTTTTTGAAAATTCAATTTGTAAGTGACTTTTTTCGGCCCATTGGCATTGACAATCCAAAATTGACTCATCGACGCAGGGCTCAAACTACTAGATCTAGAAAGCTGAAATTTTGCATGTTGGTTGATCCGAGTATGTAGAGGCCCAATAAGAAACGGTCTTTGAAAATTCAATTTGTAAGTGACTTTTTTCGGCCCTTTGGCACTGAGCAAGGACAGTCGGTAAAATGTTCGGATTTAGCTCATTTTAAGCCGCCAAATACGAGAAACAACACTCGGAGGTCCTGTAGGACCACGAAAGACACTTTTTAAGTTCTTAAAATGAACAGTTTCGGAGATATTCCCAAATAACTGTGTTCCCTCTGAGAAACAGATCAACGTTACTATGGCAACCGCTGAAATTTCGCAGACCGGGGATAGTTTTCTGGCAATATCTTGAAAACCGTTCGTTTTAGGGCCTTAAAACGCTGGGTTCGGTTCCCACTTCTTGGAAGTGGAAGCCACGAACATTGCTCCTCACATTGATACGCGCAAAAAGAGCTATAATCCATATTTCTACGATCAAATCGACTCGGAAAGTCTCATGTCTTATATATAATCCAAAACTGACTCATCACCGCAGGGCTCAAACCACAAGACCTAGGAAGCTGAAATTTTGCATATTGGTTGATCCGAGTATGTAGAGGCTCACTAAGAAACGGTTTTTGAAAATTTTTCGGCCCTTTGGCATTGACAATCCAAAATTGACTCATCCACGCAGGGCTCAAACCACTAGACCTAGAAAGCTGAAATTTTACATGTTGGTTGATCCGAGTATGTAGAGGCCCAATAAGAAACGGTTTTTGATAATTCTATTTGTAAGTGTTTTTTTCTGCCCTTTGGCACTGAGCAAGGACAGTCGGTAAAATGTTCGGATTTAGCTCATTTTTAGCCGCCACATACGAGAAACAACACTCGGAGGTCCTGTAGGGACCACGAAACACACTTTTTAAGTTCCTAAAATGAACGGTTTTGGAGATATTCCCAAATAACTGTGTTCCCTCTGCGGAACAGATCAACGTTACTATGGCAACCGCTGAAATTTCGCAGACCGGGGATAGTTTTCTGGCAATATCTCGAAAACCGTCGCTTTAGGGCCTTAAAACGCTGAGTTCGGTTCCCACTTCTTCGAAGTGGAAACCACGATCATTGCTCCTCACATTGATACGCGCAAAAAGAGCTATAATCCATATTTCTACGATCAAATCTACTCGGAAAGTCTCATCTCTTATATATAATCCAAAAATGACTCATCACCGCAGGGCTCAAACCACTAGACCTAGGAAGCTGAAATTTAGCATATTGGTTGATCCGAGTATGAAGAGGCTCACTAAGAAACGGTTTTAGAAAATTCAATTTGTAAGTGCCTTTTTTTGGCCCATTGGCATTGACAATCCAAAATTGACTCATCGACGCAGGGCTCAAACCACTAGACCAAGAAAGCTGAAATTTTTCATGTTGGTTGATCCGAGTATGTTGAGGCCCAATAAGAAACGGATTTTGAAAATTCAATTTGTAAGTGACTTTTTTCGGCCCTTTGGCACTGAGCAAGGACAGTCGGTAAAATGTTCGGATTTAGCTCATTTTAAGCCGCCACATACGAGAAACAACACTCGGAGGTCCTGTAGGACCACGAAAGACACTTTTTAAGTTCTTAAAATGAACAGTTTCGGAGATATTCCCAAATAACTGTGTTCCCTCTGAGAAACAGATCAACGTTACTATGGCAACCGCTGAAATTTCGCAGACCGGGGATAGTTTTCTGGCAATATCTTGAAAACCGTTCGTTTTAGGGCCTTAAAACGCTGGGTTCGGTTCCCACTTCTTGGAAGTGGAAGCCACGAACATTGCTCCTCACATTGATACGCGCAAAAAGAGCTATAATCCATATTTCTACGATCAAATCGACTCGGAAAGTCTCATCTCTTATATATAATCCAAAACTGACTCATCACCGCAGGGCTCAAACCACTAGACCTAGGAAGCTGAAATTTTGCATATTGGTTGATCCGAGTATGTAGAGGCTCACTAAGAAACGGTTTTTGAAAATTTTTCGGCCCTTTGGCATTGACAATCCAAAATTGACTCATCCACGCAGGGCTCAAACCACTAGACCTAGAAAGCTGAAATTTTACATGTTGGTTGATCCGAGTATGTAGAGGCCCAATAAGAAACGGTTTTTGATAATTCTATTTGTAAGTGTTTTTTTCTGCCCTTTGGCACTGAGCAAGGACAGTCGGTAAAATGTTCGGATTTAGCTCATTTTTAGCCGCCACATACGAGAAACAACACTCGGAGGTCCTGTAGGGAACACGAAACACACTTTTTAAGTTCCTAAAATGAACCGTTTTGGAGATATTCCCAAATAACTGTGTTCCCTCTGAGGAACAGATCAACGTTACTATGGCAACCGCTGAAATTTCGCAGACCGGGGATAGTTTTCTGGCAATATCTCGAAAACCTTCGCTTTAGGGCCTTAAAACGCTGAGTTCGGTTCCCACTTCTTCGAAGTGGAAACCACGAACATTGCTCCTCACATTGATACGCGCAAAAAGAGCTATAATCCATATTTCTACGATCAAATCGACTCGGAAAGTCTCATCTCTTATATATATTATCCAAAACTGACTCATCACCGCAGGGCTCAAACCACTAGACCTAGGAAGCTGAAATTTTGCATATTGGTTGACCCGAGTATGTAGAGGCTCACTATGAAGCGGTTTTTGAAAATTCAATTTGTAAGTGACTTTTTTCGGCCCTTTGGCATTGACAATCCAAAATTGACTCATCGACGCAGGGCTCAAACCACTAGACCTAGAAAGCTGAAATTTTCCATGTTGGTTGATCCGAGTATGTAGAGGCCCAATAAGAAACGGTCTTTGAAAATTCAATTTGTAAGTGACTTTTTTCGGCCCTTTGGCACTGAGCAAGGACAGTCGGTAAAATGTTCGGATTTAGCTCATTTTAAGCCGCCACATACGAGAAACAACACTCGGAGGTCCTGTAGGACCACGAAAGACACTTTTTAAGTTCTTAAAATGAACGGTTTCGGAGATATTCCCAAATAACTGTGTTCCCTCTGAGAAACAGATCAACGTTACTATGGCAACCGCTGAAATTTCGCAGACCGGGGATAGTTTTCTGGCAATATCTTGAAAACCGTTCGTTTTAAGGCCTTAAAACGCTGGGTTCGGTTCCCACTTCTTGGAAGTGGAAACCACGAACATTGCTCCTCACATTGATACGCGCAAAAAGAGCTATAATCCATATTTCTACGATCAAATCGACTCGGAAAGTCTCATCTCTTATATATAATCCAAAACTGACTCATCACCGCAGGGCTCAAACCACTAGACCTAGGAAGCTGAAATTTTGCATATTGGTTGATCCGAGTATGTAGAGGCTCACTAAGAAACGGTTTTTGAAAATTTTTCGGCCCTTTGGCATTGACAATCCAAAATTGACTCATCCACGCAGGGCTCAAACCACTAGACCTAGAAAGCTGAAATTTTCCATGTTGGATGATCCGAGTATGTAGAGGCCCAATAAGAAACGGTCTTTGAAATTTCAATTTGTAAGTGACTTTTTTCGGCCCTTTGGCACTGAGCAAGGACAGTCGGTAAAATGTTCGGATTTAGCTCATTTTAAGCCGCCACATACGAGAAACAATACTCGGAGGTCCTGTAGGACCACGAAAGACACTTTTTAAGTTCTTAAAATGAACGGTTTCGGAGATATTCCCAAATAACTGTGTTCCCTCTGAGAAACAGATCAACGTTACTATGGCAACCGCTGAAATTTCGCAGACCGGGGATAGTTTTCTGGCAATATCTTGAAAACCGTTCGTTTTAGGGCCTTAAAACGCTGGGTTCGGTTCCCACTTCTTCAGAGTGGAAACCACGAACATTGCTCCTCACATTGATAAGCGCAAAAAGAGCTATAATCCATATTTCTACGATCAAATCGACTCGGAAAGTCTCATCTCTTATATATAATCCAAAACTGACTCATCACCGCAGGGCTCAAACCACTAGACCTAGGAAGCTGAAATTTTTCATATTGGTTGATCCGAGTATGTAGAGGCTCACTAAGAAGCGGTTTTTGAAAATTTTTCGGCCCTTTGGCATTGACAATCCAAAATTGAATCATCCACGCAGGGCTCAGACCACTAGACCTAGAAAGCTGAAATTTTACATGTTGGTTGATCCGAGTATGTAGAGGCCCAATAAGAAACGGTTTTTGAAAATACTATTTGTAAGTGATTTTTTTCTGCCCTTTGGCACTGAGCAAGGACAGTCGGTAAAATGTTCGGATTTAGCTCATTTTAAGCCGCCACATACGAGAAACAACACTCGAAGGTCCTGTAGGGACCACGAAACACAATTTTTAAGTTCCTAAAATGAACGGTTTCGGAGATATTCCCAAATAACTGTGTTCCCTCTGAGGAACAGATCAACGTTACTATGGCAACCGCTGAAATTTCGCAGACCGGGGATATTTTTCTGGCAATATCTCGAAAACCGTCGCTTTAGGGCCTTAAAACGGTGAGTTCGGTTCCCACTTCTTCGAAGTGGAAACCACGAACATTGCTCCTCACATTGATACGCGCAAAAAGAGCTATAATCCATATTTCTACGATCAAATCTACTCGGAAAATCTCATCTCTTATATATAATCCAAAACTGACTCATCACCGCAGGGCTCAAACCACTAGACCTAGGAAGCTGAAATTTTGCATATTGGTTGATCCGAGTATGTAGAGGCTCACTAAGAAACGGTTTTTGAAAATTCAATTTGTAAGTGACTTTTTTCGGCCCTTTGGCATTGACAATCCAAAATTGACTCATCGACGCAGGGCTCAAACCACTAGACCTAGAAAGCTGAAATTTTGCATGTTGGTTGATCCGAGTATGTTGAGGCCCAATAAGAAACGGTTTTTGAAAATTCAATTTGTAAGTGACTTTTTTCGGCCCTTTGGCACTGAGCAAGGACAGTCGGTAAAATGTTCGGATTTAGATCATTTTAAGCCGCCACGTACGAGAAACAATACTCGGAGGTCCCGTAGGGACCCCGAAACACACTTTTTAAGTTCCTAAAATGAACGGTTTCGGAGATATTCCCAAATAACTGTGTTCCCTCTGAGAAACAGATCAACGTTACTATGGCAACCGCTGAAATTTCGCAGCCCGGGGATAGTTTTCTGGCAATATCTCGAAAACCGTTCGTTTTAGGGCCTTAAAACGCTGGGTTTGGTTCCCACTACTTGGAAGTGGAAACCACGAACATTGCTCCTCACATTGATACGCGCAAAAAGAGCTATAATCCATATTTCTACGATCAAATCGACTCGGAAAGTCTCATCTCTTATGTATATTATCCAAAACTGACTCATCACCGCAGGGCTCAACCCACTAGACCTAGGAAGCTGAAATTTAGCATGTTGGTTGATCCGAGTATGTAGAGGCTCACTAAGAAACGATTTTTGAAAATTCAATTTGTAAGTGACTTTTTTCGGCCCTTTGGCATTGACAATCCAAAATTGACTCATCGAAGCAGGGCTCAAAGCACTAGACCTAGAAAGCTGGAATTTTGCATGTTGGTTGATCCGAGTATGTAGAGGCTCAATATGAAACGATTTTTGGAAATTCAATTTGTAAGTGACTTTTTTCGGCCCTTTGGCACTGTGCAAGGACAGTCGGTAAAATGTTCGGATTTAGCTCCTCTTAAGCCGCCACATACGAGAAACAATACTCGGAGGTCCTGTAGAGACCCCGAAACACACTTTTTAAGTTCCTAAAATAAACGGTTTTGGAGATATTCCCAAATAACTGTGTTCCCTCTGAGAAACAGATCAGCGTTACTATGGCAACAGCTGAAATTTCGCAGACCGGGGATAGTTTTTTGGCAATATCTCGAAAACCGTTCGTTTTAGGGCCTTAAAACCCTGGGTTCGGTTCCCACTTCCTAGAAGTGGAAACCACGAACATTGCTCCTCACATTGATAAGCGCAACAAGAGCTATAATCCATATTTCTACGATCAAATCGACTCGGAAAGTCTCATCTCTTATATATAATCGAAAACTGACTCATCACCGCAGGGCTCAAACCACTAGACCTAGGAAGCTGAAAATTTGGCATGTTGGTTGATCCGAGTATGTAGAGGCTCACTAAGAAACGGTTTTTGAAAATTCAATTTGTAAGTGACTTTTTTCGGCCCTTTGGCATTGACAATCCAAAATTGACTCTTTGACGCAGGGCTCAAACCACTAGACCAAGAAAGCTGAAATTTTGCATGTTGGTTGATCCGAGTATGTAGAGGCTCAATAAGAAACTTTTTTGGAAATTCAATTTGTAAGTGACTTTTTTCGGCCCTTTGGCACTGAGCAAGGACAGGATTTAGCTCATTTTAAGCCGCCACATACGAGAAACAATACTCGGAGGTCCTGTAGGGACCCCGAAACACACTTTTTAAGTTCCTAAAATGAACGGTTTCGGAGATATTCCCAAATAACTGTGTTCCCTCTGAGAAACAGATCAGCGTTACTATGGCAACCGCTGAAATTTCGCAGACCGGGGGTAGTTTTCTGGCAATATCTCGAAAACCGTTCGTTTTAGGGCCTTAAAACGCTCCTCACATTGATACGCGCAGAAAGAGCTATAATCCATATTTCTACGATCAAATCGACTCGGAAAGTCTCATCTCATATATATAATCCAAAATTGACTCATCACCGCAGGGTTCAAACCACTAGACCTAGGAAGCTGAAATTTTGCATGTTGGTTGATCCGAGTATGTAGAGGCTCACTAAGAAACGGTTTTTGAAAATTCAATTTGTAAGTGACTTTTTTCGGCCCTTTGGCTTTGACAATCCAAAATTGACTCATCGACCCAGGGCTCAAACCACTAGACCTAGAAAGCTGAAATTTTGCACGTTGGTTGATCCGAGTATGTAGAGGCCCAATAAGAAACGGTTTTTGGAAATTCAATTTCTAAGTGACTTTTTTCGGCCCTTTGGCACTGAGCAAGGACAGTCGGTAAAATGTTCGGATTTAGCTCATTTTAAGCCGCCACGTACGAGAAACAATACTCGGAGGTCCTGTAGGGACCCCGAAACACACTTTTTAAGTTCCTAAAATGAACGGTTTCGGAGATATTCCCAAATAACTGTGTTCCCTCTGAGAAACAGATCAACGTTACTATGGCAACGGCTGAAATTTCGCAGACCGGGGATAGTTTTCTGGCAATATCTTGAAAACCGTTCGTTTTAGGACCTTAAAACGATGGGTTCGGATCCCATCTCTAACCACGAACGTTGCTCCTCGCATTGATACGCGTAAAATGAGATATATTTTATATATAGAGGTTGCTTTTGGGGCTCGGATACGATCGTGATTTTGAGTCTAATTTTATACTCTTTCGGCTGGTTGTTGTAAGCGAGCTTTCAGAATTTTACTCGAATTTACAATGTTAAGATACTTTCTATTTTGCACGGTATGCTTTCATTTTCTTTATAAATTTGTTTTTTCTTAACTGAAAATATTTTGTTTGCCAATTTTGATCTGCTCTTTTTCGTTTTTAACCATGATCTGCAACGTTGATTCACAGTCGAATGTGTCGTATTCTACCGGCTGTCACGTTAATTATTGTTGTTTCTTAATTACTCTTACTGAGGAATTGGGCTAACTTATTTCAATAAAGTTGTTGTTTTGTCTTTCACGGCCATTGAATCCCCGCACAAGGCACTGCTTAAACCTAGAAAAGTTGCTGTGTTGTACTAATGGACTAATGGTGCAGCAGAAAAGAGGAGAATTGAAGCTTTTGAAATGTGGTGATAAGGGAGAATGATGATCAGATGGGTAGTTAGGGTAACAAATGAAGAGGTATTAAGACGAGTGGGAGAGGAGAGAGGTTTCTGGCGACTGCTAATGAAAAGAAGAGATAGGAGGGTAGGACACATATTATGACACCCAGGAATAGCAAGCTTACTGTCGACCAAAATATTATGTGCACTCGAGTTTGAAGGTTGTTTGTGAAGTAGCCAATAGACCTTCATAAAATCCAATGACATCATCATTTTCGACGTTCGATTTTACGTTAGTTCATGTAGGTTTGGAATTTTTAATTTATATTTTAATATTTTTTATCGCAGTTGAAACACAAAAAGTGCCCCTTTTTAAGCGTGTTTCAACCATGCGTCACAGTTAAGAATTATTATCTCACAAACCCGTAATCAGATCGAATCCGAATTTTAACACAATATACATTGGATGTTGTATAACTGGTTTATTAATTTCAAAATTTTGTGTGTTCAAGAACGAATGTTGTTATTATTTTTGTAAGGTAACTCTTTCTCGGCTCGGGGTCGTTGGAAAATGTAGTTCTTGGTTGCGTTGTAATCCTTATACATCAAAAAGTTATGCTGTATGACTGTGAAATAGGTAAATTAATTCACTTATTTTATATCGGTTTGTATTTGTACGGAGAATTAAGACATGGTTCACCAGCTAGCCGCTCCGGGAAATGCTATACAGCGTTGCTGATATGGAGCCCATCACTTCCGAGCGAGACGTGCCATGACGCGTAATGTAGCCCATCTTGGCAATGATGTACTGCTTTCACCGGAGCGGCTAACTGGTGAACCATGTCTTAATTCTCCGTACAAATACAAACCGATATACAATAAGTGAATTAATTTACGTATTTCACAATCATACAGCATACCGTTTTGATGTATAAGGATTGCAACGCGACCAAGAACTACATTTTCAAACCATCCCGAGCCGAGGAAAAGTTACCTTACAAAAATAATAACAACTTTGTTTCTTGGACACAAAAAAATTTTAAATTTATTTATTCATCGTATGGCGCATACATGAGCTACAGATCTATATTTACACTATTTACATAGTTAATCGCTTGTGGCGTCTCCAGAAAAAATTCTCTTCTATCTCCGTCGAAACATTTTAAAATTAATAAAACTGTTATACAACATTCCAGTGTATGTTGTCTTAAAATTTGGATTCGATCTGATGACGGGTTTGTGAGATAATAATTCTTAAATGTGACGCATGGTTGAAAAGCGCTTAAAAACAGGCACTTCTTGTGTTCCAACTGTGATAAAAAATATTAAAATATAAATTAAAAATTCCAAACCTACATGATCTAACGTAAAATAGAACGACGAAAATGATGATGTTATTGGATTTTATATAGGTCTATCGGTTACTTCACAAACAAACTTCAAACTCGAGTACACATAATAGTTTGGTCGACAGTCGTTATGGATGGGAGGGACGCAGACTAGAACTGTAGGGGTAAACCAGGGTTAAACAGATTGCCTCGGATGTAGGGTGTGGTAGCTATGTAGAAATGAAACGATTAGCTCAGGAGAGGGATACATGGAAGGCTGCATCAAACCAGTTAAAAAACTGAAGACTCAAACAACAACAATCAGGAATTTTAATTACTTATGCCCGAGTGCACCAACCTCGGTAAAGAGAATACCGCGGTAAACTTCCTAGTTTACCGGGGTAAAGTCATATTTCTGTTGCACCAAGCTCGGTTTCGAGTTTTACCGCGGTAAAATGTTTACCGCCCGTGAGGGAGCGGTTATCTAAGAAAACCGTGGTAAAGTTTTCTTTATTTGTATTCTGTGGTAAAGATTCCAAAATGGAGCTCAACAACTACAGGTTATATCTCCAGTGTCTTAATCGATATGAAAGGAATGAAGGGAGGTTTATAGAAGAGAGGCGAGATTTATTCAAAGAACTGAGCGATGCTTCATTCCAGAGAATATTTCGATTACGGAAGGAGACAGTAAGTTATATTTTGGACGTAATTGGTGAACAATTGAAATTCTCTACTGGGAGAAACTATCCGAAATCGCCTAGAAATCGTCTTCGTATAGCACTGCGGTTCTATGCAACTGGGACATTTCAGGGAGTGATCGGTGACGTGTGTTATGTTGACAGAACAACAGCATGCCGCATAATACACAAGGTTTCTAATGTAGTTGCCTCGTTATCGCCACAGTTTATTAAACTACCACTTACCCAATGGGAACAAAGAGAGGTTAAGGAAGGCTGGGTTCCCAGGTGTATTGGGTGCGCTGGACTGCACTCATGTGAGAATAGTCTTCCCGAGGTGAAAATGGGGAGGTATTAAAAAACAGGAAAGGCTATTTCTCTCTAAACACGCACACTGTGAGCGATTCGAACCTCATGGTAAGAGATATAGTAGCAAGATGGCCTGGTTTGACTCACGATAGCACCATATTTCACGAATCTCGGCTGAGAGCGCGTCTAGGCGAAAACCATTGGCCTGGATGAAAATATTGGTCTGTAAACAATAATGTTGGCACTCGGAAAAAATTCAGTAACACCCTCTAGCGGTAAAATATTCAACTCCTGTATATTAGTAACATTGGCCATTTCTATAGAATTTTTTTCGGATTTCAATGGCAGCGGGCAACGTATACTACATGAGTTCCCGAAATTTTCATGAGGGCTGAAATTGGGAGATCTAGGACGTTTCCTCATTTAATTTTCCATTGTTTTGCACAGCTGATTACTCGCGTTGGGACAAAATGTAAACAGTATGGGAGACTAGTGACTGTCGAAACGATCACTGCCGTCTGCTGGCCGTCTGGATAAACTGAAGACAAGTGACTATCGAAATTAACGAATTTCTTCCGAGGGGAATAATAGCGAGAAAAGCAAACGTCAAGAAACCACGGTAACGAAACCGAGCGATAGTAATGGTGCACTGCTTTCACGACAATACCACGGTAAAAGTTTTACCACGGTTTCGTAAACACTGATGAATACCGAGGTTGGTGCACTCGGGCATTAGTGTGTGTAACTGTTTTTAATTCAAGTAAGGACTGCAGACAATCAATTTTTTCAAGTAGTTCCTACTTTTGCCGCCAAACGCCACCGTCAACGACCAACTAGT
Source organism: Meconema thalassinum (assembly GCA_946902985.2). NCBI lineage: Eukaryota > Metazoa > Arthropoda > Insecta > Orthoptera > Tettigoniidae > Meconema > Meconema thalassinum. Next base: position 696,352,243 of record OX336390.1, read on the forward strand.
TCAGAATTTAGTTACCAGATGCCACCGCAGTCGGCTCTTGACGACGAACGTAGGAACTTAACAAGGGAACTGTCCGTACGGTCATATCGAAACCGACAATAATATTTCGTAGAGACGATGAGGAAACCATAAATTAGCGATGTACAAAAAATTAGCTGCCATTTCGAACTGGAAGGTCCTCAAATCGGCACGGAGATTTCTAATAGGATTGCACGCGCTAGCATGTAGCTCGATGTGGACAGCCCTGGTGACCAGCTGAAGCTTGCGCGTAACCATGAGCGTTCTGTGCTCGCTATGCAGAAGCAAGAATGCAGAAGCGGAAGGTATGCGATGAAGACCTGCGACTGTGGGCCTTGGAAATTTCACGAGAGATATCAATGGGGCGAATTAATTTCAACGCATGTACTAGTTGGTTGAGTCGTTTTAAGAAAAAAGTGCAGAATAAAAAGTAAAACAAGATGTTCAGTAAAGAACATATAGCCTACTTCCTCCTAAATGAATGGGTATTGTTATAACTCTTTGTCCTTTTCAAGGAGTATAATTGAATGTTGGTTGTAGTAGCTTGTTGGAATATAACGTGCTATACGGATGTTAAACATGAATATGAGGTGCCCTTTGCTAGTGCTACCTCTGTACCAAATTTCGTTCAATTCGAATTTACCGTGTTTGAATTGATAGGGGGAATCGATTTGCACACACACATGTACATGGCTGCCAAATGGAAACTCGTGGACTGATGACCTTGTAGCTTGGTCAAAGAACGCTACTCACACAGAGGTATGTTCTTGAAAAATTTGGTAGAGATCAGATGATTAGGTTGGTCGAAATTTGATTCAAGATTTTTACATTAGGGTGGCCACCATTACGTTCCGTAAAGATGGCGGTGATATAAAACTTGACACTGAAGTGCCCTTTGCTAGTGCTATCTCTGTATCAAATTTCGTTCAACTCGGTTTCACCGTGTTTGAATTGATAGGGATAATCGATTTGTACACATACATGGCCGCCATCTGCAAACTATTGGGCTGATGACCTTGTAGTCTGGTCAAAAGATTCTTCGCACATAATGGTATAATGTTGCAAACATTGTTACAGATCACATGATTAGGTTGGTCGTAATTTGATTTAAGCTTTTTAACATTCGGGTGGCCGACATTACGTTTCCGTCAAGATGACAGCAATATAAAACATGACACTAAGTTACCCTTTGCTAGTGCTACCTCTGTACCAAAGTTTGTTCAATTCAATTTCACCGTGTTTGAATAGATAGGGGGAATCGATTTGCACACATACTTGGCCGCCATCTGCAAACTATTGGGATGATGACCTTGTAGTTTGGTCAAAAGATTATTCATACATAATGGTATAATGTTGCAAACTTTGGTAGAGATTAGATAATTAGGTTGGTCGTAATTTTATTTAAGCTTTTAACATTTGGGTGGCCGCCATTACGTCTTCGTTAAGATGGCGGTGATATAAGACCTGACACTGAGGTGTCCTTTGCTAGTGCAACCTCTGTACCAAATTTCGTTCAATTCGGTTTCACCGTATTTCAATTGAAAGGGGGAATCGATTTGCACACATACATGGCCGCCATCTGGTGTATTCTTTGGAATACACGGTAAGATAGAGTAAGCTTTTGCTTCTCTTTGCTTTAGTTCATCCCTTCCATTTTTCGCAAACACCAACAGTGATCTCCTGATTTCTCTTTGTTGGTATATATCTCCTACACTACCTGTAAGTCTGTTCTAGATATATATCTTCCATGACCCACCTAGCGTCATCTAGCAGCGAATCTCTGAAGTTCCTCAATTCTTCCCTGTACAAGATGACTTCCTTAACCATCTAGCCACCAGATCTCGTCGCTATCGTCAGCTATCATCTTCGTGATCAAGAGAACTTAGTCTACTCTTTCACCCTCCAGGCTGCGCTAGTGACGCCTACTATCAACTCTTTGAAGACCATTTCATCAAGAGAAATTAATATTTCAATGTTGGCTATTCTTATATGTATTCCTTTTGTCTCCTACCCCCACTCTTTTCCCTTCCCTGGTCCCTCCGCGCTCCGTTGAGCGGGTCTCACTTGTACGTCGGAAGTCAATCCAGTCAGTTGGAGCTTAACTAATGCTCGCCTCCTCTACTCAAGAGGCAAACTTTTAAATTCGACGACATGTTCGAGTTTTAGAATCAACCGTCAACAGCAACATCACCTTCTTCATGAAGCAAAGATAAGTACCGACTTCATGTTTTAACCACATTCTCATCGCTTTTAAAAGGCTCAATGCTTTTATTTGTATTTCATAGACAGTGAAAGTTGCTATGTGATAAAATAACTGATTTCTAGAGATCTTCTTGATCAAACTCGAACTATCAAGTTTAACTTTCAAAATGAAAGATTTTCTGAGATGCTATCTCACATCGAGGGATATTTCTAAAATACCCACTGTCTATATAATCTAGTTTTCCGCCGAGGGATTCTCTACCCAATTCAAACAACTCATCATTGCTCTGGATCCTTCCAGAACCTACACTCTATCTACCAGTTATACTGTCATGTATTTTCCACTTCATATGGGAATACTTTTTCAAACTAAGGAATCTTCCTTATGAACTGCTAATCAATATCTAATTTTTCTTCCTCCATTGGGATTTTTCTGGTGCATTCAACTATAACCTACAAGTTTTTCAAGCAATAGACTCTCGCAAATCTAGTGTAACTAGTTATTTTCCACCATTGCAATAACTTTCTTTGCCATCAACTTTTTGTGCTACTACAGTGAACTTTTCAACTATATCAACAGACTATAGTGAAAACAGTGCCTGTTCAACTTTTCATCCGCGTCGCGCTCGTCCGAGTACAATAAATACGGCCATGAACACTCATCCACAATCCCATTTGATCTTTCCCAAACCCGTTACTAACAAACTAAAATAATAAAATTGTTACTTTAGGTCTTTTTTTCAATGAGGTGTCACTCTCCATAAGTGCCCTCCCTTATTTGCTCCACGTATAACGAATTGATGTCTGCAAAACTTCGTGTCTAGTACACGGCTTAAATTATATTGTTTCTCCCTTCTAATGAGGGAATACAATTCTTTCTACTCAAAAGTGAGTTATCTCTAGGTTTCACGAAAGGGAAATTTGCCCCATTTTTCTCGTGATCCCTACTTAAACATAGGAGTTCTAGAAACCTCCTTTCAATTTTTCTCTTCAGGTATCACAATAAGTGACCTGCCCTATTTGTGTAATCTCCTATGTATAATCTACCCACGTAGCTCTGTATTAATACAAGAAGTTATAGAAACTTCTATTTCATATCTTCCTGTTTTTTTGTTGTTACTTTCGAAGTTGTTATTTGTTCATATTTCTAAGATACGTATCTTGAAATCCTTAAAGTACACACCATGTACTTGATTTATTGTTAAACCTTAATTACTTTAATTATCTTAAAATTTTCCATTTTTTCATTATTATTTTATTATTATTATGTATTTACCATAAATCGTACACGAAGTATGGAAGGCCTAGTGAAAAAGGGCAAGCCCCACATACATATTTCATGCTTCACAGGCACAGCTTACATCTGCATTTGTTTTAACAATATTTACAAGTTTTACAAAGATATTTCCAGTATTTACATATTTAGAATATTGACATAGTACATTTTCCTGTTCACTCACTCTCTCACGCACGTACTTTCATAACCTCAATCGCGCGATACATACATTCATTCCATTCAGATACTCATTCATTCAGCGAGACAATCAATCACTCATACAGACGTTTATTTATACAATGTACCTTTTTACGTACGGCTTGAATTTCCTAAGAGGCAAGATCTTGGCATCCCCTGGCAGCGCGTTCCATAACCGCGCAGAGCGGCCGTAGAAACCTGTCAGGTAAGCATTGCTACGTGCGAAGGGCGGAACGAGAGTTACACCTCGTCCTCTCCGAACTGAGCGATATGCCAATGACAGTCGGCAAAAGGGTCAATATTAATGGAACCTGTAAGGGATTTTTTAAGAAAAAATAGATCAATTTGTTTGGCTGTTGCCTCTATAGATGGAAATTTTGACAAAGGGGAAGGGGAATAAGGAGCTATTAGCATTTCTGCGCGGCGCTGTACACGCTGGAGCTTGTTCATGTTTTCCGCTGTAGTGGGATGCCAAGCAGGTAAGCCGTACGTTAATATCGGACGGACCATGCATGTGTAAGCCATCCTGAAGGCTCTAGGTTTACAGCCTCTCATGTTTCTGTACAAGAAACCCAGAACTTTGTTGGCCTTACATCTTGCCTCTTCACTTTGTATGTTCCAATTCAGGGTGTCGGAGATTGTTACCCCTAATAACTTTAAGTTTGTGCACTGTGGGATGACACTGTTCATAATTTTGTATTCATTCTCAATGGGTTTTTGAGACCTGGTTATTCTTATATATTTACATTTTTGTACATTTATATTTAAATTATTCACAGAACACCACAGCGATAAGTTGTCCAGATCTGATTTAAGACAGAGGGAATCTTCTTCACATTTAATGCCCCTGTATAGCACGGTGTCATCTGCATATAGTGACATTGATGAGGTGACACAGCCAGGAAGATCGAGCACATATATAGTGAAGAGAAGAGGTCCGATCACAGAGCCCTGAATCACTCCAGAAGTAACTTGAGCAGCCTGCGATCGAGCTCCTCCGTACACCACACACTGCGTTCGACCCTCTAGGAATGACCTCACCCATGCAAGTAAGCTACCCCGTATGTTAAGCTGCTGTAGCTTTAACAAAAGTCTTTCATGAGACACTTGATCGAAGACCTTAGCCCAATCCAGTGCAATACAGTCCACTTGTTTCACTTCTGGCTGATTCAAGTAGAACTGAAACTCATCAATGACTTTTGTCAATAGAGTAGTGCAAGAACGACCCGGAAGAAAACCGTGCTGATTTGGGTCGAGCAGATTGTTCTCCCGCAGGAATTCCAGCACACTGTTTGCTGCTAGCCGCTCCATACATTTACAAATTATAGCTGTTAGACACACCGGTCTGTAATTTTCAACATCCTCTCTGTCACCTTGCTTATAGATTGGCACCACGTTGGCACATTTCCACCCACACGGCACAGAACCTGGGTTGATAGACAGGTTGAATAACGCACACAGAGAGGGTGCTAATGCTTCCGCACACTGCAGCAGGATCCGCCCGGGAACATCATCTGGGCCGGTCGCCGCATGTGGTCTAATCTTCCGTAGGCTCTGAATCACCTCAGTTGTTGTGAAGTACAGGTTGGAGAGTGGGAGGGGTGGAAGTGATGACCTTGGCAGAAGCAGGTTCATGGTCATATCCGGCTTAGAAAAGTTCTGCTTGAAACTGTCACTGAACGCTGTTGCAATATCTTGGGGTGCACTGAGGAATGTACCGTTACAGTGAAATGAGGCTGGCGCAGCGGTGCCGCGTCTTCTGGACAAAAATTTCCACATTTCACTGGTGCTGCTTATTTTGTGAATATAATTGTCGTATGTTTCGCGAATTAATTTCTTTGTTTGGTTCCTGATGTTCTTGTATTTTTCCCACATGATGTCAGTTGAGCAACTTTTCCATTTCTTGTATAGAACGTTCCTTTTCCTAATCATTTTAATGACTTCCTTCGTCACCCAAGGAGAATTTTTCTTCCTACTAATGGTTATTTTCGGTATAGCTATATCCACACATTCAAAGAAACTTTTTCGCCAGGCGTGCAATATTTCAAAATCTTACGAAGATTGTAAAGCATATAAAAGGTTTAATACCAAAAGAATTGTCAATTGCCTGGCGCAAGCTTTAGATGTTTTCGGAGGTCTGCGATCCCAATTGTTTACAAAATCAAAATTATATATTTGTTACATAAACTACTTCCTTTTACATTGTTAAATAAATTAAGATTTGTTCTTTTGATTTATCATTTCTCAAACATAACGGTTAGGCAAGATCCTGTCTTCCTTGACTTTTCCTAGGTTTATGCCCTCTTTAATAAAAATAAATCCATTGATAAGGTTTTCACCACTTGTTGCATTTGAGGAAGAACTCTTAGTTACTAACTTAGTAAAGTCTCTCTTAGCTTTAATAGCTAATTTTACTGGCCAGTAAGGCAAGCACAGCTCGCTACGCCAGCTTCCTGCTTGTGGAGATTCTCTCTACCATTTATGGTTGGTTTTTCAAAATTTAAGTGTTTCTCATTGTCTAAACTTTTAGTCGGCGTCTTGCTGGGTAAAAGCTTAGTAATTTCTAAATGCAACTATTGGTACACTTACCAAAATTATTCTCAAGGGTATAATTGCTTTATTCCTATCCTTCTTGGAAGCATTAGGTCGTTCTTTAGAAATTCTACAATTTCAAGACCTAAAATATCAAGGCTTATTCAAATTATTTGTACTCTTCAAAATACTTGTTTAGAAACAAAGTCCTTTCAACAGATACACAATAAATCAGTTACTCTTTGCCTTGCCAGACCACCACCCTTCCCCATAGTAGGCATATTTATGCTTGAGAGGGAATACGCTATTGCAACTTTCTTGCAAATAGCCCAAGTTCCAGCTGCGTTTCCTGTTAGCTTCGCCCAGGTCCGTACCCACTTTAGGTATCGGAAAGCGGATTTGCAGTGGCAGCTGCCTTTGAGTATACTTAAAGTTAAAATTATAACTCCTTTTGGACTCTCGTCCTATTCCTCCATCCTTTTTCTCCAGTCCGAAACCCACTTCATACTCTTCATCATCTTCCCTTGGGGGTTAGGTTATTCCCTAGCTAATAATCTACCCAAAATTTGGTGCCGAAACCCGGGAGAGTCCATTTATGACATTTTACTTATTTGTCAAGGGTTATTTGACAATATTTTCCAAATCATTAATATATTCTTTGAATTTTTCAGCTATAGCTTCACCGTGCAAAGACTGTGAAGAAGAAAGAGGCCGCTCCTGTCTCCTTTGGTGTGTCCCTTTCTTTCAACAGTTCCACAGTTTCGTAAGTTATACTTTAATTTACCTATTTTGTCATGCTTCCTACAGAAAAGGATAAGGATGAAAAACTTACTTCTAAACAAGCATCCTATAAAGGGCAAATCACCCGATTTAGAAAATATATCAAAGAGCTAGATCCCTCAGAAGCTCAATTAGATTTGTTAAAACATCGCGTAAAGGATTTTGAACGTTCATATGAAAATTATTGAAACATCCAAACTGAAATCGAAACTTGTATGCTCAATCAAACTGATGATCGAGTCGAAGTGGAAAACCATTATTACGAAGGTATAGGTTCTGCTTTTAAAATAATACACCAACTCGCAGAAGAACAGAAAAAAGACGGTTCTGTTCTTGGTTCCCTTCACGAACAACAAACCTCTTCTCGTGAGGGCACTCACAAGCCCAAACCAATCCTACCTAAGATTGATTTACCCCACTCCTCTGGAGACGAATCTACTTGGGAATCTTTCTATGAACTATTTTGTTCTCTTGTTCATGACAATGAAGACATTCAAGTCATCTACAAGTTTCATTAATTGAGATTTATCCTCCGAGGTCAAGTTCTGCAGTTAGTTGAAGCATTCCCATTAAGTGCCAAAAACTACCCCATTGCCTTTAACTTGTTGAAAGAAAGATACGGTAATTCACGGTTACGTATTCAACGCCATATGAAGGCTCTATTTAACTTACCTGCGTCACAGCACAATGACGTCACTAGTTTGCGTACTCTCATTGATACAACACAACTTCACGTTAAAGCTCTATCCCAATTAGATCAACCCACTGAACACTGGGACACTTTCCTATTACACTTAGTGGTTTCTAAAGTCGATGTTGCTACCCTCAAAGCTTGGGAGATTGTACTTTCCAGAGAAGACGATTACCCTTACGAGCATTTAGTCACTTTCATAATTGCTAGATGCCAACTTTTAACTGCTTTAGCTAATCAAAGTGAACCCTCATCCCCTAGTTCTAAATTTGAATCAATGTATCTTAAACCTAAAAGCGAACGATTAGCGTCTAGTACCCAAAAACCTGGGTCCAGCTCATCTAAACTCAAGTCAAACGCCACTGGTTACCCAACTAGGTCTAGTGAACGCCGTATTGCTAGTTCTCTCGTTTTAAACACTCAAAGCGAACCCCGTAAGAGTTTAAATGAGCCATTAAAGTGCATACTTTGTAAAGATTCCCACGCCTTATATCTATGTAAATCTTTTAAAGAACTGTCAGTAGACGACAGAAGAAAATTAGTTTCCCAGAATAAACATTGCTTCAACTGCCTAGCACCCACGCATTCTGCTTCAAATTGCAAGTCCACCAGACTTTGCTTCCATTGTGAAAAAGCTTATCACACTTTACTACATCGTCATGATCAAGCAAGGTCATCGACCGCATCTACTTCTCAGAAAAGTGACAATGCTAACAGTTCCAATGCTTCATCTTACATTCAAAATGCCAAGTCCATACGTATTGCCCAAGTACTATTGTCCACTGTCCAAATCGAAGTTCAGGATAACCTTGGCAACTGGGTTCGTGCAAGTTGTCTTCTTGATTCGGCGGCAACACACGATTTCGTTTCTAATTCATTAATCAAAAAACTAGGCCAACCTGTAAACCACACTTCTATCAATGTATCAGGCATTAACAGCACAAAATCGCAAGCTTTACAGTTTTTAAAGCTAACCATAAGAGACATTTGTCACAGAAACAACTTTCTCAAACTGAATTGTCTCATTCTCAATAGCATTGGAGAAGATACTCCAAGTCACTCTGTTGATATTTCAGGTTTAAGCATTCCCTCGCATTTAAGGCTAGCCGATCCTCTGTTCAATGTACAAAACCCCATTGACATACTCTTTAGCGCCAATGTTTTCTGGAATTGCCTTCGTAAACAGGTTCGCAAGTTATCCTCAAACGTGGTTGCCAGAGACTCTAATTTTGGATGGATCGTCACCAGTCAACTTCCTCATTATTCTCCCCAACCCGCATCGCAATGTTATTTCGCTAATACTGACTTGGAATAGTTCTGGAGGCTTGAAAGCGTTGATTCTCCCAACGTGACCTCTTCAGAAAACGAATTCTGTGAGCAATTTTTTCTGAACACCACCACTCGTTCTCCTGATGGCCAGTTCATTGTTCAGATGCCAAGATTACATAATCCCCCTAAACTTATTAATTCTCAACCCAAAGCTCGAAAAGCTCTCTTTGCTATCGAGAGCAAATTCAAGAAAGCACCTCTCGTTAAACAGCAGTATACTGATTTCATGGATGAATATGAAATCTTGGATCATATGGAAGTTTTCAGTAAATCTGATGACGAATTGTACCCCCAATTGAAACGGTTTTCTTGAATCATCATCCCGTGTGGAAAGCCCCTCTTGTAAAGGATAACATCCGAGTCGTTTTCAATGGTTCATCACCTGACGTTAATGGCAACAGTCTTAACGATACTCTTTACTCTGGTCCTGCTATTCAGTTAGATTTATCTGCTATACTCTTAAACTTTCGATTATTTCCCATAGCTGTTATAGCGGACATAAAACAGATGTACCGTCAGGTTTTAATTCAGCCTGAACAACGAGATCTCCAAAGAATCTTGTGGCGCGACGAAATCAGCAAGCCCATTAAGGTATTTCGATTAAAGACGGTTACGTATTGCTTAAAACCTTCTGCTTTCCTTGCTATCCGATCCCTACACTTGTTAGCCTCTCAAGATGGTCATTTATTTGATTCTAAAGCTTCCGAAGCACTAACTACATCATTCTATGTTGACGATTACTTGCAGTCTTTCCCCACTCTGTAGGAAGCTTCTTTCGTGTCACTAGAACTTCAGGCATTGCTAAAGAATGGAGGATTCCCACTTCATAAGTGGAATTCCAACTCCCATGAGTTTCTCGCCCAGTTTCCTATTGAAGATGTAGACCCCTCCTCCGTCGAAATTTGTGGAGACTCCGAATCCATAAAAACTCTTGGAGTTCATTGGTGCACTAGCACTGACACTCTCATCTATAAAGTTTCGCTTGCAGAAGAGCTCCCGAACACAAAAAGACAAATTCTCTCTGAAATTGCAAAAATTTTTGATCCGCTTCAATTCCTTGCCCCGGTTATTGTTATAGCCAAACTTTTCATGCAAGAGCTATGGTCGCTCAAATGTGAATGGGACGACGCTGTTCCCCTTTCTTTTCTTAACAGATGGCTCTCTTTTCGCAGCAATTTGCTTGATCTTTCCCTTATTGAAATTCCCAGGAATTTAATTAACAGTCATTCCAATGCATCTTTTTTCCTTCATGTGTTTGCGGACAGTTCCGAAGAAGCTTACGGTTGCTGAGCATATTTGGTTTATCGTGGTTCGATAAATGGATCTTCAGTTTCCAACCTTGTTTGTGCCAAAATCGAAGGTGGCTCCTCTTAAAACTATCACTTTGCCTAGGCTTGAATTGTGTGCTGCATTCATGGCCGCTGAACTTGTTAAGAAATTACGGGAAGTCTTAAAGGTCGAATTTTCTCAAATCTATCTGTGGAGCGATTCCATGATCACCCTTTCTTGGATTGCTAAAAACCCCGCTCATTGGCAAACTTTTGTTGCAAACAGGGTTTCCGAAATTCAAACTCTTTCTTCGGGATGTCAATGGAGGCATGTGCCCAGCGCTGACAACCCCGCCGACAACATTTCTCGTGGATGTTTACCCTCTCAATTGGCAGCTTCTCGGTTGCACTGGCTTGGGCCCTCGTGGTTAATCGAAGACTCTTCTTCTTGGCCTTCTAACCTCCAGCTACAAACTCCAACTTGCCTGACGCCAAACTATCTCAATCTACTGCTTCGTGTCTTGTTTCCAACGTTTCTCATCCCTTATTGTCACGCTATTCTTCCTTTCACAAATTAATTCGAATTGTTGTCTATCTTCTTAGATGGAAATATCATGTGGTTGACCAACCTTTTCTCCCCAAACCACACCTTACCAATCATGAATTGAATCTCGCTACAAATAAGGTTTTGCAACTAACACAGCAAGAAGCCTTTTCTTTTGAATTGTCTTCACTTTCTTCTAAAAAGGATCTTCCCAAATCCAGTCGTCTTCGTGCCTTAGCCCCGTTCCTTGATGACAATAGGTTACTCAGGGTAGGTGGTAGGCTCTCGCAATCTTTGCTTTCTGAGGACAAAAAGCATCCTGTTATTTTGCCTTCTAAACATCACGTAACTTCTTTAATTATACTTGACTTTCATTATCGTAATCTGCATGTTGGTACACGCACACTGCTTTGCCTCTCTAGGGAAAGTACTGGATTATAAATGGAATTCATGAAGTTTCCTCTGTAATTCACAAATGCATTCCTTGCTTCAAAGCTAAACCTAAAGTCAATACTCAATTAATGAGCGATCTGCCCTCTTTTCGCTCTTCTCCTTTACGTCCATTTGCTCTAACTGGTGTGTACTATATGGGTCCGTTCCAATATCAACGCAATTCCCCTGAAGCTAAACGCAAATTGTTTGGTAAGCTCTATGTTTCTCTCTTTGTTTGCATGGTTACTGGCGCGATCCATTTGGAACTAGTAACGAATGCCTCTACTTCTTACTTTTTATCAGCTGTCTCTCGCTTCGCTGCTAGGCGTGGTGTTCCTTCGGAGATGTTCTCTGATAACGCTTCCACTTTTCAAGGCGCAGCTTCCTTGTGGAAGAAAGCTCTCACATCTTCTCCTGCCATGGAACAGATTTCTAATTTTTCCTACTCAAAGGGTTTCAAATGGCGTTTTATAGCTCCCTACGTTCCTCATCACGTTGGTAGGTGGGAATCCTGCGTAAAGCTCACTAAACGTCATCTAAGAAAAGTTTTAGGTAATCGCATTCTGACTTATGAAGAATTTAATTCGCTGTCTGTTCTGATTGAAGGTGTTGTCAATTCTCGCCCTTTAACTCCGCTTTCCAATGACCCTGATGACCTGCTTCCACTCACACCTGGTCACTTCCTTATAGGCATTTCTCTTTCTGTCCCTCCTCCCCTTCCCAATTCTTACAGGGATTCTAATTTACCTATTGTTTGGCGTAAACTTGAAGCCCTCCGTAATTCTTTCTGGAAGAGGTGGAATTTGGAATACTTAACTTCCTTGCAACGGAGACAGAAGTGGTTTCTTTCCAATCCCGACATTAAAGTGAGGAACTTGGTCTTGGTTAGGGATGTTTCTCCTCCCTTGGTCTGGATTTCTGGTAGAGTGACCGAGTGTTATCCTGGAAGGGATGGGAGAGTTAGGATAGCCAAGATCTTGACCACTAATGAGCATATCATAAGACCACTGTCTTTAATTGCTCCTTTACCTTTAAACTTGTAATTTCTTGTCTTTGTTCTCTGTTGGTGTTTGGTCCTCCCAGCTTGGTGTATTCTTCGGAATACACGGTAAGATAGAGCAAGCTTTTGCTTCTCTTTGCTTTAGTTCATCCCTTCCATTTTTCGCAAACACCAACAGTGATCCCCTGATTTCTCTTTGTTGGTAAATGTCTCTCACACTACCTGTAAGTCTGTTCTAGATATATATCTTCCATGACCCACCTAGCGTCATCTAGCAGCGAATCTCTGAAGTTCCTCAATTCTTCCCTGTACAAGAGGACTTCCTTAACCATCTAGCCACCAGATCTCGTCGCTATCGCCAGCTATCATCTCCGTGATCAAGAGAACTTCGTCTACTTTTTCACCCACCAGGCTGCGCTAGTGACGCCTACTATCAACTCTTTGAAGACCATTTCATCAAGAGAAATTAATATTTCAATGTTGGCTATTCTTATATGTATTCCTTTTGTCTCCTTCCACCATCCTTTTCCCTTCCCTGGTCCCTCGGCGCTCCGTTGAGCGGGTCTCACTTGTACGTCGGCAGTCAATCCATCCAGTTGGAGCTTAACTAAAGCTCGCCTCCTCTACTCAAGAGGCAAACTATTAAATTCGACGCCATGTTCGCGTTTTAGAATCAACCGTCAACAGCAACATCACCTTCTTCATGAAGCAAAGATAAGTACCGACTTCATGTTTTAACCACATTCTCATCGCTTTTAAAAGGCTCAATGCTTTTATTTGGATTTTATAGACAGTGAAAGTTGCTATGTGATAAAATAACTGCTTTCCAGAGATCTTCTTGATCAAACTTGATAGTTCGAGATGCTATCTCACATCGAGGGATATTTCTAAATTACCCACTGTCTATATAATCTAGTTTTCCGCCGAGGGATTCTCTACCCAATTCAAACAACTCATCATTGCTCTGGAACCTTCCAGAACCTACACTATATCTACCAGTTATACTGTCATGTATTTTCCACTTCATATGGGAATACTTTTTCAAACTAAGGAATCTTCTTTATGAACTGCTAATCAATATCTAATTTTTCTTCCTCCGTTGGGATTTTTCTGGTGCATTCAACTATAACCTACACGTTTTTCAAGCAATAGACTCTCGAAAATCTAGTGTAACTAGTTATTTTCCACCATTGCAATAACTTTCTTTGCCATCAACTTTTTGTTCTACTATAGTGAAAACAGTGCCTGTTCAACTTTTCATCCGCGTCGCGCTCGTCCGAGTACAATAAATACGGCCATGAACACTCTTCCACAATCCCATTTGATCTTTCCCAAACCCTTTACTAACAAACTAAAATAATAAAATTGTTACTTTAGGTCTTTTTTTTTCCAATGAGATGTCACTCTCCATAAGTGCCCTCCCTTATTTGCTCCACGTATAACGAATTAATGTCTGCAAAACTTCGTGTCCAGTACACGCCTTAAATTATATTGTTTCTCCCTTCTAATGAGGGAATACATTTCTTTCTACTCAAAAGTGAGTTATCTCTAGGTTTCACGAAAGGGAAATTTGCCCCATTTTTTTCGTGATCCCTAATTAAACATAGGAGTTCCAGAAAATTCCTTTCAATTTTTCTCTTCAGTTTCACAATAAGTGACCTGCCCTATTTGTATAATCTCCTATGTATAATCTACCCACGTAGCTCTGTATTAATACAAGAAGTTATAGAAACTTCTATTTCATTTCTTCCTGTTTTTTGTTGTTACTTTCGAAGTTGTTATTTGTTCATATTTCTGAGATACCTATCTAGAAATCCTAAAAGTACACACCTTGTACTTGATTTATTGTTTAACCTTAATTACTTTAATTATCTTAAAATTTTCCATTTATTCATCTTAGCAACATTTCAAAATCTTACGAAGATTGTAAAACATATAAAAGGTTTAATACCAAAAGAATTGTCAATTGCCTGGCGCAAGCTTTAGATGTTTTCGGAGGTCTGCGACCCCAATTGCTTACAAAATCAAAATTATATATTTGTTACATAAACTACTTCCTTTTACATTGTTAAATAAATTAAGATTTGTTCTTTTGATTTATCATTTCTCAAACATAACGGTTAGGCAAGATCCTGTCTTCCTTGACTCTTCCTAGGTTTATGCCCTCTTTAATAAAAATAAATCCATTGATAAGGTTTTTACCACTTGTTGCATTTGAGGAAGAATTCTTAGTTACTAACTTAGTAAAGTCTCTCTTAGCTTTAATAGCTAATTCTAACTGGCCAGTAAGGCAAGCATAGCTCGCTACGCCAGATTCCTGCTTGTGGAGATTCTCTCTACCATTTATGGCTGGTTTCTCAAAATTTAAGTGTTTCTAATTGTCTAAACTTTTAGTCGGCGTCTTGCTGGGTAAAAGCTTAGTCATTTCTAAATGCAACTATTGGTACACTTACCAAAATTATTCTCAAGGGTATAATTGCTTTATTCCTATCCTTCTTGGAAGCATTAGGTCGCTCTTTAGAAATTCTACAATTTCAAGACCTAAAATATCAAGGCTTATTCAAATTATTTGCACTCTTCAAAATACTTGTTTAGAAACAAACTCCTTTCAACAGATTCACAATAAATCTGTTACTCTTTGGCTTGCCAGACCACCACCCTTCCCCATAGTAGGCATATTTATGCTTCAGAGGGAATACGCTACAGCAACTTTCTTGCGAATAGCCCAAATTCCAGCTGCGTTTCCTGTTAGCTTCACCCAGGTCCCTACCCACTTTAGGTATCGGAAAGCGGATTTGCAGTGGCAGGTGCCTTTGAGTATATTTAAAGTTAAAATTATAACTCCTTTTGGACTCTCGTCCTATTTCTCCATCCATTTTCTCCAGTCCGAAACCCACTTCATACTCTTCATCATCTTCCCTTGGGGGTTAGGTTATTCCCAAACTAATAATCTACCCACCATCTGCAAATTATTGGGCTGGTGACCTTGTAGTTTAGTCAAAAGACGTTTGCAATACAATTATATGTTGTTGCAAAGTTTTGTAGAGATCGGATGATTAGGTTAGTCGTGATTTGATTTGAGCTTTGTACATTTGGGTGGCTGCCTTTACGTTTCCGTCAAATGGCTGCGATATAAAACATGACACTCAGGTGCCCTTTGCTAGTTCTACCTCTGTACTAAATTTCGTTCAATTCGGTTCAACGGTGTTCGAATTGATAGGGCGACAGACATTCAGAGTACATACACTCGCACACAGACACAGACACACAATTTTTGGCCCCGTGTACATCTCATAAGTCTACTTTCATTTTTTACAAAAATCGAAAGTAGGCTAAAAATCACGGAATTTGTATCCCGTGCGTATCTGCAAGAAGAAGACGAAAAAGTTCAAGTCGCAAAGAAATTTGTAGACGCAGCTACAGAGCGATTTTTAGACTACACCCTTTCGTCAATATACTGTTAAGGCTCAAGGGATCCTACCCCCTTAGGACCTTACACCCCCAAGAGAGATATAGGCATACACCCCTGGATCTGCAGACGGCTATACAACTACTCATACATCCTTCAACTATCAATCCAATTAAGACATCTACAATCTGCCCAACATCGTACACCCCTGTCACCCCATAAAACATCCTCCAGGCTAAATCAAGAGACTCAACACTACATTTCTTCAAACACCAAGCCGGCACAGTTACCACAACTATTGATCAACGCTTACGTCACCTTCACAACAAACACACAAGAAGAAGCTAGCTGCAACTCGGCCCCAATTGAGTAATGCTGAAACAGCGATGGAAAACTTTTATAAGGACCGACGTCAGAGGACCGAATATCTGTTGGTGCCGAAGGCCTTGTTCGACTGTGTGGCGACGTCCTACCAGAGGTGAGTGTGTCTCAGAGTCCTGTAATCACAAAGTTATAATCTCCTTCCCAACTTGACACCTATAATCTGATTGTATTTCTTACGTTGTTCTACACAGTTCCTAATAAGAGGAACGCATTCTAACACGTTGGTATCAATAAACTAGCAACTACATTTACCACAGACCATTGCAGACAATTATTATTACACTTTGTTTTACCTCTTGCTTCCCTACCTGACCCATTGAACTGCCAGTGTCCATTATTTATAAAACCACTGCGTAAGCAAGTAGCTACTTTCATTACCATAGCATTGAAGTGTTTAGGAGCACGCCTACCGAGAGTAACGTTGCGCGTTCAGCAATAAGTGAACTGCCCACACATAACATTTGATCTAGAAGCTATTAGCTCCGCTTAGACAGCGCACCCCTTGAATCACAACCCTGATAGCCGTCCTAACACCTTCACATACACGCACACATTCGGAGTTCCGCACCTTTGTGGAAACTCACCCCATTTGGACAATCCGCTCTAAATTCAACCATTTACTCCCTTGTTCGTCCAACCCTCCCTTCAGGACAGAAGAAAAGTGGTAGAAGCGCTAGTAGTCTCCGTAGAGACAGGGACTTACACAACAAGCCCCGAGGCTACCGATTCCAGTACCTGAGCAGCCAAGCAAAAGTAGGAATTTTTTTCTCTGGAGCTACGCCACAGATTTTTTTATTTTTACGTGGCTTACATTGATTCTCATTAGCCCTCCCACCCACCCCATAGGGTATACACAGTAAAATACCTCTCGCAAAACAGCCGAGCATAGGAACGACAATTTTTTTGAAGTAAGGCAGTAGGTAGGAAAATTCTTTCAGGATCCAAGAATTGGGAGAATTTTTTTAAGGAACCATACCGATTTGCATTAGGAGCACGGCATTCATTAGGGGCACCAATTAACACACGATCCCCAGTATATATTCACACATTTAATACACCAACACTCACACACATTACATTCACCGCCCCACAGACCAAATGGCTCCATTGTACCGCCTGACCATGCTTAAAAGCATCGCAGGGTATCAGGACCTCATAAAATGGCACAAGAGGGTCTCAGTAAAGCAGGGCTACCTGAGGAGATACCAGGAACTCCTACACTCCCAATACATGAGGATCCTCAAGGCACTTGTCCGGCCACGGAGCATGGCCAAGAAAAACAAAATTAGGGCCAAAATCCCTACCATTAGCAAGCAACTAAATCGCACACACTGGCGCTTGCACTTGCAGCATGATGCCATGTTTCAGGAGTACAATAAGCTTAGGGAGCAACATGTCCAGGCAAACACATACGGCACAAGGGTAGCCGAGCAGGAAAGGGCTCTTACCCAGGAATACGCGGAAATCTGGGAAGCATATACAGAATTACAGGCTAGTAACGTGGCATTTGAGTTGGCGGTAG
The DNA here is from genome assembly GCA_946902985.2 of Meconema thalassinum. Classification (NCBI taxonomy): domain Eukaryota; kingdom Metazoa; phylum Arthropoda; class Insecta; order Orthoptera; family Tettigoniidae; genus Meconema; species Meconema thalassinum. The sequence goes on from OX336390.1 coordinate 696,369,828, forward strand.
GAAAGCCCACAAAATACATTGGTGACATCGATCGGTTAACAGAAAAATTCTCACGGATGTCCATTTCTACACATCACAGCACAAGGTGGGAGGAGGACGCCATGGCCCTAAAACAGGAGCCGACCGCGCCAGCCTCCAACACAATACAGCCACAAACACATACACGATCCATAGCGCCGGTTCAAAGGGTAATTATGCCAGAACGCAAGCGGATACTGGCACCTACCCCCTCAGGCCAGACACATAGAAGGTGTTGATTCCAACCCCTCAAAACGCAGTCCACACACCTCACCACACGTCGCCCTTTCATGGACACAGTGCACAGGGGAATAGGAAGATTTTGCTACCCACCCCCAAGGCACACAAAGCAGAATACAACCCCACAGACAATTGTAGTGCAACATGGCGCACGAGAACACCCACACATGAGCGGACCCCCGATCCGACAAGGGGGCATTACGGTACACGAAGGCCCGAACTCACCCTGTTGGATACGCCACAGGAAGGCAACAGAAACCCTCCTAAGTGGTTACCGGAGGCCTACGCCTTGATTACAGGGCGAACTCCATCACCCCATCGAGCGATAGCGCTTAGACGTTAGTCAAAGTGATTGACTAATGGGAGATATACGGTAGCATACAGAAATATAGCCCAAGTTAGCCTCAATAGGCGTGGCATGGCAAAATCAAAGCCAGGGCCGTAGACACGAACAGTAGACACGGACACAGGCGACAGTGCACGGACAACATATTCACACATTTATACATGAAGCATGGAATAGGTTCCCATCCATACACGCGGCTAAAACGTACATATAATTTAAATATGTAAGGTCGACTGTTGAATACTGTTGTGAGGTATGGCTGCCTTCTCAGCAATATGCTATTCAGCGGTTAGAGAGAGTGCAGGTGAGATTCATGAAGTGGATCAGCTGTAGGTATATGGGCATTCGACTCACTACATTGGATTATGAGACCTTCTGTGGAACCATGGGTATGCGGTCTTTGAGGTCTCGCCGCATGTGTGCCAACGCCATGTTTCTATATAAGTGTCTGACCAATAGAATCGACTGTGCGCCCCTCTTGTGTTTGATTCCGCTTCATGTTCCAGGCCGCAATACAAGGCAAAGACTCACTTTCCGGATCCAGAAGTGTAGAACTGTAGCCCATGCCAATTCCTGGTTATTGATGGCGTTGCGCTCTCTAAACCATCTTGATAGCGCTATAGATATATTTTACTCGAAGCCTACGGAAATTCGTAGATCATTGTTGAACTCAAGATCGTAGGTGTTTGTTGTATATATAGTGTGTAATAATTGTTATTTTAATTTAAGTGTATAGAGAACTTAGTTTATAAGCTTGAATCAATGTTTGTTTCTAGGTTAGTTAAATAGTTGCTTTTAAGTAAATTTAATGTTTATTATGTTTTATTATATCATCTGTAATTGGGTGCCTATCCTGTTGATGGTAAATAAATCTATCTATCTATCTATCTAAATAAGGGTCCAGGCACACACAAAGGCTTCCGGACGAAGATTCCGAAAAACAAGTCTATGGACATAAATTTATAGATGCACAGTGGTTTTGTATGTATTTTATATGTATTCCTAATGTTATACAAATTGTGTAGATAACAATGAATGTCCTAACATAATTTCAGCAAGAGGACACGGTACAGAATAGAGCTTACATTAAAGAGGCCTAAGATGCCACAAAACATTAAAGGGGATAGTAAGGTCAAAATAGCCAGCGACACCTAGCTATGAAGTACGCTGCTGGAAGGTCCAGAAATACACATACACAATTACACGAGCTAACACAAACAGACACAATAGAAACAGGGGTACATTCCAGGTAAACACATCCATAACAAAGATTTGGAAACACTACAAATGTGTGGAGAAGGAGGGTTTTATACAGGACACATTAGACAAGCTGACACCATTAGTCAGGCCCGGGCACAGATGTGATTGCTCGGCACCAGGAAAATGTAAACATACATGCGATAAGCAGTCAGGTAGGCTGGCAGGATGTACTTGCTGCAACACTGTAACTCGAAACTTTTTCCGAGTCAGCGGAAAAGCGGTGCACGAACACGGTAGAATGAAAAGTCGCTAGCAAGATTAGCAGCTCTCTTAATAGCATACAGAAAGACACAATCATTCAAGCCGCTTTGCACACCGTAAAACTCCCGAAATTAAAATACAAGGGACAGTCAGCATTTCACAAATCATTTCAATCAGGGTATATTTGGCCACACACACACTTCAGCCCTATACTACACGCCACGGGACCGGATTTAGGGAATTATGGATCCCATATCACCGACATAGGGCAGATTCAGATTCCACAAAAGCCTACACAATACCTTGTTGGGTCGCGTATAGCCCACGTGGCATTGAGACTCAATATTACAGACAGGGCATACAATTTATGAACAAAAGTGGAGTAGGGTGCAGAAGGATCTCATACATATCCCACAGAGCTGCACACAAACACTTAATAGAGACAGGACACTAATTGTTGAAAAGAAAGTGAGAAACCACCTTTGCTACCCACTACACCATAACCGTAGCGGGAAACGAAAAAGGGTGACATTCAAACACATTAAAACAGGGAACAAGGGCGTAGCAAGGATTAGGTTAGCCAACGATACCTTGCTACTAAGCACACTACCAGAGGTCCGGTATGGACGCATATAATAACACTTAATACGTGCAGACATAGAGCACAGGGGATACACATGATCAGGGCCGGAGTTTCTAAGTAAACACCGACACCCGGGAGTCGAATAAACGACCTCCATAGGTTTAGAGATGATCAGCACATATACACGAGAGGCACACGTTCGACCGACTGAAAACAAGCGGTTTTGACACCTCCCAGACACTAAGTTAGCACACCCAGATAAGGACTTAAGGATGCATACAGTTAGAATAGGATACTAGACACACAGATGGCCACAAGAGCCAGTAATCGGAAGGTGGCCAACTGAAGACCAAAAGGCCCTAAACACACAAGCCAATATGATAGAAATAGTGTCACACTTTGGGTAAACCCCTCAATAACAAAGAGGTGGGAACACCACATCTCACATGTCAAATTGATAGGCAGAGAAGGCAGGTATTTACACTGGAAAGCACAAATAACACCAAGTAACCGACCCAAAGCGCCTATGATAAAGAAAAACTAGGTAAACTGACACGGGACACAACAGCTAGAAAATAGAGGCCTAGACAAACAAACGGAGAAATAAGTTTTAACAGGATGGCACATTTTAGGCCAGGACATGGCAAAATACGCACAGCGCCTCGAAACCACATCTTGTTTTCATTTCCAAACGAAGCTTAGGAAATCATAAACATATTGCCGCAATGAAAACACAAGCAATCGCGTGCAATGCATACAACAAATTCTTTAGCCTGCCGACATCTGACACATACCGGAAGGAATTTTATCCTAGGTATACACAAACAAAAACATCACACAGTATTGCTGACAATAAACTATCAGTCTCACTGGAGACAAACAACTGCAACACTGCATGCTTGCATCAGTACAGGGGATTATTATCATTATTAATAATATTAATACATCTCAACTAGGATTCTAGAACACCTAGCATAGATAATACAAGGCCGACACAAATTACGATGGGCACCATTGCTTTAGGCCGCCCACCTAACTACTCCAAGCAGCCATAAAAAATCCAGCCACGGTATTGGCTGATAATATTGCGTGTCACCGAACACTACTACACACATGTAGATAACACTGGCCAGCGACAATTCATTCACATATCGTGACGTACTCGGACAGCGGGACATGTGACGTCACTAGGTCGGGCGTGCCCACACGGCTCGGGAACACGTGCTAAAGGCTACGACCAACTCCCACCCCTACACTATATCTTCATGAATACGGTCAATTACCATACCAGCGGGCAAACACCGGCACTCAACAGTACTGATTAGGGGAAATAATAAATAGTACTACCCCGATAATAGGAATAAAGTACCCTAAGGAGGTCCAAGAGGTTTTACGCCCAATATAGGGGCATGAACATTACTAGATACACAATACAGACATAGGGGTGATACAATATGCGGAATGGGCACAGAAATTACATGCATAGGCAAATTCAGCCTACGTGCAGCCCGAACATAACATAGGATCGCAAGGCATTTATATAACGGTCCACGACAGGGCGGCAAGCGGCATCGCGCCGAATGGTGATATGCACTGAAGGCCACGACCGCTTCCAGCCGACTAGCTTCATTCCCGCCACATAAGGCAATCATTATACTGACAAATAGACGCCGTAGGCAATAGAATACAAGGGCAGATAAATATAATGTCCCTTAATTAATAATACACCCCCCATTTTTTAGGTACGGCCACATTATAAAACACATGGCTGTCACGGACACTGTAGCGCCGAAAAAGGCCCCACCATAAGGGCGTAGATAGTAAATGAATGCGCATAGCAGTGCAGACGCGCATATTATACACATATCTATGGATAGAGGCTAAGGCTGCCCACAAAACAGTTAGGCAGGCCACAGAGCGCTAAGCGCATAGAGTTTGCATAAATGTGACAGCAGACATGTTTTGGCAGGGCGCAGAGTGCACCCCCAATGATATATCCTTAACAAAATAGGAGCGAACATGGACGATAAAACCTATACACTGTAGGGCAAACAGTGGAGAAGCGCGAGGACGCTGACCACTATTATAATATAATACGGTGATAATAAGGGATGATAATTTCACAGCGGCACTAAACAAGTGATTACGGTAGTCGCTATTCGCCACGACGCACCGTTCGGGAGCACAGACGCCCAATGAGCGCGTATTTGAATAGCGCCAATAAGCAGAGAAAACGCGCTGTGACCAGGTGAGGACGGTCAATAGGAGAAAACTTATCATGACCAAGTGAGAACGGTCGACAGGAGAAAGGCACAAAATAATATATTACGAAGAGTTCCCAAAGACACCAAACAGGCAGAGATCCACACCAAACATCTTCATCACACTCCCATCATACACAACACACACCCACACAATCGTTGCAGGGCGCTCATGCGTTTGAAAGAAGGAGGGTTCTGTTGCATCCCGCACTACACAGTTCTCACCTGAGTAATGGAGGTGATCGGGAAATAAAGAAGGAACGCTTGATACATCTATATGTAAATATAGGTGATGGCCATGAGTATACTAACAAATATTTTAAGTAATGCTTCCCGCATGGCAAACCTATAAGAGTATGTCACCTATACAAACCCATTTCCTTACTTGAGTGGCACCTATGCACTCAAATCCAGCGATACGCATGCTAATCCCACCCACACACACTCAGGGTTGTAGTTATATTATACCAGCATGCCACATTCGAATTTTCATTACCCGAGGAAAACCCAACCCCATCCAGTAAATTAAAAATTATCCTCACAGCATTAAGGGCTCAAGGCCAAAATAACGAAGCCAACAATGCTGCACCATCCCTAACCTACGCGATATACCCTCCTAACAAATAACACACCCTCGGACCACACTAAATATATACCTTGGATAAACCCACAACCCCACTAACATGTCTCTGTTACAAACGAAATATCAGCGTGGGTAACCCGATTGAGCTAATGATGTGCGAAAGCAGCCTAAGCATTTATTAAAGTGTCCTGCAATCACACAAATACACAATAATTACATTAATAAATTGACTACACTCTTAATTACACATTAATTGTACAAAAAATACACTCCCTCCAGAATATATATAAATAGAGGATCTGAGTACACACAGGTAAGGACATGTAAAATGACAATTATATGGCACAGGAGAACAGAGTCGAAGATGGCACTGACAGATCGGACTGAGCTTCACGGACGTTCAAAAAGACGCCAGATCCGGCGGCGGTGACGTAACGTGGGCAAACATTGAGATCTCGGCAGGAATAGCTTGCCTGCCGTATCGGATAAGATTACACCCTCTATGCGTTACAGTCAATGAAGCCAGACCTGTAGGGGAGGATTTTACCGGCCGATAGGAGGCTTAGCGCCTCAATGTCGGACATAAAAGACTCACCTAAAGGACGACCAATCTGACTAGACTTTTAGTTAGTCTGTATGCTAAGTCCACCCCTTGAGGCGTGAGGGGTAGTCTCCCGCTCGCAAGGGAGTGAAGCCAAAAAGTCCTGAAACTAGCGGATCCTCAGGTGAAGCGAAAGCCCTAGGCCGGATCCTAGGTGAAGATTTGAATAATGAATAATATAATGAATTTTAATGAACGAAATATGAATGACTGCGTAAGACGATAACTGGATGCCCATCCGCCATGAGCGTGACCATGAGGCCAAATCCCATCCACCACGAGCGTGACCATGAGGATATATCCAGCCCGCCATGAGCGTGAATATCGCAGCCTAAATAATATATGTTCCGTACAGCCCACAAATGTTGAGTAGCGGCTCTCGAGCCTAAATGTCGGTTAATGCGCACCGTGAGATGTAAATGGTAGGTAGCGACAACCAGAGGGGATTGGGCTCTCATAAAGGAAAATGACTGTATACGATTCCCTGGAGACACCCGATTAAATAATATACGAGGTGATCCCACCAGAGCGAATGTCTGCTTTTATAGCATTGAATAGGTATGCTTTCATTGCATCGAATACGCGCAAAAGGCCTATACACTACAAACACACACAATTAGTTATTAAGGGGGTAAGTCGACAGTTTAGTATGTAAGGAGGAAAGTGTAAAAGGACTTTGGTCTGGCGGCCCTGGAGGCTTCCGGTGTCACCAGGATTTGCAGGCACGGAACCCCCGAAAGGGAGATATTCCTCGTTTGAAACTTAGCATATAAGATATAGTTGCATATTTCGGGAGCAACTTGGATGAAAAGCAAATTTAGTAAGGCAGTTGCTGTTCCAAAGCGGTAACTGAGAAGGCGTATTTCGGCAATAGAATAAGGAACTATCTCAGCAAACTCTTTTTTCTAGACATAGATTAGTAAGTAGTTAAATTTAAGATACACAGCTACAAGGAGAACGGCAACTCGGCATTGTGAGACCTCAATGGCGTTGTAAGTCCGATAAAGCGTCGATAAAACGACGATAGAGCGTTATAAGCGTCGATAATACGACGATAGAGCGTTATAAGCGTTGATAAAGCGTCGATTCAATTATTCCGCGATGTAATATTCCGCGATGAACCGAAATGAGTGTAATTCCTGGCACTAAGTCCAGAAGAATAATAATATAGCCTATTTTAAATGGCGTGGTAGCGACCCCTAGAGTAGTAAATGTTCGGTAATCGAGCGTCGAGATAAAGGCTCAATAAAGCGTATTCCGCGTGGTAATATTCCGCGATGAACCGAGATATATGAATTTCCTGGCATTAAGACCAGATGAATAATAGTATAGCCTATTTTAAATAGCGTGGTAGTGACCCCTAGAGTTTTAAATGTTCGGTTCTCGATCGTCGAGATAAAGGGTCAATAAAGAGATCTCAAGGGCGGTAGCGCTAAAGCTAGCCGACGCCTACAAAACGACCCGCGATGCGCATAGAATATAAGTATTATATATTTGGCGAATGGCAATTCACTTACATGTCTTCTATTACAGCCAGAGCTCCAACAGGGAAGCAACAAAGGGAAACCAAATAACCATGGTCACAATGCTCAAGGGCAGCATGATTTTAATATAATAATACATTGTTATACTACACCGCCCTATAGCGGGCTACACATTTACAAATACACGAAGAAAAAGGAGAAAGGTACAGATAGCATGGTAAGACTCAGACGGCTTAGGATAAAACAGGCTAAGATAGTTTTAGAAAGAGCAATAATAAAATATATGTATTGTGCACTCAGAGACACCATATATGAATAATCATCCGCTCTCTTACAGACCACAGGCCATCCGAGAAAACGATAATCCATATATACACCAATACATTTATTTACAGGTGGAGACAATTGTATTGTACATACCCGTTGTAAATATACCTCCCAAACACACAAATACTCTACGCTATTTAAATGTCACAAACACATACACTTTTCGTCGGTTTAAGTTGCACCCTTAAAAGTGACAGCGCAGCGGCCAACGGTGGACAGTACTCGTGGGATACTGAACATCGCTGAACGCAGAAATACACATTACACGCAAATAAAGCGTGACTTCGGAATCTATGGGCGGCACAAAGATTGTAAGGGCCGAACCTTCGATGCCAGGGTGGAATTCCCAACCCACGGTGGGAAAACCACTAGGTTATAAATTAAATAAAAATGGAACAGCGGACTAGCAAATAAACTATAATTGGATAACGGCCGAATAGCATATAAGTATAGTATAAATAGTAGTGGGCATAAACAAAAAGTGTGGCGAAGAAGCCAAGTAAAGGGCTCCACCGGAGAATTGTATGATATTATGGATCCCAGGTTATACTTATATTTTGAAGTACTGCGGATATTGTTATTATTATTAGCATTATATTCGATATTATTGTTATCATTATTATCATTGTCAATATTACTAGCAGCTGACTATTGGTACTTTGTTGAAATGTTATTACACTTCTACACCAGATCTCACATCGAATGATGGAATGCCTGTACACACACACTGATTACACTTGTTTTTCTCTTCTTTCCTTCTTTTAAAGATAATTTGTAAAGGTGTCCTATTTCTCCCTACACAATAAACTCATTGTTATACATACCCTTAAATTAACACCCCGGGGCACCTGTTTTTTTTTATCATCACTCTTTCATGCATTTACACTTTGTTGGTACACCAGATGCACGTAGAAAGCAAGGTTTTCATCCAGTTGCACTGACAGCACAAATGATTATTCAAAAGATGTTTTGTTTTCCTTTATACGTGAACATCGAAAGATAACTATGAGCGTATATAACTATAACATTGACTTAGAATGGTTTAAGGCCTATATATTTTTGTTACCTATGAATGCTCATCAATTTTATATGACTTTCATATCAAACATTGTTCCATCCCTATAACCCACCCTTCTCTGAGACCACACTACCCTGCGACACACTGAGAGAACACACACGACCACACCAAACCCTTCACCCACACGCCGAGAAGAAGAGGAGGTAAAGGAAGAAGAGGAGGACCAGGAAGAAGAGGAAGAGAGAACTACCCTTATCTCTCAGTCCAGCTCGTGAGGACCCGAGCTCAAATAGGGCAACCTGTTGTTAAGGCCCAAGGGATCCTACACCCTTAGGACCTTACACCCCCCAAGAGAGATATAGGCATACACCCCTGGATCTGCAGACGGCTATACAACTACTCATACATCCTTCAACTATCAATCCAATTAACACATCTACAATCTGCCCAACATCGTACACCCCTTTCACCCCCATAAAACATCCCCCAGGCTAAATCAAGGGCCTCAACACTACATTTCTTCAAACACCAAGCCGACACAGTTACCACAACTATTGACCAACGCTTGCTTCACCTTCACAACAAACACACAATGAGCTAGCTGCAACTCGGCCCCAATTGAGTAATGCTGAAACAGCGACGGAAAACGTTTATAAGGACCGACGTCAGAGGACCGAATATCTGTTGGTGCCGAAGGACTTGTTCGACTGTGTGGCGACGTCCTACCAGAGGTGAGTGTGTCTCAGAGTCCTGTACTCACAAAGTTATAATCTCCTTCCCAATTTGACACCTATAATCTGATTGTATTTCTTACGTTGTTCTACACAGTTCCTAATAAGAGGAACGCATTCAAACACGCTGGTATCAATAAACTAGCAACTACATTTACCACAGATCATCGCAGACAATTATTATTACACTTTGTTTTACCTCTTGCTTCCCTACCTGACCCATTGAACAGCCAGTGTCCTTTATTTATAAAACCACTGCGTAAGCAAGTAGCTACAAACATTACCATAGCATTGAAGTGTTTAGGAGCACGCCTACCGAGAGTAACGTTGCGCGTTCAGCAATAAGTGAACTGCTCACACATAATATATGATCTAGAAGCTATTAGCTCCACTTGGACAGCGCATCCCTTGAATCACGACCCTGATAGCCTAGAGCTTACCCCCAATCGTTCTAACACCTTCACATACACGCACACATTCGGAGTTCCGCACCTTTGTGGAAACTCACCCCATTTGGACAATTCACTCTAAATTCAACCATTTACACCCTTGTTCGTGCAACCCTCACTTCAGGACAGAACAATACAATACAGATCAGAGTGGTTTCGTGCACGAAATGAAAGCGAAAAGGACGATATCGTTTGATGGTGAGAAACACACAGAAACATTTGTTCAATCAGTTCATGCACTCACCCATTCGTACACAATTATGCCTACAATTAGTATGGCCGGTACACTTTTCCCAAAATTCATTGTACTACAGGAGGCAACTGGAACTTTCGGCCCGAGGATTTCCAAAGAAATGTCTCATGACAGAAATATAATTATAACAGCCACAAAATCAGGAAAATGGGGGTAAAGGAATTAAAATATTGGTTTAAAGAATCCTTGTTCCCATTTGCGGAAGAGAAGTGTTTGTGACTATTAAATTTCTGGACTACTTACAGTGATGTCTTGAAGACATTCCTTCAGGCAACGGTATAGAAATACTCCAGATTCCTCCCGGAACTACAGAGGAAATAAGCCCTTGGATAAGGTTTTCTTCCGGCAATGGAAAGCTTTGTATCGCCGTTTAACCTTTTCGCTGCTGAATTGTTACAGTGTTAGCGCACCCTCTGTGCTGGATTCTTTTAGGCAACCACTTTCACACAGAAATTCACCAATTTGAACATAAAATACAAGTGGTAACTGAAAATAATTTAAAGTAATTTACTCACCAGGGTGTTCATAAAGTATTGGCCACGGTTGATGTTTGGGATCCAGGGTTCGATTCCACATGAGTTGGTGAAATTTTGTCCAGTAGAAAAAAAATTAAAATTTTAATTTACACCGTAGACTATGCTCACTAAATGCACGCACTATATACATCCCATACACACACACTTCCTAACAGAAACATTAAATTAAACACACGATATCACTAAATAAACACCCGAATCCAATATTACCTCAAACAGAAATATCTAAAATAATTCTAACACATACATTATCCTATACCTAAACTTTCGCGAAAATAAAATAAAATAAAAGCCTGCCTTCAACTAAATAGGCTATACAATTTATCTATACTTATAATTGAACACTAAATATGTGCAACGATAAAGTTTACGCTTCTAAACATTCTAATAATTGGTATCAAGCCATTTCCTGAGCCTGGAATGCTAACTGGGTGGCTTAGCGTCAACAGTCTGTTTATGAAACTTGTTTGTTTCGTCCGCTACCTTTGTCAACACCTCTTCATGGACAAATAACTCGAAATAATCTATTTCGTGTGATTCAGGGGTCAAATTAGTATTTGACATACCCGGGTTTGGCACTTGGAATGCATGCACGTTTGGCGCGAACTCGTCCTCGGACCACGTGGGTAGGCCTAGGTCAGGTTCATTTCTTCCCCTCTCTATCGGAATATCTTCAACATTATCACTATCACTGTCACTTCCAAACAGTTCCCTAATATCCCCATCGTAACTTCCACATCAGACTCAATCTCCTCTAAAAGCGTAAGGATTTGCTCCGGACACATAATGCGCGCGCTAGATGCAGCCATTACTCATACACGATGTTTATAACTGTGTGACGAAAGAAAAACATATTTCCCGCAACGTTACAAGTGTGTATTTAAGGAACTAAGTGGTTGAAACTGTAGCTAACAGATGGCGTAAGAATACACAACATTTAAAAAGCATATCGAGTATACTCGATCGCAGCACTGATGGCACAAAGTTCTGATCGAGTATACTCGATCGCAGCACTGACGGACCGCTTGAGGCAGATCGAGTATACTCGACCGCAGCAGTGAAGCGGTTAACAGACATAGTATCGGTTTGTGAAGACGTTCAGTTTGATGTATATCAGAGAAACAGTGTACTGAAAATGCATTCTTTTATTCATTTACAATTTTCTTCCCCACGGTTCAAGGACATGGTTGAATATTCGCGGTTCGCAACCAATTACAAAACACAGAGGCCTCCCGAGTTCGAAGTGCTTGCGAAATATTGGCTTCAAATAAGTAAGGAAAACTGTGAAGAACATTGTGGCCTCAAAGTGCATATTCGATGTGGTTGGTGCCAAATATTGTTTTATCCCTCTGTTGGGGGTGGGATAAACAGGGTATTGTAGATGTATTAATTTAAGGGATGTTTCCGAAAAAGGGTAGTTTCCCGTAATTGGGGGAGACTACTAGTGTAGTGTGTTGGTGTGAGGATGTGATCTGTTGGGGGTATTCCTACAGGGTGCGTTTACCTGTTATGGGATGAACATCTAAGAGTGAGCTAATAACTCAGCCTGCCAATTAAATAGAGCGAGCGTTTAGCGAGCTCACGTGCAGGGTCGACAACTTGACACGCTGCCGTCTGGCTGCTTGCTCGAATACAATAGGATTCCTGACGGCGCAGTTCCTGGCCTTCACGGTCAGGGGCAATTAGGACTAAGGTCAGGTCGGGCGTAAGGATGTAAAACAGGGTTTAATGAGTAATAATGTGTGTGTTTACTAACCAAGTATTTATTGGTCAGTAGCGGTGATGTACTGTCCCTTTTAGGGGCTGGACAGGTATAAAGTAAAGTACAAGGTGTAAAATACAAAACTGTTCTGGGTAGGTGTTACAATGATTAGGAATCTGAGCACGCGGCTAGTTCTCACCTGGTGAAGAGCTGGAACGGACCTCGGAGGAGCAGAGCCGCTGGCCACGAACAGTTAATGGGGCTCTTCTGGGTCTAGCTTTTAAGGCCTTCCCCCACTGCTCGGTCAGCGTTTCCTCACCATCGCTGCTCCAGTTAGTGTGTTTATGTGTGTATTATGTAAGCGCGGCTGTCAGCAGTATTGCTGGGCCAATTGCGTTGAAGAAGTATGTGAGGCTTATGGCATGCCTATGAGGGTGGTTTTGATGCAAGATGGAGGGGTGGGTCTTAGGGGTACTGCCCCTGGTCTGTACAAGACCTCCTCGGCCTTTGTTCGCGGCCTCGCGAACGGGAAATAGAGTAGGCGTGTCGGCGTAGTGATCCTCCTTCTTCTTCTTCTTATTCTTCTTCCTGTCCCTCTTCTTCTTCTTCTTCTTCTTCTTCGGTGTCGTGTGGATGTGTAGATGTCGTGTTGTCCTTCTGGTGATGTGAGTTTAGCGTGTGCTCAGAGAGGGTGGGTTTTGAGTATGGAACATGTTTATGCTTTACATATGTGTAGAATCAATCATAAAAATTTGTTACATGGAGATTAAAAATACATATCTTGAATACATAGTGTGGGAAATTGTTATTTTGCATTGTCACAGAAGGGAAAAAACATCGGTTTTGGCTGTGATGCTGCCCTGAAGCAGGATGAAAAAAAATGCCTTCTGCGTTTACACTTGGTATGACACCAAAATATAATGTATGAAAGAGTGAAGAAGAAAGAAAAATAGGCGCTCTGGGGTGTAATTTTAAGGGTGTATATTAAAATGAGTTTATTGTGTTGGGGTAAATAGAACGCCTTTACAAATTATCGTTATTAGGAAGAAAGGAAAGAAAAACAAGTATATTGGCTGTTTACAGTGTGGCATTGTGATAAGTGCAAAATAGAATACAAAATAAAATACAAAATAAAATACAAAAATAAAATACAAAAATAAAATACACTTAAAATACAAAATGTAATAAAATCTAATAATATCTTTCTCTAGAGTTCCTTTTGTGCGGCCATTCTTCCGCGTCTTCCTCTCTTATGCCGGCTAACCCTTATTCTCTATACCTGATCTGCTTTCCTTTTACTCGACCTTTCCGGATCGTGGTTTAGCGGTCAAATCTCTAGTACCTGTTTACCTTGTCCTAGTGAATTTCTCCTCGTGGGCGGGAGAATTTTCACCCTGATGGCTAGGTTTGGCACTGACAAAATTGTACCATTCCTGGCCATCGCATGTCGCTCATTATTTAAGCGTCGGTGTGATTTGTGCCAGTGGCGTTCAGCGTCCCACGACCGCTGTCTGCTTCTGAGCACCGTTGCCGTCACCTTATTGGCGCGACTGAAGAACGACAGATAGTGTATTTGTATGTGAGTGATACTATAGGAGTATAGTGTTTTTTTGATGTGTTAGGAAATATATTTACAATGGTTATATGTACAATTTCTGCTTCAACTGGAAAGAATGGTTAATTATGAATTTATTTGGCAATGGATGCCTTGCTGTTGCTTCCTTGGTCGTCTGAAATGGAATTCAATGTTATCATACATGTATATGCATATTATATATTTTATACCTATTTAGTGCACATAAAATATATATTCTACCTTGGCGCCACTTAACCTATCTTAGTCTAAGCCGGCTGGATCTTACCATGTTATCTGTACTGCTCTCTCCTTCTTCAGTGTATTTGTACATGTGTAGCCCGCTGTAGGGCAGTGTAGTGTAACAAGTGTGTTGTTACGGGGAAATTAAGCTGCCTTTGCGCATTGCCATTACCTGTGACTGTGGTTTTTGATGATCTCTGCCGTAGCGATGGAGCTCAAATCTGTAATATAAAGTACATTGGTAATATGCCCTTGGCCAAATGTGTTAACGCGCGCACATGTCGCGCAGCGCTGTTTTAAGGGTCGGCTTGGTTGGTGCCACCGCCCTTGAGACCTCTTCGGCCGTCTCGCGTAGTGCGTTCGCATAGTACCCTCAATTAAATCTATATGGTTTCGGTCTTAACCTATACGGTGCCGAACGCCCTGTCGATAAGGAAAAGTGCTTAACCTAGATTATATTAATTAATGCTAAAAAAAAGTTTGTATATACATGCCGAAATAGTCCTTAACCTAATGCCGAAATATGTTGTAGCTACTGTTTTAGAACAGTGCTTGTTAAATTTGCTTAAATCTAAACTAGAATTTTGATCGGCGCGATCGCCTGAGGTATGTCGCCACCCTCAGGGCACCAAACGTGCATGTTTTGGAAACACCGGTTGCTTCCAAAACTGCGAGGTTAAAAACCCTTTTGCATTCCGCGCCCTTAATGCTAATTGTCGACTTCCCCCCTTAATAACTAATATAGGCCTGTGAGACTGCGTTACTAGGGAGCAAACGCTTCGCGCGGATATCCTTTTCATTGGTATTTATATATGCTTATATTGGCATTATTCGCCATTTTATATTTATTAATCGGTGGCCCAGGCCGCTGTGAGGGCTCGCCGCATTCCTCATTTACATCTCTGGCCGCTCGCTGCGTTACCATTTAAGCTCTGGAGACTCGCTGTCATCCATTTATGTGGGCACGGGACATCGTTCGGGAAAAATCATCCGATAAAATAATATCATCCGGGAATTTAGCGTCCGGGAATCCTCTTCGCCCCATGTCCGGATGAGGTCTTGCGTGGCCAAGGGTTGTCCCGCTGCACCCTTGGCGCACTATCTTCACTTCACGCGAATGGAAGACTCGTTACCCGCCTTAGGAACGCTACCTATGTGACACACTAACTAAGAGTCTAGTCCAAGTTGGTCGTCTCTAGGGTCGTCTCCTGAGTCTAATACTGAGCTGGCTAATTCTCCTACTAGACGTCAAAAGTCTCCCCTGCAGGTCTGGCTTCGACGACCACAGTGCATAATGGGTGTAAGTTTCTTCATCCCAGGGACAGGCTAGGTCTCCCAGGATTCCGAAGTTTGCCCGCACTGAGTCATCGGCGCTTCGACCTTACGTCCATCTGTCATTAGTCTGGGTAAGGATCCGTTGCCGTTTTTTCCGGCTCTGCCCCTCTGTGGAGCTGCTGATCCCCATCCGTTTACCTTCTCGTCACCATCTAGTGTGACTTCAGATTCCTTTGAAAATAAGTGTGGTATAGTATATTGTAGTGTTTAGTGTGATTGATTTAAATTTTAGTGTCCTGGGGTTGTAGAATCTTCGAAATGCAGTGACTACTTTAGGCCTCTCATTGCCGTATCGGATTTCCAGCGTTGATGCCTCGGTACTTTCCTGGAGGTATTAGTAAGTTTATAGGGTGTTTGGTCCCTTGTTATTAGGATCCGGGGGTGTTATTTGCTGAGTGGGGTTAAAGCGTGGTGGGAGAGGGTTGTGCATCGCTGGACTCCATGTTTATGGTGGCCGGGAGCCGATGATGCTGTTAGGATGTATTTACTGTGAGTGGATGGGGTGGGTTTTTCCCAGGTGTCCAAAATTGCAAATATCATGCAGGTGTGATAGTAATACAACCCCTGGTGTGTGGGTGGGATATCTCATGCAGTGAGATGGATATGAAGCGTGTCTGCTCTCATTTAAGGATAAGGCGTGTGCTAGGATACAACAAGTTTATGTCCCTTGCATGCGGGAATATTTAATAAAATATTGTTAGTATCAGTATGGCCTCATCTCTCTATATTGAGATGTGCATCGCCGCTTAATATTTGTTTCCGAATCACCTCTAATACTCAGGTGTAGGCGTTCGGGTCCAAGGTGTAGCAAACCTTAATTTATGAAAAGCATGAAGTCTATCAACCCCTCTGTATATTTTGCAATGTAGTGTAGGTGTTTTTATGTATCTGTATGTCTGGTTTGGATAGTGTTGTAGGTAATGGGGTGTGTAGGAGGAAGGGTATGGGGATGGTAGTCCTTAGCTTGTACTATGGCCATCCTGATGGCATTATCCACCTCTACTCCTATTGTAGTGTGTCATCCTCTCTTGGTCGTTATGCGTTGTCCTCCCGCACTTTGGGATCTACGCTGGCTGGATTGAGATGCCATATAGCACCTAGTGTCTCCTAAAATACTAGTCTGTGGAGTGCCCGTGGGTCTGTGATACCTACGTCGTGTAAAAATGTTTGTGTCTGTGGGCACAGCCCTCTGGCTGCCCTTATGATGTTCAAGTGTGGTGACGCTGTGTCGTTCACTGCCTTATCTGGTCCCCTGTCCATAATGTGGGAGGGGGTAGCATGTGGCTGCGAATATAAATCGGCGTAGCATAGTTGCCTGTAGCGGTTTTAGGAGAAAAAAACAACTAAGAAAATAAATTATTGGGGGGGGGGTATGTTCCTCCATGGAATCTGTCTGTATCCGCCCTTAGTTAGTTTGTATGTTCGCGTGTAATTGCCTGTCTGCCCCTAAGTGCTGGACGCATGTGGGAGGGAAGCGGCCGTGGCTGTAATTAGTGAGCTCTTGTATGTATGGAGCTGCCTGCTGCTAACTCCTGCCGGCGCGTGTTCTGTTATCTGAGAGAGCTTATCTTGTCCCGCGTGGCTACCTGTCACGCGCCGTGTACTGTCTGTTATCACCTTTGTAAACATGTGCCAGTCCTGTCACTGGTAGGCGTAAAATAGCCTGTCTTCCCAGATCAATCCAGTCTACAATATTTGTGTAATATTGGATGCGAAGCCTAATGTAATGCCGCTCCCACTTACTGTATCAACATTTGTGTTGTCACTGTATACCTTAACTGTTATTGTTTTTATGTTAGTGTCATCATGTCTGTATGTCATTGTCACGTCCTGCTGCTACAAAAATTTCTTCCGTCAACAGTGTGTGGCAACACGCTGGAATTCGCTTATTTGCAGCGCAGTGCTTTTTGTATATTTGTTTAGTGTCCTTGTGTACGGAAAGTCTTCAATGATATGCAGGAAGGCTAACAAAACGTGACTTCCGCCACTGTCCGTGTGTCGACATTTGTTTGCATTCTAGAAAGGCCAACGTGTTAACTTGTCACTTTTTTCGCTCTCAAGCTTGTTTGGGAATTTGTTTCCGTGATTACTTCCCCTTTGTGCCTTGTTCTATTATCTTATGTCCGGGGTAATCTATCTGCCACTTGTATTGGATTGCCATGATTTTTGGCCGTAGAGATGTGGTGTTACCTAATTTGTGTGAGCGTTTGTCTGTGCCCGTGGCGTCCCCTGTACTCAGATTTCGGGCGCTATGGTCCAAAAGAGTATTTTGTGGTCTCCGTAGAGGCATCGTGTTCCCGGTACGTCCCCTATAGGTAGTCCAGGGGTCGCTAATGCCCTAAGTAGGTTGCTATAGCGAATACCTTGGAACGGGCCTACGCCCCTGTAAGTATGACCCATGTATGTCGTCTGTGTGAATTTTGGTTAACCCTGGTCTTAATTTGTGGGCGTAGTGTTGTTTTGAATCCCTAGTGAATGATTCTCTGTCGATCGTAATACTGTGATGTCTGTGAGTGCCTTCAGCCGACCAGTGTGTCACGTATTCGCGCTGAGCATGCAAAGTGTTGGGTTATTTCATGTGATAACGGCGCTGCCGGGACCGTATTTCCTGTCCCGCAGTTAACATTTGAAGTGTACAGCACTTATGTTGCGACCTTGTCATAAATGGTGTGAGTGTCTCTAAAATATATTTTCACGAGGCCCTACGTTTCCTAATAATGATCGTGCCTTATCTTTAGGCCTTACTATCGTGATGACCCTATCTGTGTCAGTGTCTCTGCCTGTGTAAATTATGTGTTTGTACATGTATTCCCCGTATGTAAAAGAACCTTCCCGTGTTCATGCTTGTGTGGCTCAATCATTCTTGTGCTTGTGTGTCCTGGCCCTTAGTTACCATGTCACGCCCTTGAGGCTGACTTTAGGCAGTCAGCTATTGCTGTATACTCCCGTGTCGGTGTATCTACCTTGTAAAAGAACCTCCCCGTGTTTATGTCAGTGCTGTGAGTGGAATTATTGCAATTCATATGCCATCCCTGGTGTATATTTAAGATGTGTACACAATGATAATATGCTAGTCATATACATATAATATAAACCTTCTTATGCATGCATTAATTCTTAGCTATAACTCTATGGGGCACAGTGTCTATATGGGATCCTATGGCTTTTCTATGGGATTGTGTATTCATGCTGTCTGTGCGATGCCGTCCGTGTGATTGTCTGTCCCCGTGTCCATATTCCTGGTTTAATTTTAATGTGCCTATAAATTGGCTTAGTTCTGGCCAGTTTTTGTCTAGTTGGGAGTGGATTTCCCCTGTGAATGTGTTTATCGTCGCCCGAGCGCTGTTGCCCGACGGGGTGAATACCTTCGCCCTGTTATGAGGGTACAGGCCTCCGCTTCCCATTGGAGTGCTTCTTTACCATTTTTCTGGGGTGTTTTAAGTAAAGTAAGCCTAAGCCTACGTTCACCGTAGTGCCTGTTAATAGGCGTAAGTGTGTTGGCGCCTGAAGGGCTGCGTTGGCTCCGCGCTACCCTATCAGTGTCTGTGGGGGTGTGTGTCCTCCTGTCTGCCTGGCCGCGTGGGGTGGGCGGTAAAACTTCCCTTATACCCTGTGTACTTTGTTTTGGAGGCAGGATAGTGCGTGCAGGCGTGTGTGTTACACCCTGGTGAATTGTAAGCAACCCCCCTGTATTTCTTTGCATCGGGGTTGCACATGTTCGTGTCCGCCTCCATTCTGGCGAAATCGCCCTTTGAACTGGCGGTGGGGGTCGTGTAATTGTCTGTGAGCGCCCTTCTAATGTATTGGAGGGCAGTCTAGCCGTTTTCTGGGCTATGGCCACGGCAGACTCCTTCCTTTGTGTCTGTCTATGTGTGCGTGTCCGTATGGGCTTATCGTGCCGTGGCACGTTCTCTACGTCCTCAGCCCATGAAATAGTTTCTTCCAGGTTCCTCTCTGTGTTATCGTGTGTGTTCGAGAGCCCTGGCGTCAACTCCCTCTCGTTCATTCGTTCTGAGGGGGCCGGCGTAGGCTTCGCCCCTCGGTCTGGCAAAATTGCCTCCCGGACCGAAGCTGAGGGACGTGTGTCTAAGTGAGTTTGGCCCTGTAGTGTATTGGAGGCTAGCCTGACCGATTTCTGGTCTATGGCCACGGCAGACTCCTTCCCTTGTGTGGCGGTACGTGTCGAGAGGGACATCTTCGCGAATTGCTGTGTTAGCGTATCGACGCCTATGTCCTCTCTTGGTTTCGTTGGTGGCCCTGCCGTGAACTCAAAGATGGCATTGTTGGCTTGGAGTTCACGATATTCTTCCCAAATTTGGGCGTACTGCCTATTGAGGCATATGGCCTGTTCGGCAACTTTGGTACCGCTAGTTCCTATTTGTTTATGTTCTTGGATGAGTGCCTCCCATTGCTGGAACATGACCTCGTGTCGGCAGTGTAGTTTCCAGTGTGCTTTGTTGAGTTGTGTACGGAGGGTGGGGATTTTCGCCCCTAGTCTTTCGATTCTTGGCGCTGCGGTGTGGCCGGACAAGTGCCCTTATAATTCTCATATACTGAGGGTGCAGGAGCTGCTGATACCTCCTGAGGTAGTCCTGCCTTGTCTCAAAGACCTTATGCCAGGCAATTAATTCCTGGTATTCCCCAATGTTCCTTAGCACAGCTAAACGGTATATGGGGGCCATCCTGAACTACGTGTGTGTATTTTAAAAAATGTGTGTGGCTTCTAATGTATTAAATCTGCTGATTCTTCCCAGGGGGGGGGGGTTGGCTAAAATTTCCCTTGTGTTCCCAGAGAGGAGGGAAAAAATAATGCTTTCTCTCAGAGAAAAAAATCAAATTTCGCTTGGCTGCTTTCGGTATGGATCGCTCTACCACGAGGGGTCGTTGTTTGAGTCCCTTACCCTTATTTTGCGTGGTAGCCGCGGCTCCACCAATCTGTTTTATCCCTCTGTTGGGGGTGGGATAAACAGGGTAGTGTAGATGAATTAATTTAAGGGATGTTTCCGAAAAAGGGTAGTTTCCCGTAATTGGGGAAGACTACTAGTGTAGTGTGTTGGTGTGAGGATGTGATCTGTTGGGGGTATTCCAACAGGGTGCGTTTACCTGTTAGGGGATGAACGTCTAAGAGTGAGCTAATAACTCAGCCTGCCAATTAAGTAGAGCGAGCGTTTAGCGAGCTCACGTGCAGGGTCGACATCTTGACACACTGCCGTCTGGCTGCTTGCTCGAATACAATAGGATTCCTGACGGTGCAGTTCCTGGCCTTCACGGTCAGGGGCAATTAGGACTAAGGTCAGGTCGGGCGAAAGGATGTAAAACAGGGTGTAATGAGTAATAAATCTGTGTGTTTACTGACCAAGTATTTATTGGTCAGTAGCGGTGATGTACTGTCCCTTCTAGGTGCTGGACAGGTATAAAGTAAAGTACAAGGAGTAAAATACAAAAGTGTTCTGGGTAGGTGTTATAATGATTAGGAATCTGAGCACACGGCTAGTTCTCATCTGGTGAAGAGCTGGGACAGACCTCGGAGGAGCAGAGCCGCTGGCCACGAACAGATAATGGGGCTCTTCTGGGTCTAGCTTTTAAGGCCTTCCCCCACTGCTCGGTCAGCGTTTCATCACCGTCGCTGCTCCAGTTAGTGTGTTTATGTGTGTATTATGTAAGCGTGGCTGTCAGCAGTATTGCTGGGCTTGCTTGTGTTGAAGAAGTATGTGAGGCTTATGGCATGCCTATGAGGGTGCTTTTGATGCAAGATGGAGGGGTGGGTCTTAGGGGTACTACCCCTGGGCTGTACAATATATTTCTGTTTTTAACATGCGATTAACGAACCTCATTTATGTTTCACATTCGTTCCCTATCAATGAAGTGTCCTTGGCGCGTGGCAGCCTGCCAGTTCGTTCTCGCTCTCTCCAGCACAACTGCAACTCCACTCCGCTGTGCGCCGTACGAGCCGGCACGATGCAAGGGTTGTCCAGTAGTCGCGTTGTCACACGGATTTTGTATCAAGATTACGATACCTTCCAGTTCAAAATGGCAGCTAATTTTTTGTACATCGCCAGTTTATGGTTTCCTCATCATCTCTACGAAATATCATTGTCGGTTTCGATATGACCGTATGGACAGTTCCCTTGTAAGAATGTTAGTCAAATGTTTAACCTATATATAATGTATCTTCACATGCCATACATCTATGGCATGAGACCGCCGGCTTTACTTTCCCTCCGAAGGAAGGCATACTGAGGAATTTTTAAAGTTCTTAAAAAATCCGACGACTTCAGTTGGGTTTGAACCCGCGATCTTGGGCATAGAAGCTCAGCATTCTACCAACTACGCCACCGAAGCCGCTCCACACATTAGTATATAAGAAGATATAGATCACAACGCAGACATTCATTAATACTATCGATCACAACACCTACTCCAAAAAGGTATAGGGAGAATACATGGACACAAAGAAGTAACCTATATTTTTTATTAATATTATGTAGTACTCCACAGTTCACGTTCTGCCGTGCGGGAGCATTTACAATAGTGGGGTGAGTTAGCTTAAAATTATGCCAAAATATTTCACATCTGGATTCAGATAGTACATGGATAGACAAGTCTAAAAAGCCCGGGACACAAATTATATGGCCCTCTAGCTGTGTTGGTGACGTAATCAATATGGCCGCCAAAATTTTGAGGCACGCTTCTACATTTCTGGTCATAACTCAGTTTTCATTTTCGATATCAACATATGTAGTTAGTGATTATGAATCAGGAGAAAACGCGCATTCCAACGTTTTTTTTTGTTTTTTTTTTTTCAATATTTAGGTTCACAATATAAATAAAAAAATATTTGAAATTTTATAATTTATTTTGATTTTGATTTTTTCAACGCATTTTGCTAAATAACTTGAAATCCGTTACATGTAGCTGAAAACGTGTCGTATACTTTTTGTTCATCAAGGAATTACCTTTCCAAAGGTATATATTACCACTGTTTTATCGCAAACAGTTGCTAAAATTCTGCCAAAACAATGTAGCGTTGCACGAGTCGTTATCGTAACTATGCAATTTATATAGGCCCCGAAAAGTAATAGGGCGTCTTAATAACTACTTAACTAGTAGCAAATGTGATTACTGTATTTTTATTGTATACGTAAAATAATAATAATAACAATAATAATAAAATAATACCTTCTAAGTACGTGAAAAATATAATAGTACGTAAGATTTTCACTCAGTAATACCGGTGCTAAATGTGTATTTCTTTTTCAGGCAGACGTTGTGTGAGGAAGTTCAACATGTAAAGAAGTTATTGCTTTCGTGTATGTAATAGAAATTACTCAATCATGTCAAGGAAGAGGGAACATGAATTGGTTGATGCTACAACTCACTCAGTGGTGGCTCCGTTTGTATGGGACCTGTGTTTGTTATGCCAGAAGAATTCAAAAGAACACTTAGTCATCCCAAAATATGAAGGGTATACATCATTGGCGAATAATCTTGACATTTTTGCTGAACATGGTCAGAAGTTTGGACCAGTTGAACGATGGACGTGGTCTTTCACAGACATTAGTAGCCCATGGAACAAAATATCATAAATCATTCAGAAATAAATACGATAGTGAAAAAGCGGAAAGACTATCTGCTGAAAAGAAAACAGAAAGGACGTCCTCATTGCTCAGATCAAACTCCATCTACATCAAAGTTAACAACAAGATCATAATTATTTTGTACAGGTGTAAAAAAAAGTTTGTCTGTTTTGTGATGAAGGAGAAGGTAGAGAGAAACTTGTGACGGCATCCACGCTGGGTCAATTCATCATCATGCTCTCCAGAGAATGACGTATGCTCTGAATATTTTATTTTCTGTTATGCTTAGTGCTGTTGTATCTAATCATCATCATCATCTTGTACAGTTTCCAGCCCCAGGCTGGGTCTGTTTGGAACATAAGCCTCGCACCTTAGTCCTTTCTTCCCACCACCTCTCCGCTGTCACTCTAGTCCAGTCCTCGCCTCTCTTCTTGACACATTCCTCCACTCCTTTCAGCCATCTATCTCTTGGTCTTCCCCTTGGTCGTTTCTTCTGCATCTGCATCTCATGTATCATCTTGGGAATCTTCTTCTCTTCCATTCTCTTTAAGTGTCCATACCACCTCAGTCTTGATGTCTCAATCCTACCCTGCAAGGGCTCCTCTTTCACTATTTCCCTGACCTTTTCATTCCTCACCCTGTCTCTTCTTGTTACTCCGATCCTACTTCGTAGGAACTTCATTTCACTTGCCTGTATTCTGCTTATGTCTCTTTTCTTAATTATCCACGTTTCTGATGCATAGGTCAGTATCGGGATATAGTAGCTTCTGTATAACACTTCCTTGCTTTTTTGTGGGACATCTTTATTCCACACTAAGCTCCTAATGCTTCTCAGAAATGCTTCTGCCTGTCTGCCACGTTCCGTAATCTCTTTGTCATTTCTCCCATTTTCCTCCACTATACTTCCCAAGTACTTGAGGCTTTCCACCTTCTTCAGCTGTCCACCTCCAAGTGTTATCCCACTCATTGGTCTGTCCTTTTTCCTGTTCGTTAACAGGATCTCACATTTACTGATGTTGAACTTCCATCCGTACTCTGGCACTGTTTCTTCCCAAGCCTTCAGTTGCTCCTGAATTTCCTCCTCCTTGTTTCCCCAGACCATGAGATCATCTGCAAACATCATTGCTTTCATCTTATCTTCTCCTATTGCATGTATTGTTCTATCTAATAAGTTGGGCAATTGACAATCCTGCATTATGTCCAGGTATTTCAGTTGAGACATCCGAGTCGATATTGGGACCCTCTAATAACATACGTACAGAATGCAAAAGAACATCAGGTACAGATATGGAAGCAGTGAATGCATTCTTAAAGGATCCATCAAATTTAGGAAAATCTTGAACGAGTTTTCTTCGTATTATACCCACTGCCGTCCTAGACGCATACCATCAATGAAGTCGTTAAATGCACAGGCGTCGCGTATAGCATCGCCAACATCCCCTTCGAAACTGAACATAATTTCACGTCCTGATTTATCTGCTCTCAGACCAGGTACAAATGCTAATAATTGTTCTTTGGGACGTGTTCTATTGATAGTTTTTCGTCAGTTTGTATTCCCATCTGAATCATGCGCTGAAACATTAATTTTTAGCCTACTTTTCACATTTTGCAAAAATGAGGAAAAAGTAGACTTATGCGATTGGGCAAATGTGTGTGTGTCTGTCTGTCTGTCTGTCCTTCTGTCTGTCTGTCCATCTGTCTGTATGGCTGGCTGTGTGTGTGTCCCCCTATCAACTCCTAAACGGCTGGAGCAATCGAAACAAAATTTAGTAGGAGTAAAGATCTATACCTGAATATCTCACGGCCATATTTGAAAATGATGTCAGTGCTACCAATTGCTGATAAATCGCAATTGAAATTTGAGCTCCATGTTGGATATCTTGGAAGGTATGAATGGGAGCTATTTCAAAATTGGCACACCTATAGATACTAATATTGTAGTTTAATTTCCAGGAGGCCATACATGGCAGTGTTGCCAAAATGATTGTAAGCCTGCTGATAGGTCCAATTTTTAAATGCATATCACTTCTACACTATCAATTGGAATTCAACCAAATTTCGTATGTGCTATGTGTACATAAACAGATATGACCGAGCCTATTCTTAAGAGCCTCCAGGGTTGCCAACTGTTAATAAATGCTCTCATTTTTTTTTATCCAAATACCCATATATCCGAAAGTATGCAAGCCGACAGCTTTAAACTATGCACACGTATAGTACCTGACATTCTATATTAATTTGGAGTAACTTATATACGTCAGTGCTACCAACATGATTCTAAGCCTGCTGAGAAGTCCAAATTTAAATACATGTAACTTCTATACTATCATTTGGATGTACTATGTGTACCATAACATATATGACTATGCCGATTCTTGAGTCACCAGGACTGCCAACTGTTAATAAATGCTGTCCCTATTTTTGTTACCCTGATATCAATATATCAGAAAGTATGCAAGCCTATAGCTCTAAACTTTGCACACGTATAGTACCTGGCATTCTACATTAATTTTGAGTAACTAATATAGGCCTACGCCAGTGCTGCCAACATGATTCTAAGTCTGCGGATAGGTCCAATTTTTAAATGCATTTAACTTCTATACTAACTAGTGGATTTCATTCAAAATTGACACAACAATTGATCAGATTATTTCAGATTATTCCTGACCAATACATGTATGTCATTGTTGCAGTAGCGGCTGGTGTGCACTCTTTAAAAAAACATCTAAATTTGATGCATATCTAAGCATACAAAATAACTGTCTCCTCACACTGTTACTCTATTTTGTATGCTTAGATATGCATCTAGTGGCACTTGGAGTTGGTTTTTCGACACCTCGATATTTTGCTGTTCTATGTTCCCTCCTGAATACACAATGAAGCTGTTGTCTGATTTGTTACTTTCCTAGTACTTGTAATTCGAATTCTGCATTCATGTAGGCTTTTGATTGTTCACATTTGTCGATTTTAGTTAGATTTCATTAGAAAGCTACCTATTGCAAAGGGTACCATTTCAACATCCGGAAAAAAATTGACATATCTTCGCGTTTCACATCCCACAGATCCCAAAACCACCGTCAGTTCAAAAGTTAATATATAATGTATATGTATAGGCCTACATAAAATATAACCATTCAAAATCTCGGTCGAGTTCGCTAACGGGCAAAATCGGATCAAGGGGTTGGAAATGGGGGGAAAGTGAAATATTGCTATAACTATCATAGTATGTTAAAAACTGAATCCATTCAAAGTTCGTACTATTTTTGGAATAAGGGCTAAGTGCTTATATTCGTAAGTTTGACCAAAGGGGTGGGGAAAATGGAGTTTTTAGAGAAAAGAAATCATACCTCCCTTAATAGGCACAATTTCAAAACAGTTTAAAATGGCCAATACCCCTCTAAAATTTAACAAAATTTTTGCCTGAAAGAATATTTGATATGACCCACCCTTACACCAAGGGATGAGCAAAATGGTTCAGGTATTATAAGAAGATGCTGTATGCTAAACATGTGTAACTTTCGTAGGTATACTGTACAACAAATGGCAAATTTAGTGAATTCGAAGCATTTTTCTTTGCCCGGTGAAATCTACCTCCGCTTTCAGCGTGCAGAGAGGGATTTTCTTCTTTTGTGCACGTAGCACGACTTTAAGCACGGAAAACAATATATCCAGTTGGTTAGTTCACAGCCACAAGCCCACTCATACTAACTTGCTATAACTTCATCATGGAATAAGCGATTCCTAACCTTCGCTTTTCACAGGGATGTTTGAATTAAATTCAGGTTTGGAACAGGTCTTCCCATTTCTTATTATATGGCCACCTTTTCTTGCCGAGTAAGTAAGTTGAGACGATGTAATAGTTTTTAAATCCTGAACAGTAGCCATAATAGTCCCGAATCCCACCTCGGCCGTCCTGAAAATGATTTTCGTGGTTTTCCATTTTTATCACTAGGCAAATACCAGGACGGTTCCTTTCAGGCCAACGGTCAAACTCTCTTATTTGACCCTGAATTAGACCCAAGTTTGCGGTCACCTGTCACCATCCCCAGTTGCATTTGCTGAAAAAGTGTGTTTGCCTCCCAGACACCATCCTTCCGACGGTAGAGAAATGATCCTAGCTATGTCAGTGGGTGAAGCCAATCTGGGAGGATAAACTATCAAATATGTAATAATGCACACGCACTCAAATATTCCACACTTTAGAAACACACTTGTGACACTTGCCACGTCCAAGATCAACAAGATAATAGGCTGCGTTAATCCTCCAAATTACTGGACCTTAAAAATCTGTAAATTATAAAGAAATGTAATGAAACTGAATTCACTGTTTCAACTATAGACTATATAATATCATACAGTTGGCTGTATGATTGTGGTTTTTAAATGCACATTGAAAATCAAATGGCAGTGGCGCTATTATACAAGCTGCGTAAAGACACAACCTTTCAAACCAAACTGCGGATGAAACTCTACTTGGTACAACAATTCACCAACAGATAGTGCGGTAGCTCCTGCACGCTAGCGGTCATCGCTTCTTCGTCTGTCAATCAGATGCGATAGGAGATGGAAAATAAACGGAGCATGCGCAGTACAATTCGCCAGGCAAAGATTTGGCTCCGATTCTGTTATAGTAAACACACATCCCCTCTCCCCTCTTGCCGTCCACTCTCCTGCCGTCAAACCTAACGCTGGCTACAAAGCTGCAGGTGGCGAACGGCGATATTTAATGATACCCGAGCCAGTACACAAGCAAAGTACAGTGAGGCGCAACGAATGCGGTACATTTAAATGTAAAAAAGCGGTACCCTGGACATTTGTTGACGCTTTATACTACCATAAAATCTTATATTAATTTTTATATTCGTAAAATTCAAATGTGAACGGCAATTTTTCAAGAATGGGTGTGCACTAGCTCCAGGGCGAATACCCAGAATCCGCCACTGCATTGTTGCCAACATGATTTTACGCGCTGTTAGATCCAATGTTTAACTGCATGTAACGTCCATGCTATCCATTTGACTTTAACCAAATTTTGTATTCTGTACCTTAAGAGATGCAACTAAGAATATATTCAGTCACCAGGGCTGCCAACTGTAGTTCTCTATTAGGCTACATTATGCCAGGTATACAGTATTTCGGCCTAATTAGAAATATCGATATTACCAACTTAATTTCGTCATTATTCTAGATAGATCCATATACTGAAATGTACCATTGGTTCAAGGGGTCGAATCCATGTATTATTGGTGAAAGGAAGGAAGGAAATATACAGTCTTCAGAGGAACATAGAAAGATTTTATACAAGAGGGCGAGCATAACGTTGTGTAATAAACTGGAGCCCAGGTGGCCAGGAAATGAGAACATGCATGACGCATTGATAAGGAGTCGGTCACGAATATAATTAGAACGAGTGGAACTTTCCGTCGGAGTGACTGCGAGCGTGTTTCGGAAATTGCCCTTACGTTGCAGGAAAATGGCAACCGCGCAGCAGTGCCAGAAGAAGAAAAATTAGATTTAACCCATTTGCAAGAATAAATTTAACTAAAGAAATACAGCATTGTGAATCATTTCGGAATAGAGATTTTTGTGTGGAGGAAGATGTTATAATAAATGCCCAGGAAAGAAGTGCCGACGTGGCCATACGTCATTGGGAGTTCACCGAGACCCGAGGAGGTGGGGATTAAAAATCAACTGTAACACCCACACAGCTGAAGACCAAATTTTATTTAATATCTCAGAAATGCACGATCGATTTTCATGTGCCAAGAAGTCAGTTTACGTTTAGAAAACAAGCTTTCCAGAGATATAATTTTTAAAAGTGTGCGCCCATTACTTCAAAAGTTGGTTCTGGAAAAGACAAGGATTTTATCTTTTTGTCGCCAAAGAGTATAAAAGTCCTGGCAGAGCCAAGCCAATCATGCAGTACTTACTAGACCCTGAGAGGTCGTGATACTCTGTATCAATCACCAACGTGCACCCGTAAGGAGTGGCCGAAAAATATCATCATAGTATCGCCGTGTGGAGACTTAGGAAAATCCTAATACAGGATTTAGTTCCGCCAGCATCAGTCTTACAGTGAAAAGTTCAGTATTACAGTCAAAGTAGGCTGCGAACTTAAAGAACATGCGATAGGTCTTCAAATAACAGTTCATTTAAACGACCGAAAGTATCGTAACGTTTTGAAGTACCATAATAGCGAAACAAACATTCTATCAACGTTAAAGAGCCCGATCAGGGTCGGACTAAATAAGGTCCGCATAGTATTCTGAAAAGACAGGAATTAGAGAACAGAATAATCAGAAGGGAGAATTAAATTCAAGACGTTGTTTCAAGGAAACAAACGAACTATAAAAAGCACTAAGTTACGAGGAGCATTAGATGCTAGAAAATAATAGGTCACCGATAGAGTATTTGGGAGACCGTGGACAAGACAGACTTTCGCTAGACAAACTAATAGGGTCTAGAAAGAAGCAATTTCGAGCTAATAATAATAATAGCCGATCGTCAGGAAACCGGATTTGAAGAAGTACCATTCCAGGGAGGGGTAGAGTGTTCGAGACTTTCATATTCTGGTCAGATAGGAAGCCGACATCTACTAGTTTCACCCTTGGAGACGGGGAATCGAGAAATCACGTGTGCAAGGCCTAATCAAAGCCTCAGTGATTAGAATCAGTATAGTGTAAATATATAAAATTTGTGTTAGTATAGAAATTTTTCAGTGATTTTATTGTGTATAATAGAAAAATACAGAAGTGTATTTTAAAATGCTACCAGTGTTTAAAGTATATAAGTTATATGTGTGTCAAGATATGTCAGTGTATGAAATGAATTTGAGCAAGATGGCTTAATCACAAATAGTGGGCGAAATGAAACATCGTTGGAAAGTACGGATGGGGACCGTCCGAGCATGTAAGTAACCATTTTCATTATGTTATGTGTTGGGAAGTATTTATGTACAATCCACCTGAGAATGATAAATAGGGATGTTTTTGAATAACAAATAACAGAATAAGAGCGCGATCTGAACAAATAAAAATTGTGAAATTATAAAATGATTATGTGAAATGAAGAAATCTCTTAGAGGAAATGTATGAAATAAAATATCAGTGTATTTGATAAATGTTATGAAAGCAAGCGTAATAATAATAATAATAAAAATTATATAAATGAAGATTAAGTTGAATTATATGAAAGTAGTAGCTTTTAAGCTCCTGTAAAAGTATAAAGACATGGTGTGAATACATGTTCTTAAAGTATAGCGATTATTGTCACAGGAGAGGATTAATATAAAAATTGAGATGTAGATCAAATGTTGATTTTGAATTTATCAGTTCTTTGGAAGAAGCTAGGCCTTAAAGTAATGTATAGCGCAATGTAGTGCATTAAAACAAATTGTCACGCTAGGAAGGCGTTGAATCTAAATATACTTGGTAAATTAATTATGAAGGGCAGTTGATTGCGGTAATTGAGCTATGATAAGTCCTCCATATAGTGATGTAGATCACGAGGCCATGTGTGTTGTTTTATTATAAAGGGTGCGAAATTATTGTATTATGAGCGCAGGTTATAAGGCCGAGGCCGCCCTAAGTCGCATTTATATAAGTCCTCCAGTATGGGATTGGTTCCCGAGGCAGTTGAGAGAGTCGAACCCAGACTCGTCTAGTTGTTGAAGCCCCTAAATATTCGTTGTTGTATGTGAATTACTCTTACCCACCAATGAGGATACTTCATAATTAATAAATGCCAAGGTTACGAAAGTGGTCTATGAACCTAAATAATGTTGTTAAAATGAATGAAAGAAACGCCAGGTCTGTTCAGAGAACTGTGTATAAGACATAGCTGTTTTAAAGCATGAGTGTAGCCGTCCCGTGTGGACGAGACTTGGGGTCTCCCTCCTGGACAATAAATCACGTTGAGTGTTACGGCCCGACCCCTCGCTATTGAAAGTATGGTAGGTCGGGGGACCGTCTGTTTGAAGTAATAATACACCGTGAGTGTTTAGAGTTTGTTAATGACCCGGGATTCGAACCGAGGTTCTTGTAGATGAAAGTTACCGCTTGCAAGTTCAGATCGTTGCTTTCTTATGAAATGATGGTCTTTTAAGACAAATAATAATAAATATAAATCCCTAATGAAATGGTATATTAATGTAGGATTTCACGAGTTCAGTGAAGACAATTAGATTTCGGGAGTAATCATAATTTTTGACTTTGTTCAAGTAGTCTTCTATAACTCGGGAATGCACAAGTATTTTTCCCAATCACTGTAGTGAATTTGTTAACTTTAGAGAGGTGGTAACATGAGAACATTGTGGAAAGCCCAAAAATTTAAGTAAAGGAGTAACATTGACGTTAAATAAGATTATATATTGTTTGATTATAAGAAACTCATAAAATAGATATTGAGAGGTGTAATGAATAACACCGTTTATATTGGAAAGTATCGAGCCATTGGAGCTCGTGAGTGTATTGAATTTTTGTAGGGATACTTTATGGAAGTGAAAAGAATTATAAGTTTGTTGGTTTGTAGGAAACCATGTATTTTATTATAACATTTGTTTGATGTTATGTATTCCTTGTTCACTTTGAACAAGTTAGAAGGATTGGTCAGTAGTTTATTTGTTTAATTTGTTTGTAGCGCCATATATTTGGTTAATTAAATGTTTTATAATAGGAGTTGATTTTGTTTTTATTTTGGAAGTGTATCCTCTATTTAATCCAAAATGTGTAAGTCACAGAGTGGGAGAACATACAATAACCCCGAAAATCCCGATTTGAGCATTGCTGGCATACTATGATTTGCACATTTCTTGCTAAAAGGGCACAATACGTAGATTAATCATTGGCATGAATCTTAAATTTTAAGAAAAGTAGGCTCTTTAGTTCGTCACGGAACTTCTTGTTTAAGATAAGAAAGTTTGAACACTGGTGAAGTACTGCTAGATGAGTACAAATCCTGCATGTATTGAACCAATTCCGTTATAACTGTACCATAAACAACTGCTTCAGGATTATGGTAATCTTCTCTTCGAGAACGATCAGCAGCTCTTGAACGTGTTAGAAAGCGAGTATAGCATAGTTTGTGGTATTTGGCTTCTAATGCTACCAAATCTGTTGACGATAACTTTTTTAACAGTTTTTCGTCTTATAATTGTAGAGCATGACTATGAATTTATTGTAGGCCCATACCCAGCGTGGATGCAGTCACAAGTTTCTCTCTACCTTCTCCTTCAACACAAAACAGACAAACTTTTCTTTACATCTGAACAAAATAATGATGATCTTGTTGTTAACTTTGATGTAGATGGAGTTTGATCTGAGCAATGAGGACGTCCTTTCTGGGTTTTTTTTCAGCAGACAGTCGTTCCGCTTTTTGACTATCGTATTTATTTTTGAAAGATTTATGATATTTTTTTTGCTCCATGGGCTACTAATGGCTGTGAAAGACCACGTCCATCGTTCAACTGGTCCAAACTTCTGACAATGTTTAGCAAAAATTTCAAGATTATTCGCCAATGATATATACCCTTCATATTTTGGGATGATTAAGTGTTCTTTTGAATTCATCTGGCATAACAAACACAGGTCCCATACAAACGGAGCCACCACTGAGTCAGTTGTAGCATGAACCTATTCATATTATATTTCGTATGGTACAAATGATCTACATATATATACAAATATGTACATAGCAATCAAAAATTAACATCAAGGCTCTTCAACCAGGAAAGCGCTGGAGCTGATGCTTTCATGAAATCTTCCCATTCGTCTGCAAAGCTATGCCCCTTCGCCAAGCATCGCTAGCCTACCAGATAGGTTGGCGACCTAAACAATATTAATTAAATAAAAATAATAGACGAGCGATGCCAAACTAATAGAAAATAATCTTTACCTGCAACAGAATTGCATGGATGAAACTTGCAACGGTACTCCAAAATGAAGACCAACAAGATAACTTTTTTCGTGTGTTGCTGGAGCATTTGCAAGTATTTGGGAAGAATAAATAAAATTGCAACATGAAACTGCCAGGATATAGTACCGTGTGCGGGGTTGGCAATATTCGATTTGTTCCATTATTCAATCGGATAATGGCGGACTCTACTGGATTGTTACTAGGTCAAGGGCGCGTTGGGATGTGAGTTTTCATCAAATCAAGTTAACCATAGCATAAACTCAAGTTTACAGGCAAAAACTAAAATAATAATTCCAAGATTTCCATAAGAACAACGAGAAAACCCATCCATATTTATTCGATACGGCATGATAACAATAATTATCCTGCCTAAATAGCAATTCCCATAAATGTTCGTCCTTGCTAGTCAGATAACGTTTGTTGCTGACTTACTTTTCCATTATCTGTGTTAAATTAGAGAATTAGGGAATTAATTTATAATCTGAATTCTCCTAAATTCCTACACTATTAAGAGATATTTTCAAAAAGACTGCAAGTGCAAATTGCCATCCAAATCTTCTTGTTACCCATCGGCGTCCATTTATTGTTCAAAATAAATTGCATTTCACTTCCTGAAAAATAAAGAACAACCTAGGGTTTCTTCGGGTGACGTCCCTATCTAATTCATTAAAATAAGGTATGAAACATTTTATGAAAATAACTAATCTCCTTTGATCCAACTCTAAATAAATTCAACTTATAAGTAAATTAACTACCGTTCCTAATCTAACTGCTATTTGGTTTCACAAAAAACAGCAATATCAAACAGTTCTACTAAAATTGCCATATTTGTATTTCAATCCATAGGACCCTTCTTTAATCAAATACATCTATCTTCGTTTCAAAATCTTAATTCTTGCCTTATTCCATTAATATAAATCCATCAATATCAGTCCTGGCTTAATTTTCATTTGAAGGGTCCAGGAGAAGAAGGGGAAATGTCAAATAATGTGAAATGTTCAGGAAACGAGTTTTGATGTTTCATTACTTATATGTTCTTATAATTATGTAGGCCTACGCGTCAATTTGAAACGTCATTTTCTCACGACCCTCATTGTTCTTAGCCAGACACAATAATAATACGTCGCAATGAGGCCTACCAGATCGCGCTGATATATCGATTTTACATTTTGAGTGACATTCCCCCCTTCTTCCCGTAGATCCTTCATTTATATTCATGAAATTGTATTTGTAAAAATAGTTATTCCTGTTCTTTAACAACTTATTATTTTTCTTAATTTGTTTACAATACCGGTACATCAGCTGCTTTCCGATGCCTCCATTATTCTACTTTCAGCCATACAATTCTTATCACATGTTTATATTACATCAGCTGTCCAACTTTCAGATTTAATTTCATTCTAATGCATGACAACAATATACTGCAGTACAGTACCGGTAGATGACCCGTAATTACTTATATGAAACACTATTTTTCAAATAACAACAATCCTTCCTTAATGCAATATTCTCAACAATTCCTACAATCACAATCCAAGTAACGTCCTTTATTCAATACCGTAGCACAATATAACTTAATCGAATGAATCTTTCCAATAGTACATACAACATTGCTAACTTTACCATAACATTTCACTTCATCACAATTCTGTTCTACATCCATAATGATTGGCGTAGTTTTATCTATTACTTCAACATTTATAATACCGGTACTTGTGCTTTCTCATATTTTAACATACGTGCTTCTTTCAAGAAGTGTAGTATTTAACTACGTCTCTTCCGCCTCGGCAGTTAATATCCGTGTCAGAGTTTTAAATCATGGTTTGCGGTGTTCATTGAACATTGCACCATTACATATAACATGGCATAACCTACGAATTCGATCGTATTTTCTCCATACATTTTAGGGGCAGATGACCTCGCTGTTCCACCCATTGAAACCTCAATAACTAACTCCATACATTAGCAACAATTCAACGTACTCTTCACAGGAATACATCGTGAGTGAATGAATAAGTGTGGTGATGCGACCTGGTAGGTGTGGATTAATATTGTGTGCCGGAACCCATTAAAATGGACCACGGTCTGTCGTTAAAAAATATGCATAATGCTGGATTTGAAGCACTATATTACCGTTTCGCAAACACCTCGTCTGACCGGCCGTTATCCGGCTCAGTCACAAAGACATCAAACATGATACACGCTAGACGTTTACTACTTAACTATGACCGTTCCACCTCGAACGTTAATACCCATGTCAAAGTCTACAATCATGATTTACAGTGTTCATTTATCTTTCTACCATTATTAGGCTTACAGATCCCGTGACATAACGAGCTGCGTGAATTTTTCGCGAGCCGAGGAAGATGTTCAGACCAAGACCAACTACAATCCTCAGACCTTAATGTAGAAAAAACATGGCGGCGACGGTTGCCCTACCAATAGCTAAGATCATGTCATCGGGCTTGTCACAGTTCGTGTAAATTATTATTTTTACTCACCTAATATCATAAAAGATATCACAAGACGAGACTAGGTTCCGAAGAAATATGCATCAATAATTTAGACTTACCTGAATTAATTTATCTATATAGTGCTGGCCTCGAATTATAGGTTTCTTCGTCTTCACCCAAGGGGCAGCTACAATAGTCTCACTGTTTCTGTGGTTGAATAAGACGCTTTTTGGCGAGTTATCACGATTTGTATTTTAAGTTCAGTAATTATAGATTAATATTATTAGCAAAAAATCAAACAGATTCTGAAGTAGGAGAGAAGAAAGTACCCGGTTACTGAAGTGCTGTCCCAGCAGATGCAAAGTATTTGTGTACACAATCGGAATGGGAATAGTTGCCTGAAATAATCGAACCAACACCATAGAGATACAATTCAATTAAGACCTCTCGTGGAATTATCTAAAATCTCGGGTAAATCATCACACCGAATTAGTTGATTAAAATATGCAAAGAAGTCGTCGTGTGGATATCAGAACATAATTATGGAGAATAATACACACAAGGAACACGATAATATGTTACCATCTAACCTATTAAACATTCGCTGTTACCGTTTGGAATAGTTGTACGCTGGAAATAGTTGATTTAGTAAAGTACTATAGGTTGGAAAGCACCATCTCCCTCTTACGGAATTATCGCGGCACACCATCTCGCAATATAAGAACATAATTGGCAAGGTACTCACAACACTTTATTACACATATGATAATAAAAATAACTTGCAAGCTGTAAGAATCACAAAAGTATGAATAATGACGGAACACAATGAGTTCACTGTTAGGCACAGGGGGAACATCTTCCTTAACCAATAAAAAACTTCACTGTATTATTTGGCGTGTATAAAAGGCAGTTTAGAACATCTGCCAGACTAGTAAGGATTTACGGAGGCACATATTGCTGAGCGTTCAAGATAACGTCAATGGTTTGGTCTAGCCGTAGATGCTCATTGCGTTTTCCCTTTACGTAGGCCTACTTAAGTTCGGCACTAATGAAGTGTACTAAGCTATTGAAGAACTGTTCAAAATAACAAAACTAGCAATTGGATAACAACAGGGATTATAAATTCATGTCAAAGAAAGAAATTTCTACACAAATTATATAAACAATACCACACAACACCTGAATTCAATTTATACTACAAAAAATACACTAGCATATTAAATAAGGTAATAAGACTAACAAAGAAAATGCATAATGATAATTTTATTTCCCAATCATCTAATAAAAACAGGGCTATGTGGTCCGTGATAAAGAAAGAAACTGGAAAATCTGCTAAAATACAAAGGAACATTACACTGACCAGAAATAATAAAGTGATTAATAATCCAGAGGAAATAGAAAACACTTTTAATGACTATTTTCTGGAAATTCCACAAAAATTAATAAATAAATCACAGGTAAATACACTAAATTCTAATAATAAAATAAATAAATGCAGTGATTCTTTATTTATAAATCATGTCACAAGTGAAGAGGTAAGAATAGTTATAAAAGAGCTAAAAAATAAATTCTGTGCTGGCATTGATGGCATCCCTGATGCAATTTTAAAGAAATGTGCAGAAAATATAATAAATCCACTTACGCACTTAATAAACAGTTCAATTCTCTCAGGAACTTACCCGGATATCTTTAAGTTATCAAAAGTAATTCAGTGCACAAAAACGGTTCAAAAGATGAATTAGATAACTATCGTCCTATTACCTTACCAACTGGTATTGCAAAAATTGTGGAAAAAATTATGTATAAGAGACTGATAAGTTTCATAGAAAAAAATAAAATATTATCAAACTCACAACATGGATTTAGAATGGAAAAATCTACACAGACAGCAATTTACGAATGTAGTAATAGTATACTGAAATTAATTGACAATAAGGAACATGTAACTGGCCTATTCTTGGATTTATCGAAAGCATTTGATGTTGTTGACCATAAAATCCTCCTTACCAAACTAAATCAATATGGTGTTAGAGGTCTAGCTAATAAATGGATAGAGTCTTACTTAACAAGGCGTAAACAAATAGTAAGCTTGAGACAAAAGGATGATGGAACCAAATTACTTAATGAAACATTGTCCAATGAGGGAATTATTGAATTTGGAGTACCCCAGGGATCGGTTTTGGGCCCACTACTCTTTCTTCTATATATCAATGATATAACACAGAACGTTCATTCACATAAGGAAATTTTGTTTGCGGACGATACAACAATCGTAATAAAAGGTGAAACTAAACAGGTCATACAGCAGTCTGCTGACTCCGTTACAGGAGAGTTAACCAAATGGTCACAAGATAATCGCCTCATAATAAACTATAAAAAGACAGTATGTCTAAATTTCCACACTATACAGAATAGGAATCCTGCGATGCCCAATATAACATTAAATGGTCATCAAATAGAAAATAAATCAGAAACAAAGTTCTTAGGACTATGGATACAACAAGACTTGAAATGGAATAAACATATACAATATCTGAATACTAAACTGAACTCGATGTGCTTTGCGTTACGTATTTTGAAAACCTGCACTAGCATGCGCACATTAAGAAATACTTATTTTGCTTATTTCCATTCATACTTAAGATATGGGATCATATTTTGGGGTATGTCGCCAGATGTACTAAGCACGTTTAGGATACAAAAGAGGGCGATTAGAATTATGGCAAATGTAAACTCTAGAGAATCCTGTAGACCTCTGTTTAAAGATTTAAACATTCTCCCACTGCCCTGCATATATATCTTTGAAAGTATTATGTTTTGTAAAAAGAATTTAATGAATAAAGATGTTTTTCTTAAAACAAACAATGATGTTCATAGGCATAACACAAGACAAAATCAAAACATTCATATTTCACACACACACACAAGCATATATCAAAAATTAACTTTTCACACTGGAGTTAAATTATACAATAAACTACCCCAGTATATAAAACTGGCCCCAAAAATAAAAACCTTTGATAGAATGTTGAAAGCTTATCTGCAGTGCCATTGTTTTTACTCAGTAGTTGAATATTTTAGCGTATAGGAGTGATGGAATCTATAACTATATTTTACTTTTTTAATTTAATTTTAATACCTAGCTGTATGTTGTTGTATTTATAGAATTAAGTTTTCATATTATGATAATAGAGTGAGGTGTAAATAGTTGTGCAATAAGATTGTATCTATTAAGATTTGCTATTATAATAAGTTAAATAGTTAAAATATTAGTAATATATACCTGTTAGTTCTTTTATTTTATGAATGTAAATTCTGACGTGTCCTATATCAAAAATGTATTGAATGCATGTATTTGATCAAATGGAATTAATAAAAATCCATCTATCTATCTATCTATCTATGTATTATTATATTGCCACTAACTAGCAAATCATTGCGGTGTATATTCTTGAGTCACTTCTATTATGCTTTAGTCTTAGGCACTTCAACATTCGAAGTAAATGACACAATGCCATCGGTTGACTGGACAATCATCACACAAACGAACCAGTCCATATTAAGCGTATTATCACATATTTACATACTATTGCAGTACATTAAAGCGAACTGGACTTTACAGACATACAGAAGACACTAAAAATTACAGATGAGTGACAGTTTATCGCAACTTTCACCAAACGAAGCTAAACAAAGCTAAATAGTGTATCCCAGCAACGAATGTAAATAAACAATTTGCCGGGGCTTCAGCATACGCAATTTTCACACTTTCGAGACCTGCATTAAGGTCTCGAAAGAGTGAAAATGGCGTATGCGGAAGCCCGAGATATTGTTTGTTTACATTTGTTGCTGGGATACAATATTAGCTTTGATTAGCTTCGTTTGATGAAAGTTGGGATAAACTATTGCTCATCTGTAAATTTTAGTGTCTTCAGTATGTCTGTTAAATCCAGTTCGCGTTAATGTACTGCAATCGTGTGTAAATATGTGATAATACGCGTATTATGGACTGGTTCGATTGTGTGATGATTGTTCAGTCGACCGGTGGCATTGTGTCATTTACTGCTGATGTTGAAGTACCTAAGACTAAAGCATTAGTAGAAGTGTCTCAAGAATATACACCGCAATGATTTTCTAATTAGTGACAATATAATAATAGCTTAGTACACATCAGTACCGGTAGTGTCGAACTTAAGTACGCAAAGGGAAAACGCAATGAGCATCTACGGCAAGATCAAACCGTTGACGTTATATTGAACGTTCAGTTTCATGTGCCTCCGTAAATCCTTAAATTACCAGACTAGCAGATGTTCTACACTGCCTTGTGCACACGCCAAATATTACAGTGAACTTCTGTTTTATTGGTTAAGGAAGATGTTTCCCCTGTGCCAAACAGTGAACTCATTGTGTTCTGTCGTTATTCATACTTTTGTGATTCTTACAGCTTGCAAGTTATTTTTTATTATGATGTGTGTAATAAAGTGTTGTGAGAAACTTGCCAATAATGTACTTATATTGTGAGATTGTGTGCCGCG
Source organism: Meconema thalassinum (assembly GCA_946902985.2). Lineage (NCBI taxonomy): Eukaryota > Metazoa > Arthropoda > Insecta > Orthoptera > Tettigoniidae > Meconema > Meconema thalassinum. The sequence continues at coordinate 696,410,049 of OX336390.1, forward strand.
ATAATTCCGTAAAAGGGAGATGGTGCTTTCCTACCTACATTACTTTACTAAATCAACTATTTCCAGCGTACAACTATTCCAAACGATAACAGCAAATGTTTAATAGGTTAGATGGTAACATATTATCGTGTCCTTTGTGTGTGGTAATCTCCATAATTATGTTCAAATAGATAGATAGATAGATAGATAGATAGATAGATTTGTATTAATCCCATTTGATCAAATACATGCATTCAATACATTTTTGATATAGGACACGTCAGAATTTACATGCATAAAATAAAAGAACTAACAGGTATATATTACTAAGATTATAACTATTTATAACTTATTATAATAGCAAATCTTAATAGATACTATCTTATTGCACAACTATTTACACCTCACTCTATTATCATAATATGAAAACTTAATTCTATAAATACAACAACATACAGCTAGGTATTAAAATTAAATTAAAAAAGTAAAATATAGTTATAGATTCCATCACTCCTATACGCTAAAATATTCAACTACTGAGTAAAAACAATGGCACTGCAGATAAGCTTTCAACATTCTATCAAAGGTTTTTATTTTTGGGGCCAGTTTTATATACTGGGGTAGTTTATTGTATAATTTAACTCCAGTGTGAAAAGTTCCTTTTTGATATATGCTTGTGTGTGTGTGTGTGTGTGTGTGTGTGTGTGTGTGTGTGTGTGTGTGTGTGTGTGTGTGTGTGTGTGTGTGTGTGAAATATGAATGTTTTGATTTTGTCTTGTGTTATGCCTATGAACATCATTGTTTGTTTTAAGAAAAACATCTTTATTCATTAAATTCTTTTTAAAAAACATAATACTTTCAAACATATATATGCAGGGCAGTGGGAGAATGTTTAAATCTTTAAACAGAAGTCTACATGATTCTCTAGAGTTTACATTTGCCATAATTCTAATCGCCCTCTTTTGTATCCTAAACGTGCTTAGTACATCTGGCGACATACCCCAAAATATGATCCCATATCTAAAGTATGAATGGAAATAAGCAAAATAACTATTACTTAATGTGTGCATGTTAGTGCAGGTTTTCAAAATACGTAACGCAAAGCACATCGAGTTCAGTTTAGTATTCAGATATTGTATATGTTTATTCCATTTCAAGTCTTGTTGTATCCATAGTCCTAAAAACTTTGTTTCTGATTTATTTTCTATGTGATGACCATTTAATGTTATATTGGGCATCGCAGGATTCCTATTCTGTATAGTGTGGAAATTTAGACATACTGTCTTTTTATAGTTTATTATGAGGCGATTATCTTGTGACCATTTGGTTAACTCTTCTGTAACGGAGTCAGCAGACTGCTGTATGATCTGTTTAGTTTCACCTTTTATTACGTGTGTTGTATCGTCCGCAAACAAAATTTCCTTATGTGAATGAACGTTCTGTGTTATATCATTGATATATAAAAGAAAGAGTAGTGGGCCCAAAACCGATCCCTGGGGTACTCCAAATTCAATAATTCCCTCATTGGACAATGTTTCATTAAGTAATTTGGTTCCATCATCCTTGTGTCTCAAGCTTACTATTTGTTTACGCCTTGTTAAGTAAGACTCTATCCATTTATTAGCTAGACCTCTAACACCATATTGATTTAGTTTGGTAAGGAGGATTTTATGGTCAACAACATCAAATGCTTTCGATAAATCCAAGAATAGGCCAGTTACATGTTCCTTATTGTCAATTAATTTCAGTATACTATTACTACATTCGTAAATTGCTGTCTGTGTAGATTTTTCCGTTCTAAATCCATGTTGTGAGTTTGATAATATTTTATTTTTTTTCTATGAAACTTATCAGTCTCTTATACATAATTTTTTCCACAATTTTTGCAATACCAGTTGGTAAGGTAATAGGACGATAGTTATCTAATTCATCTTTTGAACCGTTTTTGTGCACTGGAATTACTTTTGATAACTTCAAAATATCCGGGTAAGTTCCTGAGAGAATTGAACTGTTTATTAAGTGCGTAAGTGGATTTATTATATTTTCTGCACATTTCTTTAAAATTGCATCAGGGATGCCATCAATGCCAGCACAGAATTTATTTTTTAGCTCTTTTATAACTATTCTTACCTCTTCACTTGTGACATGATTTATAAATAAAGAATCACTGCATATATTTATTTTATTATTAGAATTTAGTGTATTTACCTGTGATTTATTTATTAATTTTTGTGGAATTTCCAAAAAATAGTCATTAAAAGTGTTTGCTATTTCCTCTGGATTATTAATCACTTTATTATTTCTGGTCAGTGTAATGTTCCTTTGTATTTTAGCAGATTTTCCAGTTTCTTTCTTTATCACGGACCACATAGCCCTGTTTTTATTAGATGATTGGGAAATAAAATTATCATTATGCATTTTCTTTGCTAGTCTTATTACCTTATTTAATATGCTAGTGTATTTTTGTAGTATAAATTGAATTCAGGTGTTGTGTGGTATTGTTTATATAATTTGTGTAGAAATTTCTTTCTTTGACATGAATTTATAATCCCTGTTGTTATCCAATTGCTAGTTTTGTTATTTTGAACAGTTCTTCGTTTATAGGGGAATGCCATTTCAAAATAATGTTTTAGGGTACTGTTAAATGCATTAAATTTATCATTTACATTTTCTAGTTCATACATTTCTGACCATGTTTCCTTATTTAATAAGTCATTGAAATATGTAACATTTGATTCAGTGAATGACCTGCATTTTGATTTTACTCCATTATCATTATTATTGATTACTTCGGATACTTCAAAACTCAGTATTTGTCCATGGTGGTCACTAAAACCCGGACAATAGACTTCTATTGAATGGTGATATTTATCTGTATTTATGAAAATTTGATCAGGAGTGGTTTTACTAAATTTTGTTATTCTTGTTGGTGTATTTACTGTAGGTTTCAGTCCATAGGAAATTAGTAACTGTGTTAATAATTCACAATTTCTATCAAGTTTTAAGAAATCCACATTTACATCCCCACAAATTATTATATCGAAATTTACTTTGCTCATGTTATTCAGTAACAATTCTAATTTATCTATAAATAGAGGAAACTTTCCTGACGGAGAACGGTATACGCATACAATTATTAACTTAAACTGCTGAATTTTTACGGCAGAGAATTCAAAATCCTGTTCCATAATTAGATAATCATAAGCTGTTATCTGTTCATGATCTAAATTATTTCTTAAGAAGATGCAAGTACCACCATGGCTAATATTAGATCTAGAGTATTTATTAGCTTGTATAAACCCTGGGAATTGAATTAATTCGAGTTGTTCCTCTTTCGGCCAATGTTCTGAAATACATAGTGCTGAGATGTCTTTAAGTTCATTTTTAAACATTAGATTTATGTAATCAATTTTATTATAAAGAGACTGGACATTCTGGTGGTAAATTTTAAATTTGTTACTTTTGCAAGCTTGTGTTGGTGATTTATTTACATTATTATTATCATAATTGTTATTATTATTGTTGCTAGACAAATCCGAAATACCATTGTTGCACTCCTTTAAATTTGACTTGAAAAGATGTGAATGCCAAACCTCACGTTTGGCTTCTTCTACCAGTTTCCCTGCTTCCACTCTAATGATATTACTGTTGAATTATTCTTACCATTTGAATTTACAATTTTGCAGATTTCATCACTAAGATACTCTTTTCCTAATCTATTTAAGTGTAGGCCATGCCGAGTGTGGAACTTCCTGTCTAATTTACTTACATCTACAATTTGGACATTTGGAAAACTCTTACAAATTTTATGAATTTTTCCATTTGTAGCCTCTATTTCTACATTTACACATGACTTGGGAATTAAATCGTATCTCTGCCGAATGTTTACAATAATGACATTTGTTTTTTGCATGGATGGCAATGTACCCTTTAAATCTTTGATTACCTTTTTACGCTCATTTCTATAGACGTCGTTTGCTCCAGCGATGATCACTGCGTAGTCCTTTGCAGTAAGGGACGCACACTCTCCTATCATCCCGTTCGTGACTTCTGCAATTTGAGCTCCTGGCTTCACTGTCGAAGTGACCTCCATTTCTCGGCTTCTCTCCAATACGCTTGCTGCTACATCTCGCCCGTGGCTATCCGCAAATATCCGCATCTTCCTGGATTTTCTCTTTATCACTTTCTTCTTTTCTTCTTGAGGAAAGTCATAATTTTCTTCGACAAGCACTCCAAATGAATTTGAGACGGGAATTTCAGTTACATGTACTCCATTTATAGGCCTAGGCTTATTCAATCTTACCTTACCAGCAATCACTGTCGACCAAGTTTCCTTGCTTTCCTCTCTGTTTCCTTTTAATTTATTCAACTCTTCCATTAACTTAGCAATATCTTCCTTTAGCAGCTTTATAATTTCGTCTTTTGAGGACAGTTCGTTTCTCAGGTTATGACATTCGCATGACGGTAGCGGTAGGCCTACATTACGACAATCGGTTTCACTTTTCTCCTCATTCAATTTTACCTGAGATCTTGTGATGATTTTATTTGCATTTTTTACTTTTATTTTGCACGACGAGCATAAATCCGTTACGGTTACACAACCTGACGAGACACTAACACTGTTTACTGTCGTCATACTAGAGATCTAAGTTAGCCTAGATGTTTACACCAAATTACACTAAATTTAATTTAATTATTACTACCTAATAGAATTAATCTAATTACCTACCAATAAAGAAGAATGTGAAATACGTATATCTTCCAATCGGGTGAAGTCTCGTAAAAGCACCACTGCTCTACTTGGTTCAAACAGTGATTGAAGAAGTCACCGAATCTTTGGATACACGTTCCCACAACTTAGTTTAAGTTTATTAAATTATCAACAAGAATTTCTAAATACTATCAATATTCCGTATTACACTTGATCTAAGGAAAGTAAGTTTATAGATTTTAAGCCTCTGTTATAATATTTTACCACTTTTATCAATTATTTACACTAGCTGCTATTTCACTACACTTTCACTGTGACGCCATCTTGGCAATCCACACGACGACTTCTTTGCATATTTCAATCAACTAATTCGGTGTGATGTTTTAGCCGAGATTTTAGGCAATTCTACGAGATGTCTTAATTGACTTGTATCTCTATTGACGTCAGAAAAGTTGGATGGCGCAGCCACGCGGCAGAATGTTGAAGCTGTAGCATTGTGACTGGTGAGGTTTATTTAGATGGTGACGTCGTGATGGAAACAGAAAGAAATTTGTCAAATTCGAGGAGGTACTGCTCTGTATACGGTTGCAAATCGTATAAAACGGCTACGAAATATCTTCACTACTTTCCTGTACAAAAAGTTCAGAGAGAAAGATGGGCTTCGGCGCTGTCAATTGGAAAACGTGTTACATATTACATGACAGTGTGCAGTCTGCATTTTTGTGAAGACGACTTCTTTCCACCGGTACTGTTGATTATTGATAGTTATTGTCTCTAATTTGTATTCACATGGATTTAGTTACTTCAAAAATGCTGATAAACTTATAGGCTATTACTTCTGTGCCGTACAAAGAATGTAATCCGCTCTTCGTAAACTTATTTTAGGGGTTCTTCCGGTTGGCAATAGCCAAATGGTTAGAAAACTTAAGAAAAATGCTGTTCCTAGCCTTAATTTGTCAGAGAATTTATATTCTTGCCTTTGAACAGCAAGTATGTAGGTCATTGAAGTATGATTTGGCTTGGATTGTGTTTTTGGCTATGATCTCCCTACTGTTGAATTTAGTTATTTAAAATGTAAAATCTTAGTTTTAAGTACCGGTTTGGTGACCCATCATCCCAGTATACATATGCGGTAATGTAGCAGGAGACCGGATCGGCCTAGGCTATTCTAACTTTAATTAGTTCCCATTTCAGGGTTTTACAGTTTTGAGTGCGAATAGTTGGTTTGAAAGTTGTACAACAGTAAGGAGAGTATGTTTTCTAAAGGTTTTAATTGGTATTATGGTTTATGTCGAGCTGAGGAGTGAATTTGGTTTGGCTTAAAGTGTAGTTTTTGATCTGTTCCGTTTGCTTATGACAAGTTCAAATGGAGACTCCAGCTTTGTTAAATATCTGTATTTTAAATATTTAATTAAATATATTGATAAAGAGGATGTCTCCAATTTAACTTGCCTGTGGCAAGAGATTAATAAATTAATATTCTTGCCTTTGAACATCAAGTATGTAGGTCAATATTAGCAATATTGAAGTATGATTTGAGCATCCCAAGTAACGCTTCTTTGAACCCAAAACATTCATGCAAATTCAGGGTTGCTTTATTCAATGTATTATCAGGGAGTCGTCCTTTGTGTTATGTGAGATATATATATTGTAAATTAATAAAAACATCGATACCGCTAGGCTCCCAAGTACAGGCTTCATAATTATATGTAACAGCAGACAGTAAATTAACTATCTACATGTGGGTAATATTTTTAACTGGTAGTAATTAGGTACTGCATTTAAATTGATTATAAAAATATTTCTATCAATGAAAGGAAATATGTAGTATTATGCCATCATAAATTAGAAGCCATAACAAACGCACACCCAATTACTTCACGTCACTATATCGCCGCCATATTGCAAACAGCTGACCGTAAGCTCCTCCCCCGTTTCGGACGTCAATAGCTTTGGTTCGATTATTTCAGGCAACTATTCCCATTCCGATTGTGTACACAAATACTCTGCATGTGCTGGGACAGCACTTCAGTAACCGGGTACTTTGTTCTCTCCTACTTCAGAATCTTTTTGATTTTATGCTAATAATATTAATATATAATTACTGAACTTCAATGAAAATCGTGATAACTCGCCAAGAAGCTTCTTATTCAACCACAGAAACAGTGAGACTTTTGTAGCTGCCCCTTGGGTGAAGACTAAGAAACCTTAATTCGAGGTCAGCACTATATAGATAAATTAATTCAGGTAAGTCTAAATTATTGATGCATATTTCTTCGGAACCTAGTCTCGTCTTGTGATATCTTTTATGCTCTTAGATGAGTAAAAATAATAATTTACACGAACTGTGACAACCCCGATTACATGATCTTAGCTATTGGTAGGGCAACCATCACCGCCATGTTTTTTCTACATTAAGGTCTGAGGATTGTAGTTGGTCTTGTTCAGACATGGACATTGGCATTAATAACATCAATTATGAGGCATCGTGCTAAATATAAAAATGGGCAGACAACGATATAATGGAGACCGAGACTACTTCAACTGACGACGCGGATGATGATTCGTCAGTGGAGAATGGAAATTCGAGGTCCAGGGACGCCGATCCTAGAAACAGATGACAACGCAAAAGCCAGAGTTTCTAACTTAAAGCCAGGGCCGCCTCCTCCCTAATCCTCACCTGAATTACAAATACAAACACTACTACTACAACAACAACAACAACAACATATACCACAATAACACAGGTTATCAGATTTAAAATGAATACATACTATATATCAGGGGCGAATGCTAGTCATGAAAATCAGGCTTGGTCTTCCATTCATGAAAGTTGGTGGGGGTGGGACATGCATAGTTCTGAATGAATAAAATTTATAAAACCAATAATCGCTACATCACATGAACATTTTAGGTACTGGTTACATGAACATGCATTCAAACTGGTTACGTTGCTCCTTTAATTCAAGAAGGGCCAAAAGATAACAAATTTTCACTATCAGACACATTTTATAATTATTAACAAATCATGACAAGCCACTAAGCCAGTGATTATATAATTTAAACAAGTAAACGTCAAAGTGTGGAGGCTTTCACAGAAAAATCTATTCGATCTATCTACTTGAAAACAAACTCTACTCTGCGGCTTTTCTTTACCAAACCATCAATAACTTCATCATGGAAAGAGGACTGTAATCTAATTTTTGCAAGCAATTCCTTTTCAATCGACAACATAGCTAATGATGATAGCGTCTCCTGACCTTGAATCGATCTGCAATATGTATTAATGCGTGTCAGTGTTGAAAAAGAACGTTCTGAAGAGGATGTAGTAGCAGGAATTGTTGCTACCAGTTTGATGAGCTTGAAAATCTCTGGCATACCCATGTACAATCTATTAGTATGCATAAACTGCATTAAATCTGAAATACTTTTCTCCGAAGATGAATACACCACACTTAGTTCAGTTTTTAAGCGAACAATGTCGAACAATGACCCATAGGTCTTTTCTAGGGCAGTAACATCACTATCTGGAAACGTATTTCTGTGCTTCTCAAACAGATTACAATCCAGCAGTAAGAAGAACACAAACTTCTTTATGCATTTAAAACGCTCTCTTTTTTGGACAAGTACATTGTCAATAATTTCATTGAATAGACGTCTGTATTTTGATTTTTCTGGTTCATCACTAATTGCACGCTTTTTAGAGCATGGCTGTCCTTCATAAACATCGATTTCAGTATCAACATGTCCATACAAACTATCAAAATCTTCATCTCTCATAGACTGGATATTTAAAAAGAGCTCCTCAACCTTCTTGCCACAGTACTGTATATCCAAACTTCTTGTTTGTAAAATATTGAACACAGTATCGGAGAATGAAAAAATCTTGGAGAACACTGCCAGCAGAAATCTAGTGTTGAACTTACGTAATAAGTACAAAAATCCTTGTGCTTTCAATGTAGTGTCTTCATCCCAGTCGTCTGAAGTATCCTGTACATGTTGAAAGAATTTCGCCAACATATCATAATATTCCTTTACAGTAAGGGCCTACCGGTATTAATAAGACGTGAGGCGAAATTCCATCTCGTTGGTGCTACTGTTGGCAACATCTTACGAACAAAATCTCGAAGAACAGCTGTTCCCTTTGTAGACTTTGAAAAAATTTCAGCAAGTCCTGACATTGTTTGGAAGAAAATTGTACATTCTTTGATTTTGAAGCAGGCTGCTGTAGTGTTAAATTCAATAGGTGGCTATAACAATGCTCAAATGTTGCACATGGATATCGGTACTGGTCTTGAACTAGTTTATTGAGTCCATTCACATGACCGGCTAAGACAGCAGCACCGTCATATGTTAGAGCCACAATCTTTTTCTCACAACTGAACTGTTTTAAAATAGCACGAACATGATTTAAGAGCGCTCCAGCAGTGCGATCTTTACTAACTTCTGCAAATTCAAGAAACCTCTCTTGAATTTCATCACTTTCATCTACAAAATGGAGTAAAGTAGAGAGTTGTGACTTATTAATGATATCGGACTTTTCGTCCAACATTATTGCCACAAAATTTGCTTGTTCAAGCTCCTCCTTTATTGTTCTCACAATTACTGAACTTATTTCTGATATTAAATCATTTTGGATTGCTGACGACGTCCCTCTAAAAAATGGTGGAGTCTTTCAGACGAGCTGCCAGAAGAGGATCATATTCACTTATAATTTGTAGAAGTTCGATGTAATTCCTCCTGTTTAGGAATGTTGCAGACTCGTCATGTCCGCGAAATTTACCTTTTCATTATGAAGTTGATCACTGATGCGTTTCTGTTCATCCAGCTGGTGGTCGATCCTTGTACGCCCAAAGCTATTTAACTGTAAGAAACACTTCATATGGTTTGCAGATTTTTCATGTCAAGGTGTTCAAATTGCCAAAGCCACTTTTACACCATACACCGTTATCAGCAGAAAATAGTAAACACGGCCAGCACAACAGTTTATTCAGTTTCTTGGACCCTGTCAACCAGTGGGTATTATTATATTGAGATACAGAGAACGAACGTAAATATTCTCTATTTTCTCCCTGTGCTGTGTCTTTAAATCTGGCAGTGCCGGCAGTTCTTATTAATTCTGTTTTCTCTCTCCTCCGAAAAAATGGATTTGATAACAAGCTGTCAATAATGCACGGTTCATAACCCATTGCAGCTCGTCAAATCGTTCAGAATAGATCAACGGTAACTCATTTACAGTACACTCGTCACTGACACAACACAGTAGATCTGTAGCTCTCAGGCCAGAGCTTCCAACTACACATTACAAACGTGACAGCTTGCAGCCGGGCTTGGAGAGAAGAGACCTGCGCGCGCATACATTTCTCGCTGTGTTGACAGCTCCGCTGAAGCACCTACGACACGAGCGAACCTCTCTGTACTCGCCAAGATATATGCGACATGCGATTTGTATAACGCAGATCTCTTACAGATACGGTACATATTGTAATATTTTTAACTCACCTGCTTTAGAAAAATATTATGCAAGCGTAACATGCTCGGAGAAATCGCCCCTGCTATATATACTGTATATTGTACCCTTATTGGGATTGGTACAAGTTCGAATCCATGTTTATATGGAAGAAAGGATTTTGGTATTTAGAGGATTTTTACTACATGACTAGATCTCCAGTAAAAAGATACCGTACCAGATGTTGCAACGAAACGCAATCAGGCAGCTGCAAGACTGAGTCACGATATGAGCAAACAAGCACGTGAGTCAGAGTGCGTCAGACCCATAAATTTGATAAGAGGACGGGCTCAGCAAGAATACCGTGAGTGAAGCTGGAAGTGGAAGGCAGGGAAGTCCCCTAGGCATGATACGTTGGCAAATTAACTACCGTAGTTGCAACCAAAAGAGTACGCAGTATGGTGAAATAATTGCGAAATCCGAATCCATGCAAAATTATAAACACACCTAAGAGAACGGCAATATTAATAATTTTGGAAATTAGAATTTCTCCAAGAGAAAAATCATGTAATTAATGTACAGAGAAGATGTGCGATGTCAGCATTACGTCATGTGGGAGGAACTCGTGACCACTGTGGAATTTTTCATGCTACCCACACAACCCGGGAGCATTTGGAAATTAATATAAAAATATGCTACAATCTATTCTCAAAAGGGGGAACATTTTTGAGACATTGAAACCATAAGGATTCTGGACATATTTTTTCCAAGAACGTAGAGTAACTAGTTTGGGAAATAGTTTCGAGAAGAAGGGTGTGTCCTAATTTTATTCAGATATGAATAAATAGCGGGCTAGTCCAGCAGCAATCATTCAGTCTTGACCAGCCCATGAGGGGTGTTACGCTGGTTCAACCAACATACAATCTTCGATAGGCCAGTGTGAGGGTCGCATCGCGTCAAGAAGTCACTAGTTTATGGGACCAAATGGGTTGCCATACCTTGGTAGTCAAAGTATATAGCCGACGAGAACTTTAAGTAACGTTTATACTGTGCGATGTAGTTAAAGTCAGTGAACATTCAAGAAAGTATTAAATCTCGCCAGTATCAGAGTATTCAGGAACACCAAGGGTGTTGAACAAATTATTACAGGACGTTAAAGAACCGAATCGGGTTGTAACGCCGTAGGGGGAGCCTGAAATTGCCTATGCTTAGGAAATCAGAGTTAAAAGTGATTAGATTTCGGAATTACAGTACGATATTTAAGCCGTTATAAGATATTGAAGTAATTGTTAAACTTCAAATCGACAAAGGAAGAGATACCCATATAGTATTCTTATAAACATTTCCGAACACAGTTCGAGCGAAGAAACATTAGTAGAGGAGCGCCAGTTCGACTTTTCATCGCAACTCTATGAGTGAACGTCTATGTGAGACATCCGGCAAAGTTTATACTTAGCGCCGCAGTAAAGTACTATCATGCCAGTTCGGTGACATTAGGACCAAGAGATCACGATCAGAAACATTGAGAGAAGTTATCCAAGGGAACCAGTTAAGTAATGGGTGACGGGTACCAGATACTTTCAGTCGATCCCAGGGAGAAGTCAGTACAGGGGCAAGACGTCGCTAGGACCTGCAATCTTGGAAAAGGCGAAAAGAGTGAACGTGTGTAATCAGAGTGTTAAACAAGCAGTCAATTAGCCTTGTGTGTAAAATTTTGTAATTTGAGTGTAAGATATTTGTTTGTGTGTAGGAATATTTTTAGTGTTATTAGAGTCATAGGGCATTTAACCATGTTATTCAACCCTCAAATAGGGGTGATAAATGTAGATGAAATGTGTAAGATATATAAGAAATGTGTATGTGTAACGAGTGCCACGATGGGTAAGATGATGGAGTGAATCCAAGATGTGGGTGAAACAGTTCAGCCATTGGAATCCGGGAATCTCCTGAGTAGTGTATTTGCAGGGGTTCAAAACCCTCCTCCTCCTCACCCTCCTCACCAGATGGCGGCGGCACGATATCTCTCGAACGCATGGTCGGATTTTGACGAATGAGGTGTCATTGAACTCGGGATGATACCCTCTTTCCAATGGACAACATATTTCCACCCCAAAATAAAACCTACTCCTACTAGGGGGTGAAATTGTATTTTGTTTTTTAGAAAATCTCTCTTTCCAAGTGCAACATGTGAGAGTTTGAATGCCAATATGGAATGAAACGTTGTTCTATACAAGAGACATGTATACGGTGGATAGCTCCTATGAATTAACATGCTTGTTTTTTGTTTTTATGCATGCCCACTCATAGCTTTTGTAAGAGGGTGGGGGAGCGGATCCCTGTGGACGGGTCATTGTTGACAGGTCATTGTGGACAAGTCCTTGTGGGACGAGTCCTTGAGGACGAGTCCTTGTGGACAGGTCCTTGTGGACAGGTCCTTATGGACAAGTCCTTGTGGACAAGTGCTTGTGGACAGGTCCTTATGGACAAGTCCTTGTGGATGAGTCCCTTTGGACTGGTTCCTACGGACTAGCTCATGAATTTATTTAAATTATGTCAAAGGGCCTAACTACATTTTGCATGTAAAGCAGTGTGTTGTACTGACGTTGTTCACTAATCCCCCACTACTGTAATGGGATAACGATATGAAAGGAAAGTGACGAAATACATGTGAACACGTGTGAGATGTCATTATTAGCATCCTCCTTGTGAAACAAGTCACATCCTGTTTCGGTTCATACGTGAGAAAATGCAAGTTCATGTGTAATATGACCTTACACACAGGTGTTTACCTGTACACGTGCACGATAAGAGCTAACAAGTCACAACCTGTTTTGATAGTGGTGGGAGGTGAAGGGGAGGAGAGGGGGAGAGTCAGTGTAAGAGCGAACACATGTGAAGAGAGAAAGAAATATGTATTGCTCATAATACATGTGGAGCTGAGGACTGTACATAGGACTGTCGATTAAGTACAACATGAGTGAATAAATAAATACAAGGCACACAGGTTCACACAACATGTAATTTATTAATCCAAGAATTAAAGGCTGAGCTAAATCCCAACCATTTTACATATAGTTTATTTCCTTTTTGTTTCAACACTTTTTCCACAAGGTAATGTTTAGGAAACGCTGTCTTTTGGAGTTCTTGAAGATAAAACCTTCCTTTTATGGGTTGATGGTTGAGGTCCTCGAGAAATTAGGTGACTGGACTGTTCAGGTTGACTTGACGAATTTGAAATAGTTCAGTCCCCCAATTTGGTCTGTAGCCCTTGTCGAAGACGGACTTGAATTTGCTCACACGAACATGGTCCCCAATGTTAAGGCGATGACGTTTAGGGTCTGCTGTTTTTATGGGGTTAAACAGTTTATCCAGTTGTGGAATATTTTTGGTCACAAGTCGTGGCTTGGTCCCAATGGTTCTGTGTTTGGTGTCATTGTAACGTGACACTAGCTCAGGTAATAAGTCCAACCAGCGATAAGTGCCCTGAGCGGTAAACGCTTTCCACATATGGGTTTTCAATGTTCGGTTGAACCGCTCGACCACGCTGGCTTTGAGATTGCTGTACGTGGTGTGATGGTGAATATCCTTAGATTTGAGAAAACTGGAGAAATCCTTGTTGAAAAATTATTTTCCCTGATCGGTTTGTAGCAGCTGAGATTGACGTTTGGATTGTTGAATAATATGTTGAAAGGCCTTGGTGACTAGTGGACCAGACTTGCGACGCACAGGTTCAACAAACGCCATTTTGAAATAAACATCAATGACCGTCAACATATAGCGTACACCATCGTTAACGTTAGCATAGGGAATCATTTCAACCAAGTCTGCTTGCCAAAGTTCATCCACACCCTGTGAAATCACTTTGAGTCGCTGATAGTGACGTCTAGCTGGACGATGCAACTCGTGAGAAATACCCATTTTAGTGGGTGAGGGCTTAAACAATAATTTTGGCATTTCGAAGTTCTTCCTCAATTTCTTGAATTTCTTGAATTTTCCAATCGTGACCAGTATGGCCGGCTTGACGTGAAGCATGCAACAGCTGTAGTCGCTGGGCGAGTTTATTAGGATTGTGCCAGTAGGTAACATCCACAAGGGGTTTTAATGGCTTAAATGTCACCCCTGAAGCGGACACTTTACGACGACCACTTTGACTAGTGGGGAACACTTTTTCAATGATGGTTTTATATTTTTGAGATATATTGGCATTCACTTGTTGAATGGGATCATACTGCCTTTTGTGGGCATGGGTGTCCAATAAAATGGATTTATATTTACCAAGGTCCTCTGGCGTATAATTTTGGGATGAGGGAGTCCGAGAGAATAGTAGCTTTAACAGTCCTGGTGTTAATTTATAGTTGATCTTTTTAATGACAGCTTTAGTACGACTAAATTTAATCCATGAATCACCAATTTTAAAACTATCATCCTCATAGCGAACGCCATACGTGGTATCTGTGTTTCCAATAAATAGATTGGTGAAATAGGGTTCCAGTGTTGATCCATAATATTTTATTAAAATGTTTTTCAGTTGAGCTTTATGTTGAGGGGTGGTCAAGAGTTGTGAAAATGGAGACGATCTGGAAGGGCAAGGTGTTTCGACCATGACCAAGGATTTCTTTTTTCTTAAAAACTCTGCAAGGGGTGATGCCTTTTTTTGAGGCGTAAACACTTGTTCCTCATCATCCTCAACTTCGCTAACACTAGTTAAATCTTCCTGTCCCTCTTCCTCTTCCTCTTTCTCAGGGTCCTCATGGTGCGTCTGAGTGGCTTGTGAAACGGTGGGTAGCGTTTCAGATGGCTTGAAAGAGGGTTTCATCATAGCTTTTAGCGGAGGGGCTAAATGCTGTTGAATAAACAAAGCATGATCTGCATGTGATCGTTTCAATTGACGGAAATTTTGGCGAATAGTATTTTTGCTCTAATAATATGCTTTTTCCATTGACTCTCTGATAACGCCATGGTGTCTTGACAAATGACTTGACAGGGAATGATACAGGGCCTTAAATAGCAATAAAATGATCAAACCCTAAGCGATACCGTCCTTGGTTGAGTTCACTTTGTTTGTCAATCACTAAACAGGCATGACGTTGTGTGTTCCAGCACTTGGCACACAATTCTGTAAACATTTGAAAGGTTATATCCGGATTCACATGTTCATTATAAATGTGACGACTGTTCCTCTCGTCCTGGCGAAATAAAACAATGACATTGGAATTGTCACGAATCAACTGTTTGGACATTTTAGAATACGTTTGTCCAAGATAGAAGCAATCGATATGTTTGTGTCGACCCATGCTGAAATAGCTTTGAATGATGCCTTGTCGTTCAGTGGATACATCATCGAAAATCATGAGTGAATCAGGCTTTACCTCATCCGGTGAAATAACATTTTCTTGCGTGGAAAATGTAAAATACCCCATATTCTCATTTTGTAATCCAGACATGACTTGATCCAGAAACACGTAGAGGGGTTGGTAGAGAGATTTTGCGAAAATATAAATATTTTGAATACACAGACCATTGGGCGCTGTAATAAGTGTCAGCAAAAGATTGGTCTTTCCACAGCCGGAAGGTCCCACAATGATGCAGCGAATGGAAGATGGAAACAGTGAACCATGACGTTGTTCGCGTGATGTGGGACAGAGATGGGAAACCATGTCCCCCACGGGGAATGACTCTTGCTGCTTAATTATCTTCATATCAACAAAGGCTTAGAGAGGCTAGCAGGCTGTCTATATATATACATCGCACCGAGCCTTGTCATAGACACAGTAGACTTGTACTACAGGTTGACGATGGATGTCTTTGGACGTGCGTTGATGGTGAAAGCTAGGTCTGTTCCCATACATGATCCTAAACAAGAAACAGATCCTGCTAATAAACACTATGTTGATAGGTCAGTAGTGCCACGCACAAAACAAGGAGATTATGACTTTAAAGGAAAGCGGTTAACCCATGTAAAACATCCTCAAGTGTCTACAGATGTTACTACAAAAAAGTATGTGGATAACAAGGTGTATGAGTTTTATGATAAAGTGCCTCAGCTTACGGTGGATGGCTATAGCGCTAATCATCACCGCACTATTATTATGTATCTAGTTTATGTCCTCTATGGAACTTGGTCGGAGTGTATATATGCTTTTACTCTGTGACAATGTTAGTTGTAAGTTGTTCATTGTGTTAAGATGTAGATTCAGATGTGTGTGCATATTAAAGAGTTATAATATCCGTTATCCAAAACATAATAGCTATAATGTGCTTTATTCAAACATAATAGTTGGCGACGAGGAATTGGGACTTGATTCTCCGGTACAGATATAGCCTACATCAATGAAGTACGGTATTTACGTCGTCTGTTTCAACGGCCACGTGAGTAAAATCAAGAATCAGGCAAATCGACATGAAATGTACACAGAGTACTTGTAAACAATCCTAAGCAACTCATCGTATATTCAGCTACGTGTGCCTGCATGCCACATATTCAAAATAATATTTATCGCAGTTCGAATTTTGAGGTTATGCAATGTTGTTGTTTTTTCTCTCAAGCCCAGGACAATATTCGGTCATCGATCACTACCCAGTGTGTTTTAAATCTGTTATCTTGAAACATTTTATTATATTTGAACTGTGACTTTTAAAATTATTTCTAAGTTCCGTCAAGATGGACGCAAATCAGTTTCAACAATTACTGAACATTTTTACTGATTCTCAAGAGAAGTTACTTGAAAGGTATCAAGCTCACCAGCCCGTCACAACCCCACAAGCCACTAAAATCACACCTTTTGAAAAATTTGATTCTGAAAAGGAAAAATTCGTGTCGTATTTAGAACGATTTGAAAATTACGCAAACTTCAACAATGCCACCGATCCAACAAAGAAAGCTCAGCTCTTGTGTACATCAATAGGGGCAATTCATTATAACAATCTCTCTGCATTTTTAGGCCCTGATAAACCAATCAAGTCTCTTGGTTATAATGACCTAGTAAAGCATTTCAAGCAAATACTGTCACCCCAAGTCTCAACCGTAGTTTCCCAACACTATTTTTTGAACGTCAATCAAAAAGAAAGTCAAAATATTGCAGGATTTGTTGCCACTCTTAGAAGCCACTTACTAGACTGTGACTTTTATATTCAGTGTACATGTGACGCCAGAATTTCAATCGCGGATGTTTTTCTTCGTGCACAATTTATACGTGGCTTGCGAGATAATTGGATCAGAGAGAAACTTCTCCAGTCTAATGACACGAAATTTGATGATCTCCTGAAGAAGGCTATAGCCTTGGAAGCATCGCGGTATGAGAGTAATCAGCTGTCAAAACAGCTCACTACACCGTCAGACACTATAGAGGACACAAACAAAGTAACAAAAGCCACAAGTTCATATAATGACCGAAGTAGGAATCAATATAGCAGTGATACTCAGTCACGTTTTGTTCAACAGCCTAGCCCAGGCTCTCACTCACGTTCACAGTCCAGGGGCCGCCGTAGTTCTGTCAATTATAGAGCACTAGGTATTGATGGATTATGCCTGAATTGTGGAAATTCAAACCACAGGTCAAGAGATTGTCGCACAAACAGAAACTCTCTTAAATGTAGGTCATGTAGGAAAGTGGGACATGTTGCAAAAGTTTGTATCACTACACTTCTTCAACAGTCAAATACACACAACATTGCAACTGAGAACATAGATGACAACTTGCATGACCACCCTGAGACCGATTTCGGGATAGGACAACTGGAATGCATCGAAGATCTCTTTGAAGTAGGACAAGAATCAGATAAATATTTTATCAGTGTTAAACTCAACAATAAATCACAAAGATTTGAAGTCGACACGGGAGCAAAATATTCACTCATCTCAGAGAATGAATGTTCAACCTTGGGTCTTGGTTTGCCATTGCAGCCAACAAATGTCTGTTTTCGATCATATTCTGATCATGTTATCAAACCCAGAGGAAAAATTGTTGTCACAGTATCATACAAAGGGAAAGAAATTGTTGCAGATCTTTTTGTAGTTCCGCAAGGTCATGCCGCATTGCTTGGTCGTGTTTGGATCAGGGGCCTCGGCCTTGATCTGAAGGAAATTGACAAGGACACAAATCAATCACTTCACACTGAATCTGTCAACTCAGTGCAGTCAATTCAGGATATTTTACATCAGTATAGTACAATCTTTGAAGAAAAAATTGGATGCGTTCCCAATATTGAAGTAAAACTGCAACTCAGAGAGGGGGTGAAACCTGTCTTCAATCGTGAACGTGATGTCCCTTTTGCTCTTCGGGAACGCGTTGAAAAGGAACTCGCTTCATTGGAATCAGAAGGAGTTATTTCTCCCACAGCTTTAAGTGATTGGGGATCGCCTCTTGTTGTTATCCCAAAACCAGATGGGGGAGTTAGGTTATGTGTTGACTACAAATGTGGAGTAAATTCAAGGTTGATTTCTGCAAACCATCCCATAAGACCAGTTAATGATGTTCTACATAGTCTTAGAAACTCAAAATTTTTCTGCAAGTTAGACTTATACAAGGCATATCTACATCTGAAGGTTGATGAAGAAGGTAGTATGATTCAAACTATATCCACTCACAAAGGAACCTTCAGGATGCACCGACTGAGTTTTGGCATCAAAACTGCCCCCTCAGAATTTAATAGGATATTATCACAGATCCTTCATGGTCTTCCAAAAGCTGAAGCTTATTTTGACGACATCATAATACATGGTACAACGAAGGAGGAGTGCACCAAGAACTTAATAGCCTGTCTAGAACGGCTTTCGAAAAATAATCTGCATTTGAACAAAAGCAAATGCTCATTTTTCAAGGAAAACATAGACTACCTAGGGCATATTGTATCATATAATGAGATCCGCAAGTCACCAGAGAAAGTTCAAGCTGTGTCACAAATGCCACGCCCTAAAAACAATGAAGAAGTGAGACGCTTCCTTGGTACGGTGACTTATTATGCAAAGTTCATTCCTAATTTTTCAACGAAGTCCCACCCATTACGGCAGTTATTGCGGAAAGGTGAACGGTTTTTCTGGTCTGCAGCCTGTGAAGCAGCTTTCTTGAATCTCAAGTCCGAGTTATGTAGTGAACGTGTCCTTACCCCATTCAACCCATCACTGCCTCTCATCTTGTCAACCGATGCCAGTCCTACTGGTGTTGGAGCAGTATTAAGTCATGAGATGGATGGCCAAGAAAGACCCATCGCCTATGCATCTCGTGCCCTAACACCAGCAGAATGTAATTACAGTCAGCTTGACCGGGAAGCGCTGGCAATAATTTTCGCCACAACACACTTCTACAACTATATTTTTGCAAGAAATTTCATTCTTGTGACAGACAATGAACCTCTGTCTCGTATTTTTCATCAGAACAAGGGCCTGCCACAAATGACATCCGCAAGGCTCCTAAGATATGCATCGTTTCTCTCCGGGTTTGACTACACGGTAAGAGTGAAAAAAGGGAAAGATAACGAAAATGTTGACTGCCTATCCCGAGCCCCTGTTGCATCTACCTCGCCAAACATTGAAACATCAATAAATGCAGAAGTTTCACAACTCTGTGCTGAAACGATTCTTCAAGTGTCAAGTGAAGCCATTACGTACGAAACTATCCGTGATGAGACTATGTTAGACCCAGAACTTAGTGCCACCCTGCAACGTCTTCAAACTCAATCCTTGGATGAACCATATACAGTTGAAAATGGTATTCTATTCCGTCAAGACCGAATTGTTATCCCAAAGAAACTACAAAGAAAAATATTGGAAGAGTTACATTTAACACACCTCGGCATTGTGAAAACAAAACAGTTAGCAAGACGATATGTCTACTGGCCGCAATTAGACAAAGACATTGAGAAGCTTATCAAATCTTGTGAAGAGTGCGCACAGACTCGTTCAAATCCACCAAAAGCTCCAATACACCCCTGGGATGAACCAGAAGAAAATTGGGAACGCATACACATTGACTATGCGGGGCCATTTGATAACCACCATTTCTTGATGTGTGTTGACGCGAAATCCAAGTGGGTCGAAGTACGAATGGTGAAAGACGCTCCATCCACTGCAACTACTATCAGTCTGCTTGACAATATCTTCACCGTACATGGGTACCCGAATGTCCTTGTGTCAGATAATGCCACTATCTTCACGAGTGATGTATTCAGATCCTATTGCAAGGAGAGAGGGATTTTTCAGAAATATATTGCACCAGGGCACCCAGCAACCAATGGGCTAGCTGAGAGAAACATCCAAACTTTGAAGAGGCGACTTCGTGCTGCTGTAAATGACCCGGCACCATTATCGACTAAGTTACAGAACATCTTGTTTCAATACAGAGCAACTCCATTGGCATGTGGACAGTCTCCAGCTGAACTATATTTGAAACGTCGGCTACGTATCCGGTTGGATGCTCTACGTCCAAACCAAAAGAGCTTGACTACATCCAGTTTCTCACCCCCTGTTCGCTCTTTCAAAGTGGGAGAGAGAGTGCAAGTCCGGATTCACCAGAAAAACCGTGATATTTGGCAGTTTGGTGTTATACAAACTAAACTCGGCCAGCGTCACTATGATGTGAAATTGGATTCGGGACGAATTTTAAAGCGGCATGTTGACCAGTTATTATCGACTCTCGTGCCAAAGAGAGATAAGCATGTCACTTTTGCTCCAACAAATCCTCCTGTGCGTGGTGTTCCAAACATACCAACACCAACCCAGTCAAGACTAGAAAATGAGGATATTCCTCCTGCAACCCACACTTCAGATGATACAAGGCAGACCATCGTGCAACCAGATGAACGCCCTGATCGAAACAGCCTTCCACCACCTGCTGATAATTATTTAAGAAGATCAGCCAGAGACAGGCGACCTCCTCAGTATCTGCAAGACTATGTGCCCAAATGAATATGAATAGTTCCTTTTATTTGTTTTTATATAAGTGGGGGAGACTATTATGTATCTAGTTTATGTCCTCTATGGAACTTGGTCGGAGTGTATATATGCTTTTACTCTGTGACAATGTTAGTTGTAAGTTGTTCATTGTGTTAAGATGTAGATTCAGATGTGTGTGCATATTAAAGAGTTATAATATCCGTTATCCAAAACATAATAGCTATAATGTGCTTTATTCAAACATAATAACTATTCACGTGGAAGATCCACAAGAAGATGTCTGTACCAAGCGATACGTGACCTATGAAATGAAAAGGCTTTATAAATTTATCCCATCTGTATTTTTAGTGTATCTGACAAATGTAAAACCTGTGAATGAGAGAAACCATATACCGCTAGTTCATGACCAGCACTTGACCTATGTGCTTGCTTCGGGTTTAAGCCACTATCGATTACACTATAATGGAACCATTCACATCAAATATGTCATACCTGATGAGAACCATTTACAAATAGAGATAAATGGTCATAGGATGTTGGTCCATAACCATGAAATGGTCAATGCAGGAGACGAATTATCCTTTCATCTCATGTTGACATGGGATGAAAAGCAAGCTAGAAAAACCATAAACGATTTCCCACTTTATGTGGAATTGGAATATACAGTCATGAAATAACAATCTGAAGTTAGTTGTGACTTAAACTTTCTTGTGAAAGGTTGTTGGTCATCATCATGGTGAAACAAAGATATGTGGTGAGAAAGACTAAAAATATGACCCTATCCTTGGCAAAGCCTGGGCTTAAGACATTCGTGTACAAGCCCTTGCGAAAGAAAAAAAATTAAAAATGATGTGTTGACCATAAGGAAAGCTCTTCGAGCAGCACAGAGACATGTTATTCCAAAACGTCAGCGACAGGGTTCAAAACAAGGGCGAGTGATCCCCGTCCCCAAACGAGCGGGATTTTTACCTGCATTATTCGCTGGTCTGGCTGCTCTAGGTTCACTTTCAGGCGGCGCCAGTGCAGTGGCAAAAACTATTAAAGCCGCGCAACAGGGCAAGCAACAACTCAAAGAAAGTCAGCGACACAATGAAACGATGGGAGCCATTGCTATGTGGGCTAGAAATGTCAATTTGAAGCCAGCCTTTTATCAACAAGGATTTGGAATTTCACCTTTTCGAAATAAAATAAAAAAAACACTTTAACCTCAGCCATAGCAAGACATGACCTGACACATCAAGAAGTGGAAAGCTATGCTAAACAACTGAAGCTTTCTCATTTTCGAGGTGTGTTTATGCGAAACCAATTACCCTCACGACCCTGGAAACATGAATGTGCTATTGTCAATTTGGATGATCACCGAGGACCTGGAACACATTATGTAGCTTATGTCAAAGAGGGATCCACTGTATGGTACTTTGACAGTTTTGGGAATTTGCCCCCGCCCATGAAACTAGTGGCCTATTTTGGAAACAGGATCAAGATATATTATAATGTGAAACGTGAGCAAACGTTTAACAGCCAATAGTGTGGGCGTTTGTGTTTAATTTTTTTATATAAGACGCAGCATAAGCAAAAACGTCAACAGTATGTCGGTGGAAAGTAAGACGTTTACACTGCATGGACGTGGACTTGAAGTGAGCCTAGACTTTTACCCACCTATCGAATTGAGTGAAAAACCCTATGGTTTAGGACGTGTTTCACTTGAAACGTACAATAGAATATACAACATACGTGAAAATGTGAACAACAAGTTTTACTATGATGATTCTGTGCACACCCTGAACTCTGGTGGATACACGATAGATGACATTTATGAACACATTTATGTGGTGTTGATCAATGCATATGGTTTAAAGTCATTTCTCGATGGAACGCGAAAGTTTGAACTTGTAGGAAATACCAACACTCATCGCTGCAGTATTTTTTCTACATTCAAAATTGACTTTAAAACACACACCGATTCCATTGGTCCATTACTAGGATTTAAACCACGCGTGTTGGAGCCCAACAAAAAACATGAATCAGACCATGAAGTGAAATTCATTGAGGACCATCATGTGTCGGTGACGTGTAATATTATTAGTCAAGTGTACACCAATCAAGAACCGTCGCATTCGGTTTATGACTTTATTGTAACATCGCCCAATGGCTATATTATTCGTGAAAACCCTCCAGTGGTGCTTTTTCATTCTGTGGCTGTCGATGGTATT
This sequence comes from Meconema thalassinum, assembly GCA_946902985.2. Lineage (NCBI taxonomy): Eukaryota > Metazoa > Arthropoda > Insecta > Orthoptera > Tettigoniidae > Meconema > Meconema thalassinum. The sequence goes on from OX336390.1 coordinate 696,433,292, forward strand.
AGTAATATAACATTAAGACTGATCAATAGAGAGCAACAACTCATTGGTCTAGATTCTACCACACCAGTGACTTACAAGTTGGTGCTAAAGCCACTATGAAGTTTGTATATAAAGCAACAGCACCGTCTAGGAATGGTGTCAGTTGTTTACCACGTGAATACACGTTAACATCTCAGAACAAGCAGATTTTACAGCATTTGGGTAACCACGTCAACCCCCGCGATGAATTCTATCCTAGAGGTAGCGAACTACATCGAGGAGCTACCAGGAGTGGTAAGAATTGATCTCCATTCTTTTTAAGCTCAAACACCTGGACTCAATAACAATGATGAAATTCAATTTGTTATCAACAACCAAGATATTTACACTCTACCGCATGAAAGTGTTATTCAGATTGAAGGTCGGCTCACCAAAGCCGATGGTTCTACACCCACCACATCTAAGTTAGCCAACCATGCTTTCGCCTTTCTGTTTTCTGAAGTGCGTTATGTGATTAACGATATCGTGGTGGATAGCACTCGAAATGTGGGTATTTCCAGTGTCATGAAACTATATCCCTCTTATAGTGAGGAAGAAGCTAAAACACTTTGCATGGCGGGTTGGTGCCCTGACTCGATCAATGACTGGATGGTACACACCGATGGCACCTTTACTGGATATTTACCTCTTAAACTGATTTTAGGCTTTGCCGAAGATCACCAGAGCATTGTGGTCAACGCAAGGCAAGTGCTTTATCTGGTGAGAGACAGGAGTGATAATAATGCACTCAAGGGAGCCGACAATGCCCCTATTGATTCCAAAATTCTACTACAACGCTTGCTATGGAAAGTGCCTCATGTAACCCTTAACGATAGCAAAAAAACTGGACATACTCAAGATGGTAAAGAGAGATATACCTCTACCCATGGAATTTAGAAGCTGGGCACTCCATGAGTACCCGCTATTGCCCACCACCAACACACATAGTTGGTCTATAAAAACAGCCCGCTATACAGAGAGACCTCTCTACATGATTGTGGGTTTTCAAACGAATCGCAAGTATCAACAAACCAAAGATGTTACGCAATTTGATCACCTGCAATTGAGAAATGCACGTCTTTTCCTCAACGGTGCTGTGTTTCCCTATGAAGGGCTGGATTTAGATTTTAAAAAATAAGTTTGGCCCCCTGTACGACTTGTTTTCTAAATTTCGATGGACGTATTATCAAAATGAGAATTGTCCTATGTTGTCACCCCAAGCTTTTAAGACAAGGGCGCCACTGATTGTCTTTGACTGTTCCAACTTGGAAGAATCTGTCAAACCTTCCAATATTGACATTCGACTAGATTTTGAAACGCATGACAATGTTACAGCCAATACCACGGCCTACTGTTGGATCATTCATCACAAACATGTCAACTATTATCCACTGTCCAACCAAGTGACAAGTGTATAAATAGCAGGTCAACCCCCATCAAACCGCTCAGTCATGTCTTGCTTTCAAGCCTCAAGAGAAGTTACATCCATTAATTTAAATTCTGAGGAACAACATTTCAAGACCTTTGCGACGTGGCCGGTGCCTTTTATAAACCCTCAAGCCTTAGCGGCCGCTGGATTCTACTATTTAAAAACAAGAGATGAAGTGAAATGTGTGTTTTGTCCCATCATCTTAGACCAATGGAAAGAGAGCGATGAACCCATGCAGGAACATCAGCGCTGGTCACCTGCCTGCCCCTACCTGTGCAGAATGGAGGTGGGTAATATACCCTGTCATTCAAGTTACCCCTCACTCGCGCCTCTGAGTGATGAAAAAAGTTATGATACATGTGGTCTTTATGGTGTCAACGGTGCTTCAGTGAGCAGCTCACAGTCAAAAACACCCAGTTTAGAGGCATTGGGATATCATTGGTGTTATGGACACTATAAACACAAAAGACTTTTTTGTTGTATGAGTTGGTACCGCCTCTATCCTAGAATGAAAAAAGAATGTAAAACTTGTTATGCTAATAAAATAATGTAATACAAATTGGTTGTTGTTGTTATATTATTATTTCTTATGCCCCCTGTCATATCCTAACCTCCATAGTGACTACTCAATGTTTTTCTTTTCTTTTACTAGAATGGAATGTAAGTAAATGACATGGGTACACCTTACTGAACAATTGTCAGTGTGTGGTCAGTTGGACTTGATCCAGACAAGAGTGAATATGTTTCGTACACTAATCGTCGACTGTCAAGGGTTTAAAATTGGATATAACAAATTTATATTTAAAGAAGTGGCCATTATCGATTGTTCAACTTTTTGGATATCGCAAGCTACCCATTTGGTGTTTAAACCACCTTATGCGTTTGATTTGTTGTGTGATAAAGACCGTAAACACACCCAGTGGATTGTAACTCATATGCAACTAGACTGGAAGCAAGGAACCATTTCATATAAGCACCTGGACATGGTCATGAAAGCCCACTTGTCTTCTGCCCATGTAGTATTTGTGAAAGGTAGTGAAAAACGTCAATGGCTACAACCATTTTTGGCGTCTTACTGTCAATGTATCGATTTAATGGACATGGGCTGTCTCTCGCTGCAAACACTCATGGACCGCTGCCCCTGTGACAACATTACCCATAAAGCCATGGCACAGGTGTGGCAATTGTTTCATTGGCTAACCACCAATGCCTGCTGGGAGTTGTTAAATAAAATTAAAACTGAAGGTTTACCTGTGGATGCCACCAGTGAGATTTCTACAAGCGACGTGTAAACATCAACGTGATACCATGGAGAAAGGGGATGCTACTGATAAAGCGATTGGAAAGTTCTTTGTGTGCAAAAAGAAACTAGACAGTTTTACCAAAGAAGAATTATTAGCTCTTCCAAAATCATTCATATATTATGTCGCAGCAAATGCCGTGAAGGAAATCTGGCAACATGTACCAAAATCATGGACTCAAGACCCTGTGTTAAGTGAATTGCAACCATGTACGGATTATGATCACCATAAGCAAGTGGCTATGGCAAAAATACCATCTATGCGACAGTGCGTCACTTGCCAGCTGGTCAAACTTTATCACGGTCATAAAAGTCCATGTAAAGATTTTGTTTCTTCACTCCACGGGTGTGATGGAGAAAAAAAGCAGCAAGAAACATCGTCTACAGAGGAGGAGGAAGATCAAACCTTTTCTCCACCTATGGAAAAGGATATGATAGACCTGTACTGGCAATGGCGTCATTGACAAAGTAATGCAATACTTGCCTTTCGAAATCTACCTACCTGGTTATTATTTGTGTGGTCCTGGAACTTATCTTGAAGAACCTTTGCAGCGTGGTGATATACCTATTAATCCTTTGGATCGAGCATGCACCTTTCTTATCACCACAGTCATCCTGCATTAAGACGTGTAGCGGATAAAGTATCGTTGAAAAGCTAAACAAGGTTTGACATCCTGTGATGTCTCAGTGGGGGGAGAGGTTGGCAGCCCTCATTGTGATTAGTGCTATAAAAGGAAAGTTAATGATGAGTGGACATGAACATTGAAAAGGATTGAGGAATTGGTATTTCTTTGTATTCCATTTTTGTAAAGCCATATTTGTTGTGAAATAAAAACAAGGTTTACAAGATCACAATGTCTTTTAATTTTTAAATGGTGATAGCCATTTCTTCATTTTCATTTTTTTACACATGAATATTTACAATTTCCACTTTATATTTTTCTACATTCCCCTTGTTTAGTTCACACATTCTGTACAGTTTTTGTTGTGAAATAAAAAATAAGGTTCACCAGATCACAATGCCTTTTAATTTTAAAAATGGTGATAGCCATTTCATTTTTTCACACATGGATATTTACAATTTCCACTTTTCATTTTTTTTACATCCCCCTTGTTTAGTTTGCACTGAACCCTTTAACCTCTGATGGATAAATGATTCGATGTTTTATTTCTTCAATTAATAAATATTTCTACAAGCATCTTGAAAATAGCCAGACGGAGATGAGGAAATTTCAAGCATTGGTTGGAGTCAATGAGGAAATACCTGCAGCAATTTGACAAAAGGCTAAATACTTAGGATTGTGAAAAGAAAGACCTAGCAATGATTCAGAAGGACAGGTGGTGGCCACCTCAAAATAGAAGCGACGCGCAGTGAGACACGCTTCTGGTATGTTCATTGTAATATTCGCGCCTAGAAAGAATATGATGCAGTAACGTGAGTGGCTGATGAAAATACTAGACACTCCTACTAGGCCAAGGTCTGATAAAAACCGCCAAGTTACAGAAAATGTGGAACCAATGGGAGAAGAATGCTTACCAGCGCGGCAAGTCTAGCTTGGGCACGCTATGGCTAGCATTAACGCGGGAGATCGGCTAGACAACATCTCTACGATCGATTTTAGGATTAATGGGCATATTCTTGACCTGCGCTATTTTTCGAGTTCAATGATATTTATTTCATTCCTGTACCACTATTATTTTGAGAATTTTTTATTTAATTTCCCCCTCTATCAAGACCTAGGGCCGGTTCATTTATAAGTGGCGTGAAGAGCCAAGACATGGCTATTACTCTTGTACGTCTGAGGACGTAGGGCTTATTACTTTTGTTCGTCTGAGGACGGAAGCTATTATATTTTGTGTGTCGAAGACACAAGCACTTATACTGTTGCGTGTCATGTGGACATAGAAAATTAATAAATGTGTTAAATTCAGTGTTAGATAGTCATAGTACTATATTTTGTAGGGGCAGTATCATCGATAATTCGCCAACGAACAGTTCCGGGGAAAGTAGTACCTGAAACGGCGAATTTAGTAGTCAGATATCAAGTGTATAATAATTTAACTTTTTGAATCAGCACGAGAGATGACATCGCTTACCATTGAAGAAGCCTGGAACTATCAAGACTCCGTCAAGATGGTTGAGATGAGATAAGAAGCATCCAATTGGGAGATGGCTGCTGATGTTCTTTGACGGGTGACTGGTCGAAGATGAGTACAGTATAATATTCTTTTTATCTGATCGATTAACTTATGGTGTATGGGACATATTTTTGTAAATAATTTGCTTGTGTGATTAACGTAGTATATTTAGTTTTGGTCTGACACACCTTTTGCATGGAAACAGCTCGCATATGTTATTAGTGGAAGGTTCTTGTTTTTGTCTGTTGTTTTAACTAACGTAGCTATGTGGACGACCGTGTTTACATATGTTACGCAATGCGGTTAAAAAAACGTCTCTCGGAGATATGTTGTGTTTCAGAAGTAGGACTGAAGTAATATAATTATACAGTAGATTGGAGGGTAATTAATTTTTTTTTAGGTTTATTGCCTTTGGAGCAATGTGATTTGTGACGAAGAGCAGTCAGCTCTATCGTAGGTTTTAATATATTGTTTTAAATAGTTTGCGAGCACCCATTCAGCCGACCTGTGTGAAAAAACGTAATGTCATTCCCAGATGTGTGAGTGTGTGTATTTGTGGCCATTACAAGCGGGAATTTCAGCGTAGACTGATTTCTGTCAGCTTGGTGCCAAATCCATATTGTGACCTTGCGAGGGCAGTTGTGGATATTTTGATTAATGTCTGACCATTTGTTGAGGTGGTTGAGATTTGCTGCTGTTGATTCTTTGAGATAAAGGCACAGCTGGTCAGTTATTTTTACACACTGGAGTTGGGACAATGACAGGTATTGAGGAAAGGGGGAGATGTTTCACAAGACCGACTGAAGGTTGCTAGCGAGGTCATTAGTGGAGAGTGCTTGTGGCACCGTAATTACTTGAAATACAGAATTAAGAACTGATCAATGATAAAAATTGTTTAAATAAATGGGAGTTGCCTACGAATCACGATAATCTCCGAAGCGTTAGCTTAACATGCAGTTTTGTTCATATAAAGTAATATCAGCTGGTCAGGCTTTTGTTGTTGTTGGTTTAGTCCATGTTTATATTCCATTCAGTGACCCGTGAAGTCACGTGCTATGCTGTATTTCCTTGCTTGTGTATTGAGCAATTGGCCGGTGTTGGCAGCTCATTGTCAAGTGCGTCATCGCGCTAAATGAGGGTCTCGAGAGAGATTCCTGTAAATAGTAGATTTTAGTGTGTGTGTCAGCATTACATTTTTAAGGGTTTTTATTAGTGTCATGTTCCATATCCGTAAACGTTGTTTTACGAGATGATTGTTCGTGAGCATCGTGGCTGTTAACCCGTTGTGAACGAACAGACATCCAAAGTACTCATTCCTCGTAGTTAGTCATTACGCGTACATAAAATCCAAATTGCAAGTTAGTGGAACCAGGATCCACATTTTAATAAAGGGGAGATCCGTCTGACTCCTCAGCATTGATAGATATTCCTGTCATGGGAAAATTCAGGGAGGATTGTTTTTATTATTGTTGTTATATTCTTTTTATGCACTATTAGTCATTAAATCATGTTATTATTTTACATCTTGTCACCTTTCTTTCTTAATTATAGTTTTAATCCCATGACCCTTACCTCAGTAGAGCATGTTGTTTGGCGAACGTAAACATCACATTGGAACTGAGCGCGACCCCTTGATTAAGATTTCTTACATATAAACACTGCTATTCTGAAGGGTTCATAGGAGGTAAACTGGCGCGGCCAAGCGTGGGGCGGTTCACTGTGGTGTAACGGCAAAGATTTTGCACATGTCAATGTAAGCGTATTTGGGTTTTCAAACTGACGCAACAATGAAAGTGTAATTTTGTTGCTGGTTCGCTGCTGGAACACATTTAGTTGGCGTATTTGAGTAAAACTGACATGCCGCAAGTGCAGGCAGATATGACAGTATTTTAATCACCGGAAAGTGATATTTTATTAAAAGTAATTGAGGCGAAGTGGATACAGCCAAATGTGTGAAATATAAATTAAAATCAGGAGTTTGCAATGTAAAATACGGTTCACGTTTTTGTCTTTTGAATTAAAATAAAAGTAATATACGTGATACCGGGCGCCCAATGATTAAAGTTAAAACTAGATTTGTTTAGAAAGTCAAACTCATGAAAATGTTAGGAGGCTGGTAGCCTTAAATGAAAATTAATACTTTGTTAATTAGTCAGTGTTAATATCAGATCAGGATAACAATTTAACGACTAAATATGTGTTTGGGTTTAAATTAAATTGAGTAAAATTAGAACCACTCAGAGATGCAATCGACTAGTGGGATTAAATGTAAAAATAAATGAACTGAGTAGGGTAAAGAAATTAAATGTGCATTGGATTGTATGTGTGTGTCAAAGGGCATTGCTTTATGCCATTTCCCTAATGTCTCATATAAAGTGTATAAGATGGCAACGGTGGAACAGATTCAAGAAATCATTGAGAGCGCGGCTAGGAGAACACAGGAATTGTTGGACACTAAATTGGCGAAACAAAGTGAATCAATAAACACTAAACTATCAGAACAAAGTGAATCATTAAACACTAGTATGTTAGAACAAAGTGAGGCATTAAACGCGAAGTTATCTGAACAAATAAACAACACTATGTTAGAACAAAGTGAGTCTATAAACAAATTATCTGAACAAAGTGAATCATTGCGGACACAATTAAATAACAGTAGGATTGAACAAAATGAATATCAGGCGGAACAAGCTAGATTACTAAAAAATGAAATCAATGACACTATAAATTCGCAGTTAGAGGCGCAGAATGTTAAAAACACGAACCAATTAGCTTCGTTAACCGCAGAGATGAAAGATCACACTAATCAACAGATGGTATTACTGGCCCTAGATGTAAGTAAAAGTAATGAAAAACAATTAGATCAGATTAAGAAAATGGAAAGTATTTTTGATCAAAAACTTAGCATTCTGGATGAAACGGTGTTAGCTAAATTAGAGCAAATTGAACTAGCGTGCACTATGAATACAAGCGAGGTCAAGATAGCTCAGGATAAGTTAGAAGGACGATTTATGGAAATGGAAAAGAGCGGCAAGGTCATTCAACAACAATTATCAGCAGTAGATGAAAATATATCCGGCATAATTAAAGATATGGATCGTCTCGAAATAAAATCAGCGGAGCAATGGAAAAGCCTAGAAGCGGATCAGAATCAATTAAAATGTACCATCGACGAAAATAGCGCGAGATTGGAAGATAGGCTGAGCCAGATAGAAAGCAATCAGGATGACACTAAAAGCCAGATTGAAGAGAAAGTAAGCACGATTAAGGAGCAAATAAGGAAAGATTGGCGAAAAATGAATATCGATTCTAAAGAGGAAAGATCAACCATCCTAAAATCAGTAGGCGAAAATCATACTCGTATTCAAGCATTAGAGCAAGAAATTAAGAGTAAACTTAAAGAGCAAACAGACAGGATCATTAAAGCCGAACTGAGGTCGTTAGAACAATCCTCGATATTTAAAACGGGAACATTGAAAGACAAGGAGGAAGACTCAAATAGCCCCGGGGAGGAAAGCACAGCAGGGAGTCAAGCTCAGACAGAGAGCCCATTAACAGCAAACACGGAAGGGTTTCGCAAGAATATTGAAAGGAGTTCCACGCCACAAGACGGTCATCAGCCCACACAACTTATCCAAGTAATTCGCTCGAACGATTATAAACCGCAGAAATACACGGAAAATTCAGGGGTGACACCTAAAGCTTTTATTAAAGAAATTGAAGATCATTACAATGATACTGGGGTACCTGAAGCACGTAGATTGAGGATGATGGAGAGATTTTTATCAGGAAATGTCCTTACATGGTTTTTAAGCTTCAAATATACATTTGGAACCATGTCAGATTTCAAATTAGCGTTTCTGCGCAAGTACTGGTCGCCAGCATTACAACAGAGTCTAAGGATGGAGAGCTTTACTCTAGAAAATACCAAACTACCCAGCAAACGAAATACTCAGATTTCTTTAACATGCAAATGCTAAAATTTCGCGACCTTGATTACCCTTTAAATGAAGCGGATCTGGTGATGACAATAGCGCGGCAATTACCAGTCAACGTGCAACAAGTACTAGTCGCAGCGAACGTTAGTACGGCCTTACATGCAGAGCAGATATTACGCCAGATAGATGAGACTACATCTCATAATGATTATAGAGGAGGAAGACAGCTGGAGTTAGTCAATACGACAGAGGTCATAAAACCAAAGCAGGCAAACACTAAAACGCAGGGTACTAATACAAGCACGTCCATACCTAGGCGAAACCAGGAAGAAGGAGAAAACAGACCATACCAGCGTAACGAGAATAACTATAACAATAGGTCATATCAAGGCAACAATAGATATCAACAGAGAGGATATCAGCAATGGCGTGAAAATCGAAGAAATGACAGGCCTTATGGAAGATACGGTGATTACAATGCTAATCAAAGATGGAAAGGAAGGAGAGATCAAAATCAAGGAGAGCCACGTAATTTTCGAAATGACTGGGATGATAGGCACGCTCAATCACAAAATTACCTAGAGGAATTACACGCTAGTCAAGGTGGAGAGCTAGGAAGATGGGAAAAAGCCACTGGGAACATGAAGAATCCAGACACACATACTGAGGAAGCTGGAAGTCTACTGAGACAAGAGAAATATCAAGGGCATGGGCGACAAACGGATAATGGGAGTCGCACCGGAGCTAAAAAAAATGCTAAATTTGGATAAAGAAGACAGTCTACAAACGCAACAGTCGGAAGTTGAAGATGGATGGATAGTAGCGAACATACAAGAATGGATTGCTTTGCCAGAAGACTGCCTGGAGGAGACGGTGAAACCACGGAACGATGAAATTAGGCATTTACCCATTATTTACGCGAGGATTGGTGGAATTAATATAAGATGTTTATTGGATACGGGGTCGCAGATCAGTCTGGTATCGGAGGCCTTGGTTCGAGAGTTGGGACGGAGTCAGAATATTCCTGTAATTCCCGTACCACAGCTCAAAGTGAGGGGTGTTATTCCTGAACGCACCGTCACTTGTAAACGTCAGGCATACTTAGAGCTGAACATATTGGAACACACTTTTGGGCAAACATTCATTATCATGGCAAAGATGAATTTTAATATAATTCTTGGTGCAAATTTTATTTGTGACTATCAAGCAGTGATAGATTTGCACAAGAATACAGTCAATTTTAGAGAGTATGATCAGCTGAAGAACGTGGGATTGCATATGGATGAAATCACTACCGGAAGAGATGTAAATTCTTGGGCATTGGAAGCAATATCGGAAGAGACGGAAGAGGAGATACGAAAGGCAGAAGATAACATCATAGAAGGAGCTGCTGTGGAACTAGATGAGGAGAGTGAATCCCAGGAGATATGGTCTTTATTAACAGAAGGAGATGACAGTGAGGCACAATTTGAAGAGTTACTACAGGAGCGGCTCAATGACATTCAACTTGGGGGTGAACACAGAAAACAATTGGAAGAGATTTTAAGGAAACACAAAGCAGTATTTGATACAGTACCTGGGAAAATATTAAATTTCAAATATTCAATGCAAGTCGAGGATTGGTCGCCTTTCAAAAGTAGATTGTACCCAATTCCTGAAAAATATCGTTGTCAAGTCAAGGTCATTATAGATGAGATGTTACAAGCTGGGGTGATAAGGAAGACACCTACACCTTATCTAAATGCGATTTTGGCAGTCACAAAACCAAATGGATCTATTAGACTTTGTTTAGATGCCAGAAATCTCAACATGAGACTCATTTTTCCTGAGTATGACAGAGCGCCAATTATCAGAGACGTATTAAAAGGCTTTAAAAACAAAAGCATTTATTCATCAGTTGACCTGACGAGCTCGTTCCGCCATATTGAATTGGATGAGAAGTCACAGCTTCTAACTGGCTTCTTATTCGATAACCAAACGTTTTGCTTCGTCCGAATGCCCTTTGGAGTCAAAACATCGGGCTGTGCTTTAATCCGAGCCCTGGACCGGAATCTAACCGAGGAAGTTAAGGAGATGACGGTACGCTACATTGATGACATTCTGCTGGCATCCGACAACATTGAAACTCACATGGAAAATTTAGATAAAGTGTTAGGCAACCTGAATGCATCAAATTTCAAAGTAAACCTGAAGAAATCGCATTTCTTCAAGAGCGAGATCCTATATTTGGGTCACATCATTGACAAGGAAGGGGTGAAGCCAAATCCAGCTAAGATCGAAGCGATAAAGAATTTCCCTACACCAACGAGAGTCAAGCACATTCGGGCTTTCTTAGGCGTAACGGGATTCTTTAAGGAAAACTGTCCAGGTTACACGGAGACTGTAGCTCCAATGCAGGAAATGCTAAAGAAGAATAATAAATGGTTATGGAATGCGGAGTGTGAGATGGCGTTCCAAGCAACAAAACAGCTATTGGAAAACTGCATTAAGTTAGGATATCCAGATTTCGAGCACAAATTTATAATCCAAGCGGATGCTTCACTAATTGGTATAGGTGCTATGCTCTACCAAGAAGATCCAGCTAACCTGCAACATAAAACATATTTGGCATTTGTCAGCCGAAAATTGCGTAAGCACGAGCGCAATTATACTGTAACGGAACTAGAGCTGTTGGCCATTCTTCATGCGCTACAACAATGGAAACGAATAATTTATGGCTACCCCATTGTTGTCAGGACTGATCACAAGGCATTAACATTCTTGTTTAAGACGTCGATGGCAAGCGAACGTGTGACACGTTGGTCTATATATATTCAGCAGTTTATCATTGAGATTGAACATTGCCCAGGGAAGATGAACGTGATTCCGGATGCACTCAGCAGGAACCCAGAGCCTGATAATGAAGAAACAGCGATGGTACAACACTTGGAGTTAACACCGAAGAACCGGGAATTCTTGGAGGAGTTACGTGAGATACAGCGAGAACAGGAAACGGAACCATGGATGATGCTATTAATTAAATACTTCAGAAAGCAACTACCTACAGGAACACCTGCATTTCGAGAAGCGAAAGCCAAAGAAGGAAGATATGTTTATGTCAACAATTTGCTGCACAAATGGATAGATAATGACCACACCAAGTTACGCATATTAGTACCTGCATCATTACAGCGAGGACTGACATGGCATACTCACGAAAGTTACGGACACGTCGGATTAGACAAGTGCGAAGCGACAATAGGAGACACATTTACATGGCCACGTATGAGAACAACTATATGTGACGTCATTACGACTTGTGATCCTTGTCAGAGGACAAAGCCCAATAACTATTTAATGAGGCAGTATCCTAGACCATTGCTACCTCAGAAACCATGCGAACTACTGGCCCTAGACTGTTTCGGTCCAATTCCGAAAGGAAGGCGAGGTTGCCGTCACTTGCTAGTGTGCATTGATGTATTTTCTAAGTTTGTCGTATTATGCCCCATTCAGAAAACTACATCGAAACAAGTACTCAGTCGTATTCGAAATAGAGTTATTCCAATCCTTGGAAAACCAGAATTTATATTGTCAGATCATGGCAGTTATTTTACAAGCGCCGAATTCAAGAAAGGTATGGAGGACATGGGTATAAAACACGTTTTAAGCAGTATCCGACATGCCCAAGCTAATCCAAGTGAGAGAGCAATAAAATGTGTAACATCATACTTGAGAATCTTCATTCCCAATGAACATCACAAATGGGTAGATAAAATTAAGGATGTAGAGACATGCATGAATTCCACCAGGCACGAGTAAACAGGACAGATCCCTATGGTCCTACACAAAAACGAGTATCCAGTGAGAACGTGGAAAAGCATCATTAACTGCCCACAAGATCCCATGATAGCACCTGACCTGCGAATTGAGAGAACGAGAGCCTACATGAGAAAACAAGCAGATCGCAGATTACGGCGAGTAAGAAATAAGAGGTTTCACAGTGATCTTGAAATCAACCAGCTCGTTTTGGTGAAACGACCCGCTACATCGGACCCAGAGAAGAAGATCTTCAGCAAATTCTGCGAAAAGTTCATAGGACCCTATTCTATCGTAAGAAACCTAGGAAATAATGCATACAGAGTGAAAGTCTTAAGCACAGGAACAATGTCGGTTTACAATGCAGCCAACTTAAAAAAATATCGAAGAAGCGATCCGTGAGAGCGCCGAAATAATGATGCAGATTAAATATATGGACGTCCTAATATCAACCAAGTGGACGGGGAGCAGTTGAGTACGGCACTTGAAGAAGGAAGTGGAATTGGTGTTGACAAACATTAACGAGACGAGCAGAGTGTTGCCTAAGGCACCAGCGCGTCATGCAAGCAGTTGAGAGGGTCATTACAAGCAGGAAATGAAACGAGCAAATGCCATTCAAGACAGGAGCGGCTAGGCCAAGTAATAGAAAAGGGGTGATTCCGAAATAAAACAAATTGGCCTACGGATGTTTTTTTTTAAATTATCGACTTTCTCCGAAGTTCGAAATTTTGTGAGTGGAGGAGTTGTGAACCCTTTAACCTCTGATGGATAAATGATTCGATGTTTTATTTCTTCAATTAATAAATATTTCTACAAGCATCTTGAAAATAGCCAGACGGAGATGAGGAAATTTCAAGCATTGGTTGGAGACAATGAGGAAATACCTGCAGCAGTTTGACAAAAGGCTAAATACTTAGGATTGTGAAAAGAAAGACCTAGCAATGATTCAGTAGGACAGGTGGTGGCCACCTCAAAATAGAAGCGACGCGCAGTGAGACACGCTTCTGGTATGTTCATTGTAATATTCGCGCCTAGAAAGAATATGATGCAGTAACGTGAGTGGCTGATGAAAATACTAGACACTCCTACTAGGCCAAGGTCTGATAAAAACCGCCAAGTTACAGAAAATGTGGAACCAATGGGAGAAGAATGCTTACCAGCGCGGCAAGTCTAGCTTGGGCACGCTATGGCTAGCATTAACGCGGGAGATCGGCTAGACAACATCTCTACGATCGATTCTAGGATTAATGGCCATATTCTTGACCTGCGCTATTTTTCGAGTTCAATGATATTTATTTCATTCCTGTACCACTATTATTTTGAGAATTTTTTATTTAATTTCCCCCTCTATCAAGACCTAGGGCCGGTTCATTTATAAGTGGCGTGAAGAGCCAAGACATGGCTATTACTCTTGTACGTCTGAGGACGTAGGGCTTATTACTTTTGTTCGTCTGAGGACGGAAGCTATTATATTTTGTGTGTCGAAGACACAAGCACTTATACTGTTGCGTGTCATGTGGACATAGAAAATTAATAAATGTGTTAAATTCAGTGTTAGATAGTCATAGTACTATATTTTGTAGGGGCAGTATCATCGATAATTCGCCAACGAACAGTTCCGGGGAAAGTAGTACCTGAAACGGCGAATTTAGTAGTCAGATATCAAGTGTATAATAATTTAACTTTTTGAATCAGCACGAGAGATGACATCGCTTACCATTGAAGAAGCCTGGAACTATCAAGACTCCGTCAAGATGGTTGAGATGAGATAAGAAGCATCCAATTGGGAGATGGCTGCTGATGTTCTTTGACGGGTGACTGGCCGAGGATGAGTACAGAATAATATTCTTATTATCTGATAGATTAACTTATGGTGTATGGGACATATTTTTGTAAATAATTTGCGTGTGTGATTAACGTAGTATATTTAGTTTTGGTCTGACACACCTTTTGCATGGAAACAGCTCGCATATGTTATTAGTGGAAGGTTCTTGTTTTTGTCTGTTGTTTTAACTAACGTAGCTATGTGGACGACCGTGTTTACATATGTTACGCAATGCGGTTAAAAAAAACGTCTCTCGGAGATATGTTGTGTTTCAGAAGTAGGACTGAAGTAATATAATTATACAGTAGATTGGAGGGTAATTAAATTTTTTTTAGGTTTATTATTGATCAGATTCAGAGAGATTATTGCCTTTGGAGCAATGTGATTTGTGACGAAGAGCAGTCAGCTCTATCGTAGGTTTTAATATATTTTTTTAAATAGATTGCGAGCACCCATTCAGCCGACCTGTGTGAAAAAACGTAATGTCATTCCCAGATGTGTGAGTGTGTGTATTTGTGGTCATTACAAGCGGGAATTTCAGCGTAGACTGATTTCTGTCAGCTTGGTGCCAAATCCATATTGTGACCTTGCGAGGGCAATTGTGGATATTTTGATTAATGTCTGACCATTTGTTGAGGTGGTTGAGATTTGCTGCTGTTGATTCTTTGAGATAACGGCACAGCTGGTCAGTTATTTTTACACACTGGAGTTGGGACAATGACAGGTATTGAGGAAAGGGGGAGATGTTTCACAAGACGGACTGAAGGTTGCTAGCGAGGTCATTAGTGGAGAGTGCTTGTGGCACCGTAATTACTTGAAATACAGAATTAAGAACTGATCAATGATAAAAATTGTTTAAATAAATGGGAGTTGCCTACGAATCACGATAATCTCCGAAGCGTTAGCTTAACATGCAGTTTTGTTCATATAAAGTAATATCAGCTGGTCAGGCTTTTGTTGTTGTTGGTTTAGTCCATGTTTATATTCCATTCAGTGACCCGTGAAGTCACGTGCTATGTTGTATTTCCTTGCTTGTGTATTGAGCAATTGGCCGGTGTTGGCAGCTCATTGTCAAGTGCGTCATCGCGCTAAATGAGGGTCTCGAGAGAGATTCCTGTAAATAGTAGATTTTAGTGTGTGTGTCAGCATTACATTTTTAAGGGTTTTTATTAGTGTCATGTTCCATATCCGTAAACGTTGATTTACGAGATGATTGTTCGTGAGCATCGTGGCTGTTAACCCGTTGTGAACGAACAGACATCCAAAGTACTCATTCCTCGTAGTTAGTCATTACGCGTACATAAAATCCAAATTGCAAGTTAGTGGAACCAGGATCCACATTTTAATAAAGGGGGGAGATCCGTCTGACTCCTCAGCATTGATAGATATTCCTGTCATGGGAAAATTCAGGGAGGATTGTTTTTATTATTGTTGTTATATTCTTTTTATGCACTATTAGTCATTAAATCATGTTATTATTTTACATCTTGTCACCTTTCTTTCTTAATTATAGTTTTAATCCTATGACCCTTACCTCAGTAGAGCATGTTGTTTGGCGAACGTAAACATCACATTGGAACTGAGCGCGACCCCTTGATTAAGATTTCTTACATATAAACACTGCTATTCTGAAGGGTTCAACACATTCTGTACATTTTTGTTGTGAAATAAAAACAAGGTTTACCAGATCACAATGTCTTTTAATTTTAAAATGGTGATAGCCATTTCACTTTTTCACACATGGATATTTACAATTTCCACTTTACATTTTTTACATTCCCCTTGTTTAGTTCACACATTCTGTACATTTTTGTTGTTGTGAAATAAAAACAAGGTTTACCAGATCACAATGTCTTTTTAATTTTAAAATGGTGATAGCCATTTCACTTTTTCACACATGGGTATTTACAATTTCCACTTTTACATTTTTTTTACATTCCCCTTGTTTAATTCACACATTCTGTAATGTTCTTAAAATCTTTTTCGTAGTATACAAAAGCAAACATTTTACACTAAAATGTATTACTTATCTTATTTTTACTAAACTACAGTAGGCTAACATTATACATTCTACTTACAGTTTTTACAAAAAATATTACAATATAAAACACACTACAAATATTACAATATAGTGATAATTAGAATTAAGTAAAGTAATAGTCGTCAATGCGACTGTTCCCTCAAGCAAGAGTATCAAATGTGTTGGGTATAATGAATCTTTGTTGTCTTCATTACTTAAAGCAACGTTGTTCAGCAAATTGGTATGTAGCTGATGATTTTTACTTCTAAATACACACATTTTCTTATATAATACAGGTGGGTTACTAACTATACAGTTTTTATAATCACTTATATCTAACTCTTTACTAACAACATTCTTTTTCACTCCTTTTAATTTTTTTACTACTACATCATCAATTGTCATATAGCTGTATGATTTAGATTTTGTGCCTACAAAAGTGTCTATAAAAACACTAGCACATTCATCCTTAAATTTCCCAAGAACCTTTTTGTTTACTAGAGGCAAATAGTAAATATTATCCTCGGGATAGTCACTTGTATCAAACCTATTTAGCTCAGTTTTGATATCCTCATAAAAATCATCAGTTTTAAACTCATAAATAAAAGAATCTGTGTCTGTGTAGAGTAATTTAGCATTATCAAGATAGTTTTTCTTTACATAATCATAGTGAAATTCATACATAAGTGTTTTTGACAATTCCAGAATGGTATAACCCACATATATGGGTTTGTTGTAAGTTACTTTAAGACGATTCATTTGTATTACAACTAAATCCTCATGAATAATTGAACAGCTATGAAAGTTAGGCTTGCTTATTAAGTTGCTCGCACCATACCTTTTACCATCATTCTCCCACTTTGTTATCAGCTTTACATCAAATCGTTTATCAATATTCTCCATAGTCTTTCCAAAAACACTATTATTCATGAGTTTATAAAAATCTTTTTCAAACGCGTTTGTTGACTGTGTTCTTAAATTATTGTTTAGATCAATATACGGTTTGAGCCATGCTGACTGATGAAATTGCAATACGCGATGAATTTTAGTTAATTTCAATCCATGCTGTAGACACTGTTTCAAGTTTTGATAATGTATTACATATTTAGGCCTACATTTATTATTTACATTAGCAATTAACATTTTTGTTCGTGTGGTGATGTATGGAGATTTCATATTCTCAGGACAAAATGGTAAATCATTCTGATCATCATGTAACTCTTAAGGGTACTCAAGATATACCTCTAAAATATATCCTTTATCATCGTTATCATTAAGAGTGTCAACAAGTAAGACATCAATTTCGGGTTGTGTCAGCCAGCGAAAATCTTTCAGTGGTAGATATTGACTCATAGCCTAACCATATTGGTTATTTGCATCGAGGTAGACAATATACTTTGACTCTTCACAAGGGTTGTAGCTAGGCATGTATTTATTATTAGCTTTAGAGTACCGCCCACTACATTGGCTTAATCCACCTCGAATTGATGATTTTATAAAATTGATCATGTCTATATCAGTCATTAATTCTAAATTTACTTTCGTTTTTTTTCAACATTGAACTGAAACTTAACCCAGGAGCAGTGAAATACTGACAAGGATCAAGGTCATAAGTTTTCATTCAAACATTCCGAAAATTTTCAAAAACATCTGCTAATAATAACACATCTGTCTTCAAATATATGTCTGAAAATTCTCCTAAAGTTTGAATGTGGAACTGTGTCCATACACGTTGTGCATGTAAATATTCCTGATCACTGATATGACTTGTGTTTAAGGAATTGTAAAATGCATCTTTCGGTGGTAAAGAACACTCCTCAAGACGTTCCACACAGTTAATATATTCATAAGGGAATATACCCTTTTGACGAATCAAATTAAAATCATTTTCTTTAGGAAAGACACGTTGAATTTCATGAAACTGATCTGATTTTAAATTACTAGCCAGCTTATCAAGACTACTTGACATAAAGCGGAATGAATCTAAAAATCTCAGTTTTATAGTTTTCTTATTGTCAGTTTTGATGTATTTTGTGAACGATATGTATTGTTCCTTATTATTTGCAATCACATCAATTTTCACATCTGAAGCTCCAAATTCTTTAACGATAAAGTGGTTATCGTATTTGCTACCGTTATGTAGAATGACCGGAATGAATTTACTTACTCTATAATTTAAATTACATTCTTGGTGAGCAGCACCACGATATTTTCCTGTTAAACGGTCATGATCGCGAACCCTGTCTGTATATAAACATTCACCACATATAAAACAATTAGTTTCAGTTTCAAAATTCATTTGCTCTAATGAAGTTAGTGGTTCCATTGGAATGATCGTATTTAAAATAGAGGATATACGGATGGCATCTTTCTCAAGCCTTTCCATAAAAACTTTAGGTGCATCAGGTCCTCTATAGAGCTCAAACTTATTTAACTACATTTAATATAATATGCAAAGCTAAAAGGTTCATGAATGTGAGTAGTGTTGGTAAAAGGTTGGGCTGGATTCGATGAACATGTATTAAATGGTTTTAGCAAAGCCTCGAAGTCAGCATATATAACAAATGGTACTCGAAGCTGTTTCTCATAATCCTTAAATTTTAAAATGTTATTTCTAGGAGTAGGTAATACCGTACACACATGATTACATCCCCATTTTTGATGTTGAGTTAGTTGATCCTCTTTTCTGAAATATAGCAAACAGCCATCGCACAACAACTTTTTAGTCTTATATTTTGATAGTTGACCACCAACAAGTCTACTTATTTATTTATTCGTATCAGAAGCAATACATCATGTAAAATTAGCATAGATAACTTTTTTTAAATAAAAACACACTAAAGGTACTTTCAAAATAACAATTAAATTACATCGCACCAAAATTTGGCAAGATCTCGTCCATTTGGTGTGGCCTGAACTACATCCTGAATAGTGCAAATGAGAGGGCAGGAGTTGCAATGGAGAAGGTGCGCCATGGTTTGTTCTTCTCCGCAGGCGCAAAAGATTGACTCATCGGAAAGGCCCCACTTCTTCATATTGGTCTTAGATCGACCGACCCCAGACCGCAGCCTGTTCAGACTCTTCCATGTAGGCCACGACTCTTCATAACCGGCAGGAAGAGTTTCAGATGGAACCATCCATCCGTTGAGATTATTGTTTCTGGATCTCCAGGAAGTTAGCCTTGATGATTGAGGTGAATCCGACAGGCACTCAGTAGAGTGTAGGAAACTTCGCCTAGATTTCAATCGTTGTTGAGCAGGTTGATAATTATGTAGAGGATGTGTCTGGGAAACTTCTACTTTAGATTTTTCATGTTTGGCAGCTACTTCACGTCTAATATCTGGGGGAGCAATGCCAGCCAAGCAATATAACTTGTCACAAGGTGTAGATCTTAGGCAACCAGTTATAAGCCGACAAGTTTCATTTAAAGCAATATCTACCTGTTTGGCATGACATGATCTATACCAAACAGGGCATGCATATTCTGCTGCAGAGTAGCTCAGTGCTAAAGCAGTAGTTCTCATTGTTTGAGCTTGCATTCCCCAGTTGGTACCACATAACTTGCGAAGAATGGAATTTCGCGTAGATACTTTGTGCTTCGTGTTAACACAATGTTGTTCATACGTGAGTGCACGATCCAGAGTTACCCCTAGATATTTAGGTGTAGAGCAATGATCCAAAAGAGCACCCTCCCAGAAAATCTTCAGTTTTCTTCTTGCCTGCATATTCTTTAAGTGAAAAGCGCAAACTTGCGTCTTTGAGGTGTTAGGCTTTAGATGGTTTTCTCTGTAGTATGGACTCAGTTCATCTAAGGCTGCCATTAATCTCCGTTCAACACTCTCAAACTGATCACCCTGGGTGAGAATAGCTCGATCATCTGCATAGATGAAGCTTTTAGTTCCTTCTGGCAAGGGTTGATCATTCGTGTAAATATTAAATAATATTGGAGACAAAACACTACCTTGAGGTAGGCCATTCCGGAGATTCTTCCAACGACTATGTCGCCCTTGGAAATCTACAAAGAATCTTCGATTTTCAAGAAGACATCGAAGAAATTCAGTCAGCTTGTTGTCCTTGGTCATCTTATGAAGTTTACTCAACAGAATTTGGTGGTTAACTGAGTCATAGGCCACAGTTAGGTCGATGAAGACTGCCCCAGTTATTTTTCGATTTTCAAAACCATCTTGAATATATTGGGTCAAATGGAGTATTTGTGATGTAGAATTCTTCCCTCTTCTAAAACCAGCTTGCTCGGGGATCAAAAGTGGTTCAACTATTTTGGCAAGCCTTACCAGAACCATTCGTTTTAAGATCTTGAATAAATGACAGAGCAAGGATATTGGTCTGTAATTTTTAGGATCATGGGGATCTTTTCCTGGTTTGAGGAATGCTATAACTCTAGATTTCCTCCAGATTTTGGGTATTCTGCAGGTTCGAATGCAATTGTTAAATAGATTGAGTACCCATTCTCTAGTAACAGGTCCAAAGTTCTTGATTTGTTGAATACAGATTTCATCTACACCAGGAGCCTTTCCATTTTTGCTGATATTTATAGCGTCATTTAGTTCTGCCAAGGTAAAGGGATTAGAAAGTATACTGGTCTCTGGTCTGAATTTTGGCCTAGTATCCACTTTTGTTCTAGAACTGGAGTTTATAGACTTGCCATTTTGGACGAGTTGGTGAGCAATTTGGTTTGCAGATACGTTATAAAGAGAAGATGATTTATTAGGATCATTACTGAGACGCCTGAGTAGCCTCCAGGCCTTATGGCTACTCCTATCCATGTTAACTTCTTCCATCAATTTTAACCACTGTTCTCGTTTAGACTCTGAAATAGCAGAGATAAGTTGTTGTCCGCTTGCAATAGTTTCAGCACTAAAAGGATCCCTTTCATACAAATTGAAGTAGTTTGTCAGTAAGGCAGATGTTTCCTGGGAAAGACCTTGTATGTAATTAGTTCTGCATCCTCTTGGAATGGCTTCTTTAGAACACGATCTAATGGCATCAATAAATTGATCATATGCCTCTGGTATGGGACTGATTGTACTCATCTTTGTATCTAAAGAGGAAGTAAAACATTCCCAGTTTGCCTTTTTGAAATTGTATCTTCTCTTAAAGTAAACACTCTGTGGCCTGACGGCTGCTACTATCTGGCACATTATTGGACGATGTTGTGAGTTAGGAATAGGAAGGCAAACAGATTTAATACACTGATGGGCAATCTGATCACTCACAAAAATAAGGTCTGGATTATATCCACGTTTCCACCTTCTACTGTTGAAGGATGAAGGAAGTTTGTTATCATGAATGAGGGACAGTTGGTGTGATTCCGCCCAATGCATAACAGCTTCTCCATTCTCATCATCATGTGGATAACCCCATATAATGCTGTGGCTGTTGAAATCACCGACGAAGATGGACACTTTCTCCAAATTCAGATTATCAGGTTGTCTGAATGAAAAGCTTACCTTTGGGGGTTTATAAATGGAAAAAATGATTGAGTTACTCAATTCTATCGCAATAATTTCTATGTCATTGTCAGCTGTGATGGAGGTTGCAAGAATCCTGATATCTGGTTTAGTGAAGATGGCACTTCCATATAGGCCATAAGGACGTTCGACTGCCAATCTCATTCCAGGGATTTTAGGACGTCGTTGATTAACATCCCTATGAGTTTCTTGTATACATAAAACATCACAATTATGTTTTAGGCATAATTCACGTAAAAGGTCTTCTTTACATGAAGACAGCCCTTCAATGTTAAAAGAAATAATTGTTAAATTGGGCTCTGATAAGAGCCTTTCACTACTAGAATGAATCATTTCAGATAGAAATTTAATGATGCTTCTGGAATGCTGACGTTCAGTTCAGTAACGGAAATTCAGTTCCGACTACCTATGCAGGGGCACCACGAGCAGGAATCAGCTTCACCCCCAACAAGTCTACTGAAATGTTTTATCCAGCAATAGTGAGCATTTTCACCTTCGGTTATGTATAGTAAATTTACATGAGCACCCTTTTTTTCCTGAGCGTAATATAGAGGACCTACTATTCTCTTATTTTCAATTTCATAAACATTAATACTTACATTGTTCAGCTCTTCAAAACGTTGAATGTCTTTTATCGCCATAGGAAATTCTATTTCTTTTAAATCTAACACTGAAGAATAGTGAGGATAAGATGATGTTCTCTCCACATGCCCCACTGCTGGATGGAGAGCTGAGGTTTCAGCCCACGCAAAACATGCTTGATCACTATTCAAAACATTTACAACAGCTCTCTTTCGTTTGATCCATACAGGTAAATCAATATATGATGATGCTCGAAGGGGGTTGTATTTATTCATGTTGGTTTCTAAATAACGTACTTCAAACAACGCCCAGCCTGACTCCCTTTCCTGGAACTCTTCACTCTTCACAATGATAGCACTTGAAATATTTTGATGTATATCACTAATATTAGTTGATTCGCTAACAATTATGTTTTTGTATTAAAGGATTTGATATCCGTAATTTCACCTTCGCTCCCAGTTTTTACATAGAGTCCAAAAAGTTCAAAATTCATTTTAATTGTTTTATGCTCTACTAAAACATTTTCTACTAAGCCAAACACAGTAGGTTGAACATTCTGTAAAAATGTTTCAATACTTTGAGATTTTTCTTCACTATAAAGTCTATAACTAGCAATTCGACTTTTAAATGCACTACCAATTTGTTGAATATTTCCAGAATTTCTTTCATGGAGCGTTGTTTTTATGATGAATACTGCGTAAATGTCCATGAATGATTGATAATGGTATATCAATATTACATACATTACAATGGGTTATCGAAGGTTCACCATTCTTCTTTCTTTTTGTTGCTTGACTATTTTCACAATCTTGAGAACGTTTACGCTTTTGAGCATCACATTCATTTAAAGGTTCCGTGCTAGTTGATGGTTTTACAGATTTCAATTCCTGTTGTTTTCCATGCACTTCAACCATGTGGGATTGATATCGCTTTACAGCAGAAAAACCAAGTTCACAATCTGAACACGAAAATGGTGCTGAACTAACATGCATTAAATTTACATGACGTGCAAGATTGTCTTGTCTGTTTAATGTGGTAGCACAATGACTGCTCACAAACATTTTAATGTCATGTTTAGCATTTGCGTGTCGTTGAAGGTTGTCAGGTCTTGAGAACTGTTTCTTACAGTCACCACACTTGAACATGATGATCACTTTCGAAATTACCTATAAAAGAAAGAAATCATAAATGTTAATAAATGATAAAACAAAGTACAATATAAATAGTTTAATTATATTCCAGTCAATGGTTATAGCAGGGTATTTAAATCGATCTGTGAACTCCTAGCAAGTCTAACTTCATGTAGTTCTAACTGGGGGTTACTATATACCACTGTCACTGACACCTAGCGGTGAACATTGGAACTTGATAGAGTGGTAGAAACCAGCGGTCGCCAGTTAAGTGAGCTAAGTGTGACGTCATAGCCAGTCTTAAAGCAAGTCTAAACTTGTAGAACATGTCACGTGATAGAAGCCAGCGATCGTCAGTTAAGTGAGCTAAGTGTGACGTCATAGCCAGTCTTAAAACCAGTCTAAACTTGTAGAACATATCACGTGATAGAAACCAGCGATCGCCAGTTAAGTGAGCTAAGTGTGACGTCATAGCCAGTCTTAAAACAAGTCTAAACTTGTAGAACATGTCACGTGATAGAAACCAGCGATCGCCAGTTAAGTGAGCTAAGTGTGACGTCATAGCCAGTCTTAAAACAAGTTCAAACATGTAAAACATGTCACATGACGAGGTTAAGTTAGGTAAAGTTAGGTTATGTTAGGTGAACTGAGGTTAAGATTTTAAATATTCCCTATGTCACTGACACCTAGCAATGAACATTCGGACTTAATAGAGCGGTAATCAAAATCTAACCTACAAAATTAGCTTTACACACCATGGTCAAGTAGTTCCAACTTTTTACTGCCAAATATACCATTTTCACTAACATGTAGTGGTGAATATTGGAAAATAATACTCTAACTGTTTAAAAGTTATTAGAGGGGGCACTTACCTTTTTATAATTTATCAACTACTGTCACTGAATGAACAGATTGTAGGAATCTGGTAACCTACAGGTACCCAATTATCTGTAAACAAATCAATCAATCAATTAATCAATAAATACATTCCAATCAATAACTTCAACATCAATTAGTAATAAAAGACTACAATCCATTAATAATAAGTACTTACCTTGCAAAATAATTTAATGATTTTCTACCAAAAAGGCTTTTTACAACTCTTGAGCAGTAATAGAGCACTGTTCACTCAAAGCGAGTAATAAAGACTGACAGTAGGGAAATATATGACACCTCTCTTATATAAACTCTCATCGCTCGTGTCAGCAGTTTTTTGCAAATCATTGCAATTCCTTTCCCAATACAGCTGAGAGTCCAAAGTACACTAGGAACACCTGTGTGGTATCCAATGACTGCTGACTTTGCATGATCATCACCCATTGTCTTCATGAACACTTGCGGTTTTAAATTACTGCAGCGTTAGTCATAGCAACAGATCTGCGCGCTCTCTGCCAAGTCTGTAATATGACACAGGAAATATAACAAGACGTCTTACTGCACGTGCCATCTCCACAGTTTTAACATCTTAAGAACATGTATTATTCTCTTTCAACTACAAATGACTCGTTAGAACACATCCATCCACCAAGTTAGATCCCTTGTATGTTCACATGTATTTCGTCACTTTCCTTTCATATCGTTATCCCATTACAGTAGTGGGGGATTAGTGAACAACGTCAGTTCAACACACTGCTTTACACGCAAAATGTAGTTAGGCCCTTTGACATAATTTAAATAAATTCATGAGCTAGGCCGTAGGAACCAGTCCAAAGGGACTCATCCACAAGGACTCGTCCACAAGGACTTGTCCATAAGGACTTGTCCATAAGGACTTGTCCACAAGGACCTGTCCACAAGCACTTGTCCACAAGGACTTGTCCATAAGGACCTGTCAACAAGGACCTGTCCACAAGGACCTGTCCACAAGGACGTGTCCACAAGGACTCGTCCACAAGGACTTGTCCACAAGGACTCGTCCACAATGACCTGTCAACAATGACCCGTCCACAGGGATCCGCTCCCCCACCCTCTTACAAAAGCTATGAGTGGGCATGCATAAAAACAAAAAACAAGCATGTTAATTCATAGTGGCTATCCACCGTATACATGTCTCTTGTATAGAACAACGTTTCATTCCATATTGGCATTCAAACTCTCACATGTTGCACTTGGAAAGAGAGATTTTCTAAAAAAAATACAATTTCACCCCCTAGTAGGGGTAGGTTTTAGTTTGTGGTGGAAATATGTTGTCCATTGGAAAGGGGGTATCAGCCCGAGTTCAATGACACCTCGTTCGTCAAAATCCGACCATGCGTTCGAGAGATATCGTGCCGCCGCCATCTTGTGAGGAGGGTGAGGAGGAGGAGGGTTTTGAACCCCTGCAAATACACTACTCTCCTGGAAATTAACATGTGAGTACAGCTTATAAACATGATTACATTTTGAGGGAAGTTTCGTAAATCATTATTTGTATGGAGATGTCACACAAGGAAGTGGAAATTGTTGTATGTTAAAAGAGAAATGATAAATACGGATCTGAAAAGCAGCGAAAAGTGTATAAAGTGAAGAGAGAAATTGTAAACATGCTAAGAGTAATAATCTCTTCTTATATTGAAAGAATAAATATTAGAACCATAGGGTCATGTTAAAAGGTTATGATAAAAGTCTATTAATGACAGTGAATAAATTATTGAATGTCAAATTGAAAAGAGAGCTCTGAAAAGAATTGGAAATAAGATGTTACCATGGTCGACTCTAGAAAGGTCGGAAGGTTCGACCTGACAACACTGTAGCTACGGTTGTTGTCAGTCATACTTTGTCGCGGGCGCCTGAACAGCTGTTTTTTGCTAGCAAGGGTGGCGACAAAAACTACGGAATTAATATTAGACACATTGTTTAGCAAGACATCTGTTTATTTATTTATAGTATTTACGTATGACCAGTGTTACAATCCGAAATAAATGAATAGCGTACATATGATCGTGAAAAGTTGTTATAAGAGCCGAGCAGCTGATATTAGGCGTGAATGACACGGAAATAATTTACCAATATAAATGTGTTAAGCAAAATAAAGAAATTTCTTTTAGGCTTCTATTCGTATATTACTACTCTGAAGTACGGTAATAAAAAAATGCTGGTATTATAATAATAATATGGAGTAAGTAGATGCAATTGAGGGTTATGTGATGCAAAAATGTAGGCTATCTCCCATAACATCTTTACACTGTAGGCCTATAAACCCTCAATTCCGCCACACATGTACCGTATGTAGATAATTTACTACCACTATAGAAATACTCTGTTGTGCTGGTATTTCATAAATATATCAGATTTGTGGAGAAAGTGAACTAAAGCTCTTTCGAGCAATCTACTTCCTGTAGAAAATAGACAGTGTTTTGATTTACATAGTTTTGGTTTTGTTATCTTTGAGTGTAGTGTCTTTGGAGTGTCTTTGGATGCGATGTTGAGTTGTGTTAATAAAATATTGATTACTGTATATTAACATGATTTGGTATGGTATATAACTGGTGACCGTGACAGGAGTACTGGCAATCTCAACATCAAATAAAACAGAACAACGATGACCGAACGTCGAGTATTACGCGGCGTATTTACACGTGAGGTAAATAAGCTTGAAGAACTGTTGGCGCTTGCTGATGGTGATCACGTGGAGATTCGTAGCAGATATGCTTCACTTGCGGAACGCTACGAGAAGTTAAAACGTCTGGCTGATACAATGAGCTGCTGCAAAAGGAAGACCTTGAAGACATCGTGCTTGAAACAGAGATCAACAATTGCAGTGAGTACGACTTGAAATATTTTAAGGTTAGGGAAAAAGTGCAGGCCTTACAAGTTGGAGATCAAGCCGTTTCTGAAGCTAATACGAGTAACTGTTCACGTACTTCTAATCAGAGACTACCAAAACTAGAACTGAAAAAAATTGATGGAAACGTGAAGTGCTGGATTGGGTTTTGGGCGCAATTTACTAAAATACATGAAGATAGCAGCCTTAAAGATGAAGATAAATTTGTTTATTTGATTCAGTGTATGGAACCTGGTTCGTGTGCTCAGAAGTTGGTAGAAAACTTTCCTCCTTCAAAGGAAAACTACAAAAAGGCTATAGAATTGTTGAAGTCTAGGTATGGGAAGGATGAGTTACTCATTGAGTACTATGTTAGGGAACTTTTATCCTTGGCGTTAAAGAAGGATAGTTTAAGATCCATAGCCCAACTGTATGACAGTCCGGAGGGACAGTTGAGAGCACTTGATTCCTTGGGAGTAACAAAGGAGAAATACGCTGCAATGTTATTTCCTCTAGTAGAGAGTGCCTTGCCAGAGGTTTTGTTTAGAACTTGGGACAGGTATCGTGTATCAAAAGAAACGTCTACCAAGGAACCTGACTGTTGCTTGAGTGAATTGTTAGCCTTCTTAAAGACTGAGGTAGAAGGTGAAGAACGGCTTAAGCTAAGACATAGTTCTTTTGAAGTTAACGAGAGGACGGATCGAGTTAAGCAAGACGATAGGACCAAGACTAAGAATAGGGACGTACCTTTAGCGGCTTCTTTAATTTCAATAGAGGATGTTTCAGTTAGTAAGGGAAACAGAAATAACAAAGCTACGGCTTGAATATTCTGTGGCAGAACCTCACATCTTTCTCAAGACTGTGCTGTAGCTATTGATTATTCTCAAGAAGAACGCCAAGTAACGTTAAAGAAAAAGGGAGCTTGTTTTAGGTGTCTACGACCGGGACATGTCAGTGTAAGTGTAAGATGTTTGTGAAGTGCCCATTTTGCAAGGGGAAACATTACGCTTTGATGTGTGCGAAAACAGCCTCAGATGAACCAAAAGGTAATTCGGTTCCAAAAACAGTTAGCATGATGGCAGGTAGTAATAAAGGACATGTGACCTATCTGCAGACTTTAGTTGCTAGAGTAGTTGTTGGTGGATCCACGCACAGAGTAAGAGTTCTGCGTGACAGTGGATCGCAGAGAAGCTACATAAAGAAGTCTTGTGCTAAGAAATTAGAGTTGGAACAAACTGGAAAGGTAACACTAAGTCAAGAATTATTTGGAGGTAGGAAAACAGCACCTGTTTGTTTCGAGTCCTATCAAATAACTTTGCTGGGTATGAACGAGGAAAACAGATGTGAGGTTGCAGTGTTAGGCTCTGATAGTATCTGTTTAATTTACTGAGGGACAAGGGAGTTGAACTTAGTGATGTTGGCCAAGATAATGGTGGCAACAGTACTGACATACAGGTATTGTTAGGAGCTGACGTGTGGGCTCAGATAATCACGCCAGACTTTCTACATGTAAACAAGAGTCTAGTAGCTGTGAGAACTTGTTTAGGGTGGACACTTATGGGCTCTTCTGAGATCACCTCAACTACTGCCTCGTCTTACACTCTACTTACTTTAACTCAATCAACAAGAGTGTCGGATTTGTGGGAAATTGAGACTTTGGGTATTAAAGATCCTGGCGAACAGATAAAAAAAGGAAGAAAGGAAACAACAAGTTCAGATGTTCTTCGATAGGACTGTGAAGAGAGAAGAGGAGTCTGGGCGCTACATTGTCAAACTACCCTGGATTGATGGTTGTACTTCTCTGGAAACAAATCGTGAAATTTCTCAGAAACGATTATTGAACACTTCAAGAAAGTTACGAGGGATGCAGAAATTTCAGGATTATGATGAGGTGTTACAGGAATGGGTAAACAAAGGGATTATCGAAGGTGTTGAAAACGAGGTTTTGGATGGACCTACACATTATTTGCCTCATAGAGCTGTGCTGAAAGATGGTGGCACTACAAAGATAAGGCCGGTGTTCGATGCTTCCAACAAAGACAGAAATAGTAATTCCTTGAATGATTGCCTCGAGCCCGGACCCAACCTCATCGACCTTGTTCCATCAGTGATGACCAATTTTCGAACCTATCCTATAGGTCTAATAGCTGATATAGAGAAGGCATTCCTGCAGATTATAATTGATCCTGAAGACAGGGATATGCTCCGTTTTCTCTGGTGGGATAATGATAAGATTACCACTTTTCGACATTGCCGGGTGGTTTTTGGTGTTTGTTCCAGTCCCTTCCTATTGGTTTCTGTACTGAACAACCTTCTGGAAGAGCCCCCAACTCATTTGAAGGAAGTAGCTACAAAAATGAAACCTGCATTTTATGTGGACAACTGTCTTACTGGAGTCGCTTCAAAGGAAGAAATTCGACCCTTTATTTTAAAGGCACAAGAATTGATGTTATCCGCAGGTTTCAATTTGAGGGGATGGGTGAATTCCTTTGATTATGGTGTTGGTAAAACTGAGAATGTCTTAGGACTTCGTTGGTATTGCGACGTAGATGAACTTGGATGTAACTTCAGCCCGACTACAGGTTTAGTAACCCGAAGAGTGGTACTATCCAGCGTGCAAAAAATATTTGATCCGATTGGATTTTCGGCCCCAGTAACTCTGATTCCCAAGCTCATTCTGCAGAAGACATGGCAGAAAAGTATAGGATGGGATGAGGTTTTACCAGGAGACATTTGTGAGGAATTCTGTCGATGGACTCAGCAGTTGCAATACCTACATGACTGTCGGATACCTAGAAGGATTTTCCTGAATGACAACAGCACTTTGCATGTATTTGTGGACGCTAGCAAAAGAGCGTTTGGTTGTTGCATATTTCTGAGAACGGTAGAAGAAGGTAAGATCAAACTGAGTCTTCTGATGGCTAAATCTAGAGTGGCGCCTCTCAAAGAACTGACACTACCCCGCCTTGAACTGATGGGAGCGCTCCTTGGAGTTAGAATGTGTCGGTTGAGCCTTCGATGCCTACACCGGAATGACATACACACAGTGTTTTGGTCCGATTCAACAGTAGTCTTGGCTTGGATTTCTAATAAAGGGCTTTGGTCGGTGTTCGTAGAGAATCGGGTAAAGGAAATTCATGAGTACAGTAAGGCTAGTTCATGGAGACACATATCGGGCAGCCTCAATCCAGCAGATCTCCTGTCTAGAGAGTGTTCACCAACACAACTTTGGAGATCCAGATGGTGGGAGGGTCCGTCTTGGCTTAAATGTAAAGAAGAAGAATGGGTATTTAATCGTCCTGAACCATTGTTGGAAGAAGTCTACAGGGAAAGGAGGAAAACAGTTGTAGCTGCTAAGAACATTGTTGTGGAAACGATTTTACTGCAATTAAGTTCACGATTCTCTGGATACATCAAAATCGTTAGGACCATTGCTTGGATTTTGAGATTGAAACAAAGGAATCGTAGAGACCACGTATCAACGGAAATTGATAGCGAAGAGTTTCTCAATGCTGAGAAGAAACTGTACTTCCTTATCCAGAATGAAACGCTTTATGAAGAAGAGAGAAAAGAACAATTGAAGAATCTGGAGGTGTTCACAGACGATGAAGGAATTCTACGCATGAAGTCAAGAGTCGTTGATTCTGACGACACTCCTGAGTATATCTATCCAGTCGTACTTCCATCAAAACATGTGATGGTTGAAAGAATGATTGAACAATTTCATCGATTCCACAACCATGCTGGGACGCACACACTGCTTGTTTTGTTGTGCCAAAGGGTTTGGATAATTAGAGGAAGAAGGACGGTGGCAGCAGTTGTTCGGAAATGCGTGATCTGTCGTCGTAACTCTGCTAAGGGTTTTGAGGTACCTTTTCCTCTGTTGCCACAGGATCGAATCAAGGCATCGAGTGTTTTCCAGATCACGGGCACAGACTTGGCCGGCCCTGTGTTTCTACGAGGAGGAGAAAAGGGATGCATTGTGATATTCACTTGTGCAGTTTATCGGGCTGTACATCTGGAATTGATCACTTCACTTAGTACGGTAGCATATATCCAAGCACTACGCCGATTTGTGGCAAGAAGAGGAAGAGTGAATACCATGTATTCGGACAATGGGACGTATTTCACCGGACTTCGCAGAACCATGGAGCAATTGGATTGGACTGAAATAGAGAGGACGTGCAGCCTTCTGAAGATTAAATGGAAGCTGAACCCTCCCACTGAAGCCTGGTGGGGAGGATTTTGGGAAAGGTTGATTAAGATTCAAAGGATTTGCTTTGCCGTAATTTGGATAAAGCTTGCCTAAATTATGAGGCAATGTGTACTCTTCTGTGCGATTGTGAGAACCTGATGAACAACCGACCTTTGACTTATCTTTCTGAAGAAGATGAACTCAAGCCACTCAGACCCTCCATGTTCCTACAGAGCCTAGAGGGTAATGATGTAACCGACTTAGACCAAATTCAAACCAGCAGTTTAAACGACAGATGGCGTTATCTACAAGCTGTTCGGGAGAGCCTGAGAAATCGCTTCAAAAAAGAATATCTGGGATTTCTCCGATCACGGAGCAAAAAGCAACAGGGATCCATACACGTAGGAGACATAGTACTGGTGGAGAGCGACAACAAGAAACGGATCAACTGGCCCTTAGGAAGAGTGGTGGAGCTGTTACCTGGAAGAGACAGTGTGACTCGTCTGGTTAAAATTAAGACAGCAACGGGCATTCTATTTCGTCCAGTACAGCGACTTTATTCGTTAGAGATAAACTGTCTTAACAAAGGTGATTCTATCAACACTTCACAACACCGACTAAGTGAGCCGGTCCTTAATGAAGATATTCCCTGCAGTAACTCAGGAACTGAAAAGGAGAGTGAATTCAAGACTCGTTGTGGTAGAACTGTTAGGCAACTCAAGAAACTAGACTTATAGTGGTTCACATTCCTGAGCTCAATGTTCAACTATAATTTTGGAATGTTTACTTCAGTTTATGAGTGTGTGTTGCAAAACTACCTTTTGCAAGGTGGGAGAAAGATTACTTCTGTTTCCTTCCTAAAGTGTCAACAACTTTCTCTTCCCATAACCAAGTTTGCTGACATCAACGGCATCATTCCTAGCCTGTGAATAATTGTTTAGCAATACATTGGCAATAACAGCTGAAAGTTACAGCTGGGACAAAACATTTATCTGGCATTGTTACTGTGCCGAAACATTCCTGAAAATCAAATTTATAACATGAAGTACATGTGATAATTACATGTACCGTACAAGCATACTCGTCAGTGTGTTCTCGATTAGGGATTACAATTAAAAACTCACTTGGAAGGGTAGTATGAACGCTACTATAAAGCGTAAAAACGTACAAAGCATAAGAAACAAAATATAGAAGGAAATATCCCTGTGAGATGAACGAGAACACCTGCCAGACTGAACCAAAGACTGAACGTTCCCTTCGTGTTGCCGCCTGACAAGCGTAGGCCTATGACTGATGAACATTTTGCCAAGTCTCAGCCTTCCGACCTATCTAGAGTCGACCGTGGATGTTACGAACGACTTTACAGGAGTATTGTGTGTATGCGAATAAGCGCATTATAAAGATAATGACTAGAGATTGTTATATTAAACGGCCAGGGATCATTAATTTTGGTGGAAGTTGCCGTGAGTTGAAGAAGACGAATTCAGGTGTGGTATAAAAGGGAGCAATTATGGAGACTGGAGGACATGGGTTCGACCTCCCCTCAAGTAAATAAACGCTCGCAAGGGATTGCCAGTGTGCCACATTGCCGGCGCAAGTATTCGTTGACTCTTCCGAAGATGGCATAAGGCCTAGGAATGGAGTATATATTCGTCAACTCTTCCGAAGATGGCATAAGGCCTAGGAATTGAGTATATGGTAGACACAAAGGTGGCAAGTAAATGTTTGTGAGCCCCTAAATTAATGAGTGAACGCACTTCAACTCAGACAGCGTGGATGACCATAAATTAGTATTGTTTCCCTGTGATTAAATAACCGGCCGCCGTGAGAGCTGCCCTAATATCAAATGAAAGGTTTAAATGTATTAAAGGCATTCGTACTTCTTACAATAATGTTAAAAGCAAGAGCTGACGGCCTTTTGAAGGAAACCCCGAGTGACATCTTAGCCGGTCGTGCAGACTGCTATAAATCTTTAGGATGGCGGAAGGATGGTCAAGAGCCTGTTAATTTCTTTGGGGAGCAAGCGAGTTATTCTATAAATAGACCGAGTGTTACCGCACTCGCCAGGAGTTTTAAATATGAAGGATAGACAGTGTCCCAGCGAACTAAATAACATTGATTGTAAGCTGCAAGGCAGTTCAGATCTCGTAAGTGAAGAAATAAGTGAATAGTAATTATTATACATTCTCATTGTGTGACAGATCCAGGATGGAGATTTTCCTAAGTTAACGGGAATATTAAACAACATGGGGAGTTTGTTTAAATTGAGTAAATCAGTAGTTACTAAAACTTCAGGATGCACGAACTTCTTCCCAACAATACTTAAGCAGTACAGTAAGAGAGAGAGGTAAGATTTTGAACCCACGTGGAACCCAATAAAAATTGATACCCGGTAATTGTTATTATTATTATTAACAAATGTGAATGCACATTGAATAATAATCAAAGTTAAAGAGTAATTCATGTTTTTGAATGACAAATGATGTTCTAAAAATGATCTGGAGCCATAGCAAGCTTGCCAGAACAATTGGTCAGAAGTACTATATGGAAGTGAAACTAGATTGTGGTTCAGTGGAACCTTAGTGATTATGAATTTATTGATTTAATTAAGTGATTCCTTGTTGTCAGAAAACAAGTGTGAAATACGGTATCAATAATATTTTGAGTTAATTTTATGTTATTTTGAATATGTTGTAGCGCCTATTTTGAGTATCATTAAATAATGTTTTTATTGTGATTTGTGAGTTATTTCAAGTGTTTTTTATCCAAAATACGTGTGTCATATAGTGGGAATGAATGTACTACCCCCCTCCCCCCCCCCCCCGACACCACTGAGCTAACGGAAGTATGATCACGTATTAATTGTTCGCAAGGGTACAATACATAGGCTACATACACAAGTAAATGGGGCTAAAGCCACAATGTGCAAGCCCCTCAGATGAAACAACAACAAAACGACTCTATTGTTTTGTGAATTGACTTGCCGCGTAGATTAAACCAGGCTCCATTGGGAAAGAAAATCAGATATGGGTCTGTCTCACCATTGCACATTAACTGTAACAGCCAATTACAGAAATACACTTTTAGTTACAGGATCATGCAGCTTCAGTTTATGCACTAATGTGTTCTCTTACGGTTTTAGCGTCAGTAATTTTGTGGCAGTTTAAACAGACAATGGAACTATATGAACTTGGGTTTCATCCAACTTCTCCTATGCAAGAAGTCGGCATTTAAACCGTGGTTTTTTGCCCAAGATTATTTACTTTCTTTACCAACTTATGAGTAATGGAGCTGTGTAAAACTTGAACACTAGGAATCAGCGGGAGGATTTTCTCTGTGCATACACTGCAGTAAACTCTCTTTTTAGGAAACATTGTTCAGATAAATATGTTGTTTAGAAGTAAATCACCTTAAGTCCGTTCTAATTATAATTTTACGAAAAAATAACAAGAATATAAGCATTTTTTGTTTATGCCTAGTTAAAACCACTTGTAAATCACTCACAGCAAAATCAAAGCATACACATTTTCCCTTCAGATTGAACTATATGCCAGATGTATTTACCTGGCGCCTGTAAGACATCTGACACAAGTGGAAATACGTGGCATGTGGCTTGGTTGGCAATCGTCCAGCAGATGGCCATCTGGCTGCGTGAGACCTGGCGACCATGCAAAAAATTTATATTTGGTGTCTGTTTCACTCTACATTACTTTTTCGTGCAAAGACTACCGAATCGATTAACCTCACAATTTTGCTCGTACATACTTTCGACCCTGAAAAGTACATAGGACTATAGCTCGAAATATAATACATACGGTATATTTTAGGGCATATGAAAAATAGGAAAAATATTGAACTTGTCATAAAAGAAATGGATACAGCTTATTTTACACCCCTCACTGCAAGAAACCAAACTTGGCAAGTTCCATAGCGGCCCCATTTTAGGGCCCTAGATCCAACCGTTTCTGCGACGTCTCCGGGACAAAATGATGGAATACGCTTTAAATGAGAATAATTAAAATAAGAAACAGAGGTAACAGTTGAGTTGCCAAAGGTCACGCACAACCAGAATGTGTTACAATTTCACGGTAAAATATACGAACGAAAACCAGGTTTAGTAGCTAATATATTTATTAATAGTTTAGAGAATAAATTCCCAGGGCGTTATACACTGGAGTGAATATGAGGATGACGTAATTTGCATTTACGACACAGAGATAACAAATGAAATCACACTTCTGCTTACAATCAACATCTGGCACCAATCCATTAAATTCACTATTGAAACAAAAAACAACCTGTGCATAAAATATCTAGACATTACTATCCAGTCACGGCTCGTGGTGTTGGAACTGGGAAAGGCTCAACACGTAGTGGTCTTTTTTCTTCGAAGACAATGTTAATGGACATTCTTACCAGGAGATGCTTAATGAGTGGTTGGTGCCACAATTGCAAGAAAAATTGTATCGAAGACACTGTTGTCTTACAACAGGATGGACCACCAGCACACTTCGCGATTCACGTGCGCAATTACCTGAATCAGACCTTTCCTGGCCAGAGGATTGGAAGAAGTTCTGCATCTTTACCAGCTCCCTTTGCCTGGCCTCCAAGAAGTCCCGACCTGACGACACTAGACAATGCTCTCGGGCGTTTCATAAAGCAACAAGTAAGAAACACTCGATATCACACAACCCAGGAATTATGAACACCTGGGAAACACACCTTCACCTTCGTAACTCCGGAGTATCTCCGTAAAACATCTGCGAGAACATGGCGCAGAATTTAGCTGTGTTATGACAAGGATGGTGCACATACCAATGTTTATGACTCTTAAGACTTCAAGGTAACTGTGTATAACAAACATTCAACCATAACTATCATAATGTTGAAAATAAAGAGGGGGTGGGGGGACGCCCACTTCCGGACCATCCTGTAGAAACAGACCTTAAGATTCTACACCTCGAGGTGAACGGCAGAGCTCTCAACATTAAAGAGTCCATAGAAATATATCTAATCAACGACAATAAACTGGAGAACTTGAACGAACACATGTTTCTAGAAGGATTCCCACTATTTGTGTAACTTAACAACGTAAGTCCACAATCTTAACGACTAGATGAGGTGATGAATGCATATGGGAAGGATTAACTTCAGAAACATGTTATTTTAGGAGGATGCATTCTGTGCCTATTCTCAACAAACCAAGACTTCAGGCAGAAATTTTAGGGTCATATCTCATTTTTAAAACCAGTTGCAAGCATATATGGACTTCTATCTATACTGTGGCAAGTGAGTTAAATGGCCTACAATAGTAATGAGAAAGTTCCAGAATCGATAATACATCATTTTGCAAAGTCATTCCAGCCTCAGATATTATATACATTATCATCTAAGTTACTAGTTACAAATTTTGTCAACAGAGACCATTTATCGCGTGCAAGTCAGGACAGGATGGCATGCACATTAGCGGTCAGTCAGGTAGTCGGTAGTGACAAGTGAGGTAGTGCCTAGTTTCAACTTAACAGCTGTGCAATGACCGTGCCTGATTTGGACTACTCTAACAGATAAGTCATCATAGTAGAAACTAGTGTGCATGCTCTAATATATTGTATTGTTGTATTGATGAACTCTCAACACGCGCATAATACATAAACCTATACAACATTGATTAGACTAAATACACACATCAAAAAAAGTTTTGCATCACCTCGGTTCCCAGATCTCCGGCATATAGACGTTGACTGTGTATATTGTATCCAAGATACAGTCCCTTTGACTGTTCATAGATGTCACTAAAACTGCTCAAAGATGTAAACAACCATGCATGAGCAGGGCCTATTAGACGGAGGGGGTACGACAGCCGATCAGTTCCAGTCATTCCACCAGGACGAAGGTACGCTGCTCATGTTGTCTGTAGTTCTACCATGCCTAGAAGGTCAATACCGCAGTTCGATCGCGTCCGCATTGTTACTTTGTGTCAAGAAGGGCTCTCAACAAGGGAAGTTTCCAGGCGTCTCAGAGTGAACCAAAGCGATGTTGTTCGGACATGGAGGAGGTACAGAGATACAGGAACTGTCGATGACAGGCCTCGCTCAGGCCGCCCAAGGGCTACTACTGTAGTGGATGACCGCTACTTACGGATTGCCGCTCGGAGGAACCCTGACAGCAATGCCACCATGTTGAATAATGCGTTTCGTTCAGCCACAGGACGTCGTGTTTCAACTCAAACTGTGCGCAATAGGCTGCATGATGCGCAACTTCACTCCCGACGTCCATGGCGAGGTCCAGCTTTGCAACCCCGACACCATGCAGCGCGGTACAGATGGGCCCAACAACATGCTGAATGGACCCCACGGAATTGGCATCACGTTCTCTTCACCGATGAGTGTCGCATATGCCTTCAACCAGACAATCGTCGGAGACGTGTTTGGAGGCACCCTGGTCAGGCTGAACGTCTTAGACACACTGTCCAGCGAGTGCAGCAAGGTGGTGGTTCCCTGATGTTTTGGGGTGGCATTATGTGGGGCCGACGTACGCCACTGGTGGTCATGGAAGGCTCCGAAACGGCTTTACGATACCTGAATGACATCCTCCGACCCATAGTGCAACCATATCGGCAGAATATTGGAGAGGCATTTGTCTTCATGGACGACAATTCTCGACCTCATCGTGCACATCTTGTGAATGCGTTCCTTCAAGATAACGACATCGCTCGACTACAGTGGCCAGCATGTTCGCCAGACATGAACCCTATCGAAAATGCCTGGGATATGTTGAAAAGGGCTGTTTATGGACGTCTTGACCCACCAACCACTCTGAGAGATTTACGCCGAATTGTCGTTGAAGAGTGGGACAATTTGGACCAACAGTGTCTTGATGAACTTGTGGATAGTATGCCACGGCGAATACAGGCATGCATCAATGCAAGAGGACGTGCTACTGGGTATTAGAGGTAGTGGTGTGTACTGCAATCTGGACCACAAATGCTGAAAGTCTAGCTGTATGATGGTACAACATGCAATGTGTGGGTCTCATGAGCAATAAAACGAGCTGAAATGTTGTTTGTGTTGATCTCTATTCCCTTTGTATTTAACGGTTCCGGAACTCTTGGAACCGAGGTGATGCAAAACTTTTTTTGATGTGTGTAGTTTTAATGAGTTTCACAGCGAATCATAATACTAACTAGACAAGTTATACTGAGTATAACAAGAACACATATCTAAAAATTATATAAAATAAACGTCAACCCTAGTGATTAAGATCTGAAGATGACAATGTGACGGTCGAAACGTGTAATCCTAAATTTTCCTCCTTTATCAAGGAATAATATTAATGCAAAACCCGCCAACCTGGGCCCAAAATTTGGGAAGCCAGGCTCTGCCTGTCACAAGCCAGGACTAAGGGTGAGTGATAGAGAAGTAACACCTCTTTAAAAAACCTTGGTTCAGCTGGTCCGGCTGGTAGTACCTTGTACGGGTCCCTTTCCAGGGTTACAGGTGAAGATAGACAACGGTTTAGAAGGCGGAAGAGGACCTCGTGTCCCAATGGCGGATAAAGCGATGGAACTATCTTCAAGCTCCGGGGCTTACAACCTTGGTTCTACTAACGGGAAGGAGCAATCCGACCCACATATTTCTTAACAATCAAGCATCATGGAAAGTCGTCAAAAGGAAGACACGACCCCAGGTGGTAACCGTTTAAGGGAATCCACCACTCCTAGGAGTGCATGCAAGCCTTTGGATTCTGGGGAGCTTGCAAGTAGATGCTTAAAGAATACTAAATTGAAGACGAAACAGAAATATTATTTTGGAACGTTAAATGTCAACTCATTACTCAAAGTTGGTAAACACAAAGAACTGACAAATATGATGGACGAACATAACATCTCAATCCTGGCCTTGTAGGAAACATGGTATCATGACTGATACGTGCAAGGGCACGTCTCTACCATTTCAAACATGTATTTAATCAGGGACGCTGTTGTTGAAGTTTTGAATCGTCCGCTTGGTCGCTCAGTACCGTCTGTCACCACAAGATGGTAGCTGCAGTCGGACTTTGAAAAGATACAAATAGTTCCTGTTTCTCCCCAATAGGTGGTGTGGGCTTCGCCTTATAAACTCTATATACGCATGACATAATTGAAAGACAATCACATTCTTCGTCTTCAAACAAAAGCTGGTGTAGTCATGATACCGCCAAATTATGAACTTATTAATGACATTGTTGTTTTGATGTGTCACTTCGTGATTGGACAATATTTATTTACATGAAGACAGTTCGATAAATGACGAGCGATTCTCCGCCATTTTTGTGGAGTCCATTTGCTGTCGAGTGAAAAACATCAAGCCGACGACTGGTCGAAGAGTGTCTATCCGTTGCGCTGGGGGCGTTGCCCCTAGCTTTTTCAAAATGTAAATACTCATTCAAGAAAAAGGAATTGCCTGTTTTCTTCAGGCTGTAAATTTTCATCGTTCCGCCGTGAAGAGGAAATGTGCAAGGATAATCGCAACTGGATGCGATCAAGTGCTTGTATCTACACGACGCATCGGCGTGTTAGCCATTTTTGTGAAGTACATGTAATAACGTAAAATTATGTGTTAATTATTTTATTGTTATTGTGTCTCCACTGAGAAGGATGTAAGGTACGTTTTTTTAATTTAATTTATTTAATTATTTTATGTTATGGAGCTCCGATATCTTCTTATAGTAATGTTTTATTTCTGTTCCTCATTTGTTTAATGGCCTAATTTTTTTTTTGCTGTTTTAATTTCGTGTCCTGATTTATTTGAACCTTGTTATCTTTTCGTCGTACCTCCTGGAGACACATTTCTAGTTTATTTCACGTTTAAATTATTATTTATTTTCCTTTGGCAAGCTTGGGTTTGTCCCTTTTTTTTTAATCCATGTAAGATCCGTCCAGTTTTAAAACGACTGGCATTAATAGTTTTTAGATGTAATTGTTGTTTTTTTTTCACCGTTCATTTCCTTCTACTAATGTTTAAATTTAATCTTATTAATTGTTTGCCGTAATTTCGACCTGGCATGGTTTTGGTGTGGCCATATCTTTTGTTTACCGTGATGCATTGTGGTCTCGTTGTCAGTCCATTTGGCGCGGGTCTCCAAAGCATACGTGTTTTCTGTTAGCTCAATATTTTTTTTTTTAATTGTAATCTTGTTGTTGTTAGTTTTGTGTTTTCGGATGTAAAATGTCCTTGTGTGTTTCGCCGACGAGCATATCATTTATTTTTTTTATTTTCTATCCCATTTAATTTTTTTTTTAAGTTTAATTTAATTTTCAATTCCTTTTGTTTTGGCATGGCCTGAACTTCTGCATGCCGGATCGATATTGCATTTCCTTGCAATTCATCAAGCCCGTTCTCAGTATGTTATGCATGTAATATTTATTTTAACCTTTGGGCTGTTTTACCTCTTTTTAATTTTAATTAAGTCTTTTTTTCTTCTTGGCTTTTCAAGCAAGCATGTTAGGCGCTATCTGGCCTTCTTGTAAAATATTGGTGGTTGATGCATGTTCTTTCTCTGGTGAAGTTCTTATTTTAAATTTTCAATATTAAACCTTTTATTCTTAATTATATTTTTTTTAAATCTTTGGTTGTGGCATTATTTCACCGACGGCAGTTCCGTTGGTTTTTTGGGGGATGTTTGTACGATAGCCTGTGTGTGTTGTCCCCTTCTCCATCTTCCTTCCACTCCTTTGGAGCTCTTCTGTTGGGACATGTCATCTGGAGGTGATGTTGCTGCGGAAGTGACCCGGACCCCTGAATACAGGTAAGTTGGCCCATCCACGTTTCCCGTACTCGTCCCATTCTGGTAAGCAAAGCGTTGGTTATCGAGAAGCCGACGTGCTGCTGGCCAGTGCCGTCCAATGCTAGGGGTAGCATTTTGGTAGCAGATCCCGCTCATGTTCTCTTCCGTAACTATCCCTCCCCAGTACCCACAGGCTGTTTTATGGACCCCTCTAATGCTGATGGGTCAGTTGTTGGTGGGATTTTGTCAGGCAAGTGCACTTAATGTTATGTTTTGCTAATCCTTATCGTTTATTGTGTTTCATGTTGCCTCTGGATGTCCATATGCTGTATGTAAGTGTCCTGTTATAAGCGAGGTGTTTCCTGCTATAGTTTTATCCTGTTTGTGTGCAACATCCCCACTGAAGATGAAGCCCGGTGAGTGTCTGACATGTGTTCTTGGCATGGGAAATGGGATTTCTTAATGTTCTGATAGCCTATATGCTGCGTGTGAAGGAATCCTGGAGCCCCGTCGGAAGCTGGTAGCCTGATGTTTTGTGCCTATTTTTGTGATTTGGCTCCCTGTTCTCGAGCCAAGCAGGTGGTGACGTGTGCAGTTCTGGACAGCATGGTGCATGATTTGGTGTAGTAGGGTGGCTGTGTTTGAGTGTCAGCCTAATCTTTGGTAATGGTAATTGCTGGTTGTGGTACTGTTGTGAAAGTGTAATCTGTCCTTGTAATTCCTGAAAATTTGTTTCTTTCTATATTGGTTGTCTGCATTCTGTGTTTTCCAAAATGGCCGACAACAATAGTGTTTTCAATTTAATTGACTTAAGCGATAACCTTGTGAATTTGGAGAGTTCTTCTGGGGTTGAACGTGAGTCACCTCTCTTTACTAGGTCTGAGGTTTTGGGATCGATTACCAGTAGTAGTTTGCCTGCCCCTCTGTTGCCTGGCGCTGGCTCGTCCATACCACTTAATCCTGCATACGGTCATTCTTCTCATGTTAGGTCACCTAGTGATTTCCTGGGTCCTGCCGACCCATTGCATCCCAGTTCTTTCTCTAGTAATATTAATGTTTTGTCGCCTGTAGAGGGTGTGCGAGCGGGCTACCCTGGTAACAATGTCTCTATTCCTAATGCTAAGTTCTCACCTACCGTTAATTATGGGTCGATTCCTCATCCTATTTCTGGTTTCTTAACTAAGTTAAGGCATTTCAACCTTGATGACGTTACCCTAGTGGTACAATTTTTAAAGCAAGTGGTCGAGTTGGGCAACCATGCCTCGATTTTTGGGATGTCGGAAGTTCAGATTTTCCAACTCTTGTATCCTGTTGCATCCGGTATGCTGCGCGATAAGCTTGTTGAAGCTATCCA
Source organism: Meconema thalassinum (assembly GCA_946902985.2). Lineage (NCBI taxonomy): Eukaryota > Metazoa > Arthropoda > Insecta > Orthoptera > Tettigoniidae > Meconema > Meconema thalassinum. The sequence continues at coordinate 696,476,013 of OX336390.1, forward strand.
CCTCCGCATGTCCTTAGCCATGTTTATTAGGGAAGTGTTGTGGTTTTTTGTCCCTGCGAGCGCCCTAAGTGCTCTCGAGCATAAGTTCCTTTATCGTGTCCAAAGGCTGGACGAGTCCCTTAGCGACTATGTCAGCGACATTAAGGTGTATGCCCAGGTTTTTGCATCCCCTTTAACCGAGCGACAGTTGGTGTCATCAATTGTGAATGGGTTTTCGCCTCAATATAGGTCATACATGACTATGTGTACCAGGCCTTCGTCATTCGTCGAGCTGAAACAGGTCGTTATAGAGGCTATGGCTGTGAAGCATGCAGATTCCCTTCGTGTAGCTAATGTTCCTCCTCCTTCCTTGATGGCTTGTCCCCCTCCTTCCTTGATGTCTCGTCCCCCACCTAAGGTTATGTTTCGTCCTCGACCCAACATTAAGTGCCACTCGTGCGGTGGAGTGGGACATGTCAAGAAGGTGTGTCCGAGTAACCAGGCTGTGTATCGCCAATGACGGAACGTTGAGGAGACCAATTCGGGTGTTACTTCCAAGGATATTTCTGTGTGTAAGAATTTGGGAAAACCCTGTGAAGTTTCTGGTCGCCCTACCAATGATAGTCTTGATAACTCTATGAAAGCTAATTCATCATGTGCTAATTCTGCTTATGTCGCTGGCCTACCTAACCTGGCGGTGAGCAATGGCGTGGTAAGTCAGCCTAATTCTAAACGTTGTGTGAATCCTGTGGTGCGGGTGTCCTCGTCACCTGCTTGTAATCGTGTCAGAGTGAGTAATGATTTTGGAATTTCTCCTGTGGCTAAAGGAATATCCCCGTTTATTGAAGTTTGTGTTAATGACGAGCCCGTTTCTGCGTTGCTTGATTCTGGTAGTGTCGCATCCTTTATAACCGAGGACTGGTTTTTATCTATGAAGAGTGTTTGCAAATTTCCTGAGTTAGAGCCTAACAATGAATCTTTTATTTCGGCAAATTGTTCAAACTTAAATATTTTGGGTAGTATGTCAGTCAAAATTCATATTCTAAATTTTTCTTGGAAATTTAAATTTTTGGTTGCCAGAAATCTTTCTTGTGCTGTGGTCATTGGAGCTAATTTCATGTCACACGTTGGTATGCTTCTTGATTTTGGTGCTCGCAACTTATGGTTTAAGTTTAATCCACAGAGTAAATTATCTTTTAACCCGGTTTTATCTTCTCCTGCTGTCAATTCTGTTACTGAGCCTATGACTATTGAGAATCTCGATCTGGAAAATTTAACGAGTCTTCAAAGGGAGGCCATTAAGAGGTTATGTCAGGAGTATGGCGATGTATTTACTGACAAGCTGGGTGTAACCCATTTGATGGAGTACAAGATTGAGCTAACCGATTCTGTGCCGGTGCGTTCCAGCCCGTATCGCCTTGCCCCGCCCAAGATGGCTGAACTTCGTAAGATTATCGATAAGATGTTAGAAGAAGGTGTAATCCAACCCTCTATCTCTGCCTACTCATCCCCTGTATTTCTTGTGCCAAAACCTAACGGTGGTTTTCGGCCGGTGGTCGACTATAGGGCTCTTAATCAAAAAGTTGTTTTGCAGTCCATTCCTTTGCCCGACCTTCACACATGTTTTAGTTGGTTTCGCAACGCGAAGGTGTTCACGATCCTCGATTTAAATTCTTCCTACTTCCAAATTCCCCTCTCTCCTGAATCCAGGCATGTTACTGCTTTTTCCACTGACTGGAACCTCTTTGAGTATTCCCGTGTCCCGTTTGGACTATCCACCGGAGCCGCTGTGTTGAGCAGACTTCTGGACAAGGTATTTTCAGAAATTAAATTCAAGTTTGTGTACCACTACCTTGACGATGTGGTGATCTATTCCGAGTCCTTCGAGGAACACGTTGATCATCTGAAAATTGTACTTGATCGGTTGCGTGACGCCGGACTTACCGTCAAATTGTCCAAGGTTTCCTTTGCCAAGCCCAAAATTTCCTTCTTGGGACATATTGTTTCTGAATCTGGTATCTCAGTGGACCAGTCTCGCACGCAGGCCATCAGAGATTTTAAACCACCCAAGAACGCCAAGGGTGTTGCTCGTTACATTGGAATGGTCAACTTCTTCCGTAAGTTTATCAGTAACTTTGCCGACCGTGCTGCTCCTCTAAATCAATTACGCAAAAAGGCTGTGAAGTTTGAGTGGGGTCCCTCTCAGCAAGCAGCCTTCGAAGATCTTAAGCTTGCGCTCTCTAACGCCCCTGTGTTAGCTATTCCGGATTTTGGGAAGCAGTTCATTGTGCAGACTGATGCGTCTGGTCGTGGTGTTGGTTGTGTCCTACTGCAGGAATCTGATCTGGGTAGGCAACCCATTGCATACGCTTCTCGTACCTTAACGGACGCAGAGAGGAAGTATTCTATTTACGAACTTGAGGGTTTAGCTGTGTTGTTCGCTCTAGAAAAATTCCGTATGTATCTTGAGCACACTAAGTTTCTCCTTGAGACCGATAACCAAGCCTTGAGCTGGGTCTTAGGGAAACCCCGCAAAACTGGTAAAATTGCTAGGTGGGCAACTAGGATTCTGTCGTTCCAGTTCACTGTTCAACATATTCGTGGGTCCGAAAATGCGGTAGCTGATTCTTTAAGCCGCCTGTACGAGGAAACAGCTGAAGAAGATGTTCAGGAATGTGAACCTGTAAACCTTGTATCTGCTGTAAATTGTGTCAATGCCGTTCTTAGCAATTCCCCTGTGCTGTTTGAGGATGTAAGACGATTCCAGAAAGAAGACCCCTCCTTGTCTAGCCTTATTGACCGAATCAATTCTGGTGAAGTGATCAAGCCCTACTCTCTGAAGGACGGTGTGTTGTGTTGTTCGTCTCGTCATGACCGCCTACCTAAAATTGTGCTCCCGTCAATCCTCATTCCGGAAATCTTTCGTTACTATCATGAATCTCCTGTTGGTGGCCACCTAGGAGTATTCAAGACCCGAGCTAAAATCAGACAGTTTTTCATTTGGCAAGGTATGGATGGCGACATCAGGAGGCTCATTAGGAATTGTGTTGCATGCAATATTAGCAAACCTCCTGTTTCTACTAAGGTTGGCCTGTTGTCATCTGAACCAGCATCTAGACCCATGGAGAGGCTTTTTATCGACCATGTTGGACCGTTCCCTCGCTCTGGTCGGGGAAACCAATTTGCGCTTGTTTGCACTGACGGTTTCTCCCGATTTAGTTGGATTTTCCCCACCAGACAGGCTACGACCAGTTCCGTCATAAAGTGTCTTAATTCCATCTTCTCGTCTTTTGGGCCGTGTCAGTATCTGGTGTCAGATAATGCCAAGTGCTTTGTATCTCATCAGTTCCGTCAATTCTTGTTTGATTATGCTATTTCGCATGTAACCACCACTCCCTATTTTCCTAACCCGTCTCTTGCTGAGCGAGTCAATCGTAATCTCCGTTCTGCTCTGATTGCTTTCCACCACGACGACCATTCCAAGTGGGATTCTAATTTGCATTGGCTCAATTTTGCTTTCAACACCGCCGTGCATGAGAGCACGCAAGCTACCCCTTTTTCGCTAATGTTTTCCTTTATGGCCAATTGTCCGTTGTCCAACCTGTGGAACCTGCACGATCTCCTTCCTGACAGTTTCACGCCCGAGGATATGAGGGCGAAATTCGACAAGGCTAGAGAGAATATTAAGGTATCCCATGACCAACTTGCCAGGCGACACAATGCCTGTCGCAAGCCAGCTGATTTGGAAATTGGTGATGTTGTGTACGTCCGCAATTTCGAGCCCAAGGGCGTCAGTAATCTTGTCTCAAGCAAGTTAACCCCTCGTTTTAAAGGCCCATGCTATGTAGAGGCATTCTTGACTCCTGTTACTCTTCTTGTTCGAAACCCTAAGGCCAACAAAATTTCTAGAGTGCATCTATCACACATTAAACGAGGTGGAGACGTTTCTAATGAGGAAATGCTACCGTGAATTTTGTAAAACAGATTTTGTATAATGTAGAGTATCCCTAACCTTCATTGAAGCCTTCAAGCCTCTGTTCCTTGTGGAATTTTGAATTTAATTGGATTTGAAAACTCTGGTGGGATACAAAATGTAAATGTTGGGGAGTTCCCATTGTAATGGTAAATTGTAAAAGTGTACCTAATTTTGATGTTTCATAGGAAATGCTAACATGTAAGTTGGGCTCGGTGGGAGACCTAACTCATGGTAACCTTGTATTCCTGTTCCCTTTGGGAATTGTAGTGGTCATTCCTCTACCGTAGTCCCTTCGAAATGTATAGTCGTCTAACTCATGTAATCTTGTAATGTACTCCGAATCTGTAAAAAGTGTAAACTTGTTAATGAAACCTTGTAAGCACGGATCTAGGGCTTGGCCAAAAATTTTCTTCATTTAAATTCAAACTTGTTTCTCTTTGTAAAATGTAGTAAGAAATTGTAAATTCTGTAAACCTTTTTTGAAACTAGATTAACTTCTATTTTTGTAAATGGCTGCCCACGCGTCGAATCATATCCTGCACATTGCTTCATCCTACTTCGTCTAAAACGACCTACATTGGACTTGTTGAAAATTTTCCTAACGTGTCTCGGACTCTGAAAGCACTGCTGGTGCTGGTGTACTGCGTTTCTGAAGGTTTTTGGACACAGTGAAGCTGTTAACTAAGTGGTTTGCGAGGTGATCAATTATCCCTTCACTGATAATCTGACCCTGCATTCTTCCTAACCAAAACGATGCGGTTTCATCCATCAATTGGAGTTAACTGGTGAACATTATCTTCGGGAAGCATCTCTGGTGAATCGACAAGTTAAGGAGGACTGTCTATGCCTTGGCATATTCGTGAACGGTGTTCACGCTTAAGGGAGGGAGACTGATACGTGCAAGGGCACGTCTCTACCATTTCAAACATGTATTTAATCAGGGACGCTGTTGTTGAAGTTTTGAATCGTCCGCTTGGTCGCTCAGTACCGTCTGTCACCACAAGATGGTAGCTGAAGTCGGACTTTGAAAAGATACAAATAGTTCCTGTTTCTCCCCAATAGGTGGTGTGGGCTTCGCCTTATAAACTCTATATACGCATGACATAATTGAAAGACAATCACATTCTTCGTCTTCAAACAAAAGCTGGTGTAGTCAAGATACCGCCAAATTATGAACTTATTAATGACATTGTTGTTTTGATGTGTCACTTCGTGATTGGACAATATTTATTTACATGAAGACAGTTCGATAAATGACGAGCGATTCTCCGCCATTTTTGTGGAGTCCATTTGCTGTCGAGTGGAAAACATCAAGCCGACGACTGGTCGAAGAGTGTCTATCCGTTGCGCTGGGGGCGTTGCCCCTAGCTTTTTCAAAATGTAAATACTCATTCAAGAAAAAGGAATTGCCTGTTTTCTTCAGGCTGTAAATTTTCATCGTTCCGCCGTGAAGAGGAAATGTGCAAGGATAATCGCAACTGGATGCGATCAAGTGCTTGTATCTACACGACGCATCGGCGTGTTAGCCATTTTTGTGAAGTACATGTAATAACGTAAAATTATGTGTTAATTATTTTATTGTTATTGTGTCTCCACTGAGAAGGATGTAAGGTACGTTTTTTTTAAATTTAATTTATTTAATTATTTTATGTTATGGAGCTCCGATATCTTCTTATAGTAATGTTTTATTTCTGTTCCTCATTTGTTTAATGGCCTAAATTTTTTTTTTTTTTTGCTGTTTTAATTTCGTGTCCTGATTTATTTGAACCTTGTTATCTTTTCGTCGTACCTCCTGGAGACACATTTCTAGTTTATTTCACGTTTAAATTATTATTTATTTTCCTTTGGCAAGCTTGGGTTTGTCCCTTTTTTTTAATCCATGTAAGATCCGTCCAGTTTTAAAACGACTGGCATTAATAGTTTTTAGATGTAATTGTTTTTTTTTTCACCGTTCATTTCCTTCTACTAATGTTTAAATTTAATCTTATTAATTGTTTGCCGTAATTTCGACCTGGCATGGTTTTGGTGTGGCCATATCTTTTGTTTACCGTGATGCATTGTGGTCTCGTTGTCAGTCCATTTGGCGCGGGTCTCCAAAGCATACGTGTTTTCTGTTAGCTCAATATTTTTTTTTTTAAATTGTAATCTTGTTGTTGTTAGTTTTGTGTTTTCGGATGTAAAATGTCCTTGTGTGTTTCGCCGACGAGCATATCATTTTTTTTTTTTATTTTCTATCCCATTTAATTTTTTTTTAAAGTTTAATTTAATTTTCAATTCCTTTTGTTTTGGCATGGCCTGAACTTCTGCATGCCGGATCGATATTGCATTTCCTTGCAATTCATCAAGCCCGTTCTCAGTATGTTATGCATGTAATATTTATTTTAACCTTTGGGCTGTTTTACCTTTTTTTTAATTTTAATTAAGTCTTTTTTTCTTCTTGGCTTTTCAAGCAAGCATGTTAGGCGCTATCTGGCCTTCTTGTAAAATATTGGTGGTTGATGCATGTTCTTTCTCTGGTGAAGTTCTTATTTTAAATTTTCAATATTAAACCTTTTATTCTTAATTATATTTTTTTTAAATCTTTGGTTGTGGCATTATTTCACCGACGGCAGTTCCGTTGGTTTTTTGGGGGATGTTTGTACGATAGCCTGTGTGTGTTGTCCCCTTCTCCATCTTCCTTCCACTCCTTTGGAGCTCTTCTGTTGGGACATGTCATCTGGAGGTGATGTTGCTGCGGAAGTGACCCGGACCCCTGAATACAGGTAAGTTGGCCCATCCACGTTTCCCGTACTCGTCCCATTCTGGTAAGCAAAGCGTTGGTTATCGAGAAGCCGACGTGCTGCTGGCCAGTGCCGTCCAATGCTAGGGGTAGCAATGACGAAGATGTAATGGACATTGAGGGGTATAGGGTCTATAAAGGACAGAGAGCAGTGAAGATAGGCAAGAATATGCCAATGTTTGGAAAAGCTTTTGCTGTAAATAAGAAGGTAATCAGTGCAGTTGTGGACTTCTCTAGCCCATCAAAAAGACTACCACTCCTAACTCTACGCTGTGGTAACAAAGGCTATACCCTGATCAATGCACATGCTCCTCTTAATGAGGACAAAAGTCGTAATCCCGAGAAAGTTGAACAATTTTGGGACCTTATAGAAGAGGAGATGGAGAGAATACCGAAAAGAACATCACGGTTTTATTGGGCGACTTCAACGCTCAACTGGGAATAGAAGCAAGATACAGATCGACAGCAGGAAAATATCCTGACCAACAAAAATGGAACAAGGCTTGTCGAACTATGTAGAACGTTTGATCTTCAGATAATGTCAACTTTCTATAAACATAAACCAAGTAAACCTGGCAATTTGAACGGAGAGAAACAAATTGATCACGTGGCAATATCCAGGGCAGCAATGAAGGAGATTATGAATGTTAAAGTACAGAGAGGGGACAAATTTGATTCAGATCATTATCTCTGCAAGATTAAAATGAATTTCATTTCTTTTAGAAAGGATCCGAAAGCTGGAAATAAACTTCACAGATATGATGTGACAAAACTTAAGGTTGATCAAGAAGTATTGGAGCAATACCACCAGCAATTAACATTTAAATCCAAGAATTGGGCTGACATAGCCTCCAAAATCCAACAAGCAGCAAATATTTCAATCTTGACAGCACAGACACATAAACACAGATGGTGGAACGAGACCTGTGATAGTGCATGTGCACAAAGAACAGATGCCAGGAAGAAATGGAACTCAATGAAGAGACAAGAAGATTATAACTCGTTTTGTGACAGTTGGAAAGATGCAGCCCGGGTGTTCCAAATTGCAAGGCGATCATATGAGAAACAACAGATGGAACAGATTGATCAGGATTTTCGGAAGAATAATGTCAGGGACTTCATTCGAACTTTCAAGTCTAATCTGAATGCGTATCAAGCACCGGGCATGTGCTTCAGAGATGAGAATGGAAAGTTAGGACTGAACAACAAAGAGAACTGTCATATCTTGGCTGAGTACTTTAAGATATTACTCAATTGTGATGATGACATGGCTTCAGAGCAGGAAGGTCCACAGTGGATTTGATTTTTGCTGTAAGGCAATTACAAGAACAGCACTATGAGTATGGAACAGATCTACTGATGGCCTTCCTGGACATTGAGAAAGCATATGACAGTGTATGCAGAAACTAAGTATGGAAGTCCCTGGAGGATAGAGGAGTAGAAAAATGGACTATAAAGAGGATAAAGGAGATGTACAAGGGAAGCGTGAGCTGTGTGAAAGTGGGAGGAGAGAGATCTGACTGGTTGGAACAAAGAAACGGCCTGAAACAAGGAAGTGCACTGTCACCGTTACTTTTCATTGTGGTGATGGATGACATAATGACCCGAGTGGCACAAGTAATTGGGGACGGAAAGATGAAAGCAATGGTGTTTGCAGATGATTTGATGATTTGGGGAAACAAGGAGGAGGAGGTACAGGAACAGTTGGACGTGTGGGAAGGAATAATACAAGGATATGGGATGAAATTTAGCATAAATAAGAGTGAGATGGTGATCACAACAAGGAAGAAGGAAAGAACCACAACGGGAATAACAATTGGTGGGGAACAGCTGAAGAAAGTGGAGAGTTTTAAGTATCTGGGAAGCCTGATACAAGATAATGGAAGAAACGATAGAGAAATAAATGAGCGGGGGAGGCAGGCAGAAGCATTTCGGAGGAGTGTGAGAAGCATGTTATGGAGCAAGGATGTCCCTCAGAACAGCAAAAAGATCATATATCGGACGTACTATGTCCCTATCCTGACGTATGCCTCGGAGACCTGGGTTATGAAAGGAAGGGAGAAGAGCAAAATACAGGCCAGTGAGATGAGGTTCTTGAGAAGCAGTATTGGAGCTACAAAGATGGACAGAATAAGAAATGAGAGGACCAGAGAATTAATGAAGGAGGAACCATTACAGGATGGTATAGAGAAATCTAGACTTAGATGGTATGGACATGTAAAACGAATGGAGGAGAAGAGGATACCCAGGAGAGTACATGAGACGAAGTGGGAAGGAAAGAGACCGAGGGGAAGACCGAGAGACAGGTGGCTGAAGGGGGTGGAAGAAAGCGTGAAGAGAGGAGAAGACTGGACAAGGGTGGAGGCTGAGAGATGGTGGGAAGACAGAAGACGTTGGAGAGGCTTGTGTTCCAAACAGACCCGGCCAGTGGCTGGAAACTGTGCAAGATGATGATGACTCAATTGTGATGAACCAAGACAGAGGCTACTCATAGGCCATCCTACTCAAGTAATGGTCAAGTCGCATCCTCCTTCTAAGACAGAAATTAAAATGATTATCGATGGTCTAAAGGATAATAAAGCAGCGGGAGAGGATTCAATTGTGGCAGAGCTGCTAAAACTGGCAAATTAAGATACTCTGAATATATTAGCTGAGCTCTTTGAGTAGATTTGGAGAACTGGTAGGATACCCATAGAGTGGCAGTCTGCATTAATCCACCCTCTCCACAAAAAGGGGGCTAAGAAGGACGTTAATAATTACAGGGGTATATCAATTGTACCTGTTCCCTACAAGATCCTATCCAAAGCACTCCTGAACAGAATTGAAGATCATCTTGATAATCAGATTGGTGAGTCCCAGGCCGGTTTCAGAAAGGGACATTCTTGCCCGGAACAGATTTTAACCTGAAGAACATCATTAGGTATAAGACGATAGGCAGGTATGACTATGTGGTCATATTCATTGATTTTAAGAAAGCGTATGGCTCAATTGACCGCGAGTCGCTACTGAATATTCTGGAAGAGTTTGGAGTGGATGACACGTCTCGAAATCTGATTAAACAGACTTTGAACGACACAGTGTCAAAAGTAAAATTCATTGGCGAGATCTCAGATCCCTTTGCAATCAAAACTGGTGTCAGACAAGGTGATGGATTATCTCCAATCCTTTTCAACTGTGTCTTGGAAAAGGTCATTCGTGAATGGAGGAAGACACTGAGTCGGGAAGAAGGGAATGAAGAACGATTCAGGCTAGGGCCCAAACTGAAAGGGGTGCACGTTGATTGTTTGGCTTTTGCAGATGACCTAGCTATTTTTGCCAACATTATTAAATCAGCCATTGTAAAGATTAATCTGTTGTCAGAGATGGCTGAGAAAGTAGGTTTGCAGATTTCCTTTGAGAAGACAAAGTACTTGACAAAAATCAGTGATGGACCAGAATGGATGAAAACAAACCAAGGGAAGATTATACGTGTAAAGAAATTTAAGTAACTGGGTGAGGTAATCCAACAAAATGGCCTAGAACAGGAAGCAATTAATCTTAGAATCTGGAAATTAGACCGAGCCTATCACCTGACGAAAAATCTCTATAATAAGAAGTCACTGAGCATTGGAGCCAAATTAAGACACTACAGCATGGTTGTCAAACCTGAAGCATTATATGCTTCGGAGACTTTGACTCTGAACAGACAGGGACTAGTCGACCAGTTAGTCAAAAGAGAATGCAGGCTATTGAGAAAAATGTTAGGCAACAGATGGGTTGACGGACACTTACGTTTGAAGTCAAACGAAGAGTTATATAGAAAGATAGAACCAGTCACATCAACAATAAAAAGGAAAAGGTTGTTGTTCTATGGGCACATTTTCAGAATGTCCAACGATCGTCGAACAAAGAAAATTTGGAATTTCGTGAAAACAAAGAGGAAAAAATTGGCATGGTTCGAAGAAATTAACAAAGATCTTATAGAAATTGGTATTCCGGACTGCAAAATTATGAACAGGTATGAATTCAGACACCTAATCAAAAATTACCAGGGATTTAAGGTAGGGGCAGAACCCAAAAGACAGAGGGGACCTCTTTCAGAAGATCGGAAGAAGGCGCTGAGTGATGGGCTCAAGAGATACTGGCAGGACATCAAAGCTGGCAGACGATCTAAAACGAAATATTGATTTTGATTGTTACTCCGTAGTCCATAGTGGCTCAATTCGAATGTAAAAAAATAAAATAAAAATGCAATTCTTTCCAGGAATAGTGTGTTATACATATAATTACTCCGCCTAATCAGCTTGATCAAAAAAGTGTATTGGCAGCCTGAAAAGTATAAATTGATAGTTTTCACAGGCAACACTGAAGAAATGGATTTTAAACTTCAATATAAAGTTTTTTGGTGCAGTACCTGGGTAACAATGAATTTAACAGTCTCCTCATTTGGAATAATACACAAATTTGGCACTGAATAGAGGCTTAGCATTAACTTCTAATCGTACGGTACACTATTTCCTAAAATTGGTTTCACACTCATACAGCTTCAAAAAATACACAGTCATGCCATGGAAAACTGATGACCATCACAAAAACAGAGTCTGAAACTCATCCACAGTTCATAAGCTGACCGTTAATAGCCATAATAGATCAGAGATGCCAGTAAATTTAAGTTCCTTGCTGTGACCATGACAACAAGAGTGTGTATTGGCGTACACACGAAGGAAAAAACGTGGTCACCAATAACCGAAAGACTCAAAGGTACCAAATGATCCAAGCTTAATCGTGGAGCAGCATAGCTTGAACAACGACTCTAAACATGCTTAGGACGTTTCATTGCCGAGCAGCAATTTTTATACTCAGCTGCGTATGGATATGGTTCCGCGGAGAAATGGGTTAAGTGGCAAGAATTACTTGCTGTTCAAGCGATCCTGGCGGTGACGAAGTGGAGTTTTGTTGAAAGTTGACGATCGTACATGTACGATGATAGCTGAGCCAGGTCGAGAAGTTCCGAGTAAGCTTCCATGCTTCCCAAAATAACTTGTTAAATTCCTGACTCAAATAGATGCGCTGAATTATCCTCAATCTTTTCCCGGTATACACATTTCCAGCCACTCAAATTACAACCCTGTGTACAGTATAGTAGTCAGATAGAAAACTTTGCAATAATGACTATGAAAATTCCCTAATACTAACCCTTCCAAAATGAAATAGTGATTCTAATCAGGTGATAATTACAATATAATCATCCCTGTTCTCAATAACATAATACTTGAAATACCCACTTTACTATAATATATTCAAAACCGATAATTAATATGACATCGAATCTACTGAAGCGAATCATCAAGTATAAAACCGCACAAAATATATTCACAAGCACAATAATAATACCTCCACACACACAACCCTAGCTTTTAACCCAATATATTAAAATAGGCATAGTTCTCTCCCTTTCCTCGTTAATGTGCTGCAACTCAAACGTTGGGCAGTAGCACACGCCGACAATAGCCATTATGGCTGCTGACCAATAGCATGCTTCCTCTATACCTACACGTGGACTCCAATTTCCGGTCCTAACGGCCAGCTCGTGTGTCACGCAGGTGTCCAGTGTTGCACAGCTGCATGTAGTTCCGTCAGGTCTCGCTGCTTGCTCCAGTAGCTAAGGAGAGTTGACACCATTGTGCCTCGAGCTGGGAAAGACTAAGCTCCCCGCAGAAATGGAATGTAAGCATATCAGCCCAGCTAGGTTTCAAAGGCGAGCCGCTCGCTAACAAAATTACATGTATTAGTTAATTGCCACTATTAAATTTAATTAATTTAATTTAATGTAATTTTTTCCAGGAGTGTATTTTTATATTTATATCTTGTACCCCGCTCATTCATTGGGCATAACCGTGTTGATCGACTGAAGAGCTACAAATGACAATTTTGTATAGGCAACACTGAATGGCTTCAGATCTGTACAAGGATCATTCTAGAAACATCTCCGGCCCTCCTGCGATATCTGGACAGGAATTGGGCGATTGTTCTCATGAACGCTCACTCCGTACCTCCTCTGTTGCACCACAGATACCTTCACTCGCCTAGATGACGACCCCAATGAAGCTGTCCTCTACACTCCACCCACCAGCTATCATGGTGAGAGATGGTGACATGCCACAGTACTAATGAACATATTTTTAACATTCCTAGACCTTAATAGGCATAAGTTAGTTATTAATCACAGCTTCTCGCTGAGCACATTACATGTAAGGATATACCTGAAGTGAGTTTAGTTCCTATACACATAAATTTCCCCAATTGTAAGTAATTCAAGAGGATTGTGATTGTGTCAATAGCACATACAGTGATAAAATACACAAAGTATTTCGTGGCAGAAACTTTGAATCGTGTAAGAGATAGAGACACACGTGGTAAAAGTGCCTTTTCAGGCCCAAACAGTAGCTCTTGCCACAGTAATCATGATGGTATCAATAACTTAAATACCATCAAATAGCGGAGAAGTGCTGTTTCTGGAACAAACTATTCAATTGTTTTACTGGCTGGATGCTAATATTTGGCATAGATACTCAAATTCTGTACACTCAGAAGCCTAAGAGTTATTTTATGAACATTCTATGTCACCTTTGTGGAACTCTTTGAGCTATCATGTGCTTTTCATTCTTACTCATTCTCCTGTTTCTATGTTCTTATTCTGTAATGGAACACGTACCCTATGGTCACATATTAATAGTAAACTGTTATCTTTGGTAATCGTCCAGTCATTTTTCTTATATGTTTAGTACTGTGAGTGGCCATTATCTTCTCACACTATAATGCAGGTTATGGCTTGATATTTGTTATATCTAAATATTATCACATAAATGAAGCCAGGCATTCTCTCTTACAGAGCTACAGTAGATAGAAAGCTGAATGGAATCTTTGCGGCTAGTGTTGCCATGGTTATTCCTTGATGTTCCCAAGAGCAGGTAGTGTTCTGAAAGCATATTGGAAATGGTTGGTTCTAGGGCCTTAAAATGTGGTTTGTAGGGTCCCTCTTGTATTGCGTGGCGTAAAATGAGCTAGGTCCAGCTCTTCCAGAACAATTTTGATATTTTGCCTATGCCCAAATGCCAAAAGTTCGAAATCAGAAGAATATTTTAAACACCATTAGTCCTAAGTTTTTCCGGGTAAGTTATAAAAACTATGTTCTTTCAAAATTTCAGTTTAATCACATGAGTTGTTTCTGTGTGGAAGAGTAACAGGAAGACACCACTGGATTGTTGTATACTGGGTGACTAAACTGTTTTACCTGACAATGTGTGGGTGGTGTTTCGAGTTACAGGAGTATTAAAGTTGTAGTTTCCATTAATTATGCTGGTTGCAACAATAGAAAAAATTACTGTTCTAAATACACATTGCCATTGACCATTTACGAAAAGAAAAAAAACTTTTTGTTAATTTCAGTTCTAAAAGACCTTTCCTATGAGTCTATGACTTACCGGATGAGAAAATTACTTCCAAATGGATAAGGCTCATCTGGCATGTTATATATATAAGGTGCGTTCAAAAATTAACGAGCCGGAGGCTGGAATGCGCAAACCGGTGAAGACATCGGCTAATCGTGGCATGTGTAATGAAATGTGGTTCCGACCAGAGCGTGGAAGGTCACAGCCCGTCGCTAGATGGCATGTGTGCACGTCACGTGACGATACAAAGCGAGCAGCAGCATGCATCAATCGTCCAACGCTGCCAGTTGCATTGCAAACAGTGACAAGGAGGCGTCAAACGAAGAGCAAAGAGGTGTTGTTCGGTTTCTGACAGTGGAAGGAGTAGGGGGAACGGACATTCATCTCCGAATGTCACAAGTGTACGACAAACACTGCATGTCCCTTGCAAGGGTCAAGGCGTGGCGTGGCAAGAGCGCTTCAGGGAAGGACGGGTGTCGTTAGCCGATGATGCCCGGTCTGGGGCACCCCCCTGCATTACCGATGACAATGTCCAGCTGGTTGATGCACTCATTACCCAGGACCGCCGAGTGACAAGAGAACGCCATAGACGCCGTGGTCGGATTGAGCATCGGAAGTGTGCACACCATCATGAAGGAACGACTGCACTGCGCAAAGTGTGTGCCCAATGGGAGGTTCTCTGCCACCCTCCATACAGTCCAGACCTCTCTCCCTGTGAGTACGCCATGTTTGGTCCCCTGAAAAGGGCTCTGCGGGGCCAACGATTCACCTTGGACGCAGACGTCCAGCTGTACGTGCGGAGCTGGTTCACATCGCAGCCCAGGGAATTTTATGAGATAGCCATTCACCGCCTCGTGTCACAGTGGGACAAGTGCCTCAACAGCCAGGGCCAATACTTCTAACATACAGGTACTGGTTTCTGTAATTATGCCCCCGGCTCGTTACTTTTTGAACACACCTAATACATGGGGGTTCAAAAACTGCTCAAGTCCTCATAACTAATTAAAGGGTTTTGAAAATCGAAAAAAAAAAAAAAAATCTTATCTAAACCATTGACTGAACTACTGTAAAAAAAAACAAAAAAAAAAAAAACGAAATTTGATATTTTCAGTTGGTCAATACGATTGCACCCAATTGTGATGGGTCATTAATCTCATGTAAATTAGGGAATAACCCATCACAATTGGGTACAATTGTGTTGATTGACTGAGAAACATCAAATTTCGATTACTGAGGCAATACTGAAAATGGGTTCAAACACCATAATACTATCAAAAAGTTATATCACACAAAGATGTAGAGGTATTGCATCTCATGCCCTCATCATCATCATAATCAGTTTATTGCTCAGCAAACCAGGTACAATATTTGTGAACGTCCTCCAGTTTTGTTAATCTAAAAACACTTTGTCTTTGAAGATGGCCTTGTCATTGCCCCTCTTCCTGATGTCTTCTTTTAATACATCTAATCACCGTCTTGGTGTTTCTCTCAGTCTTCGAGTAACTTCTACCGGTATCAACTTTCTCGCCACTCTTCTATTCCTGTAACGTGCCCAAACTATTTCATCCTTGATCTTGCAATTTTTTCGCATAAGGATTCTTCTATTTCACCCTGTGTTCTTTTTATTTCATTCCTTAATTTATCTCTTTTCGTCTTCCTTGCCATACTGTGAAGAAACTTAATTTTGATAGCTTGAAGATGGCTTTCTTCTCACTTAGGTATTGCAAATGTTTCAAGGATGAAAGTGGTTATTGGGATGAAATGGTTGCTATCGAGGGTCTTTCCTTTGAGCAAAGTGGCAATTTTGCATCCCATAATAAGTTTCATACTTTGTAACAGAATTTAATCTGTTACTAAGTCCCACCCTCGAGTTTTGCCTGCGCGCAAGTTTCCTCGATCGCCTCGGCTTGCCGCATGCCCACCAGCATATCTCTGTCTCCTTCTATCACACTCCCTTCCCTTGCTTGAAGCACAGCAGTGGCCAGCGGCTTGCTCCCAGGGTCAGCAAATACGGCGAGTTCGTAGATTTGAATAGCACGCCGGGAAGTAACAAAGTAACCTCATTTTCTCCGCCAATCCGATTGCGGCATTGCCTTTTACATAACACGCAGAGCGTCCCTGATTTTTTTGTTGGTATAATTAAGATACACCCTGTATAAGCGAGTCGACCACGTCAGCGAGTGGTTCTTGTCAGGAGCCATTCAGTGAGGAGTAAGTCAGTCGGTGAGTTTGTGACAGAGACAACAGTGCAAAAATAAACAGCACAACGATGAGAGTCAAGCTAGTGTAGTCTGGCCCTGCAGTTTAGTACGTCTAGCAGTTCAGAAGCCTATCTGCCAGCGAGGAAACAGTGAGCGTGTAGAAACAATTTCACTGCTGCCTGCCAATACTTGGGATAATACAAGAGTGTATACATTGCATTTTATAGTATACTTTTTGTTTTACATCTTGAAATAATACAAACATGATCTAAAACAACTGGCCCTCTGTACAATAGAAGAAAGATATCAGGCTAATCAATGGCTAAAAATATTTACAGATGGCTCACAAGACAAAGAAAATAGAACTGGAGCAGGAATACATTCATCTCCCTTCTCACTCTACTTCCCAGTAGGCCAAAACAAAACAAACTTTGATGCTGAGATAAGAGCAATTTCACATGCACTCCATCAGTTATTAGGCAGAAACATTGATTATCAAAAATGTGTTTTCATTACAGATTCAAAAGCAGCCATCCAAGCCGTCTCATCAAATTATAAGCCTCAAAATAAAGAACTGAAATACATTTTTTGTATGATAAAAACCCTTCAAAGACTCCACAAACAGATCTCATTTCAGTGGATCCCTTCTCATGTTGGAAGGTAATGAAGACGCAGACATATTACCAAAAAAAGGTACCACACTACAACAACCTGTCAGTCAGACTGATTTTATGTCAGCAAAAAGGATCTTGAAAAATACTATCAAAAACAGATATGAAGAAATGGCAAAGAAAATAGCAGAAACCAAATTATGGAAGGACGATGCTAAATGGGATCAATATAAATTAACACCAAGAAGAGAAGCTGTAGCCTTCTTCAGACTTAACACTGGCCACGACTGCCTTGCAGCTCATCTGAAACGAATCAACATCCTGAGATCTGAAGAATGCACACTTTGTCACAAACCTGGAAGTAAAATGGATAAGGGGCACCGGCCACATTGCAACAAACTTGATGTGACTGCTAGAACTTCAGGAAACCTCACACAACTCTATTGGAATGCAAGAAAGCTGATGGATTGGAATCCGGGCTAGCCATAGGAAACAACAACATAATACAAACAAGGCAGACAATTGCATGTATTTTATTTTTAATGTATACACCATGGAAAGCTTCTTGGTGCATGTTCGGAGAGGAGCTTGGACTCTTGCAGGACTAAAGCCTCATTCTGCAGAAGCCACTTACCACTGGGGCGATCCCCTTGTGTCTGCCTCCTCTTATCACTTTATCATCAAATAGAGAGTGAAATAGACATAGATAAAATTTAACTGGCTAAAAAAATATTTACCCATGAACTGCTGGAGTTTATATTAGTATAAAAAATAATTCTAAGTTACACTTATACAATAAATTATAATTCTCTCACAGCATTATTAATAGAATTTTTGAAATGAGATAACAAGTAAACAGATTTTATTTTCCTCTCCGTTCTTTAAAAGAGAAATCCGTCGCCGAGTCCTTATGGTATTTAGGAATACAGCGATTCATTTTGGATCTGTATTGACTGTAATTATATCTGAGGGTATATAACCAAAAGACAATAGGTGGAAATTGATTTTTGGTTATATGCCCTCAGATATGAGTCCTTATGGGACAACTGTACTGGTTGTGACAATAAAACACCACATCAATGCCAATTCTTATCAATGCTTTATGAACAAATATAGAACCATTTTCAAACACTTCCAGTATTCTCTGTACATAAATCAATTTTCTGTTTGTACATTTTGAACTTTTTGATAACTATGTGTTTAATTTTTGTCTGTCAGTTCTGAACTACAGGAGTGAATGGGATGAACATTGTACTTCTGTATAAGGCATCTTCAGAATAAAATTAGGATGTGAATTATTTATGTAACTCTAAGAGGTTAAGATGAAGCTTTGAATGATTTATTACTCTTCTCCTCAAAATAGTTTGTTTAATTTATGAAATGTATAGAGCAGAAGAACTGTAATTTGAAATATAATTATGAAATCTTCAGCCAAATATTTGGTAAAATGAACCCTAAGCAAGGTAATGTGAAACATTGTCTAGTGTAGGAAGTCAGTTGCATAAGTGGCATGTTCAAGCTATGGTGACACACTCAAAACCTTGTCATGTTAAGGTAGGAAGCACATCTATCTGACTTACATGTGCAACAAAAAATCACTCACTTCAGATGAACTCTTGGAAATTTGTTTGCTGGCTGATTGTTTATTTCTCTTTACGACTGCTTTATGTTCATTGTGTCAACCAAATTACACTTCCTAATGAACACTTAATTCTAAGCAGGACTATGTACAGGGACATACTTATTTCACGAATGTTTTATACACGCTTTATTCTTACACAAAATGGTACAATATTTACATATACTGTATTACGTGTATAAGGTCTTTGTGCCATTTGGTGCTCACAAAGTTTGTGTTTGTTTTCTTGATTTTTGAAATTTTAATGTGGAACATGATTTATGGTATTTGCATTTCAGGCATGAGTGTGGATGACAAAATGTCATTTTCCAATGCAATACCTTGCATTTGCTTCGACTCTGCTTTATTATGTGATAAATCACCAAGTCAGTGTAAACATTGTATTCACCAACTTGCGACCGTAGAACTAGTGGAAATTTTGTCTACATTTGGGAAGTGGGACCATTCAACTAATAATGTAATATTCTTGCCAAAAAATGCACGTTGTCATTGTAAATTTGAGACTAGTTAGTTAGTTATTGGTGCTTTAAGGGGTGGAACTATGAGGTCATCTGCCCCTAAAAATTCGAGACTGCCAATCCACTGAATATAGCAGTGACTGCATAATACTAGGATATTTGTGCTAAAAAAGCATGTTGTTCTCAAGAATTTGAGCCTTTAGAGTCAGTCGATATCTTGTCTACAGGCTCAAAAGTGGCACCATCTACACAGTATACCAATATTTTTGCTGAAAATCCACATAATTTTTACGAATTTGATATTGCAAAGCCAGTGGAAATCTCATCTACCGGCTCAAAAATGGCGCCTACTACCATATATTGCAACATTTTAGTCAAAAACGCACGTAGTTCTCATGAAATTGAGGCCATTGAGCAAATGTAAATCTTATCTACTGGTTTAAAAATGGTGCCAACCACAAAATGGAGGGGCTGATGACCAGGGCCGGTCTTAGGGGTGTGCGACATGTGCGGTCGCACAGGGCGCCAACGGTTTGGGAGGTGCCAAAGGCGTCCCCCAAAGATAGGCAATTTTCGATTGATTTCCTATTGAACAAATGGCAAGATATGTAAATACGAGTTCATCATACAAATAATGGAATCTTTTTTTTTTTTAGTTCAACCGGTGTTATCTCTCACGACTGAAACCCCTACCCGCACCTTAGACCGGGACGGACCGAAGTTAAACTCGGTGAAATAGTGATTAGCAAACACTAAATCTTTCTCTCCCTTGCCTTGCCTTTTCACCATCGCGGAAACGCAACCCGGCTCGACTCCCGGGCCCGGGACCAACCAAATCGCCCTTTGGCAGTGCTTGGGCATTTCCGTGATATTTCGGTTCGGTTAGCCGTTGTAGCAGAGCTGTAGTATGGCGAAGGAGAGAGAAAGGAAGCGAGGAAGACAGAGAGAAAGTGGAGTGAGGTTGAAGAAAGAGGTGCGGGTGTGGCATGAGCTGGAGACAGAGGCAAAGAAAAAGAAATCATAACAAACGGCACGTGTTGGGCGAAGTCAGCGTGGACACGCTCGTAGATGGCAGGACGCATTAGGACAATACACAGGAGTGTTATGGCCCTTGCTAATGTGTCGTTCATTCGAGTGCGTGGTGCGGATGGTGTAAAGTCGGGACGAAGAACGAGAAACCCTACAACAATGACCTCCTCCGGTAAAGCTAGTGGAGCTGCAAACAAAAAACGAAGGTTGCATCATGCAGAAGAAGACAGGAAGGCAGCAAAAGCTTTAAAAAAATCGTCCGACCTTCAACATCAATAGACGGGAGATCTTCTCAAACAAATCCTACTGATCTGTCCAATAATGTACCAGTCAAAGTTCCAGAACAAGATGAAGGTACCCTCAACAAGAACATTTTCTTACTCTCATTAAAGCGTGTTACACTGTATATTTTCCTTAAAGCACATTATACATTGGTCGTAGTCTAGGTCATAGTCGTAAGGTCGCAAAGACTGTTTTAAGCACTGCTTGTGCGGATAACGCTAAGTAAACGCAGACCGCTATGTTATTTACCTTCTAAAGTGTGCTATTTTAGATTTATTCGGTAATTCTTGTTTAAGCAATCATAAAAACAAAGTAAAATTACGTTTTTAGACCGGTCCTTAAAATAGGAAACACGTCCCTTATTACCACTAAAACCTCCAATGTAGAACGGGCTTAATAATCCGTGTAGGCAGAAATGCGTTTTGACTTGGTGCCGGCCTGATGGTTGATCTCTTTACAGGTGCGGTGACGGGTGCGAGCACCTTCATAGGAATTGGCACTGACTGTGGCACTGCTGGTGGTGGGGACGGTGTTGGATCTTGTGACAAGGGTGAAGGCGGGAAGGATTCGAGGAAACCTTTCGACTCTGGTGATTTTGCTGGTGATGGACATACAGTCGAAAGTGGTGAACGTGGTAGTTGCGGTGCTGATTTAAATTGTGACGGTGAAGTCGGTGAAGATTCTGGTGTCGGTACTGGTGCTGCGAAAGGATTAGGCATTGTGCCCTTCATTAGTGATAGCAGGCAACTTCAAGACCCTGCCTATTGGCCTCCGGTCCGAAGCACGGAATGTACTGATAAAGTTATCGTTCAAGGGCCAGTTAAAATAAAAGATCGGAACTTTAAAAAAGATGCTGGAGGTGGCAGTCATTTTACTATGTTTCATTGTTATCGCGAGCTGCCGAATGGCGAAAAAGTACTAAGACGTTGGCTCCAATATTCTGACTCGTTAAAAAAAATATTTTGCTTTTGTTGTGAGCTCTTTGACAGAAAGTCTACAGCTGCTCTCGTCTCTTCGGGATTCTGTGACTGGACACATCTTTTGCAAGCCTTAGAGTCTCATGAAAGATCCCCTTCTCATTTTAAATGTTCTCAATTATAGGCCGAAACAGAGTTGCGTTTATCCTCGAGAAAGGGTGTTGATGATGCTAATCAACGAATTATATGTGCTGAGGTAGAACATTGGAGGTCCGTACTCGTACGATTGTTATCGATAACAATGTTTCTAAGTAAAAACAATTTGTCGTTCAGGGGTTCATCTGACAAATTTTTCGAGAAAAACAATGGTAATTTCCTTCAACTTGCTGAACTTTTGGGCAAATACGATCCGATTATGAAGGAGCACTTACGAAGGGTGATGGGTTCTGAAACAAGTGATCACTACTGCAGTAAAATAATCCAGAACGAGCTTATAAATTTGCTAGGTGATGTGATTTTGTCGGATATTTTAGCTCAAGTGTCTAAAGCTAAATATTTCTCGATTATTGCCGATTGCACACCAGACCTTTCTAAAAATGAACACATGTCGATCACTTTACAGTTCGTTCAAATATCTGACGACGGTGTAAATCCGATCGAACACTTCGTTGGTTTTGTGGTGGCCGATAAAACTGATGGTGAGGCGCTTGCCGATCTGATCATTAATACTTTGACAAAAATTGGGTTAAAGCTACCTTAGCGGTCAATGCTTTGACAACGGCGCGAATATGAAAGGTAAACATAAAGGCGTTCAAGCTCGCATTGTTAATCAGTTCCCGCGCGCAAATATGTTCTATGTGGCAGCCATTCCTTAAACCTAGTTTTATCTGACACAACCGAATGCTGTCCTTACTGCGTTACTCTATTTGGCATTATTCAACGCATATATGTTTTATTTTCGTCGTCTCCTGGCCGGTGGTCTATTTTGTTGCCTCACATTCGTAATTTGACTCTAAAAGATTTGAGCGACACTCGCTGGGAGTGTCGCATAGATACAGTGAGGCCTTTTAGATACGATACGAATGGGGTAGTGGCAGCCTTAAAGGCCGTTAAGGAGAATCCTGCTTTTGATTCGGGGCTACGCCATGAAGCTGAATACTTGGCGAAAAATATTGTGACATTCGAATTTGTCGTTGCTGTTGTAATATGGCACGGCATTTTGTTTCAAGTAAACGTAGTTAGCAAAGCCATGCAAGCAGAAGCAATTGATATACAAAAGGCGCCTTCTCTCGCGGAAGGTTGTATCGCGTACCTTGAAAAATATTCCCAAGAAGGCTAATGAAAGCGCTATAACTTCGGCTAAAGAAATCATTGCGTCTGTGTCTCTTGAGGTCGAAGAAGGTAGACAGAAAAGGAAGACTAGACCCCCTAAACGGTTGATTGAGGAAGATGACTCGGACTCGGGCCGAGTCATCGAGTCAGGCACTGAGAGTGACAGTTCTGAGTTGGAGCCGGAGCTTACAGAGGCTGAAGCTCAGGCTAAGGTTAAGCACAAACAAGTGAAGCTACAACGACGCTTCAAAAAAGGTTTCTTTGACAAACTCCTAATAGTAGCTTTAAGGTCTGTAAGGAAGAGATTCTTTTTCTTTAAAGAGCATTCCGATACATGGGGATTTTTGTACGATCTAAAGCAGTGGTTCTTAACCGGTGGTCCGCGAATGCCTCGGGAGAAAAGGGTCCACCAGCACGTATAAAAAGTGGCCAATAAATGGGGATTTCGAAAATGATGTGCATTGAACGAGAATCGTCCGAATGTATTCGTGGCGATGACTATCAGGTTTTGAATTGAAATATCTTTAAAATAAGTGTTATTGAGAAAGGGGTACAACTGATAAGGGGTATTGGGGAGGGGGGGCAGGGGTCCGTACATGATTCAATTTCAGACTGAGTGGTCCGCACTCTTCTACGGGTTCAGAACCACTGATCTAAAGGCACTGCCTGGGTCTATTAAAGATAGTAGTCCACTCATGGATCGTTGCTTGAACTTGAAAAATCAACTTTCCACTGAAAATAATGAGTCTGGCATAAGTGGGATGGGTCTATGTTCTGAGCTGCAACATTTGAACCCATGCCTACCACCAAACGCAAAAAACCTGGCGCTGCGTTGCAGTTCATTTACAGCATGAATATGATTGACGTTTTTCCAAACGTCGATGTAGTTTTGCGAATTCTCATAACCTTGCCGGTAACTGTCGCTTCGGGTGAACGTATCTTTTCAAAATTGAAGTTGATTAAAACCTACCTGCGTGCTACAATGGGCCAAGAGTGACTGTCGAAACTTGCTTTAATTTCAATAGAGAATGATGTTGGGCGCGTTCACTCAATTTAGCCCAGTTAGTAAAACAGTTTGCTTCAGTCAAAGCGCAGAAAGCTCCCTTCTCATAAGGTTTTGGGTTTTAGTGTGTTTTTTCCTGTGTGTCGTAGTCGTTTGATTTAGTAAAGCTTGATTCCTGTAAGTGTATTTTACCAGTGATTTTGTTATGTTGACATTTTGCATCACAACTGAAAAAATAGTTGTTGTAATATGTTACGCATCACCTATTAGGTAATAAAGTCCAGTATTTTTGCATCATACGAGCGTACAGCCGATGTTTTGTATGTTACCTTGACTATCCCATTACTACAACGCAAGTAAAGCATGTTCAAGTAATTTAGTAAGTGGGTAAATATACTTTAGGTTCATTTTATTTAATTTCATCCGATAACTCGGTGCCTTGCCTTTGCCTGCATTTTCTACTTTATATTTTCATGATTCCTCTTTCTGATTCCACATAATTTTTGCCAGAGTAGGCAACTCCCCTCACACAGAGGGGCGCAAAATCGAATTTCGCACAGGGCGCTGAAACCCTTAAGACCGGCCCTGCTGATGACCTCGTAGTTCCGCCCCTTAAAACAACAATAACTAACTAACCACAAAATAATACCACATTTTTGCAAAAAATTCACATTTTTTCTGCAATTATGAGGTCATAGAACTAGTGGTACAGCCACCGAAAGAGGCTCCAATTGCGTATTCGCGACCTACTCCCATAGTTCCCTGATGCCATAACTAAACCATGCGAAAATCAAGGACAGGAATAAAATTAAATTTTAGTTCCCTGTTTTATTTGCTAATGGCAGTTTGGTTGGTTCCACAGTTTAGAGGCTGCGATAACGCAGTCAAGTAGCCCCATGTACTTTGGGTGTGTGTAGAATCTGTCTGATAACCGGTGTTAATTGTGATGACTGTATTAGTGTGTGTTATCTGTTTTTTAATTCAAGTAAGGACTGCAGACTTTGAATTTTTCAAGTAGTTCCTACTTTTGCCGCCAAATGCCACCGCCAACGACTACTAGTTCAGAACTTGGCTACTAGATGCCACCGCAGTCGGCTCCTGGCGAGGAACGTAGCAACGTAAGAGCGTTGTTTACATTTTTAACCTAATTTAGCTTCACTCAGGTGTAATTAGTGGAAGGTTCTTTAACATGCCATGGGACCGCCGGCTTTACTTCCCCTCCGAAGGAAGGCATACTGAGGAATTTTTAACGCTCTTAAAAAATCCGACGACTTCGGCCGGGTTTGAACCCGCGATCTTGGGCATAGAAGCTCAGCATGCCGTGTCTTGTGAGACACAGCACAAACGTAGAAAAATTGCTGAGTTTTAATTCACTGTCCGTCAAAGTCAATATACCATCATTTTGGGAGCCTTCATAAGGAGGTTAAGGCTGCTTGAGCTTTTAGCTCTTGCAGTAAAGAGGCATAGGTGTGCTTCATAAAAAGGGAGGTAGCGCGCAGTTCGCTACTCCTATGGGGATCCGGGCACGGACATCAAGAGCCCGCTGTTGAGCCAGCTTAGTGTCCTAGGCGAAACTCCACACAAAACATGGCACAAACCTAGAAAAATTGCTGAGTTTTAATTCACTGGCCGTGAAAGCCAATATACTAAGGTCTTCGAAGTCTGACAGCCTTGCCACGGCTACCCTTCATCCACAAGTCTTGCATATGTTGAGCTCCGATATTTAAATTATTTTCTGTTATCCCACAATATAAGGCCACTAATGAAGGATATGTACTTAGGTAGATCGATTAAAAAAAAAATCTCCATTGCATTAATAGCTTCATTACCCATTTGTGAATGAAAAAAAAAATGGATTAACAGAATTCATCATTACAATGTCATATCAGCTTGGTAAATCACTGGTAGATGGAAGTTTCTGGTTGATCCAGTCAACCAGCTGTTGAAGTTCTGCCTGCTCCAGCTCGTGCTGCATACCGTCAATTGTGTGAAACTGCACGTCCACGCCGAGTTGTTGCAGCGTTTTAGCCGTTTCACTGCCCCACATGACAGGTACCAGCGAGTCTTCATTTCCATGGCACATAAGCAAGGGGGGAATCTCTTGCATAGTTTTGTTCTTCAATACCTACAACAAGAATAAAAGAGTGTCCAAAAAATTCCAAACAAATTAATATAATGACAAAGAACATCAGGTAGATTTGCTAGACTGGACTGCTCAAAGCTCAGATCTGAGCTCGTAATGCTACCCGAACCAGATCCCTTGGCACCTTGTAGCATGCCTGTTCAAGATCGATGAAAAACCATGCACAGGTCTTTTTTTCTTTTTGGCATCTCTGTGTTTTACCACTAAAATCCTGTTGTCCACAACAAAGCCACACTGGTTGGCATGTATCTTCATAGACAAACTTCTTCACACGATTGGTGATCACTTGTTCCCAAATCTTTGGAGGTTAATGACTCGAGTTACCAGACATTCAAGAGGGATTCTAACTCACTATCTTCTGGTCCTGAGATAGCCTGGCTCTATGACATTGCACCTTAGCACGTGTAGCTCCCCAGTCAATTAAACTTACCTCATATACAGAAGAATTATGGTTAAGGAAGGACGACAGAGCAAACACGCCTCGCAGTTGTGGAAGTTTCCTGTATGCCATGTGCATGGCCATTGCTCCACCCATGGAAAAACCACCTGCAAAAATGAATTATTTATATTCTTTTAAAATCAATCACACCAATGTCTATGATATTTCACATGCAGTTTGCTCAGGATGTTCAACAAAATGGGAGTTACATCAATTCGGACAAAAAGATTGTCCCAGAGAGATACCGGTATGTAGAATTGTGTAGGGAAGAGCTGGGTGAAACTAGAATGCAAAAGCATCTGAGCCATATGCTTGGTGGCTTGCAATTTGACATGTACTCCTGTTGAGGTGTGCTAGTAAACTTACATCCCCCAAAGGTACCACTATATCCACAAGTTATTAGTTTTTCAGATATCTCAGGTTGAAGAATATCATAAGAAATGTGTTGAAGATTTGAAGAAACACAGATCATACCACCTCAACGTGGCTCTTCTTGGTTTGGGTCACTGACCTTGGCATGTGTTTGTAAGACAGTGACCCTAGAAAGAGAGGAGCTGGAACTCACAAAATGGGAAAAGATGTTCATTAAATAGTTTTCACTGAACAATATTATTTTTATGCTCTACAGACTTTTATAAAATTAAAAACTACAGGGGGTAGTCAATGATAGAGGGGAAAATGTTAAACGGGAAGGATGTACCTTACATTGTACCATATTCTCAATACACCAAGGCCGGAGTTAGGCAGTATAATAAGAGTTCAAAATCACGTCCAATAGCTGGATGTGTCATGAATGGCCTCGAGATACGATGTGGTGGGCGATAGAGATTGGTCTATAATAGTTGAGAAGGTCCAGAACCATTAGCATATATCACTATAAGTTAGGGTTCCTAGCCGGCTTCTTAAGACACAATTTAAGCAAGTTGTAAGAAACAACAACAACAGATGTCTGAATATTGCTGAGGCGTCCCAATAGTAGTACAGTTAACAGAGTAACAACTAAGTGAGGAATCTATCCAGGGCTTACACTAACCAGTCTATGGAGAGTAATGAGTGGAAAGGGACACTGTGCATGAATACCCAAATACCAGCCAAGTTTACATAACCTTCTTCAATTCTAGTGCATTTAGTAGTTGTGTACTTTCAGTATTAACCTAAATACCCACATTATAAAAGATCACCAGTTAAATAGGAATGTTAAGTGGGAACGGACATTAACAAAATAGTGTTGACAGCATTCATATCTGAAGCTTGTTACAGTTAGAAGTTAGCAAATCACAGTGTTGACTTACTTAACCACATAAACAATATTAATGATAATACAACATTTATAGAAGTGCTACAGACCTATTGCATAATAATATCTTGTACATAAGATCGACATGTTACACAATAATTTAATAATTGAAGGGTCCACGGGAAGAAAGGGGAATGTCACTCAAAATGTAAAATCAAGATATCAGCGCGATCTGGTAGGCCTCTTTGAGACGTATTGAAAGCACAATTGTGTCTGGCTAAGAACAATGAGGGTCATGAGAAAATGACAAGTTGACGTGTACATATAAGTACATATAAGTAATGAAACTTTAAAACTTGTTTCCTGAACATTTTACATTATTTGACATTCCCCCTTCTTCCCCTGGACCCTTCAATTGTAAATATTGTTGCACATAAGTGAAACTTACATTGAATTCTCTACATATCGACTGAACCTAATCTAAGCCTAAGTTAACAGGATCTGATGATAATCTCATCATGGTAAAATATGTTTTTCTTTAATAAAAAGTATGTTAATTAAGTGATAAATAATTCATGTAACATTTCTTTCAGGTTAGGGTGATAAAATATTTGTTATTCCCCGCTCAATCTAATTAGGCACAATCTTGTTGACCGAGTGAAACGGGGAGAAGGATGGACACACATTATAAAGAACACAGAAATGCAATTAAACACAGGAAGCATTTGGCAGTATGCAAACACATGTATAATACTGGAAATAGCTCCACAAATATAGAAACCGACCTAAGAATCACTATAAAACAAAAGGTAGGAAACGTGCGTATAAAATAAGCCATAGAAATCCATTTAGCTAAAGTAAACAACCCAGATAATCTAAATGAACACAAGTTTTTTGATAGTTCACCCCTATTCACACTCTTGGGCAATGCTCCCATAACGAAAAAAGCCAGTCAATGAATAAAAATGGGGGTGATCAGTAATAAAGGGAAAAATGACATGTGTGGCTTTGTTGTGGACAACAGGATTTTAGTGGTAAAACACAGAGATGCCACAAAGAAAAAAAAGACCTGCACATGGTTTTTCATCGATCATGAACATTGTACCATATTCTCATTAAACCAAGGCCTAGGTTAGGCAGTTTTAACTAGTTTAAGATGCCCCAATAGGTCTGTTGAAGTTAAAGAGGTCTCATTAGTTGATGCAAGGTGGAGAAGAGATGGTTGTTATTTGCTATTTATACTGGTGATGGATGATATGCTAAAGGCAACAAAGGAAGCATACACAGGTACAAGAATGAGCATAATCCTATTTGCTGATGATGTTCTGATTTGAGGAGAGAATGAGAATGTGGTCCATGAACAGCTGGATGTACTGAAGGAACATATTGAAAAATGGGAAATGAAAATCAGTGTAGAGAAAAGGAAGACAATGGTAATGTCAAGAGGAAAGAAAGAAGGAAAAGGGATTGTTAAAATTGGAGATGTAGATCTGGAAGTTGTAGAGCGTTTCAAATATTTAGGAAGTGAATTGATGGAAAATTAAAGATTGGATATGGAAATCAACAAGAGAATACAATGTGGGAGTGTTTTCTATCATCAGGTTCAGAGTTTAATTTGGGATAAAGACTGAAGGCTAAAGAAGTGATATACATGACTTATTACTTACCAATAATGACGTATGGAGCAGAAACTTGGCCGATGACTAGGAGAGATGAAAGTAGAATACAGGCAGCCAAAATGAAATTCCTGAGGAGTTTGGTACAGAAGACTTGGAGAGAGAGAGTGAGTGAAGAATGAAGACATTTGAAAGGAAGTGAATGTACAGAAGCTGAATGATAAGCTGGAGCATAACATATACATTTAACTTTGTACAATTGTTAATAGGGAAGAAATTATTAGTGGTCTTGATGTTTGGGAGGGGAGATCACTCTCCCCATGGGTCTGATCGTAGACACCAGTCTATGCTAACCCAATCCTTGCCATGGCAATAAGAGAGTCTTCGCATTAACTCAGTTGGTAGAACATCAGCTATCAGCAGCAAAAGCCTAATGTTGAGTTTTTTACTCCTGCATGCAACAGATATTTTAATTCTCAACTTTCCATCTCTACGTTTTGTACTCTTTGAACAACACATGACCTAACAACCGAAACCTGCATGTCTTTCCTAAGTTTCAAATTCTAATTTTTCTACTGAAACATAATTAATAATTGAGTTACCATCCTAAGTAGCTGACTCACCACACAGATTAATTGAATGTATCTCACCTATAATAATGCGGTTCAGTGGAATGCCTTGTTCCACCTCCTTCGTAACAAGGTCTGATAATTCTTCAGCCATTGAATCGATGGTGGTCAAATCTTCGGCAACTTTAGGCGAGATTTGCTGTCGATTGAACCATACATGACTTGGCTGAAAAATAGAAGATTTGAAGAGTAACTAGAAAAATAATTATAACAAAACAAAAAACATAAATCAAGGACATAATGAGCTACAACTAAGACTCAAACAAGCTACTAAATCATGCTATTTGAGGAGAATATGTCAAAATCCTTAAATGACCTAAGATGAGAGTGTCAGCTGCAAGTGCAGATCCATAGAGAATTCTTTGCCCTGATGCACTTCATCCCTTAAAAAATTATGATGAAAAGAACAAGAATCAACTTTTAAATCTCCGATTTTTATGGATGAATTACAGTATTATAAAAATTTAGTCACAAGTTCTGGTTGCTCATGAGTATATATGTACCATATTCTTTGTTGCCAGACAGATAGACTCCACGTGTGACAATATAATAATTAACAAAATTTACAAGTATAAACAATTATTATAGTACTAGGCAACACTGAAAAGTGACTTCTAATACTTCAAGTATAAACAAAACTAATACAACAAACATGAACACAAGTAGAAAGGCACTACATTTAAAAAAAAAAACACAACCATACAGACATGCACTCAAACATCCTGGAAGAAAATTACCTTTAACTTTCATTCATTCACACAATCTCAAATGTTCAAGAAACATTAAAATAATTAAAAGCAGTAAACGGAAAAAGGTAAACCTCATAAATGAAAAGATAGGAAAAAAAAGTTCAGAAACTGGGGGGGAAAGAAACATAATATAAAAGTGGCATCCAAGGATCTAGAAAACAACGAAATATTACAATACTTCAGTCGCTCGTATATTCAATCAAAAAATTAATCACCCTTGTACACAGGTTGGTTGGTTGGTTCCTCAGTTTAGGGGCTGTGTGTGTGTAGAATCTGTCTGATAACCGGTGCTAATTGTGATGGCTGTATTAGTGTGCGTTATCTGTAATTCAGGTAAGGACTGCAGTAGTTCCTACTTTTGATACCAAATGCTACCATCAACAACACTTAGCTGCAAACTTGGTTACTAGATGCCACCACAACCGGCACCTGGCGGCGAATGTTGGAACTAATAGAGCGTTAATCACATCTAACCTACAAATTTAGCTTCACACAATTGTAGTTAGTGGAAGGTTCTTTTACATACCATAAATCTATGACATGGGCTTGCCGGCTTTACTTCCCCTCCGAAGGAAGGTATACTGGGGGATTTTTAATGCTCTTAAAAACATCCGATGACTTCGGCCGGGTTTGAACCCGCAATCTTGGGCATGCTACCAACTACACCATTGAAGCCGCCTACCCTTGTACACAGAATAGCAGCTTATATGGACAAGGATGATGCAGGGTGACAATTCAGTTGTTTTTTTTTTGTAGTGTGGCCTCTTGAAAGGCCGAGTGCAGGTCTTTCTAGTCGACACCCGTGGGTGACCTGCGCCTCGGGATGAGAGATGGAATGGATGAGGATGAATGAAACTGGGCAAGGATGTGGAAGGAAGCGGCCGTGGCCTGTCAGAAGGTACCGTCCCAGCATTTGCCTGGTGTTGAAAATGGGAAACCACAGAAAACCATTTCCAGGACGGCCGACGGTGGGGCTCGACCCCACGCGTCTACCGAGTCAGCAGAGAGCTTGGCCCCATGACCTAAAGCTGCGCTTAAACGAGCGTAGCCACTGCAGTCGGTGACAATTCAGTGAAAACCCTAGACTGGTTTGTTATTGCCATAATCAAAAATATACATTATTGAAAGACTAATTTGATCTTGAGGAATCACTTCACACATCTGGGGGTGAACCAACACATTGATCTTCTCTTTAAATGAACCACTCACATTGCTGATATCTATTTGGTACACTTTATGCTCACAAAATTCCTTGGCACAACCAAATAACATATGACACAATCTTATTTCCTTTACCGGATGTAGTCCTAACTTCTCTGCTGTTTTCTTCATTATATATTGAATCCAGCTACTATATTTTCCTGGCATTATCATTTCTCTCTCACTAAGGGCCATTCTACATGAGCGGGAAAGAAGCCTTCAAGTCAAGATTCAGGAAGGAATATCTAGGACTTCTTATCCAGAAAGGGAAAGAGAAGAATCCAACAGCAATCAAGGTGGGAGATCTGGTGCTAGTCGAGACAGCCAAGAAGAGAATCGAGCATGTCACACAACTTGTCTGAAAAAACAGTGTCAGAAAGGTTCCGATACCTAAGGTATATCTTTGACAACAACTAACAAACCTTGGCAATGTCTTCCACAACAGATGGTCCAAGAGTTTTTGTGGCAGTCGATCCCATTCCTCCGAAAGGGCAATGCGAAACGGTGTTCATGCCGATCCTGATAAGTTACACTCCAGTATGAAAAGCATAATATGGTTGGAATGTACTTAATGTCCTGAGGCTAATTTTTATGCAGTGACTATATAATTTAAAAAATAACATGATATCAACCATTTTCTTCACTTTTATGAGGTCATGACGTGCCTAAAGGACCTTGGTTGAGAGAACTTCAGAGAGAAAATTTGGGTTGAAGGTGCTGGTGAAGGACCATCGGAAATTGATATCTTGATTGGGAAGGATCTGTACGGTAAGTTGCTGACTACTCGTGCTCATCACTCAAGAATGGTCTTACAGCAATAGAAATACTGTAGCAATACAATTTTCTAATTTCATTCAGTCACCACTGACCGGCTTATCTCTGTCTGTAAGAAACCTTCTGAGTTATTTCTTGCGCAGCTGTTGGACAAGTAGTGGACGGAAAATGGGTCCAGGCAGTGGCGTGTGGTGGAATTTTACTTAGGGTAAGCAATGGTTTTCTTCGCAATATCATTGAAGACCCAGTTGTAGAAGTTTGGGATATTTTGAACTTACAAAGTAAATCTATCTCAACTGAAATCAATGATAAATGTTATATGTTTAGTTAAAATAGCGAATACAAGCTTTCACTTTCGAGTTAATAGGCCTACTCAATTGAGGAGTTGGACGACTTCCTAATAAAATTAATATTTTGTTCTCAAATTTACCACACATCACACACTGTCATCTCTAGACCCAACTCCCGGTGCCATATTTTTACAGATTTCTCACGCCTACTAGTGTAAACAAAAACGTCTACTGCATACCCTACTCCCTTATATTGCATTAGACAACATTAAATCGCTGAACTATAAAAATGACGGCCTACCACTGTAAAACAATCACACGTTTTAACACAGCATATAAAAAACTATTTTACACAAACACTGACACGCTTTTTCTAACTATAATGGGCAAGTAAACACACTATCTTTGAAAACTGACCGCTCCTTGTTTTCGGCCTAAGGTATGTAACTTAAGGAATTGCTTCCTAGCCTTAGCTTTCACTCACCCTGCAGTACCAAGAAATACCAAAAGAGGGCATGTCACACTATTGTGCTGCTGCAAGTGACTCTGCCAGGAACTCGCAGTAGGCATCAAAGAACAGCGAAGTGTGAATGGGTTCATTAAAACAATACAGGACACAGGGACTGGAATATCTCTATAACCAAAGTAAATAATTATTGCACCCGTCATTATTTTACTTGGGTAAGCAATGCTTACCTTTCATCCATGGAATACACGCGCCTGGGTCCAGGTGTGGGTGACAGTCTCTCAATGAGTGTGATATCCATGAAACAGAGTGAAGTCACGATTTCTGACTTGTGGGACTTAGATTTAATCGGTATTCGGGACCCTATTGAACACACTTCCAAGAGTAGACGGGAAGAACAAGCAAAGATACATTTTGGGCAACATGTCAGCCAGTCATCTGATGGACGGTACACGGTGGGACTGCCTTGGATTTGTGAACCGGTGAGTAATCCCAATAATTTAGAAATGCTCAGAGAAGATTGGAGTCTACTACCAAGAAGCTCACAGAATGGGGAGTGGTCGACAAATATTCCAAAGTGTTTACAGCATGGTTAAAGGAAGGAATCATTGAAATAGTGCCAGACAGTGAGATTGATAACAATGCACATTACCTTCCTCACCATCCAGTATTGAAACCAGAGAGCCTTACCACACCTATCAGACCTGTCTTCGATGCTATAGGTGGCTCTGAGCTCGCTACTACAGAACTGCTCTGCTCTTGGCTGGCTCAGAGTTGCAGACGGTACTTTCTTTTTCCCTATTTTATTTATCTGTAATATTTTATTATTTTTTAACTCGATAATGTGGTTGAGCTCTTCTCTCTGATTCAGATCTGGCCAGTCCATGCAATGAATGTCTTCCCCAGCCAGAGATTTATCCACCAGAGCAGCGCGGTGCGGTCGGGCATTATCGTCCATTAAGAGGTAGTCTGGGCCAATCGCACTTCAGAACATGTGGTCTCTGTACCTCATCACTGTATCTCCGGGCATTCACAGTGTTCTTCGGACCACCCATGAAAATGTGCAGGTCCATACGACCATTCAATATGATGCTGCCCCACACCATGACGCCCTCCACCACCATACTCGTCCCATACCACGATGTTCCTGTGGTTGTATCGGCTACCCGGTTCTCTCCAGTTTAATGTATGACAGTAATCGTTCTGCAAACTGAAGCGGGATTCATCTGTGAAGAGCACATTCCTCCATTCATCCATGGTCCAGTTTCGACGTTGACGGCTCCACAGTAAACAGGCCAGTCTCTGTGCTGGAGTGAGCGGGACGTACACCGCTGGACGTCTGGCAAACAGCCCTGCTGTTCTGAGCCTCCGGTGCACATTTTGCCGGGAAACAGCAACCCCTGAGAAGGCTGCAAGCTCCGCCGGCAATTGTCTTGCAGGTGCACTCCGATTTCATCGGGCGGTTAAGGCCAGATAACGGTCCTGCTGTGGAGGGGTTACTCCTGGTCAACCTGGTACTGGCCTACGACTAACATCTCCTGTATCTCGAAATCGTCTCCAAAACCTGGAAATGACAATTTGTAGCACATTCAAGGATATGGCGACTTCGATCTGTGTCTGACCTGTTTCCAGGCGGCCGAGTATTCTACCCTGAAAAATGGGGTCCAAATGGTGTCGTTGTGCTATTATGTTGTCATGTTCACCACGGGGCTACACTTCGTACACTATAACAGGGCAAACACGACTGTGGGAATATGGGGCGCAGGCACTTGCTGTGTTTACCTTGCGGTTACACCGCTAGTCAAAGCAGGGAATACTCCTTTCCTATACAGAGCGAACACGTAAGGTTGATAGGAGCAGATGTCGTGCGATTTGTGGTCTATCTCCTGTTGCCCCGCTTATTTGAAACTTATGCTTAAATTTTGGACACTAGGGAAATGATTACTGAAAGTTTCTGAAAACAATTTTTAAGGTTACTCGATGCCAAAAAAGTATTAAGTTAAGTTACATGTAACAAAAATATCTAGGTTTTGCTATTCTAAATTTAACCCCATTAAAACGACAGTATTTGGAAGATAACTACACTAATATCCCTGCCATAAAATTAGTAAATTGATAGCAATGGTATTTAAATTCTGAAGATGTTAGAAACTATACAAGCAGAGTGCAATGATGAATGGAAGCTTTACCAACGAGCTCAACCAGCCTCGCTAAAACCCCTGTTTTTGCTAGCCCAGCCTGGTGTGTCAGGCCACCGCCGTCTGCTATGCTCTAATGCCTCCCCACTTCACTCCAAACAGCGAACATGCAGGAGTACTAAAATTCTCCACCACTTACCTCGCAGCGATAGTAGGTTGATACTCCACAGATTACATCTGCACAACATAAGATTGGTATTTAAATTAAATAAACATACCTGTCTGTATATTCCAAAGGCATGACAAAATAATGGAGTGGTAGTGAAAATGCTGTAACTACTGTAAGTAATACAAAATATCAACACATCAGCACCAACAGTTATTGGTGTCCAAAATTAAAGCAACAAACGGAAATGTTGCAAGGTTGCGTTTATTTTGCCACAAAACAGTATAAGCGGAATTGTGCGCTTGGACAGGCTCACAATCGGTTCAACCTAGCAGCGCTACTGTTAGGAAGATCATCAAGTAGGGGATGTTCGTTGCCTAGCACACAATTCGTGCTGAATGGGAAGGCGTTAGAGCATAGCAGACGGCGATGGTCAGGCAAACCTTAAGAGTCTAGTTAATGTGATGCGTTATTCATGACGTTACCATCCTAGCCTGGCTGTATCCTTGTTCACTCGCCATAACACAAATCTGGGAGGCACATAAGCAGGGGTTCAAGTAAATGGGCTACCACAATAAGTTACTTATGTGCCTAGGGAAATTTTTTAGAGTAGTCGGCGTGCGGACGTTAATGTTCATTTGTTTGATATTGTGCCTTGAGTTGCCGCCAATATGTTAATTTATAGAAAACTCAAATTACAGAGAGAGAGAGAGGGGATTGGCTTCTGTCATCCCCTCCCCCCTTCCCTTCAATCATGACCCTAATTAGTAACTGGCCTGTGGGAAGTTCTGATGGTTGCAAATTTAATTGGGTAGGGATGATTTGGGGGTATTAGAGAGAGAGAAATAATTTCAGCTTGACGCCTTCTTTCATTGAATATGTCAATGGTTTTCTATATTTAATAAAGATACTTTAACAACTGCGGTAGCTATGTTCACTTCCCATGGGGCCAAGCTCTCTCCAGACCCATTAGAAGAGTGGGTTCAAACCCCACCAATGGCTGTTCTAGTAACGCTTTTCCATGGTATCCAATTTTAAACTCCAAGTCAATACCGGCCGCGGTGCCCAAGAGCGCTAACGCTCTACCTTGTGTCTCGCTGGCATCGGGGTAGTGGGTGTTCGAATCCCACCTCGGCCATCTTGAAAATGGTTTTCGTGGTTTCCCATTTTCACTACCAGGAAAATGCCGGGACGGTTCCTTTCAATAGGTCCCCGGCCGTTTTCCTTTCATAATCCCTTCCCTGACTTGTCCTGAAAAGAAAAAATACATGGCCATTGGCTGCATTAATAAAATTATAATACCAGAATGGCAACTACTAATAACCCTTACTCGCTACCTTCCAACTTGCCCAAATTTATTAATTTCATCACTCATAAACTCCTTATATGACGTTACCTTCAGGAAGGGCATCCAGCCACAAACAATACCCGCCACAAAGAAATTTGTCTCAATCTCATCCCCAACTCAACTGAAATGGGAATAATTGGAATAATAAGGGGTAGTATACATTCATATATAGGCTACAATAAGGATATCATACTTGTCCTCCTAATGGTTGATAGGGCCTTATAGGTGCCGTAGGAAACACAACTTTCAAGTGAGGAAAACTCATAGCTTTGTTCATCAGCGATTTTATCCATTCCAAGATACCAGTTCCCGTGTCACCTGGAATAATTTACAACAAAGTCTAAGAACAAAAAAGCCTAGAAAGCCTAATATGAAATAAGTTAAGAATGCAGTGGAAAGAGTGTGTCATGCCAACCAAGCCAAAACACTGCTCACAAATGTCACACACAGCATGTGTGTTATAATGTTGTAAATACTGTTCAATATCAGCAATGACTGCCTCTACATATTTGACTAATCAGGTACCCAACACTGCTTTCTTAACTTAACCCCTAATGTAGCCTTATATCTTGTAGAATTAGAAATTTCGTTACTTAATGCGAAATTAAAATGATGTTAACAAATCAATGTGGTATATATACCTGAACCATGCAAAAATATAATGGTTCCTGAATGGATTTTGCTAGTTTGTGGTAAAACTTTAATTGCCCCAAGTTTTGAACTCATTCTTTACAAACAAGTAACCACTTCGATTGGAGTACTATTTGAAAATGAGAATGGCACATGAATTTATGTTGTTTTAAACAAGATGAATTTCTCTGTCCATTCAATTTCTAACCTCCAAACAATGTAAACATGCCACTTTGTAAACACATGTATTGCTACACACGTGGTTAATGAGCGACGTTGCCATATATTCTATCATCGATTAGCCAGTTTAGCCAACAATACTTCCAATATTTAGGCAGGATAATACTTCAATTCCAACGAAAACCATTATCTACCAAACTGCCCCGTAGATAGAACATTACTATAATAATTTATATGATTAGATTTCAGTTCTTAATTCTCGGATCCTCATATTTTTTGCATATCTTTTTATAGGTATTCTCTCATAAAACTGGTATGAAGTAAGCATTACCACCAATTCACAAATATTTACATCTAAGATAAACAGATTATCTATAATCTATTAGATATTGTATTGTGAAATACGCATATATGGTTATTATCTATAATTTTTATAATACTAAATATATTGATATTTCTGTTAAAACATTCTGTTTAATGCACAGTTTAGGCTGTTATGTTTGTATTCTTGCCTATGGCAGAGCACTCCACGGGTCATCATTGGCACTAAAAAAGCGCGGGTATATCTGTCAATGTTTCCATCGGTCGATAGATTTGAAGTGATCAGTGTTTTTGTTTGTGTAGGAATTCTGTAGTACTTATGAGAAATACCGATTAGACTTTAAGGTAAGAGTATGTAACATACATGTTTTCTATTTCGGTATTAGAACTACGTATCTCTCTCTGATCAGACCTCTAGCCTATGGGAATTATTCCCTCCACACAGTCCAAATTCTCCTATCGTTCCCTACCACAGCATTCCAGCCTCCAATTACTATTTGGTGGGGGTGGCGAATGTATAGGCTACAATGTATACGAAGAAATGCACTGCCTGGTTGAAGGAAAAAGATTAGTACGTAGTTCAGGAGACAGGAACCTGACTTTTACAGCTTCACTTAGATGATAAATGATATCTGATTTCCATACCTTCTCAGGGGTTCCAGGGGACAATAACTTACCTATTGAAATTGCCGTTCATTACGACTAATATACTGGAAATGTGGGCTAATTTACGTAATTATGTGTGTTTCTTCCATGTTGCTCACTCCAGCTGGGCGTGATATGACGAGACATTGATGTCACGGCAGTGTGCCCAACACGTAAGATATAAAATACACCACCACTAGGCAAAACCCATTCGTCTGAACTGTGGTGGGAAGCTAGAATCTGTACATGTTAGGCTGTAACCATTATCAAAGCCATTAATATGGATGTGTTAGGCTATAACCATTGACTAAACTGGATGCGTTCGGCTGTAACCATTGTCAAAAGCCATTGGATTGGACAAAACAAAGGTTAGAATGGTTGGGTTGAGGTGAAGCTAGTGGGGCACGGTTCATAAAAAACCATTGATGTGGAAGCATTTGGCTTTAACCAGTCTCAAAACCATTGATCTGGGCACGTTAGGCTGTAACCATTGTCAAAAACCATTTAATTGGACAAAACGAAGGTTAGAATGGTTGGGGTGAGGTGCCTTTGGCCGCGGGATGCTAGCAGGGCACAGTTGACAAAAAAACCTTGAGCTAGTACCGTATGCATGGGGTTGGCAATGCTGTTCTAACGCTGATAATGGCCGACACAGCTGGAATTTTTACTATTTAAGTCTTTATAATTTGGGATAGCGGGTGGGTTATAGACAGCCGAGGAGTGAACATAGTCATTCGCAGGTCAAATTTTGAATCAGGAAACCTCCGTGGCTTAGGCGGCAGCACGCCCGCCTCTCACCGCTGGGTCCATGGTTCAAATCCTGGTCACTCCATGTGAGAGTTGTGCTGGGCAAAGCGGAGGCAGACAGGTTTTTCTCCGGGTACTGTGGTTTTCCCTGTCAAAAATTTCATTCCAGCAACACACTCCACTATCAATTCATTCCATCTGTCATTCATTTAATCATTGCCCCAGAGGAGTGCAACAGGCTTTGGCAGCCGACACAGTTCATATCCCCGCCACTAGATGGGGACTTCATTCATTTCATCCCTGACCTGGTCGGTCGACTAGAAGCAGGCTGTGGATTTTCATTTTCAGAAAAGGTATGTATTGCAAATTTCAGAAGTTACATTTTTTCTCTCTGTTCCTGTCTCCTGCACCGCTACCAGAGGTAGTACCTGCAGATCAACACCATTACCATCGAGAAATCATCCCTCACAGGTGGCATACTCGACCCCATGTGCCGCTTTGAACTGGATGGTTGACCAACTAAAGAAGTGTCAATTCAAATTTCATAAAATATGAAATAGTCCAGGTACAGTCCTCGCATTATATCTCTGCCGGTGAGGACCTTTGCATTTCTGAGAGTTCGAGCCGTCAACTCCTCTACTCCTATTTATAAGACATTACCCCACAGTGTGGGGCACGGGAGTTCTGACGGCCGACTTGGCATAATGCACTAGGCACACTATTGTTGGTTTGTCAATTTGAGAACTGTCTTTGGTGAGGCTAGTACAGTCGCTATACCTTTCCTGGAAGTAATGACGTAGCACACCGGCAGAGATATAACGTGGGCACAGTATCTTGATACATTTTGATGATAATTGTTGTTTAAGGGGCCTAACATCTAGGTTATCGGCCCCTATTGATACATTTTGTCAGGGTTCCACCCCACTTGACCATTGGGCTCTGCAGTTGGTATCGTAGGCTACACCTTACCAAGATGCTGATTAGTACATGCTGTGTAAACGACTGCAACTTGTACCAATGTACAACTTACCTAATTTTGCAGTAAATTTGTTTCAACAAGCAAAGACAAAAGTTCTTGGTGCTGATCTTCCTCGTCAGATAGCACCATCAAACAGCGACGTTATAATAGAAGAGATGCTATCATCTGTTGTAAGATCATTGAATTGTTTGAAATTACTGTTCCCAACTTCGTGCCAAGAACGCAATATGTTGTTGCGAAATTAGGGATAGTGCGAAAGAAGGAAAGTCTCCCTTACTATGAGAGACATAGCTCACTTTATTAAAATATTAACTTACCTATCTGGCAGAACCAGGTGGATGATCTATGTTTCTGAAGAAACTTAAATATTTTTACTCCGATTGAACTGATCAATATTAATTCATATCTAAGTGTCTTTGGAAACATACTGTCCATTTTTGTGTTAAAATGAGGTATGTCTCTTATAGTACATTGGTACTGCTTGTGGTTCATTATAACCGTGCATAGACTTCACAGCGTGTACTAGCCAGTGTCTTGGTGAAAGGGAAGCTTGTTGTTTTATGTGACCGTTAATCTCGCGATCATGAGCCACGGGACCTCCTTTTTATGTGGAATCTGATCCACAGGACTTGGCATTTCTCTTCGAAAATCTCACACGTATGACTGGGAATCGAACCTGGTCTACCTTTGCAAGAGGCATACAGCTTGACCATGTCCCTGGATATGTGTCTTGGTGAGGTGTACCATGCCAAATGATAAGCCCAATGGCCAATAAGCCAATTGGGGGAAACACTGACAAAATCATTCAATTAAGAAAGCTGGACAATTTCATTTTCTATAAGATTTAAATTGATATTGATCAGCTCATCTGGAGTATAGCATATCTAAGTTTTTCGGAAACAGATCATCCAACTGAATAAGTTTGATGAAAATTGCCAAGGCAGACTGCATTCGGATACGGTGGGCAGTCACCTGAAAGATACCCTAGATGAGTCGGAGCATCTAAAAATACCCCCGACAGAAAACCAAAATTTAGACTGAAGACAGGACAGATAAACTATATAGCAACACACAATATAAATTCCATCACACAGCCAAGGAAACTCAAAATGTTGACAGATGAAATGGATCGCAAAGGAATTCTAATAACTGGGCTTCAGGAAGTGAGGAACACTGATCAGGAACCAACAGAATCACAAGGGTATAGAATTTACAAGGGAATACCAGGAAAAAGAGTAATGAAGCTAATGAAGCAATGTCCACAATTATTCAGAACAGGATTTGTAGTCAATATCAAAATAATTGACTCCATCATGGAATTCAAAGCACTATCCCCTTGGTTCTCGACACTAACTCTAAAAGCTGCAAATTGAACATATACCATACAGTACTAAATGCCCATGCCCCAACTAATGCTAAAAATAATTAGAAAGAACAGAAATAAGATGTGGAGGGATTTTGGGAGCTTTTGGATCAGACAGCAACAAACATAAATAAAAGTCATACCAAAATTTTAATTGTAGACTTTAATGCCCTGATAGGAAGGAAAACAAGATATAGAGACATAATAGGAAAATGGCCAGCACAGTGAAGAACAAACAGGAATGGCATAAGACTGGTAGAATTTTGCAGGAATGATCTCCAAATCGACTTACTGTACTTCAAGAGAAGACCAAATAAACTCAAAACTTGGAAACGTCCAGATTGGGAAAAAGGTGAATGGCAAATAGATCATGTTTGTATGGATAAGGACTATCACAGGGATATCTACAATGTGAAAGTTCTGTGAGGAACAGATACTGGATCGGATCATTACATGATGATCATCATCTTGCACAGTTTCCAGCCACTGGCCGGGTCTGTTTGGAACACAAGCCTCTCCAACGTCTTCTGCCTTCCCACCATCTCTCAGCCACCACCTTTGTCCAGTCTTCTCCTCTCTTCTTCACACTTTCTTCCACCCCCTTCAGCCACCTGTCTCTTGGTCTCCCTCTCGGTCTCTTTCCTTCCCACTTCGTCTCGTGTATCCTCCTGGGTATCCTCTTCTCCTCCATTCGTTTTACATGTCCATACCATCTAAGTCTAGATTTCTCTATACCATCCTGTAATGGTTCCTCCTTCATTAATTCTCTGGTCCTCTCATTTCTTATTCTGTCCATCTTTGTAGCTCCAATACTGCTTCTCAAGAACCTCATCTCACTGGCCTGTATTTTGCTCTTCTCCCTTCCTTTCATAACCCAGGTCTCAGAGGCATACATCAGGATAGGGACATAGTACGTCCGATATATGATCTTTTTGCTGTTCTGAGGGACATCCTTGCTCCATAACATGCTTCTGACACTTCTCCGGAATGCTTCTGCCTGTCTCCCCCGCTCATTTATCTCTCTATCGTTTCTTCCATTATCTTGTATCAGGCTTCCCAGATACTTTAAACTCTCCACCTTCCTCAGCTGTTCCCCACCAATTGCTATTCCCGTTGTGGTTCCTTCCTTCTTCCTTGTTGTGATCACCATCTCACTCTTATTTATGCTAAATTTCATCCCATATCCTTGTATTATTCCTTCCCACACATCCAACTGTTCCTGTGCCTCCTCCTCCTTGTTTCCCCAAATCATCTGCAAACACCATTGCTTTCATCTTTCCTTTCCCAATTACTTGTGCCACTCGGGTCATTATGTCATCCATCACCACAATGAAAAGTAAAGGTGACAGTGCACTTCCTTGTTTCAGGCCGTTTCTCTGTTCCAACCAGTCCGATCTCTCTCCTTCCACTTTCACACAGCTCACACTTCCCTTGTACATCTCCTTTATCCTCCTTATAGTCCATTTTTCTACTCCTCTATCCTCTAGGGACTTCCATACTTTGTTTCTGCATACACTGTCATACGCTTTCTCAATATCCAAGAAGGCCATCAGTAGATCTGTTCCATACTCATAGTGCTGTTCTTGAAACTGCCTTACAGCAAAAATCAAATCCACTGTGGACCTTCCTGCTCTGAAGCCATGTTGTTCTTCCCTCATCCCTCCTTCTATCCTTGTCCTAATTCTCCTTTCCAAAACTTTCTCAAACATCATTGCACAATGACTCATCAGTGTTATTCCCCGATAGTTTCTGCATTCTGTTCTACTACCTTTCTTGAAGATCGGGACAATTATTCCCTTTTTCCAGTCCTCTGGGGTCTTCCTTTCCTTCCATGCTGTCCTCATCACTCCGTACAACCATTGTATCCCCACCTCTCCTGCTGCTCTCACCATCTCCACACTCAACTCATCCACACCCGGTACCTTCCCTCCTTTCATCTTCCTCACTGCATCTTCCACTTCTTTCCATGTTAAGTCCTTTTCTGTTTGCAGTTCATCTTCCTCTTCCCGATTTCTTCCTCCTCGCCGTGGTTTCCATTTGGGTTCAGGAGTTCTTCAAAATATTCTTTCCACATTTTCTTCAGTTCTTCTCTATTTTCTATCTCTTGTCTCCTTTTGTTCACCATTCTAACATAATCCGTAGGATCCTTCCGCCTCTTATTTTTTACCATCCCATACAGGACCTTTTTTGTACCTTCACTATCCTCCATCATCTTTGTCCACTCTTCCATCCACTTTCTTCTCTCCTCAGCCACTACTCTCTTTGCCTCCTTCTTTCTTTCCTGGTAATCTTCCCTTGTCTCTACCGTCCTATTTTGATACCACCTCCTAAAGGCTCTATTCTTTTCCTTTACTATATCTTTTGTCTTCTCATTCCACCATGGTGTTTCCTTCCACCTCTTCCTACTACTTGTCCTCCCACATGCTGCTTCTGCTGCACCTACTAGTGTCTTCTTAAATCCAGCCCATTCCTCTTCCACCCCTCTTTCTTCATCTGTTGGAATTCCTTCCTTTACCATTTTGAGGTACTCGACCCTTCTATCTCCTTCTTTCAGTTTCCATATCCTTATACGTCTTTCCTGGTTCTCAGTCCCTTTCTTCTCCTTAGTCCCTCTCAGGTTCGTTACCAGCTATCGATGGTCACTATCCAGGTTCTCCGATGGTATAACCTTGATGTCCGTGATGTTCTTATTTAATTCTTTCTCATAC
This sequence comes from Meconema thalassinum, assembly GCA_946902985.2. NCBI lineage: Eukaryota > Metazoa > Arthropoda > Insecta > Orthoptera > Tettigoniidae > Meconema > Meconema thalassinum. Next base: position 696,520,417 of record OX336390.1, read on the forward strand.
AGTATATAGTCGACCACCAACATCCTGGTCAAGTCATCACTGTACCATGTGATTGTGTGGCTCTCTCTTTTCTTGAACCAGGAGTTCCCAACTAGCAGGCTGTTCCTTTGGCAGAAGTCCAACAGTCTCTTTCCTTCCTCATTTCTTCCGCCCTAACCCTCTGGTCCAAGTACACTCCCATACCCTTGTCTTTCTCTTCCTACATGGGCATTCAGATCATCCATAACAATCATATTTCTTCCTACCAGCTGCTTCTGCAATTCCTCTTCAAACTCCTCCTTCTCTTCAGAGGCGCATCCTACTTGTGGAGCATACACTTGCACTATTTCTACTGTCTCTCCCCTCAGTGCTACTTTCACTTTCATCATCCTATCACTTATTCTCTTCACTTCTTCTTTTAAACCATCTCGTACTCCCACTCCATTCCTCTTTCCCTCTTCATTCCCACTCCAGTACAGTCTATAGCCTTTTCTCAGTTCTCTCCTTCCTTCCCCTTTCCACTTTGTTTCTACCAATCCCAATAAATCTAACTTCCTTCTTTCCATCATATCCACTATCTCCTCCACCTTCCCCGTCAGCGTTCTTATGTTTAAAGTTCCAAATCTTAGTCCGTGTTTACAGCCGTGTCGTCGTCTATTATATCCATCATGTCCGAGGCTCGTTCCATTCTTGAAAGCATTTGGTTTGATCCACTACTGGCTTGCTGGGCCTATCGTAGCTTCACCAGAGCCCCGTTACCCGTCACTTTTCAGGGTTCCTGTAGGACTTTCACAGCTACCGTGACGGTCCCGGGGAACACGGAAGTCCCCACTGTACTTCGCCCCTACAGGCAATCCCCTACTTTGTGCCGTTGCCCGTCTCCCACGACGTGGACGAGGGGTTGGACTTATGGGAGACGATCATTACATGATAAAGATTAAAATTAAATTCACCCCGTTGACAAAGAAAGAAACTCACCTCAAGAAAATAGAGAACATACGACCCTCATAAACTAATAAATAACAAGGAATACAAAGAACGAACTAGATATATTATAATAACAGATGATCTAGAGGAAATAGTTCCCTAATTGAAACAAATAGCTGAACATGTAGCCCCAATAAATCCAAGGAAGAAACACCAATGGTGGAACGATGAGTGTGATATAACAGTGGAAGATAGACATCAAGCCTGGTTATGGTATCAGAGTCAAAAAACAGATGAATCACACTTGGAACTCCTAAAACAAAGGAAGATATCTCCATAAATAATACGAAGCTGGTTAATCGGCAATACCAAAAGTATATACTAATGATCGCAACAAATAGTGCGAAAACAAACTCAAGAGATTACTACAAAATTTTTAGCCAACAACTACTAAGATATGAACTTCCAACAGTAATGTTAAAATACTAAAATGGCGAGTGAGCTCATAGTAATAAAATACAGAAATTTTAGCAGAAACATTTAACAAGTTACTAAATTGCAAAGATCCACCAGAACTGCTTCAAATAAATAAGTTACAGACACCACTTTTAAAACATCATTAGAAAACATAAATCCACCCACAATCCAAGAAGTCTACAAAGCTCTGAGAGAGCTCAAAAACTACAAAGCGAGTTGAGAAGATCAAACATTTGTAGCAGAACCAGTAAAAGATTTCGTTACACCAATGCATAGTGAAAATTTGGATCAAAGAAGAACTGCCAGACCATTGGACTACAGCTATAGTAATGTCATCGCGCCAGGAGATGGCAGTTCAACACGCTGCGACGGGGTAAGGGGGATCTTTCAGTACGCATTTGCGGCCTGCCTATTCCAAACCTAAATATATCGGCTGGCAGTCAGTTGCTGTTACTTCCTGCTTGATAATTTGTTATCGGGCTTCACGTGTGTGTTACCTTCCTATTATCGATATTCTTACAAGCCTTTGTTTAATTTTAACAGTGTGGCAGTATAAGGTACAGCAATGGAAAAATTGACCAACTTAATGTTTTTGGAATGCACGATACGCAGTGAGCGGGAAGACAGCTGCAGTTCAAACCCGACTGCCACGTATTGGCGCGACATCAGTACATCCATTTAGTGATGTAAAATACCCAGGTATTTATAAACCGGGGTAAATATCCAGGGTACATACCGGGGTAAATACCCAATTTGGGTAAATACCCGGGTATTTTAGATTTTCCATTAAAAATCCTGTGTCGTGGTAAGTTGAACCTTAAACTATTCAAACTATTCTATATTAACTTTTTAGAAATGTAACAACATTAGATAGTTAATAAACTAAAATTTAATTAGAATTGGGACTTAAAAACAGAATTAGAATTGGGAATTAGATCAGGAGATAAAATTCAATAGTTATAACCTTAAAAACTCAGGGTTAGAATTGAACTAGGCTTTTTTTTTTTTTGGCAAACATTGAGATAAAAGTTGGGGGAAATTTATTCAGAGCATTGGCCAAGTTCTACAAAAGGTGTAATGTACAGTTTTTCAGAACAGTTTGTAAAATCATCTCTACTTAGTATAAAACAAAGTCCCCGATTCTTGGATGTCACGGGTAATCTCGAGAACCTCTGGATATATTTTGATGCGGGTTTCACAATTCTGTAAAGGATATCTCGAGGATGATTTCTGTAGAAAATAATTTATTTATGATCAAAGGAAGCAGAGCAGTAACGATTTCAGTGAAAAAATAAACAAAAAAACCTGGCGTCCGAGCACTTTTTAAGTTTATTTTGGGCAAACCGTTGAACATATCTAAATACTATGAGTGTAAGAATTGTTCATCATGAAAAGTTCTACATAAAATCCAGGAGAGCATATCTCTATCTTCAATACATCGCCCACGATAAGTATTTTTAAGTTTTCATTTCTTCCAACCATGTATGTCCATTCTAATATTGAGGCAACAGTTTACGAGCTAGCTAAGGGCGAGTCTTTTCACCCCTGTTACAGCCTAACTAGCGGGCGAACCTATTACCCCAGATACAGCCAGCAGCAAACCGTCGAGTCGTGTTGAGTTAAGACTTCAGAGAAGGCTGGTTTCGTTTGGAGTTTCCCTGGAAGTTCAAATCGGTTTTTCTTCATTTCGCCTGTGAACTTTCCGTTCCGCAAAATACACAGTCAATTTAAGATTGGACGGAAGGGGGATTTGTGTTTCATGCATCTTGCCATTCTTAAATTACGTCTGACAAGAATTCGTTATAATTAATAGTCCAGTCAGTGATGTTAAGCCATCATGTCGAGATGTAAAACTGATATAGGTCATAGTTCATTGACATCGCAAAATAAAAAAGTGCTTATCACGTAACAATGAATCAGAGCAACAAATAATTTCTAGATTGCCACAAGAGAAAGAAAGACTTCGTTCTCGGCACCTTCAAACCATTGCTCGAGAAGAACACAGTCTGAACCACGATCAGATACAATCTTATAACACTAAGAAGGAAGGTAAGATATTTTTTCTCGATGCCCCTGTAGGCACCGGCAAAACATTCTTGATTTATGTGTTGCTCGCCAAAGTGAGGTCTGGTGGTAATATTGCTCTTGCCGTCGCATCATCTGGAATTGCAGCCATTCTTTTGGAAGGAGGAAGAACAGCACATGTAACATTTAAACTTCCTTTGAAAGTCAGCAGTAATGATGGAAATGTATGTAATATTTCAAAACCAAGTGACACTGCCAGTTTAATCCAAAATTGTTTAGTTGTATGGGATGAGGCTACAATGTCCCACAAAACTTCCATTGAAGCTGCGTGAACTAAGGAACCGGAACACACCTATGGGTGGCTGCACAGTTTTGTTCGCCGGAGATTTTCGTCAAATCTTACCAGTTGTTACCAGAGGAACGAGAGCCGATGAAGTGAACGCTTCATTAAAAATATCTTACATCTGGCCAGATATAACAAATTGGCACTCAAAACTAACATGAGAGTAGGCTACTCTTATCTTCAGAAGATAATAGTTCGTTTGCTAATTTGTTATTTAGAGTCGGAAATGGAGATTTACGGGTCATTGACGGGAAAATTACCCTCAGTGACGATTTCTGTGCTTCAGTAAGCAGTATTCAAGAATTGATTGATAGCGTTTATCCTCAAATCCATGGCCTATCTAACAAGTCTCATTCATGGTTTAAAGAAAGAGCAATATTATTGCCGACAGACGAACAAGTTGTGAAAACTAATGACTTGGTGTTCTCCAAATTCACTGCCCAGGCTCTAGTATATTACTCAGTAGGCTAGACGCAGTAGTCTATAGTGAAGAAGCTGTTCATTACCCTACAGAATTCCTAAATTCTTTATTTCCTTCTGGCTTGCCACCACACAAGCTTATTTTAAAAGTAGGAGTGCCTATTATATTGCTACGTAATTTACAACCACCAAAGTTATGCAATGGGACACGATTGGTAGTGAAAACTTTGAAAAACTGTTTCATTGAATCAACTATCTTAACTAGCTGTGGCACAGGAGAAATGGTCTTAGTACACAGAATCCCTACGATTCCTTCAGATTTGCCTTATCGTTTCAAACGAGTACAATTTCCAGTAAGAGTCTGCTTTGGCATGACTATAAACAAAGCACAGGATCAGACACTTAGCGTGACTGGAGTTGATCTTAATGGAGAATGTTTTTCTCATGGACGCGGCTCTATCGCTTGTTACATCAAACCGAAATCTTTTCGTGTTCACTGCTGGAGGGAAAATGACTAATGTCGTATACAACTGTTCCCGGACGAAGCCGGGGTGGGTTGCTACTTCATATATAAAATAAATAACGAAAAAGGCTAGTAAATAGTAAATAGAAAATCAAACAAAGAATAGAAAATGAGAGGGAAGTAAAGTGTCAGTTTGAATTCTGGGTAGGATGAGCTAAGCAGTGTTGCCAACCTATATGCTTGCTGGCATACAGTACATTATAGAGCCCACATACTACAAAATCTTCCTGACATGCATTTGTGTTATTTAGAGTATGATTTAAAAAATTAATATTTCTTTAATATTTAAAATTGAATGAAAAATAACTTAAAAGCACTTTTATTAAGTTTTTTTTTTTTTAATATATTTTATTACCTTTTGAGTTTTGGCATACACTTTCAATTAATAAGCAAATAGCTTACTCTTATTACTACAAAAGTAGCTTTTCCCTCCCACATCTTTGTTGCTCACTTCCAGTATCGTAATAAAACTCTACCTTCTCAATATCTTGGTATTTATTAAAAATTTAAAACACAAAACAACCAAAAGGTTTTATTCAATATTTTACTTTAGTTAAAGGAAAAACAAAACTAATTAAAGACAAGGTTACAGAGTCAAAACATAACATATAAATACCCAAAAATACCTGGACATCCAATGTCCTTTTTTTTTTTTTTATCAATATTGTTCCTGATTTCAATTTAAGGCATCAAATACCTGTGTTTCAGTCCTTGTTTGTCCAACACTTCATCAACACATCAAAAAATGTTGTACAAAGCTCAAAAACTGAAAATACCCTCATTTTGGGTATTTAAAAGACCACTGGGTAAATACCCGGGTAAATACCCAATTTATATTTACCTTCCTACTGGGTATTTACCCGTCCCACATCACTACATCCATTACACAAGAAAGGAGAAAAATCAAATCCTGACAACTATCGAGGAATTTCCCTTTTGGATATCGCATATAAAATCGTGTCACGAATTCTATATAATCGTTGTAAAGATCAATTAGAACTGGAAATAGGAGAATACCAAGGTGGAATTCGGCCATGGTGAAGCTGCCTTGAACAGATAATCACCCAAAATTAGTAATGGACTACTTCAAACGTAGACAAAAACAACAAGCCATAACCTTCGTAGACTTCAAAAAAAGCTTATGATTGTATACATAGATCTTCATTGCTGAAAATACTAAGGAATTTTGGACTTCATCCCAAATTAATAGAAATTATAAAACTAACTCTAAAACCAAATCTAAAGTAAAATTCAGAGGAGAAATATCGGAGCCGTTTACGATTAAAAGATTAAGACAAGGAGATGGTTTATCGCCTTTACTTTTCAATTGTGCTTTGGAATATGTGATGAGGGAATGGTACAGGGAATATCCTTGGAGCATAAGAATTGGAACCAAGAAAGATCAAATAGACTTAAATTGCTTGGGATTCTCAGATGACTTGGCGTTACTGGCTAATAATATTCAAGAAGCCAGATATCAAATAATTTTCTTATAATCAAATAAGGTATCTGTACTGGTTTTCGTCACTGATCCAGTCTTCATCACTCTCGTATATAAGTACAAAAAATAAGCATGTCAACGGGTCTTTCTCAACGCACGAAGTCTTACGAGATGCGTCATACCTTCCTTCAAGATTATTTGGAAAGTTTTCCATATTTGAGGTCCGTATTGACGTTTACAACTATCGAATGGGGTTGTTGATTCTCCGCCCAATCAATACAATTTATTACAAAAATTTTCACAGTTTTATTATTTCTAGGACATGTTTCGGGCCATACCTGGGCCCTTCTTCAGCCTTGATTAATTTCCAAAAACATCCATTAAAAAGACATGCATTTATAATAGAACAACACTCTTAACCGTTGTATTAGATACATTGAAATAGATATCGCACAGCGTTTTAACCCAGGGCTTAATCTCAACGCAATTAATTTTGACGCCAATATTTTATTTGAGAATATACATAAATTTTTCCCTAAGACAAGAATACGTAAAAAACCTCTTTCTATTGACGTTCGTTCTTCCCAACCCCCCAACATACAACCCACAATTGATATCGCACAGCGTTTTAACCCAGGGCTTAATCTCAACGCAATTAATTTTGACGCCAATATTTTATTTGAGAATATACATAAATTTTTCGAAGTGCCATTTCCATTTTAGGCTATTATTACGATGGGGTCGCCACTCCCAAAGGCATTTTATGAAGCTACTGCCAGCTATTATACAGGCCGCCCCTAACATGGGAAACAGACGCCCTTGCAGCCGCCCCTAACCTGGGAAACAGACGCTGCCGATTGATGCTGTACTCTTACTATTCCCTGAGTACTGGGTTGCCTCTTCCGCAATCTCCACCGTTCCGAAGTCCATCTTCTCCGCTGCAGATTCCGTTGAGGTCTTCGCACGTAACCCTGTGCACGGGGCCTATGTTATACCCCATAGGACTGGGTCCTCACCAGAACTTAGCCGGTATTGTAGTTCCATGGTATATTACAGTACCGTTGCCCACCCCCGCGACGTGGACGCGCCTGGCAAGAGTTATCCATGTAGCCAATTAAAATTGCCTCATGGACCGGGTTAAGGAGCTGTCTAAATCCAGCCTCCATAGGGACTTATTAAGCTGCTCAAACCATATTTTATGAAGGTGGCATCTTAAGTTCTGGAAATACAGGGCGTTACATATACGTAACGCTAGGCGCTTGTGTTGTCAAAACCTTTACTGCATATTCTGAATGGTGATTTATAAATACAATAATGAACCAATTTCATATTTGTTGCTAAATACTTATCTTGATAATACTACACCTTAAAAAGCACTGAGCAAGTATTTTGACACCTTTGAACCTTCGATCATATAGTCAAGTGACTAGTTACATGGTGAGGAACGGCAAGAAGCATGATATGCACAGTCCCACATCACATTTACAACATGCAGTGTAGACACTGCTTACACACAATTCACCGGCACACCACCTTCGCTTATGTCCTGGGACGTTGATGACCAGAAGATTGCGTCCATCATATCACAAATCTAATTTATGTCTTTCATAATTCCTAATGCTTGGTTTATTACTCTGACAACTAATTTGATTAAATTTCAAACGAATTATTGTGGCTTAGTGATCAGTTACTTTGCTTTCCGAGATGATAGAGAGAATATTTTCATTTGCGAGCCTGCTTTTAAGAAATGCGTGGTCAATGCATGATTTACTGATTTCAGTTCCTCTAGTTGTGCCATTGATTATGGGTCTGAAATCATATTCATTAAGTAGGTTTAAATACGATGTAGAAGTGGTGATCATGGGAGATATGAATGCACAAGTCGGAAACGAGAGACAAGGAAAGGAAGAAGTCATTGGACCATATGGATATGGGAAAAAGAACCGGGAAGGAGAGGAACTTGTAAACTTTTGTGAAAGGAATGGACTGATTGTGGGTAATTCATGGTTTCGGAAGAAAAACAGCAGGAAAATTACGAGATATGGTTGGGGCGATAGAAGAACAAAATCAGTAATTGACTACTTTCTGGTGGAAAGGACTAATCGCAGAAAGCTGATAGATGTGACAGCTTTACCAGGAGAAGCATTTGATGGGGACCATAGAGTTGTGGTGGCAAAATTTAGATGGGAAAAATTGGAAAACCTAAAGGAGATCAGAGAAAGTAAAATAAAAGTATGGAAATTGAAAGACAAAACCGTACAGGAAAATTTTCAGGAGAGATTGAAGCAACAAATCCCAGTTACTGAAGTGGAAAACATAGAAGAGGAATGGTCTCACTTTAAAAAGGCATTTGTTGGTGCAGCAGAGAGTGCTTGTGGTAGGACGTCAACAAGAGTGAAAGAGAAGGAGACACCATGGTGGAATGAGGAAGTGAGGAAAGCAGTGAAAGAAAAGAAGTCTGCATGGAAAGAATGGAACCGAGATCAAACAGAAGAAAGCAAAAGGAAGTATCACGACAGCAAACGGAGGTGTAAGAAAGTGGTAGGAGAAGAAAAGAAGAAAAGTTGGGAAGAATTTACACGAAGAATGGAAACAGATGTAAGTGGCAGTAAAAGGATGCTGTATGGGCTTCTAAGAAGTAAGAGGAAAGAAAGAGTTACTACAAAGCTAGTGAAAAAGGAAGATGGAGAGTTGTTAACACACCCGGAAGAGATAAAGGGACGATGGAAGGAGTATTTCGATAAGCTTTTGAATGTGAGCAATGGTACTGGTGAGATGGAAGTGACACAACCTGACGACTCTATAACAGAAGATGATATAACAATGCTGGAGGTGGAATTAGCAGTACAGAAAATGAAGATGGGAAAAGCAACAGGGGTGGATGAAGTCAGTGTAGAAATGATAAAGGCTGCTGGACCTGTTGGTATGCAATGGCTGTATCGACTGCTAAAGTGTGTGTGGAAATGGAAATGTGTACCAGAAGACTGGAAAAAAGGGCTAATAATACCAGTGTTTAAGAAGGGGGACAAGAAGGTGTGTGATAACTATAGAGGGATCACCCTCATATCACAGATAGTAAAAATACTGGAAAGGATATTAGAAAGAAGAATGAGAAGAAAGGTGGAAGGAGAGTTGCAAGAGGAACAGTATGGCTTCAGGAGTGGAAGATCCACAGTGGACCCAATCTTTAGCTTGAGGCAGGTGATGGAAAAGAACTGGGAATATGGAGAGGATTTGATCATGACTTTCATAGATCTAGAAAAGGCATATGATAGTGTCCCCAGAGAGAAGGTATGGGAAACCATGGTTAAGAAGAGACTGGGAAGAGAAATGTTGGAAATGGTGCAAGCAATGTACAACAACTGTGTTAGCAGGGTACTGACCCCAGTTGGAAAGACAGATTGGTTTACGAACAAGACTGGACTAAGACAGGGGAGTGTGCTGTCACCTCTCTTGTTCATAATGGTGATGGATGAAATAGTAAAGGAAACAAAGGAAGCATATGAACATAAAGAAATGAAGTTACTGTTATTTGCAGATGATATTGTGGTCTGGGGAAGGAACACCGAAGAAGTGCAAAAACAACTAGATGCACTGAACGAAAATATTCAGAAGTATGGCCTGAAAATCAGTATAGAGAAAAGCAAGACCATGGTGATGACAAGAGGGGAAAGACAAGGAAAGGGCACTGTGAAAATTGGAAGTCAGAGTTTGGAAATTGTGGACACGTTCAAATACCTAGGAAGTGAATTGATGCAAACTGGTAGGTTGGACACGGAGATTGGCAGGAGGGTACAGCAGAGCAATGCATTCTATCAAAGTGTAAGAAAACTTGTTTGGGATAAGGAAGTACCAAGGAAAAGCAAGGAGGTAATGTATAAAGTGTATTATGTACCCATATTAACTTATGCAGCTGAGACTTGGACCCTGACAAGCAGGCAAGAGAGTAGAATCCAAGCCAGTGAAATGAAATTCCTAAGAAGTATGATAGGAAAGACAAGGAAAGACAGAGTGAGGAATGAAGATGTTAGGAAGGAAGTTGGGATGGGAAAACTAAATGAGAGAATTGAGAAGAATAAACTAAGGTGGTTTGGACATGTAAAGAGGATGGAGGAAAATAGAATACCAAGACAGATGCTGGAGGCGAAGTGCAAGGGTAAGAGACCAAGAGGAAGACCTAGAACAAGGTGGATGGATTCAGTGAAGAACGGCGTAAGAAAAAGAAATCTGGACTGGGACAAGATCGTGGAAGAAGAATGGTGGAAGGAAAGAGGAAAGTGGAGAAGTGCCATAAATACCCCGACCCGGCAGGAGCTGGATAAGGGGAAATGATGATGATGATGATGATGATGACATAAATTTTTCCCTAAGACAAGAATACGTAAAAAACCTCTTTCTATTGACGTTCGTTCTTCCCAACCCCCCAACATACAACCCACAATTGATTTCCCCCCATAGATTAATTCATCCTAAAGAAGGCGCATGGCCACGTGGAACCGTAAGAATGCCAATGAACCCGGCCTCCCCTCCTTTGTTCCCCCCTCTCTCCGTATACCGGCAGACGTGTCACATGCGCGACCTTGCCCGCTAGGTCCCGCACAACAGTTCGCAGTCAGTAAGCTCCAACACAACATGGGTAAGTCTAAGCCATTCGCTCGTCAATTAGTCGAAACAAATCTGTATATGTTTCTGAGAAAGTACGTTTCGCTCATTCTAGCCCCCGCATAGGAAAGGCGGTCCACTAAATTCAGCTTCCGGGCGGGAACGAGCAGCAAACTATTAGTGGCAATTTACCCTGTAAGTTTAAAGTTTTGTTTCCTTAATATTTAATCTTGACCTCAACCTAAGAGCATCTGCCATTACTAAAGCATAAATTATTATCTTTGCAGTTAATTCACGCATACTACTTAATGCGTCAACCATGCTCGGACCAGGGACAACATATTGAACAGGTGGCTATCTCCGCTCAATCACTATACAAGCCAGGCGGAATATTTATTTTAGCAAAAGGCCAAAGTATGTTAAGCCCCAGACTCGCCAGCATATCTGGGTCACCAAACAGAACTGTATCGGCGTGACTAACAGATAAGTCAGAATCACTCAGCAAAATGGACACTTGTCACCATTAAAAACAACCAGCATGTAATACATTTTAGTTTGTGTATGGCTGACATGAAGAGGTGTTTTATCGTATCAGTGTTTCTTTCTCTCTCCAAATGTGTATTTTAGTGTTGTTTTAATGTATCTAATACCGTTAAGCATTTTAAGAGTGTTGTTCTATTATAAATGCATGTCTTTTTAATGGATGTTTTTGGAAATTAATCAAGGCTGAAGAAGGGCCCAGGTATGGCCCGAAACATGTCCTAGAAATAATAAAACTGTGAAAATTTTTGTAATAAATTGTATTGATTGGGCGGAGAATCAACAACCCCATTCGATACCTTCCTTGCCGATAAGGAGCAACTTTGCGGAATCATGCGTGCGATGTAATAGGTGATTCCCTGCGTCAAACATCTTCTGTGAGCTGAGCTGTCATGACGCGCCATTTGCTTCTCGCATGTGCTAAGCACGCGCGCGAGTTAATTATGTGCATGCGTGTTATGTTCCGACATTTTAAAATGTTACAAGTGCGTGATATAGCTGGTAATTGTTTCTGTAACATATGTGATTTGTTATTTCGTGCTCACATGCCTAGTTTTGTTAGAAATGCCGGTGACGAACACTGGATTTAAAAAAATGCACTTTACCAATGCTCGTCACTTGTGACGAAAACTGGCACATTGTCATTTCTCCTTGCAAGACCTAACTAACAGCGGCAATATACTTATAATGTAGCTCTAAAGTACCCTGTATTAATTAAATTATCATTTGATCATCGTGTCCAGTAGTCGTCATAGCTGACGAACTTTAGAGCACATTCGTGACGAACACTAGTGCACGATAATGTTAATGTTTGTGTTAACGTTTCGCAACCAATAAACATTTACAGGGTATTGTTATTATTACATAGGTCTCTCTTCTTGACGGCCGCACCTCAGTAGGCCTAGGTTTTTTTGGCTAGGCGTGCTACAGAGGATTTTTTATTATTTTTATTGAGATGATAAATAATATATTATTCTAAGACTAAATCTTTGCTTTCAGGCAATATGTTAGATAGTTATTGTTGTTTTAAGGGGCGGAACTACGCGGTCATCTGCCCCAGGCAATACGTCGAAACGCACAGTTCTGAATTATGATATTGAGCAAATGGAAGCTGCTATTAAGGCCGTTGTGGAGGACGGCATGAGTATTAAAAAGGCCGCGGAGAGGAATGGTGTTCCGAGAAACACCCTCTCGGACAAAATTAAAGGAAAATCTCCTAGAGAGAGGAAAATGGGGCTAAGTTCCATTTTAACAAAGGAAGCTGAGGCTATGCTAGTTCAATGGGTAATCTCACTACGAAAAGCGGGGTCCCGGTAACAAAGGACGATTTGCAAAAGCGTCCAGTGCCTTACACAAGAATTGAAGAGGAACTTTCCTTTCAAAGATGGCCGCCAGGAAGGAAATGGCGTGAATCTTTCATAAAAAGAAATCCAGGTCTATCTTTTACGAACCCCTCAAAATTTGACAGTAAGCCGTGCTGCAATTACAGAACATCAAAATAAAACCTGGGTTTCAGAAGTCTACAGCTATTCAGTGGAAAACGACTTCCAGTCTATTTTGTCAGACCCTCGGCGACTGTTCAACGCTGACGAGACGGTTTTCTTTCTCAATCCGAAAGGTAACAAAGTGCTGGCGAACAGGGGTTACAAGACAATATATCAGCAAGTGAATTCGGATGAGAAAGAATGCTTGACGGTACTTCTAACAGGCAATGCCCACGGCGATATTTCTCCTTCCCTTGTAGTGTTCAAGTATGAACGTCTGCCACAAGATATCATTATTGCCTCAATGCCAGCACACTGGGGCATTGGCAAATTGCCAAACGGGTGAATGACGGGGGGAAGTGTTTTACAAATTTCTCAGTAACATATTTCATCCTGGGTTGGTTGAGAAGGAGATTCCTCTCCCTGACATTATTCATAGACGGGCACTTCTCACACTTGACCATACGTACTAGTAAATTTTGTGAGGATCATGGAATTGTTTTGGTCGCTTTACTACCTAATGTCACACACATACTTCAACCCACGGATGTAAGGGTTTTCAAGCTACTAAAGACTGCCTGGAAGAAAAATGTACATGAGTGGCGAATTCAGAGGGTTTCGGCAAATGGTCATTTTCCGGGCTGTTATGCCGTGGTCTCACTTGTTTAGAGCAGAATTACGATATTTTCCTGCTCGTATGTCTTCTACCCACCAATCCCGCTTCCAGTTGCCTTCTTTTTTTTTTTTTTCTTTCAATATTCCATTTTTATTAAAAAACATAATTACTGGTACTGTTTTATTCGTAAATGTTAGCCTCCAAGTCAATAAATCGGTGTATTACGCAACAATTGACAGAAATGCATTATAAACAGCAGACAAGGCCCGTGGGGGTTTCAGCCTGTTCCCCTATCGGGCGCGTCCCAGGTGGCGGATAGGGAGGCTCGCCGGACTTGTCCGGAGGGTTTGAGGGAAATAAAATACCTCTCGCGGACCAAAAACAGGCACAGCTTGACAACATCTTCAGCAACCTCTGAAGCTCACTACTTCAGTTGTAACCATGACACCGACATAGATCGATGTCCCCACTACTTTCAACTTGTTAGCATGATGGAAACAACCTACAATATAACTACCCCAGGCCCTAGTAGACATACTAGTTATTTTTCTCGGTCATCGGATTCTGGGGGACCGAGAACATCATGCAGGAATGTATCGGAGCTTCCCAAATCTCTTCGCCCAAAATGCAAAACTTTCATCGGTAGCTTAAACATCAACACACTTCGGAAAAACTGGCAAGTTAAAACAATTAACAGACATGTTGGATAACTTCAACATCCAAATTTTAGCACTACAGGAAACCAGATACACGGATAAAAATCATTTTGAATCAGGAAATTATAGAATTTATAAAGGCAAGCCAGCAATCTCCCTCCATATGAAGCCACTACAATTTGGCACTGGATTCGCTGTCAGAAAAAAACATTATAAACTCAGTGCTTAACTTTCCCTCGCCTTCTGAAAGAATTTCAACACTATCCGTTAAATCAGGAAACAAAGCTTATAAGCTTATTAATGCGCATGGACCCACCAACAACTACAATCGTAAAGATCCACAAAAGGTGGAAGACTTCTGGGAACTGCTGGAAGAAACTACAGCCATCATTCCAAATCATCACATAAAAATCCTCTTGGGAGATTTTAATGCCCACATTGTTAGAGAAAGAAAATTCAGGACCAGTGTAGGAGTATATCCAACACACAATAGAACCAATAAAAATGGAGAAAGATTACTTGATTTTTGCAAAACTTTTGATCTCAAACTAATGTCAACACATTTCCTGGCACTTCCACACAAGAAAAAGACCTGGAGATCCCCTAATTTTCACTTAGGAGAATTTCAAATAGATCATGTGGCTATTTCCAAAAAGAATCAAAAAGAAATTATGAATGTCAAAGTCAAGAAAGGAGTCATTGACTCTGACCACCATCTATCCTTAATCAAGGTAAAATTTCAACCAAACAAGTCCAAACCAAAAATAACAAAAAATCTGCGCGTCGATCCAGAATTTCTTAAACAGAACACCAGTACTTCCCAAGAAAGTATCCCTACTCATGATTCTTCTGGCTGGTTAGAACTCAAAGATATAATTCAGTGTTTTTTATATGTAATGTTTTAACGGCGTCCATTTGTGGCTGATGAAGGACCGTTTTTAAGGTTCGAAACATGTCCCACAACTAGTGCGGTGTAGCACTTATTTAATGTATTGATTGACGGAGATTGAACATTAAATCAAATTAGTACTTTGTCAATACGGACCAAAATGACACCAAATATTCCCAACTCAAAGATATACTTTCGAAAGCTTCTCAAAACATTGGCATACCGCCCAGGAAACGCAAGCATAGGTGGTGGAACGAAACCTGTGACAAGGCTATAAACTTCAGCCTGGCAGAATTGGAATTCTCACAAAACGGAACAAAATTGGCACGAATTCACCAAAGTACAGAAACAAACCTCTAAAATCATCAGATCTGAAAAACGCAAGTACGATCACTACAGATTGGCTGAAATTGAACAAGATTTTACTAAAAACAATACACGAAACTTCTACAAAACATTCAGAGAAGAATTATCAAATTATCAGGCACCCAGTCTTTGCTTCAAACGCCCGGATGGGACATTGGAAACAAATAATCAAGAAAATTGCAAACTTCTAGCAGATTATTTCAAGGATCTTTTAAACTGTGAATCCCCTAAAGAACAACTCATCTTTGAAAAAAAAAAACATCCAACCAAGATTCAGAACCCCCAACATTGGAAGAAATTAAAGAAATAATCCATGGACTCAAAAATAATAAAGCCCCAGGGGAAGATGGTATAATTGCCGAAATGCTGAAGATAGGTGGTGAGAACGTAGCCCGGAAAATCCACTCAATTCTTGAGAACATCTGGATCACCGAAGAAATACCTGAGGATTGGAAATGTGTGCTAATCCATCCACTGCACAAGAAAGGGGATAAAACCAACATCAATAATTATAGAGGAATTTCCTTGATACCAGTTATTTATAAAATTTTCTCCAAAGCCCTGCTCACTAGACTTGAGAAACAAACAGACTGTCTGATTGGAGAATACCAGGCAGGTTTCCGAAAAGGAAGATCATGTACGGAACAAATTCTTAATCTCAAAACCATCCTACAAATGCGCGAAACCAGACAGACAGTCAGTCACCTTTGTAGATTTCAGAAAAGCATATGACTCTATAGATCGTCAAACACTTTTCAATACTCAAGAAGAATTTCAAGTGGATAGAAAAACAAGAGAATTAATCAGACAAACATTAACTGGCACTACTTCAAAAGTTAAATTCCTCGGCGAAAGCCTTTGGCAATTAACACTGGGGTCCGCCAAAGAGACAGATTATCTCCGTACTGTTCAACCTCATACTTGAGAAGATAATCAGAACCTGGGAAAAGGAAACTAAGGGAATAACCCTTGGCAGACTACTCAAAGATAGAATTCATGTACATTGTTTGGCCTTTGCTGATAACATAGCAATCCTTTCTAATAACAGGCAAGAAGCAATTCATTCCATTGAGAAATTACATGAAATTGCCATCAAAACGGGACTTCAAATTTCTTATGAGAAAACTCAGTACATGGAAGGAGCCTCACGATACTTAGACGGACAACCTATGAGAACTAAATTCGGCAAAATCTTTCAAGTGAACGAATTCAAATATCTGGGAGAAATTATTCATCCCTCTGGTTTAAACCATGAAGCAAATAAAGAGAGAATTTCCAAATTACAGAAAGCTTACAGAATCACTTGGAATAGGTATAACAAAAAATCAATATCTCGGAAAGCAAAACTTAGACATTATAATACAGTAATCAAACCGGAGGCGTTATATGCATCAGAAACCTTAATCATTGGTGGCAAATCTTTAACCAAAGAGATTGAAAAACAAGAAAGGAAAATTTTACGAAAAATTTTTGGCCCAGTTTTTATAGAGGGAATCTGGAGGAAAAAGTCATCCCAGGAAATATATCGCCAATGTGAAAAAATGTCTCATACTTTTCGGAAAAGACGATTGAAATTTTACGGGCACATTATCAGAATGAACAATGGCAGATTGACTAAAAGAATTCTCAACTTGACCCTCTCACTAAAAACCAAGAACAGCTGGCTACGTGAAATTGAAACAGATCTCCAGGAAATCAACATTTCAGACAATATTATACAGGACAGATGCAAATTCAGAACCCTAATCGACAATCGCCAATTTGAAGACAAACCCAACACCAGGGCCACCATAACTTGGACAGAAGACCGAAGAAAGGCGCTCAGCGAGAGGATGAAGAGATTTTGGAAGGAGAAGAATGCCAACACATCAGCTAAACAGGTTCAACCGTGCTCCTGAGTCGGGCATAACGATGCAAGAAGAAACAGCAGACAAGGAAAATTAACAATGTGACGGCAATTGGTGCAAACGGGTGACGAATATAGGAAAAATCCAAATACATCGTGCCGAACACTGGCGCAAAATCACACTTTTTTAAAAAATACGTCATTTTTCCTAAAACGAATATCTTTGATATTTGGTCTTTCCTAGTGTTTGAGTAGAGTTTGAGGTTAGGTACAGTGCTTTTGTTGATTAAATTTACCAAAATGTGTACGGTGTATATGATTTCTTGTCTAAATCTCCCTTAACATGACGACCATTGGTGCATTTACCTTAATAAGCCTACAAAATATAGCACAAAAGATTGGACTTCAGATATCATTTGAAAAGACTGAGATAATGGTAGCAAATCCACTTGTAATCAACCACATAACAGTAAATAACAAGAAAGCAAAAATAGTGAAGCAATTAAAATACTTGGGAGAAATTATAAGTTACAACTTGGATGAGAAACCTGCATGGCAAGAAAGAACTAATAAAATAAGACCAAAAATTAACATGGTCTATATGTAAAAGAAAATGTCTATCAATCACAACAAAATTAATACATTACAAGACAGTGGTTCAGCCAGAGGTGACATATAGAAGCAAAACTCTTTTCAAAGTTACTCAGAAAAACAGAATCGAGAAAATTCTAAAAGTAGAAGGAAGTATAGCTATAACATGCATAAATAAAAAATATCAGAAAGATGGACAATGGCGGATACTACAGAATAAAGTGGTATATAGAGAACTGGAGCCCATTACTGATACTATTCGGAAGAAACGTATTTATTTTTTTGGTCACATGAGGACACCGGAAACCAGATTATCTAGAAAAATTGTTGAGGAACTTTGGAATATGAAACAAGTGGGAGGAATAAGGAAATTAGAGAAGTTATGAAAGAATTAAAAATAACCTTGGATGACTTGCAAAACAAACAAAAACCAAAAAAAATTAGATTTCAACCAAAAATAGACAAACGTCATACAGAGTTTTCACAGATGAGGAACACCTTAGAAGATCAGAGCGAATGAAAAGCTACTTGGCAACTCGGAAAGAAAACTTACTGAAGAAGGGGACCAAGAAATGATTGACTGAAGTGGTCCAATGAGGCCGTAAAAGAAGAAGAAATAAGAAATCTATGAACCCACCATTGCATATTTCAGTGAGAGTCTCTGGACTTCTCTTCAGTGCCAGGATGTGGTAGAAAAACGTCTCAGGTCCCTTTCAAGGATCAAGAAATATCTATCACAGACTACCACCCACCATTCAAATGTGACCCTAAGTTTCCCATTAATTTACTCTTCTCTCCAATGAGATAATTTATGTGAAAACAATAGATTATTGTAGACAATAAGCATAGGCTGCTAATTCCGTCCACAGCACTCGTGTGGTGGAGTGCATAAGTTTTTGTTTCCCATTTTCCTGCTATTAGTATTTAGAATTAGAAGTTGCTGTTTTTAATATGGATATGTTTTGGGTTGGGTTCAATAAAATATTTGCATAATAGGACCTAAAAGTGTGACGGTCAGCTCGATCTCCTATATGGTTATCAAGACAACAAGTATTCATCCATCATCTACTGTAGATCTGAAAAACATATCCATGATTCAATGATCCTCAGTCAGTTTAGTGGAGGAACTTTAATGGTAAATATTATGTATTATTTTATGGATAGATGAATATATTCTCTTGGTTGCAGGCTCATCTTGTGTGGTGTACAGATACAAAATGCCCGATTCATTTGCGATGACTGGTGGTAGCTCTGACGAAGAAATAGTTTTCCGAAAGAAAACGGTTCACAAGTTTGTCGACAGTGATGAAGAGAGTGCCCAGAGGGCAGTCAGTCCTGTTGTTCCTCGGGAGGTTCAAGATGAGACTCCTGTGGACACAACTAGGACTAAACCGAAGAGGCGTGTGATTAGAAGGAGTGTGAGCGAATCGGATGACGAGACTGACCATGTTGATTCTTATGATGTACCTGTTCATTCTTCTGATGCTGTTACTCAGAAGAGTCAACTTACTGATAGTAATGATGAAGATAATAGTATTTTTGAGAGGCTGAAAACCACGAGGAAGCAGAAGGGGAAAAGAAATGTGGTAGTGCCCAGTGAGGAGAAACCAGCTCAGGTAGGTTTATCAACAACAGTAGAAACTTTTTGTGATCATAATTGTAAAGGAGTTAAAAAAAAAAGTACAGTAACAAAAACTGTCTTGGGTAACATTCCCCCACCCTCATATTCAAATTCTGCCAGGACCAAAGCACCACAGCTTTGTCATGCACCTGTTAGGTGGTGATGATGTGTCAGACACTTTCAATATATGTTGAAAGATGGCTGTGTGCATGGAAACAGGGTCAAATGTGGAAGTGCTTAGTGTGATCTGGTTTCTTCATCTGAAGGGTAATTCATTAGCAATTTGTTGAGGTATATGGTGGTCTTGTCATGGAAACAGGTTAGACATTGGTAGGCTTACACCTAATTCGATAATCGCAGGGTGGATTATCAAGATGAGCATCAAACTCAAGAATACAAAAGCCAAACCTGTTTCTGTGACATGACATTCCTACCGTACCCCTCAACAAGACAGCGATTAATTTCTGCTGATGAGGAGCCTTTCAATGGAAAAACCAGATCACACTAGCATTATGCATGTCCACGTTTGACCATGTTTCTGTGCACACAATCCTCTTTCAACAGATATTGCGAGTGTCTAACGCATTGTATACACCATCTGCATAAAAAAAGTTGTAGTTTCTTGCTTCATCCTTGCAGAATATTCGAACATGAGGGAGGGAAAAATCAGCTCTTGGTACCTTACTTTTTCAAGTTACCTTGTGCATAAACAAAATGATGCAACCTAAAGGTATTCCTCAGAGTTCAGAGCAGGGGTTTCCAATTTTTTTAACATTATGCCACTCATAACCTACATTTTTTGTACACATGGCATAATATGTTAAAAGGGTCTTTTATCAGACCAGTATTTCCCAATGTTGAACTGACATTGCCAAATATTAAATGTGAGGGGGCATACTGAAAGTCATGAGCAACATTTTTTTTTCCATAAATATGTTTATTAATTGCGATACACTGAATACATCATTTCAAACTAGAACCTTTTGTTTATTTTTCAACATAGTCTGCATTCCTTCGAACATATTGTGGAAGTTTGAAAATCCCTTGACGGTAGAAGTCCGTTCCAGCACGTCAAAGGCACTGATGCACTGCTCTCTTCACGTTCTCAGAGCGGGAACAGGAAACAATCTTGCCAACTTAATTTCTTTACAATTAGTTTCATCACTTTCATTAGCCTGATGGCAGTCTGGACTCTTATGTGCCATGGATTGGCATTTATGAATTTTGCACTTGGAGGGCTCTGGAGTAATTACGTATAGTTATTTCATTAAAGTCGAAAATTTTAATCTTCATTTTTTTATGCACATCATCCCAGTTTTTTCTCACTTTAATCGAAACTACCGACGAATTGGCGCCTCATCCTTTTCTCTCATTTTAACTGCTAACATATGTGGGAAATTTTCCATTGTACAGCAGGAGCTCTGCTCCAGTCTGCCAGTGGGAACTAATGTTGAGCTCACTGGTAGTTTGTTCAATAAGTTATGTTGGTTCACCATCAATAAGTCTTTGTTAAATGGGGCGAGTTTAAAAACAGACATTAAGGAGATAATTTTCCCTTGAATTTTGAAAGGTCAACATCGGAAAGAGAGAGATGTCAAGGATGGCAACAAATCCCTTTGGAGAAAACACGAGGTCTTCAAATGATGGAATGTTATGCTAATATACGAGGTACATATTTAAGCATGTCATACATGGTCTACTAATCACACTTCTAAGAAACACAAAACTGCTCCATGACTTGTGTGCTGTTGAAATATACCAATGTATATGTTCCTGAGAAATTAATACTTTATTTTTCAGTCCAAGCCCTTGTTTACCGACAAAGATTTGTACGATGCAGAAACGTCTGAAGAAGAAGACAGAACAGGAGACAAAATAATTCAGCCAGGTGGTAAAAAGTCAGATGAGGAAATTGCAATTGGAAAGTCTAAAGACAAATGCAAATCTCGTAAACAGGCAGAAGAACAAGGAGACAAGGTATGTATACAATACATGGTATAGTGTTTGCCTTAAAACACATTTTAGGACACTGGAACATTATTCTTTATGACAGGGCTTAGAGCCAAGTAGCTTGAAACACTATTGAAAATTTGCTTAGTGGTGGTGGTGATTGTTATTTTATGGGCACCTTTGCCCCTTACAATATGGGTTATAGTGAAAATGAATATGAAATGAATACCACTATAAATACTACTAACTACTGGCATATAACTTACATACTAGTAGAAGAAATGGATAAAATAAAATACCGGTAGGAATAATGGAAAGAGACAAAATAAAAGCCAGGTCGGAAGAGGAGGAGTTGACCAAGGGATGTCGACAGGTAGGATGATGATGATGATGATGAAGAAGAAGAGCCCGTCATAAGTAAGCGGAAGCAGTGCCGGAATCGGCTGGAGTCCTATAGTTGCCAAACCATGCACTACCCTCCCCTTGGGGAGGGGGGTGATACTTCACAGTTTTCTTTGTCAGGACTCTGCTTTGTGAACAGAGAAGTAATTTGGTGTCCACTTTTCTGCTTATTCTTCACACAATTTTCTCTGATTATTATGTTGGCTATCATCTCTGTTCTTTAAATTTTATTGGATATATACAAGAACTTTATTGGGGGCATGATGGTACAGCAGTAAAGCTGTTCGCATTTTACCAAGGTAGACCTTGTTCGATTTCTGGTCAATACATGCAAGATTTTCGAAGTGAAATGCCATGTCGTGTGGTCCTGATTCCATACAAAAAGGAAGTCCCATGGCTCATGATCACAAGATTTATCGTCACGTAAAACTACAAGTTTTCTTCCTTTTCCTTCAAAAACTTGTTTCATTTTTAAACCGCAGACTAAGGTATACTGCCATACCCAGTCCTTGTAAATGCATTTATGTCATAAAATACAATGCTGCAACATACATGCCGTCAATATTGCAAATCAGGAGTTATTGACTGGTTCACACAAATGTTACGGTGCAATCATTAAATGGTAATCAATGAAGAAGCATGGCAAACATAGTCCGTCTTGTTAGGAGCGCCTACCCAACAGTGCCCAGCGACGTTTACGAGAGTCTTGCTACCGAGAAGTTTCTCGACGGGCTCCGCGAGACCGAGACTCAGCGGGCTGTGAAGCTGGCGCGCCCGAAAACTTTGAATGATGCTTTGACCCTAGCCCTTGAGTTCGAGGCTGTTCAACAATCCGTGCGCAGCCAGGCGCGCATTCGAGCTCTGGAGGGAGACAAGGAGGCCAAACCTGTGCCTTCCATAGAAGAAATCGTGGAGAAAGTTCTTCAAGCCTTGCAGACCAAGAAGAAACGGACGAGGTGCTGGGGCTGCGGGGAGGTTGGGCACCTCAGAGATCGATGCCCTAAACTTACGACTAACAAGTACCAGCCACAGGGAAACTAAAGAGGGTTGATGGGAAGGGGCGACTTGTCAACCCGCGCCAACACCAGGAATGCCCCCACTTCTGCTATCGTCGCGTCTCTGGGTCGTCAAGCCAACTCAATTTATTGTCGGTGGCCATGTGGATGGAGAACCCAGAGACCTACTGCTGGACACAGGGGCCACAATGACCATCATCCGACCAGGCATCGTGAGAAGAGCAATAACACCCACAAGATGGACACTGCGAACAGCAACGGGGGAGCCAGCCAACGTTCGAGGGGAGGCAGTCGTCGACTTCATCATCGGTGATACCCAGTTTCGCCATCGTGTCTTGATCGCTGAGGTGGAAGAGGACGTTATTCTCGGGATGGACATCATGACTAAGTAAAAATTCGGACTAGACTTGGGAAGCGGAATTTTGAGAGTCGGAAACGAGGAGGTAGTGCTGCAGAAGAGGAACGCCGCGTCGGTACGGGTGATAGCAGCGATAGATATGGTACTGCCAGGACGTAGTGAAGTAATGGTAGAAGGGAAGCTGGACGGTGAAATTCCTGAAGATTGTGTCGTCATGGTAGGGCCTACGTTTGGCGAAGACGAATCTGGACATGGAATGCTGGTAGCCAAAGCTTTGGTTCGTGCAGGGGCGAAGATTCCTGTGCGGGTAATGAACCTTCATGATCACCCAGTAACCGTTCGGGAAGGAACCAGCCTGGGAATATGTTCGTCTGTGTCCTCCGTCGTACGCCAAGTGCGAACAGCTGCCTCCTCATCCGGTATACATTCAGTGTGGCTTGACAGTCTTATCGAGGCAGCGTGTCAAGAGCTAAATCCTGAGCAGAGCCGAGAGGTAAGGGAACTTCTCAAACGTCATAAAGATGCCTTCCAGGATGGGACTGGTAATGGAAGAACGAACGTGGTGCAACATCGCATCGATACGGGTGACTCAAGACCTATTCGCCAGACGCCCAGAAGATTGCCACTAGCCAAGCGAGAGGAAGCCGAGCGAATAATAAGCGATATGGCTCGCGATGGGGTGATTGAACCTTCAAGCAGCCCCTGGGCCTCGCCAGTGGTTCTGGTGAAGAAGAAAGATGGATCTGCGCGGTTTTGCGTAGACTACCGCCAGCTGAACAATGTTACGAAAAAGGACAGTTATCCTCTACCACGCATCGATGACACCCTGGACACCTTGGGTGGGAGCACGATCTTCTCCACATTGGACCTCAAGAGTGGCTACTGGCAGGTCGGGTTGGACCCCAACGACAAGGAGAAGACCGCCTTTACGATTGGTTCGGGACTATGGAACTTCACAGTTATGCCGTTCGGACTCTGTAACGCCCCTGCTACGTTTGAACGTTTGATGGAGCGAGTTTTAAAAGGGCTGTCTTGGGAAACCTGCTTGGTCTACTTGGATGACATCATCGTTCTCGGAAGGACGTTTGAAGACCACCTAAAGAATTTGGAGCAGGTGTTCGTACGTCTAAAACAAGCCAACCTGAAGCTCAACCCCAAGAAGTGCTTCCTCTTTCGAAAAGAAGTTAATTACCTGGGCCACGTTGTTTCCGGAGAGGGGGTTGCAGCAGATCCGGAGAAGATAAACGCGGTGAAGGAGTGGCCAATACCGAAGGATAAGCGCGAAGTTAGGAGTTTCCTCGGACTATGCACCTATTACCGTCGATTCGTGCCAGGATTTGCTAATCTCGCGAAGCCTCTGACTCGACTTACCGAAGACGGCCGGAGTTTTGTGTGGGACACAACCTGTCAACAGGCTTTCGAACAACTGAAGGAGGTACTGACCAATGCTCCTATCCAGAGTTACCCACAACCGGAAGGACTGTTCGTTTTGGACACCGATGCTAGCAATGTGGGCATCGGTAGCGTGCTCTCCCAACTGCAAGGTGGGCAGGAAAGAGTGATAGCTTACTTCAGCAAGGTTCTTTCTAAACCGGAGAGGAACTACTGCGTGACTAGAAGGGAATTGCTTGCTGTAGTGAAGTCGGTGGAGCATTTCCACAAGTACCTCTGCGGGAGGAAGTTCGTTCTACGGACTGATCATGCAGCACTTACGTGGCTGCTGAGTTTCAAGAACCCGGAGGGACAGGTAGCCAGGTGGATCGAAAGGCTCGAGGAATACGACTTCGACTCTGAACACAGGGCTGGTCTTAAACACAGAAATGCTGATGCTCTATCTTGGAGACCGTGCGCGCAAGACTGCAAGCACTGCAATCGGATAGAAGACAAAATTGCAGCGGTAAGAAGAAGTACTGTGACTGACGACCACTGGCAGGATGAGGAAATCCGTAAGGACCAAGAAAACGATCCGGACTTAAAACACCTACTGCGTTGGAAGAAGTCTGAGGAACGACCAACCTGGGAAGAGGTAGCTCCCTTCTCGCGCTCTGTAAAAGCCTACTGGGCTCAGTGGAATTCCGTGATTTTGGAAAACGGGGTTCTAAAGAGGGTACTGGAGAATGAGAATGGGACTCATGAGAGGCTACAGCTTATTGTTCCACGAAACAGGGTATCCGAGATAGTGCAGTTGCTGCATGATGGAACGTCCGGAGGGCACCTTGGAGTTCGGAAAACCATAGAGAAAATCCGAGAACGGTTTTACTGGTTCAATTGCTCCGACGACGTTCGTGAATGGTGCAGAAAGTGCGTGGTTTGTGCCACTGCGAACGGGCCTCGGAAGAAGAGAAGAGCAGCGATGAGACAGTACAACGTTGGTGCACCGTTCGAACGGATCGCCATCGATGTAGCGGGCCCATTCCCCACGACTGAGAGTGGAAATAAATACATCTTGGTAGCAATAGATTACCGTATTTACTCGAATACGACCCGCCCTCGAATAAGACCCGCACCCTGATTTTGAAGAACAAAATTTAAAAAAAAAAAAAATTACTCAAAATTATGTACAATCGTAACTAAATAAACAGAATAGCATTTATCCAAAATAGTTTCCAACAGTTTTGAAGTCGTCCTAAAATAACACATATCATCATCATCATCTTGCACAGTTTCCAGCCACTGGCCGGGTCTGTTTGGAACACAAGCCTCTCCAACGTCTTCTGTCTTCCCACCATCTCTCAGCCTCCACCCTTGTCCAGTCTTCTCCTCTCTTCTTCACGCTTTCTTCCACCCCCTTCAGCCACCTGTCTCTCGGTCTTCCCCTCGGTCTCTTTCCTTCCCACTTCGTCTCATGTACTCTCCTGGGTATCCTCTTCTCCTCCATTCGTTTTACATGTCCATACCATCTAAGTCTAGATTTCTCTATACCATCCTGTAATGGTTCCTCCTTCATTAATTCTCTGGTCCTCTCATTTCTTATTCTGTCCATCTTTGTAGCTCCAATACTGCTTCTCAAGAACCTCATCTCACTGGCCTGTATTTTGCTCTTCTCCCTTCCTTTCATAACCCAGGTCTCCGAGGCATACGTCAGGATAGGGACATAGTACGTCCGATATATGATCTTTTTGCTGTTCTGAGGGACATCCTTGCTCCATAACATGCTTCTCACACTCCTCCGAAATGCTTCTGCCTGCCTCCCCCGCTCATTTATTTCTCTATCGTTTCTTCCATTATCTTGTATCAGGCTTCCCAGATACTTGAAACTCTCCACTTTCTTCAGCTGTTCCCCACCAATTGTTATTCCCGTTGTGGTTCTTCCCTTCTTCCTTGTTGTGATCACCATCTCACTCTTATTTATGCTAAATTTCATCCCATATCCTTGTATTATTCCTTCCCACATGTCCAACTGTTCCTGTACCTCCTCCTCCTTGTTTCCCCAAATCATCAAATCATCTGCAAACACCATTGCTTTCATCTTTCCGTCCCCAATTACTTGTGCCACTCGGGTCATTATGTCATCCATCACCACAATGAAAAGTAACGGTGACAGTGCACTTCCTTGTTTCAGGCCGTTTCTTTGTTCCAACCAGTCAGATCTCTCTCCTCCCACTTTCACACAGCTCACGCTTCCCTTGTACATCTCCTTTATCCTCTTTATAGTCCATTTCTCTACTCCTCTATCCTCCAGGGACTTCCATACTTTGTTTCTGCATACACTGTCATATGCTTTCTCAATGTCCAGGAAGGCCATCAGTAGATCTGTTCCATACTCATAGTGCTGTTCTTGTAACTGCCTTACAGCAAAAATCAAATCCACTGTGGACCTTCCTGCTCTGAAGCCATGTTGTTCTTCCCTCATCCCTCCTTCTATCCTTGTCCTAATTCTCTTTTCCAAAACTTTCTCGAAGATCTTTGCACAATGACTCATCAGTGTTATTCCCCGATAGTTTCTGCAATCTGTTCTACTACCTTTCTTGAAGATCGGGACAATGATTCCTTTTTTCCAGTCCTCTGGGGTCTTCCTTTCCTTCCATGCTGTCCTCATCACTCGGTACAGCCACTGTATCCCCACCTCTCCTGCTGCTCTCACCATCTCCACACTCAACACATCCACACCCGGTGCCTTCCCTCCTTTCATCTTGTTCACTGCATCTTCCACTTCTTTCCATGTTAAGTCCTTTTCTGTTTGCAGTTCATCTTCCTCTTCCCCGATTTCTTCCTCCTCACCATCTTTTCCATTTGGGTTCAGAAGTTCTTCAAAATATTCTTTCCACATTTTCTTCAGTTCTTCCCTATTTTCTATCTCTTGTCCCCTTTTGTTCACCATTCTAACATAATCCGTAGGATCCTTCCGCCTCTTATTTTTTACCATCCCATACAGGACCTTTTTTGTACCTTCACTATCCTCCTCCTATAACACATATCAAACGATTAAAAATACAAATAAAAGTACACAAACACTTCATTCATCGTCATCAGAAGTACCAACTTCGGAACTTTTATCACCATCCCACTAAATGTCACCATCACTGACATCCATAGCATTCGAAATACTACATTTCTTGAAGCTCTTCCGTATGAGATCTCCCGAGATACGATTCCATGCCGTCAAAATGCACGAACATAGCAGCTGAACTTCCGGGCGCTGAATACGACCAGTTGGAGTCAGTGTGTGCTTATCGGCCGCCATCTGCTCCGTATACAGCTGTTTCAAGGCTGCTTTGAACGGGCGGTTCACGCAGACATCCAGTGGTTGT
Organism: Meconema thalassinum; assembly: GCA_946902985.2. Taxonomy (NCBI): domain Eukaryota; kingdom Metazoa; phylum Arthropoda; class Insecta; order Orthoptera; family Tettigoniidae; genus Meconema; species Meconema thalassinum. The sequence goes on from OX336390.1 coordinate 696,548,240, forward strand.
AGCATAGACGTCATCCCGCTCAATCACGAATACATGACTCGTCAATATCATACAGTGCACTCTCGTTAATTCGCGGTAATTAATGCACGAACTTCCGCGAATTATCCGCAGTTATGTTTGTTAAGCCTAGGAAAAACAAAACTATTGGTTAAAATATTGAAATAGGCTTGAACACGCGAAATAATAATTTTAACTCCTGATTGTAGTGTCTTATACGACATGCTAGGCTACTGGTAGGCCTATGTGGATTATGCCTACATTAATATATTTAAAAAAAGCCGTCATTACTTTTTGTTTCTTAGATCGTTTATTCTATTTTTCGATTGCACATTTCCAAAGAAAATATTATATGAAAACGAAAATTCATCTCGTTTTTCTATATAAAAGATAAGTGTGACTAGAGACACTAGCTTGACTGTGGGAAAATTTCGGGATTTCCGTTGCATCACTCCCGCACTCGAAATCTACTGGATTTCCGTTTTCCTCACCAACAGTCAAATGCCATGCTATTTCTTCTTTGCTTTTCTGTAGTAAATCATAATCGTCTTTATCGACGTCTAACTTGCCCGTTCGAAATATCGTCGTTACAAAAGTCGGCAAGCGCTTGCTTTTGTACGAGCGGAGTAGCGGTACTTTCCTCCCGACTAGTTGACTGCATGAAGAGCATCGAACAAACACGCTCTCGATGTCGTGCGCGTTTGCGCCATTACGCAATAATCGCTGTTTACAATACGCTGTCCGCACATCCACCCTTCACAACTCACAGATCAGCGACCTTGGAGCGTGGCTGTTGGGAAAGGGAGGGTAGGTTCCGAGTGAAAGTGCATTCCTCTTGTATTGTTTGGGCTTCAAAGACAAAGGAAATCTGTGCTATACCACTCGCGGCAACATGCGCGTAAGTTTCGAAGATTGCGCAATTAGGCCTACTGTTGCATCGCAGAGAAATGCAGTTCAGTCTTCCCTAGTCTCAATGATTTCGTCTTTACGCATTGCGTCGCATCAAAATTATTTTAAACGACAGAGATTGCTTAACTTAGCGTGATGATTAGTTGCTGTGAGAATTCCCAATTTAAAAAATACTCATGGAGACCCGCGAATTAACCGCAAAACGAATTATCCACACGCGAATTATCGGGAGTGCACTGTATTTCCTGCCGGGCACGATTTCCAATAACTTCAGCTTCCCTCACAACTTTCAGCTTCTCACTCACATTAAACGACCGCAAACTCTTCGTACAACTCATGTTTACACTCGGAAAACGTGCGCGACACGTGCGCGAGGAAGTATGACGCCGCCTGCTTACGGTAAAACAAAGTGATAGCCGGAAGAAGGCTAGCACCATCTAGCAGATACTCGCAACACCCGATATCGCGCGTGGCGGGCAATTTAAATCTTTAAAATCAGGATGACTCAAATAAGACCCGCACCCCAAATTTTCACGTCCGATTTTGTTTAAAAATGTGCGGGTGGTATTCGAGTATATACGGTACTTCAGCAAGTGGGTAGAGGCATATGCATTGCCCAATCAAGAGGCGGTGGTGGTTGCCGAGACACTAGTAAGGGAGCTGGTGAGCCGATTTGGTGTACCTTTGGAATTGCATTCCGACCAGGGGCGAAATTTCGAGTCGTCGGTGTTCCAGGAATTGTGCCAGATTCTCGGGATACGGAAAACAAGAACAACTGCCCTGCATCCACAGTCCGACGGCATGGTGGAGCGCATGAACAGAACAATGGAGAAATACCTGTCCAAGATTGTATCCGACCACCAGCGGGATTGGGACAAGTTTCTCCACTTGTTTCTACTGGCATACCGCTCTTCTATACATGAGACCACTGGCCAAACGCCAGCTAATGTGCTGTTTGGCCGAGAGCTGCGGTTGCCGTGTGACCTGACGTTCGGCTGCAAACCTAAGGATGACGTTGTTGGCGAGGACTACATCTCCGACCTCCGTCGAAGGATGAATGACATTCACGACCGAGTTCGCGCAAACATCCAGAATGCGAGCGACCGGATGAAGGAGCGTTACGACCTAAGAGCCGAATCAGGAGGGTACCAAATAGGAGATCTAGTCTGGCTTTTCGACCCAAAAAGGCGGTGAGGGTTCTCTCCGAAGCTACAACGCTCCTGGGACGGACCATATGAGGTACTGAAGAGGATCAACGACGTCGTCTATCGTATCAGGAGAAGACCGAATGGCAAACCCCGAATGGTCCATTTCAATCGGCTGGCACCGTTCCTGGGCGACAACGATGACGAGGGGCACGTACAACACGCCCGTATCTGTCGATTGCCAGAAGCAGAACGATCCTTCGAAGAGTTCATGGCTCAATGCCGAATTGGCCGAAAAGTTCGTTATGGCGTCACTACCGAGATTCGACGAGATTTATTCCAAACCGTAAATGGGTATGCCTTGGCTCACTGTGTGGCTAAGGACCTGAGGATGAGCCAGGGAATCGGCCAGGTGTTCCGGCGGAAATACGGCGGGATTGAAGAGCTACAGAGCCAAGAGCCTCTTGTCGGGGGCGTGTTGTGCTTAACCAGGAACGAGCGATCGCTGTTCTATCTGGTGACGAACTTTCCCATCTGAAGCCCTCCTATCGAGCCATCTGGGATAGTCTACTTGCTATGCGGGAGCACCTACTGGAGCGAAGCATATCCAAATTAGCTGTACCCAAGTTGGGCTGTGGACTAGATGGGTTGGAGTGGAGGATTGTAAGAAGCATGCTAGAGGAAGTCTTTCGACGCACAGGGATTGAAGTTCTGGTGTGCTGCTGGCCCCGAACAAACGTGGTGTCTCAGAAAACGGTGGACTGTTACTTCTTCGTCAACTCACGATGCCCTGAAGGACCGAGCTGTTCCTACCGTCACCCTGTTGGAAGTGTCTGCTCCAAGACGGAACAGTGTTAAGGAGGGGGCAGTGTAAAGATTCGTGCAATTGCCCAGCGGTCGCCATTCTTTATCCTCGTAGTGACGGGCAGACGGGGTGTGTGAGGAATGCAGAATAGCCAGTCCGGCCGGGCTAATTAGGGTAGCCCCTCCCCAAGGCCACTACCTATACAATAGCGCTACGAATCAGGTAGACTATTGACGCAAGGCTTCCAGACTCTTTCTGCTTCCGGAGACTACTGGGTGTGACAAGAAGGTCCCGAACCTCGCTGGGAGTGGCTAGATGATTCTGGAAGCCAACCACGAGGACATACTCGACGCTACTGGAAGGGGCAAGAACTAGAACTTTCGAGACCAGATGGCTGACTGCATATATACGAGCAAGCTGAGGTGAGCAGAGTTCTGCGTGGGAGCGAGCGAGTGTTAGATCGGAGTCAGTGTTAGTTGAAGCAGTTTACCGTGCCTAGCGCGATGAGTGAAAATAAATAATGGAGGACTGTAAATAGTGAAGACGGGGTGTGAAGATAAATGTGGAAATAAATAATGTAAATAGTGACTGTGGAAGATAAATAGTGACTGCAAGAGAAACTGACTTGTAGAGATCAGTGTACATAAATAGTGACTTGTAGCTGTATAAAGTGAGATTCTGTGTATGTGTGTGTGCAAGTAAACAGGCCTAATTTGTTCTAGTGTTAATTTGTGTAAATAATTTGATTTAGTGTTAACTAGTGTAAATAACACTATTGTAAATAAAGATTTAGTGCATTATAGCCTGACCTATTTTAACGAACCCCAAAAACGTTACAGTATCATTGTGGGCTAGTTTACCTGATTTATCTTTCATTAATAGTGTAGGAGGGCTGTATTTAGAATGATATTGACGAAATGTCCTGTAATAGTCCCTTGTTTTGTGTTGCTTAAAGGAATCATCAATAATTTGTATGGACTTTTTTTGATTTTCTCTTTTAATTCTCCTAATTTCTTTGGCAGTTTCCCTTCGAACAATGGTTAATTCTTCTCGCGATTGTGTGGTCCTCTTTTGCTGATCATTGAGTCATGCTGTGTGTCTTTTCCGAATTGCAGCATCACATTCCGCATTCCACCATGCATGCTTTTTCCTTTTCCTAATAGGGGCAATTTCGACAGCAACGGTTTTCAGTGTGTCAACCATCGTTTCTAGCTTGTCACTTAAGAGAGTTTTAGACTTTTCCTTATAGGACACATTATTTACGAGGGCAATTCAGAAACTAACCTCCGATTGGTCACAGTGCGGGTAGTGGGGGGAGTAGCGCGCCATCTGTGCATTCACGCGCTCAGCAGGTCAGTCGGCAGCAAGCCGTAGTCGAGTGAACATCGTACCTGCGCTAGTTTAGTTTTTGTGGCAGTTTGAAATGTGTGCTGCAATAGAAAATCCCGCCAAATGTGAAGTGCGTGCTGTTATACGTTTTTTTTTACAGCCAAAGAACAATCAAAGATGTGGGCACATTCAGATTCGCCTACCAAACCAAAAAAAGCCCGGCAAGATTTTTCTGTCAGAAAACTGATGGCAACGGTGTTTTGGGATGCCAAAGGGGTGTTGTTGGTTGAATTCATGGAACGTGGGACGACCATTAATCAAGACGTGTACTGTGAAACACTAAAAACATTACGACGGGCTATACAGAACAAACGCCGTGGTATGCTGACTTCCGGTATCGTTTTTTTTGCACGATAACGCCCGTCCGCACTCTGCTCGCAGAACAACAGCCCTTCTTGAGTCCTTCAAGTGGGACGTTTTCAACCATGCACCTTACAGCCCAGATCTGGCGCCAAGCGATTATCACCTCTTCATGCATATGAAGAAATGGCTCGGGTCCCAGCGGTTTGATGACGACGAAGAGCTCAAAGATGCGGTCACAGGCTGGCTCAAGGCACAAGCGGGTGATTTTTATGCAGAAGGAATTTCAAAGCTTGTGAAGAGATACGATAAGTGCCTCAATCGTTATGGAGACTATGTCGAAAAATAGTGCAAAGATGTAGTTGTAAGATGTATATATTAAAATATTTTTACTTAACTTGGTGTATTTTTTTCAATCAACCGGAGGTTAGTTTCTGAATTGCCCTCGTATTAAATAACTAGGGTCATATTGCCTTTGCAGGGTCGAGTTTGACGATTTTTGTTTTACTTGATCTTTATCTTGGATATATAATGATCAGAGTCAACATCGACCCCACGTAGGATATATAATGATCAGAGTCAACATCGACCCCACGTAGTACCTTCACGTTATATATTTCTTTGTAGAACTTTTTATCCATTGCAACATGGTCTATCTGGAATTCCCCTAGTGCACTATTAGGGCATTTCCAGGTCATAAGTTTGTGTGGTCTTCGCTTAAATCTGGTAGTTTCAAGACGTAGGCCATGTTCTTCACAAAGGGTGATTAATCTTTGACCATTCTTGTTAGTGAATTTGTGAGCTGGCCACTTACCTACTATTGGATGAAATTTTCTTTCTTGACCAATTTTTGCATTAAAATCCCCAAGCAAGATTTTAACATGAGTGTCTGGAATGTTTGATATTAGTAAGGCAAGTTCTTCCCAAAAATTGTCCGTTTCATCTCTAAATCTTTTGACATTCTTGTCATTAGTTGGGGCATGAACGTTTATCAAAGAGTATATTTTGTTTCCTGTCCTAATTGTTAAAGTTGCTAACCTTGATGAGTTCGACGAAAAGTCTTCCACTGAATCAATAATACTGGTATGTACTAAAAATCCCATACCTAATTGGGGGACATTTTTCATAACTCGTGGTCCTGGAGGTCCCTTGTAGAGACGGTATCCTCCAGATTCAATGGGGTCTTGATCTGTGTTTCTAAGTTCTTGAAGTGCTGTTATTAAGATCTTTTGTTGGTCCAATATATCTGTTAAATGCTTAAGTTTTCCAATTTTAATTAACGAATTTATGTTTAATGTTGCAAAGAATGAAAATTCCCTATGTTTGTTAATTTTGAGTTTGTATTTGGACTTTCGGGTTTCCAGGCGCTCCGACTCACCTGACTCTTCTACGCGGCACCCCACCGTATCCGAATGGTGCCTTGCGGTGGAAGAGTTCATTAGAAGACTGTTCATACTTGAGTTGATTGTCTGGTCTCGGACCCATGATCGGACCGTAGTCAGGGATTACAATTCCAGATGTGATCTGGAAAGGTGATGAATGGAATATGATAGGATGATTGATGAGAAATGGGAGTGTGTTTGGTCCGCGAGAGCTATTTTATTTCGCTCAAGTCCGCCAGCAAAACTGGTGAGGACCCCCCCCCCTATCCGCCACCTGGGGCGTGCCACGTCGGAGTATCACCTCTCCGCCTTCCTACGACAACGTAGTAGGTTCGTGGTTCTAATTTTATATTGTACAATTCTGAATAAAACGATATATAAGAACGAAAATTCATCTTGATTTTCTATATAAGTGATAAGTTTGACTATAGACACACTAGCTTGACTCAGGGAACTATCGGGATTTCCGTTGCATCACTCCTGCACTCTATATGTTCTGGATCTCAGTTTACCTCACTGACAGTCAAATTCCGTACAATATCCTCCTCGCTTTCATGTCTGAAACCATGGCCGTCTTTATCGAAGTCTAACTACTGAATGTCACTTTCTTCTGCATCTTAACGTTCATCCATGTTTTTCCCTAATGTCATCGCAGTTTGAAATATCGTCGTTACAGAAACCGACAAACGCTTGTTTTTGTGCGAGTGTAGCAGCGGTAATCATCTCCCATGGCTTGACTACATGGAGAGCATCCAACAAACACAGAAAGATTGGAAACTTAACGATGGATAGCAGGCCTCGCTTTCTGCATACAGTGATCTCTATCAATCTGGGTGGTCATCCTAGTAAGTTACTTAGTTATTGAGGTCTTAAGGGCCAGAACAGAGAGGTCATCTGCCCCTTCATCCTAGTAACTACTCGACGCGTGGCGTCATATCGTGCGCCTTTCAGACATGAATATCTAGATGGCAAGTATCCAGATCAAAATGTGCCACTGTATCCTGAACCAGTCTTAACCAGGTGGCCTTCTTGATTTCATTCTGTAGTGTACCTGTCAGAGTACTTGAAAGATATTGTGCAATTTATGAATGAAGTAGTAGGGACTGATAATTCTGGTGTTGATTTTCTCAACAATTTTTCACATGACTAAATACTTCAGATTCAAAGAATTTGGCACAGACATCACTGTACTCATCCCTTTATTAGAAGGTCAGTCTTACCCAATTCTTCACCTTTAGATGGACATCTACAGAGAATTCAGCAAACCCTTTAACTTGCTGTTTCTGGAAATTACGGTACCAACATTAAGGAGCTGTTGGAGGGTTGTGGAAATGTGTCAAAAAGAGTGAAAATACATTCAGTTTTAGTAAATGCTGGATCCCATGCTATTAAGAAATTAATCAGCTTGAGATCCATAGACCCTGGAAACAAGATTTACAAATGTGTGTGTTTGATGCAGCAGAAATAGTGCCAATGAACATCAATGAGGACCTTGCAAAGAAAATTATGAAGTTGCCATTCTGTAGAACACTGGTAGAAATTTAGGGTGATAAGAGGATACAAGAAGGAAGAAGGAAAGAACCACAACGGGAATAACAATTGGTGGGGAACAGCTGAAGAAAGTGGAGAGTTTCAAGTATCTGGGAAGCCTGATACAAGATAATGGAAGAAACGATAGAGAAATAATTGAGCGGGGGAGGCAGGCAGAAGCATTTCGGAGGAGTGTGAGAAGCATGTTATGGAGCAAGGATGTCCCTCAGAACAGCAAAAAGATCATATATCGGACGTACTATGTCCCTATCCTGACGTATGCCTCGGAGACATGGGTTATGAAAGGAAGGGAGAAGAGCAAAATACAGGCCAGTGAGATGAGGTTCTTGAGAAGCAGTATTGGAGCTACAAAGATGGGCAGAATAAGAAATGAGAGGACCAGAGAATTAATGAAGGAGGAACCATTACAGGATGGTATAGAGAAATCTAGACTTAGATGGTATGGACATGTAAAGCAAATGGAGAAGAGGATACCCAGGTGAGTACACGAGACGAAGTGGGAAGGAAAGAGACCGAGAGGAAGACCGAGAGACAGGTGGCTGAAGAGGGTGGAAGAAAGCGTGAAGAAGAGAGGAGAAGACTGGACAAGGGTGGAAGCTGAGAGATGGTGGGAAGACAGAAGACGTTGGAGAGGCTTGTATTCCAAACAGACCCGGCCAGTGGCTGGAAACTGTGCAAGTTGATGAAATGATGAATGAAGAGGATACAATGAACTGCAAACTTTAATCAAGAAGCAGATGCATAATAGTACCAAGACAGACATTTGTATTTCCAAAGTTCTCTGAATCTGTGTTGAAAACCATTTGCATACCCTGTTCAAACGCCGACTGTGAACTTTTTTTTCTTTTTTTCAGCTTACACTAGCACATTAAGCGATATGCATCACCGTTTTGTCACAAGAGAATTTGGATCTTTTCACTGAAGTATACTTTAAAGGATAACTGAGTGTGTCATTATGTACGGTATTTTAATTTATAATGCATGTTATCCATGATACATGGGTTGGTTTTTTAGTTTTGGCACCAATGCTTCAGTGCCAAGTTGCAACAATGTTGGGCGCTGCCACTTTTACCGACGGTTGCTGCCCTGCATCTCCTCCCTCAGAGCACATGACCTCGCCCGTCCTCACCACCGCTCGTGCGCAGTCGCGCCTGTTAGATGAGTAGTGTGAGACCAGCACTCGCGAAAGATAGTCACAATGTTTTCCAAGCAGGAGCAGAGAACGTGGATAAAAATTCAGTGTGCTAGGGGTCGCAGTGCTAAACAGTGTAACCGAGGATTGCAGGAAGCGTGCGGTGCAGCTGCGTTACCGTTCAGATCGGTAGCAAGATGGGTTGCAGCCTTTCGAGATGGGCGCGAACGGGGGAGCACATGCCTCGATCTGGTCACCCACCAGTAAGTGATGAAAATGTACAGATGGTGTCTGCGTTAGTAGAGGTGGATCGGAACGTAACGATTCGTCAATTAGAGCAAGATACCGGACTGGCGCATTCAACTGTCCTCCACATTCTGAAGGACTTACTGAAAATGAGGAAGATTGCGTCCAAATGGGTTCCGCATGACTTAACCGACATGCACAAATGGATGCGATATGACGCTTGTCGTATGCACTTGCAGCGTTATGAGCGCGAAGGAGAGGCCATCTTACGGCGTATCATAACCATTGACGAGACGTGGGCCAGATCTCATGAGCCACAGTTAAAACGCCAATCGAACGAGTGGCGGCACCACGGATCACCACGGAAACAAACAGTTCGACCAACCCCCACCAATGTGAAGGTAATGTTGATTCTTGCCTATGATTGGGATGGTGTGATCATTCACCATGCTGTTCCCTGAGGGCAAACCGTTAATGCGGCGTACTATTGTTCGTTTCTGCAAGACCTTCTCCGAGGAGCTCTGAGAAGGAAACGGCGCCACCACATGGTTACACCGCTCATCGTTCTGCATGACAATGCTAGGGCACACACAGCAGGCATTGTGTCGGCATTGTTGGATCGCTGGGGCTGGGAGGTCCTCTATCACCCCCCAATATTCCCCCGACATCAGTCCCTGCGACTATGATCTCATCCCGAAGATGAAGATGACAATGCGCGGGGAGCACTTCCGTACCATTGAAGACGTTAAGCAGGCTGCCGAGCGCTCTCTTCGTACCATCAATAGATTGGGCAGTGCCAACGGGATCCAACGACTTCCGCCTCGCTGGGAACACGTTGTACGCAACGGTGGGGACTCGAGGGCCTGTGAAACTTGGAACCATCTAAGTGAGTTATTAATCCAGTTATAACTATGGTGCCAAAACTAAAAAGACCAACTCATGTATTTAAAAAATCCCGCCTAAAATTTATCATTTTTAAAGTACCGATAAGTACTCTTGAAACCACTGAATTTTCCACTTTAAAATACCGCTTTCTTCACTCTGAAATCACCGAAAAGTTCCTATCCCTAGTTATAGGAAATTCCACTAGCAGATGGTGGGATCATGATCAAAGCAAGCATGCGTTGGTATGCGAGAATTAGGGTTTGCATTACATAGTAGCAACTTCCTTTGACATAAGCTAAATAACTTTATACATTTCAAAATTGAATCATCATGTTAAAGAAAAGATGTGACTATTTGCTGAGCTATATCAGCAATGTCCAACAGATCGAGATTTATGGAATGTCAATGACATGAAAATTGTCCTTATCAGAATCTTATCAGGAAAAGGCTAGAATACCAGTCATGCTGACTGTCAGAAGTTGCATGATAACAGACTAGTAGCTTGATGTGCCTAACTTATTTCTATCTTCTTCTTCTCCTTTCGAATAACCCATTTGGAGGGTACGATGAATCAACTTTGGCTATTGTCCATTGTATTCAATTTCCTTTGTTTCCAAATTTCTTGCATCCTTCTAGAGTGACGATCTTTCTCCTCTTGAGTCCACTTTCAGCGAGTTGTTTGTTTCTTCCTTTCTTGAAATTCTGCCATTTGAATAGCTTCTCTGAAGAGTGATCTGTTTGCTATTGTGTCTGTCTGAATTCTGGTGTTTGTCAAATCTTTGTCAATTTCAATGAACCATGTGGGTTTGGATTTGTAACTAGTCAGTAAGTTGAAGATATATTATATAAAAATGAAAGTTTGTCTGTGTTTCCTGAATTTCCATGGAATTTTCCATTATTTACACGTTTCAGACTGTTTTATGATGAATGAGTGCAAAAGAATTAAATTTTTGTTTGTCTATTTGCACGCTTATAACTCAAAAATGGCAGGGTGAATCAGTGTAAAATTTGGTATGGGTATCCACCACAAGCAAGACACCAATTATTTATGCAAATCTTTACTGTATGTCTTTAGGGGGGCTATTGGGGGAAACTCCCTCAAAATACATGCTGAAATAGGCAAAAACTGTATCGTAGGCTGAGAGACAGCTCATCTTGACTCCTTCAGTGTGCGAAACTAAACTCAGAAGTTTCCCAAGAGGACCCCAAAAACTACATTTTAAGGCCCTAGAAACCACCCGTTCCCAAAAACAAATCCTGCTGTTGGTGGATGCAGCTTAAATTTTAGTGGCCTTTGGAGGTCTATTCCTGCTAAACTGTAAGCCTAATCTAAAAGTCTTGACCACCTTGTGGTGTAGTGGCTAGCGTTCTTGGCTGTTGCCCCGGAGGTTTGGGTTAGATTCCCGGCTCTGCCAAGAAGTTTAATTCTAGTGTGAGGGCTGGACAAAACTGAGAAGAGGAGGGTTCGATTCCCACCTCTGCTATCCTGGAAGTGGTTTTCCTTGGTTTCCCCACTTCTACTCCTGGCCATGGCCTCCTCCTTTCCAATCCTATCTGCAATCTACAAATACAAACAGTAGTACAGACATCACAATAACACAGATTATCATACAAATTACACACACCAAAATCACACGGCTATATGCCCATGATGTCGCAGCCCCTAAAGCAATAACAACAAAAGATTTAAAAGTGGATTGCACCAACAGAGTCAGATTTGGCAAGATTTACAAGTTATTTTCCACAATTAATGACCTTCTTCTTCATTTCCCGGTTCCAGTGATCTGGGTCGGGGCGTGAATCAACGACCTACATCCGAGGCCTCGACTCACACACTATCATATTTAGGCTATTTGTACAATGGGCTCGCCACACCCAAAGGTTAATGAGCAGCTACAGCCTCCAAATTTGGCAAGCCAATCCAAGTTGTAAAGCTTTCCAATTTTGGTCCTATGACTTTTTGTCTTTTTATCGATTACACCGTAGATTGTGTTACAATCATACATTCTCAGTTTTTTTTTTTTTAATTTTTTAATCATTTTCATTTTTCCATATTTGTAGGTCAGCAAGAATGGTGAAATATGGCAAACATTTTGGTGCATTCAACAACCACATGCATACCAAATTTCGTGATTTTAGCCATCCCGTAAGCGAGTCCAAGAGGTAAATAATATGTGAAGAATGTGCAAATCTTCGTATCATTTATTTATGTATACAGCGACATGTGGAACTCATCTATACCAATTCTATCTTACCTCTGAACTAGAAAGTTGAAATTTGGCAAACTTGCAGCTTTTAGCCTGTAACCAACAGAATAATTCTAGAAATTTTAATATTTTTAATTTTCGAAAAATTAACTCGCCAGTGGGTGTTATATGAGCAAAATACTCAAGGTTGTTGATAGCTTGCATTTTAAACAGCATGTGGTATTTACCTACAGCGTCGGTATACCTTCCTACAGTAGCTTTGAGGGGAGGATGGATGAATTGTCAGGGGCTTCCATGTCCTTGTGAAGATACAGGGAGGCAGAAATTATGATCTTCCCTCAGCAGTGAGCATTTTGCTTCACACGTGACCAGTCACGTTGCCACTAATTTCTGTGCCTTATAGTTTTGCTCAACACGGTATTACTATCCTATGTTTTTAAGAGGGTTCAAATCCCTCAGTATGCCTTCCTTTCGAGGGGAAGTAAAGCCGGCGGTCCCATGTCATAGATTTATGGCATGTAAAAGATCCTTCCACTAACTAAACTTGTGCGAAGCTAAATTTAGTTGAAACGCTCTATCAAAGTTCCAACGTTCACTACTAGGTGTCAGTGATATCAGGCAGCGAAAGTTCGAACTACTTGAAATTAAATGGAACTTGTAGCTCACCCCATGAATGTCCGCTTGAAGCACCTCCGAACATGTCCTCGGATACTCCCGGCACTAAAAGCCATACACAAAATAAATAAATAAATAAATAAAATAAAAATAAATCATGATTGTAACAGTGTTCTTTGAAAGTTGGGTGCAATTATTGTGTGACAGTGACATTTTTGTTTGGTTTGGTGAAACACCTCGTGGTTAGATCGAGGGCGAAAATAGTGACACTGTCTGTGAAAGTGACTATAATAAACATAAATATCCAAGAGTTATAGTGTTTCGATGGAACATTTTCAGATTATTCCTGGGTGGTAATAACAATGAGAAGGTTTTTGATTATTTAGCCTACTTTTCACATTTTGTAAAAATAAGAAAAAAAAAGTAGACCTAAGAGATCGATCCAGGAAAATGTCTGTCTGTGTTCCCCCTATCAACTCATAAACGGCTGCAGCTATCGAAACCAAATTTGGTATGAGTTAAGATCTATACCGGAAAATCTCAAGGCCGTATTTGAAAATGACGTCAGTGCTACCAACTGCTGAAACATTACAATTGAAATTTGAGCTCCATGTTGGATATCATGGAAGGCATGCATTGGAGCTATTCCAAAATTGGCTCATGTCTAGATAATAATATTACAGTTTAATTTCCAGGAGACCATACATGACAGTATTGCCAACATGATTCTAAGCCTGCTGATATGTCTTAATTTCTAAATGCATGTAACTTCTACACTATCAATTGAAGTCCAACCAAATTTCATATGTACCGTGTGTACAATAACAGATATGACAATGCGTATTCTCAAGAGCAACCAGGGCTGCCAACTGTTAATAAATGCTCTCTCTATTTTTTTTATCCTAATACCAATATATCAGAAAGTATGCAAACCAAGAGCTCGAAATTTTGCACACAAATAGTACATGACCTTCTACATTAATTTGGAGTTCCTAGTATACATCAGTGCTGCCAACATGATTCCATTGGGGGGGGGGGGGGGCGGACCCCACGGTGCTCCTACGTTTTTATAAGGCACTTATTTTATCTAGGTTAGATTATGGCAGTGTAGCATATGGTTCGGCACGTAAGTCAGTGCTTGTTAAACTGGACAGCGTCCACCACGGCGGTGTGAGGCTGGCGACGGGAGCCAGCCGAGGCTGGTGTACCTCCTTTACACCTGAGGCGCCAACAAGTACTGTTGTCCTATGCTGCAACTATTCGACAGATGCCACTTCATCCTAGCTATCCATATTTGTTTACCAATCTGAATCGCCGGCTGTATGATGCGCTCGCCCGAGCCACTCGGCCGTCGGGGATTTGCTTGGATGACTCATACCGGCAGTTCCGATTTCCTTCTGTCTCCTGTATTGTCCGAGTACCTAGCAAGGCCCCTCCGTGGATGATCTCTTGCCCTGATATCATCCTGGATCTGCACACCGGCCCCAAGTCGGACACGAACTCCAGTCCGTGGTGGGCCGGTATCTAGGATCAGGACTTCTATTCACGGACGGTTCGAGGGTAAATGAGAAAGCAGGCTGTGCATTTGTGTTTGAGGATCGTCGGTTTCTCTTTCCACTTCCCGAGGCGTGTAGAGTTTACACAGCGGAGCTCTATGCCATCTTAGAGGCTCTGCGGTACACGTTATCAGACGATCACCAGCACTTTCTTGTGTGTACCGACTCACTTAGTGCGCTGCAAGCAATCGATGTGTGTTTCCCGAAACACCCGCTGCTCCAACGTGTGCACGACCTGCTCGTCAGTGTGTTTAACGCTGAAATCGGGGTGACCTTTGTGTGGCTTCCCAGCCACATGGGTATTGCGGGAAACGAGCTTGCTGATCAGGCAGTCGCACTGCCCTCGCTACCGTATAAGGTGCCTGCTATTGATGTGCGCTCTCAGTTGCGAAATTCGATCCTGTCGCATTGGGAGGAAGCGTGGCGTGACACGCCTCCACCCAACAAACAGCGAGGCATCAAGGAGACAATGAAGGTGTGGAAATCTTCCTTCCGATCTTTCCGTAAGGAAGCTGTGGTACTCTGTCGACTCCGGATCAGTCATGGGATTGCTATACATTCCTACTTGCTAAAGAGAGAAGACCACCCTGTGTGTACTTGCGACACCCACCTTACCGTGGCAAACATTCTGTTGGAGTGTGTGGACCTGGCCGATCTGTGAAGGACTCTTAAACTGCCTAATACCCTCTCCCTTATTCTCCGTGATGACGGGCCGTTAGTAGACCTCGTAATCCGGTTCATGAGGGAGAGTGGTTACTTTTTTAAGTTTTAATATAAGTTAAGACTTTTAATTCAGGTTAAGTCTGTTTTATGTTTTTTATTGCGTTTATCTATGCCTTATTGTTTTATTGTTTTTTACCATCCACCTTTTATTCTTTTTATTGAAATAAGGTATAATTGTTGGGAATCACTGTCTATTTTATATAAACCATTTTCATTTCACCCATGGCAGTAAGCTGTTTTTATCTTCATACTTTCATTTCACGCCATTTCATTTCATCAGGGGCCGATAACCTCGATGTTAGGCCCCTTAAAACAACAATTATCATCATCATCATCAACATGATTCCAAGCTTGTTGATAGGTCCAAATTTTAAATGCATGTAACTTCTATGCTAACAAATGGATTTAATCCGAAATTGGCACAATAATAGATTTATCCGGAGGTCAAATAACCGGAAGGTCAATTGTCCGGATGAGCAAAAAAAAAAGTCGGAGCAGCGCGCTCTGCCTACATTAGTGAGTCGGTTCTCATTTTCAGTTGTTGTCTCCTAGCGTTTGTTTGATCTATAATTTTTCAACGTGTTTCAGTAGCCTATGTAACTGTGCTTAATGTACTGTATTACGTTGTGAAAATGACTTCTACGAGTGGCAAAAAAGTAAAAAGAAATCGCAATGTTTTATCAATCGAGAATAAGGCGAGATCATTAATGAACTGGATAAATGTGGGAGTGTGCAGTGTCTAATGAAAAATTAGTGTCTGAAAATCCACAATATTTATTATTTGAAGAACGGAAAAGGTGAAATTCTGAATTATGTATCGAAGTTAAATAGTGAAGAAGGGTCTAAAAAGAGAAAAACCATGAGATCAGCTACGGAAGAGAAATTGAAAGACGTGGCGTACTTATGGTTTATTCAGACAAGAAGTAAGGGATATCCCATTTCTGGACCTTTGTTGTGAGAGAAAGCATTGCACCTAAATGAGAAGCTTTGTGGTTCTCTCTATGTTCGATTATCCAGAAAAATCGTTATCCGGAACACTTACGGTCCCAATTAGTCCGGATAAACGACGTTCTACTGTACTTGTTTTGAGGTTGTATTACCTAACGATGTATGTACAAACATAACAAATGATAGTACAGGCTGAGTCAGTACTGTCTTTAGAAAGTTGTGACTAAATATTTCAACCTGATCAAAACAGCCTTTCTCCTCATTGAATTCTTACCATAAACACTGGTAGTATGGTATTAAAAGCATTAAACATTGTTGTTCCATCCTTCACTAATGCTCCAGCTATCCTACTGAGCCTCACAAGTCAACATTGCACCCCATAAAATGGGTGAGAGACAGCATTCATCCTGAGTGTTGTTTTTTTTTTCTAAAAGTTTTTCTTTATTCTCTCCTAGCCCTTGAGAGGGCGCATCCTTATCCATTACTCGAGGAGGCGTGCACGGTGGTTTAGACCGGGTTTAAGAAGAAACAAAAATATACAATACCAGCACACACAACTTCTTTTTTTAAATGGATTTTATAACTAGTACATTTCTATAATCACTAAAACATACCACTGTTTCCAGAATTTGCACACAAGTGAAACAATCAACAACAAAATGTGTCCTCCATTTTTCCATAATAGTTGTCGTTCACTCACATTTACTGGCTCCTAGTCATCGTCAGTGCAAATATCTGATATGTGGTTTGCACATCTGATGCACGTGATGGTTGTGTGTATTTGTATTTGGTGTATTTGACCGGGTCAACAAAACTGGCATGCACGGTCTCAAAGACAAGTTCGACAGACAACAGTGGCTGGCGGTAAACCTATAGAACTTAATCGTCTGACTCAGGCGTAAGGGCAAAGGACGAGTCCATACAAAGGTATACTGAGGGAGGGGAGGTAAGCTTAATTAGTCATCAAGATACAGAGTGATAATGAATGAACCCGGTGCTATCGACCGTGCGTGCCCTCTCAAAGGCTAGGCAAATGCTGGAATGGTACCATATCTTCACTCCCAGGAAAATTAACCTAATCTTAGACTCTTGTAATTACATTTGCACACACTAATACAGTCACCACAGAAACACAGGTTATCAGACAAATTCAGCGCACACCCAAATACAGTACATGGTCAGATGACCAAAGTCCCAAGCCCCTGAAATTAATTAACAGCAACAATGGTACTGTTTTGTTCATATTGTAAGTGCTTGGAGATCACTGGAATAAAGAATGTCAAATACAGTTAAACAACCTGACGATATAAATTCCATGGACTTCAATTTGTTACAGTCCAAGTCATTGTTTGCTGACAAAGATTTGTATGATGCTGAGAGTTCTGATGATGAAAACAGAAATGGAGGTGACAGCAACTTATATGATGCAGAGGGTTCTGCAGATGAGAGTGCACCTGTCACAAACAATAGAGCCAAATCCAAGCCGCACAGGGAAAAGAAGATCAGCAAGAAGGTAAGTGTCTTTTGTAAGGTGTGTATCTTACTGAAACAGGTCTGGATTATTATATACACTAGTACAGCCTTGAGAATGACACAGGTTATCAGTCAGATTCAACACACTCAAGCAAGCCTCTAATTATATTTATCGGGTAGGACACATTCTGTTAAAATCCTATATTTCTTGAAAAGACCCTGGCGTACCATAAGGTGCTCACCTTTCTCCCTTTATTTATAATTTTCATTAACAATGTAATTTTTTTTAAACATGCAATCGTCCTTTCCTTCATAATTTTCACTAAATTTTTCATAATAGTTATATCTCTAGAAGACTGTATATATCTCCAGGAAGATGTTTGTCAATTAGAAGATTATTGCTGCCTATTCGATTAGAAGATTATTACTGCCTAAATGAACTATCACTTAAAGAACCCTAGTGCAGACTATTAATTTTTTGTATCAGTTTCTATCATCCACCCCCTACAAGTTGTTAATAGTTACAGCCCTAATTGCAAATTTTGGACCTTTGTGATTCTGTATCAGAGAGTCAACTTGGGGAAGAACCTCATTATGATCGGAAGTAATATACTGTTGAAAGTGTTGATTTAGAAGGAAGTTGCCGTGGTCTATAGAAAATTACAGTTGCTGCATTTCTCCAGAGATGACATGGAAAACCACAACAGAAGATTCCAGGGAATATGAATGCCAAAATATGAATAACTCAAAATTCTGTAATACTGAATACTGACCAATGAAAAGTGACATATACACTACTGTTTGTAGAAAGTGAAACACCAAGAACAAGAGATGTGACCACATTGCACTTCATACCACAGATTAGGGACATGACAATACATTACTGATTAGGACAGTCCGGTACATGCACGTTGACGGTCGATATTCAGTACGGCGTCGCGCCACCACGTGCTGCACTCAGAGCCGCTAGACGTTGTGGCCTGGAATCATACAGCGCTTGAATACGCTGCTAGGTAATACTGTCCCACGAGGTTTGTAGGCGCGTCCACAAAGCATCAATAGTGGCGGCAGGTGGACCTGAACGAACAAGTTGCCGAACGACCATATCTCAGACATGTTTGATCGGCGACATGTCAGGGGAACGGGCATGCCAGGGAAGCAGAGGTATCCGTTGTTCTGCGAAGAAGGCTTGCCCATTTCTCGCCACATGCGGGCGGGCATTGTACTGCTGAAATATGGCCTGTGGAACGGCCCTAATATAGCGGTCACTGTTCAGATTGCCCGCAAGACGTACGAGGCGCTAACGCCTGTTATAGGCAATTGCGCCCCAAACCATTACACCTGGTGTTTGTCCGCTATGCCGTTCAACAATACAGTCTGCCTGATTGCGTTCTCCACAGCGTCGTCGAATGCGTATGCGGCCATCACTGTAGGACAGATTGAAGCAGGACTTGTCCAAAAACACTACATTTCGCCACTCAACCTGCTAGTGTCGGCGTGCACGTGTCAATTGTATTCGGAGGCGTCGGTGGTTCCCATTCAATGGAAGCCGACACAGTGGCTTACATGCTACCAGTCCAGCCCTCAAAAGACGGCGCCGCACCGTCGACGCAGACATGTCCACCCCTGTTGCAGTGTTCCAACGTCGAGCCAACACCGATGACGACGCTATTCTGTCCGATGCGGAGAGGATGGCGGTCGTCTTGCGCTGTGGTCACATTGCGTCTTCCCGTACCCTGTCGTCGCTGTGTACGGCCCTCCTCTCTCCACTGGATCCACATACGCCTTACTGTTGACGCAGCGTGCCCTGTATGAGCCGCAATGTCCCGGAACGACAGACCCGCCTCCCGGAGTCCAAGCATTCTGCCCCGTTCAACGGCACTCACAATGCTGATAGTCCACCCTGTGATGTTGGCAAGGCATCATTGCACTTGCTTACACGTTTCCACTTGGTATGACGGCCCCACGCCGACAGAGCTGTGCGGAACACAGACCTGTCCGGTCCCACGACAGAGGGCAATGGTGGGCCAATGTGCATATGGTACCGCAGGCCTACTCGACCCCTGTTCTGGGAGCGTCTCCGACCATTTCTTCAGGATGTTTCACTTTCTACAAGCAGTACTGTAGATTCAGAACAACCTTAAGACATACACACATCAAAAAAAGTTTTGCATCACCTCGGTTCCCAGATCTCCGGCATATAGACGTTGACTGTGTATATTGTATCCAAGATACAGTCCCTTTGACTGTTCATAGATGTCACTAAAACTGCTCAAAGATGTAAACAACCATGCATGAGCAGGGCCTATTAGACGGAGGGGGTACGACAGCCGATCAGTTCCAGTCATTCCACCAGGACGAAGGTACGCTGCTCATGTTGTCTGTAGTTCTACCATGCCTAGAAGGTCAATACCGCAGTTCGATCGCGTCCGCATTGTTACTTTGTGTCAAGAAGGGCTCTCAACAAGGGACGTTTCCAGGCGTCTCAGAGTGAACCAAAGCGATGTTGTTCGGACATGGAGGAGGTACAGAGATACAGGAACTGTCGATGACAGGCCTCGCTCAGGCCGCCCAAGGGCTACTACTGTAGTGGATGACCGCTACTTACGGATTGCCGCTCGGAGGAACCCTGACAGCAATGCCACCATGTTGAATAATGCGTTTCGTTCAGCCACAGGACGTCGTGTTTCAACTCAAACTGTGCGCAATAGGCTGCATGATGCGCAACTTCACTCCCGACGTCCATGGCGAGGTCCAGCTTTGCAACCCCGACACCATGCAGCGCGGTACAGATGGGCCCAACAACATGCTGAATGGACCCCACGGAATTGGCATCACGTTCTCTTCACCGATGAGTGTCGCATATGCCTTCAACCAGACAATCGTCGGAGACGTGTTTGGAGGCACCCTGGTCAGGCTGAACGTCTTAGACACACTGTCCAGCGAGTGCAGCAAGGTGGTGGTTCCCTGATGTTTTGGGGTGGCATTATGTGGGGCCGACGTACGCCACTGGTGGTCATGGAAGGCTCCGAAACGGCTTTACGATACCTGAATGACATCCTCCGACCCATAGTGCAACCATATCGGCAGAATATTGGAGAGGCATTTGTCTTCATGGACGACAATTCTCGACCTCATCGTGCACATCTTGTGAATGCGTTCCTTCAAGATAACGACATCGCTCGACTACAGTGGCCAGCATGTTCGCCAGACATGAACCCTATCGAACATGCCTGGGATATGTTGAAAAGGGCTGTTTATGGACGTCTTGACCCACCAACCACTCTGAGAGATTTACGCCGAATTGTCGTTGAGGAGTGGGACAATTTGGACCAACAGTGTCTTGATGAACTTGTGGATAGTATGCCACGGCGAATACAGGCATGCATCAATGCAAGAGGACGTGCTACTGGGTATTAGAGGTAGTGGTGTGTACTGCAATCTGGACCACAAATGCTGAAAGTCTAGCTGTATGATGGTACAACATGCAATGTGTGGGTCTCATGAGCAATAAAACGAGCTGAAATGTTGTTTGTGTTGATCTCTATTCCCTTTGTATTTAACGGTTCCGGAACTCTTGGAACCGAGGTGATGCAAAACTTTTTTTGATGTGTGTAATTTCATATCAAATTTGGTTCTCAAATCTCTATCTATGGTATTAGTTGGGTAATGTTCTAATAACCTCAGTTTTCCTTATATGAAAATGAGAGAAATCATAAAATACTGTAGTTTATTATGATTTACATATGGTTAGTTCATAAAGTTTTCTTGTTTCCATATTGCTGATATCAACTGTTCCCTTTATGAAACAGACAAACTTAATTCCATCTGATAAAAGTAATGATGCGTTACTTCACATCAATTGTAACTGTTATGGTTACTTTTCTTACAAAATAACTGTGTTACTATTTTTGGTAATTATCGATAACTGTAACTGAGTCCTGACTCTCTAATTACAATAGCACAGGGTCTGGTTCTCATTTTGTTAATTTAAGATGATGCATCACCAAATAGAAACAGTGATAGGGAGAGTGCAGTGTTATCATTTGACCATGTGACATGAACTTTAGTATTTTTATTTAACTTAATTTTTTTTTTTTCTCTTTTGAATCTCCTGATACCATAAGTTTTAATAGGACTTTGTGTTAGGATTGCACAGATTTTCTTTTAAAATTTAATTCATTAAGACATAATTTAGAAATTTCTAAATATGTGAATTATTTTATTTATAAAAAAAAACATTTTTTTGTTATTCATGGAGGTTTTCCTGGTTATAGATTATGCGCTGATTTGTGTATGATTTTAGGAATTTTTGTTTGATGATTCCCACCTACCTATCCTGTTATACCCCTGAGATTTAGATTTCGAACCTACCAAGCTAATGTCTATTTTGTCTTATTCAAACTAAAATTCCAACACACAAATGTGGATGCCACAACACAGTAAATGCATGTGGCTCAACCAACCATATAAGAAGTCAAGAGATATCTATCATTCATTTGGCATGGACCGTGGAATGAGTCTGTACACTTGCTACTTACTGTAAACTCAGTCTCCAGCTGGGAGTAGGAATGATCCATTCTCTTCAGACCTGTTATGTTTGTTGCTGTTTTACGTGAACCCCTTTGGATTGTTCATGACAAAGGATTCACTAACATTTATTTCTTATAGATTTCAATATTATAAGTTTCCTTAGTCGGTGAACCCAACAATTGTAGGTAATCAAAGCTAGTCCAATAAAAGGTCATTTTCGTAAAACACAGATTACGGTATAATGTAGTTATAGTACCAATTTGAGTAACTGTGCATGATCATAAATATATTGTATTTTTTTATATGGCAGGGTGCTCTAAGCGAAGTAGATCACATCCACAGTGAAACTCAGCGTATGGTACGAGAGTCTCGGGTATCTCTGCCATACCATCGACCCAAGCGCCGTAGTCTGGCTGAATTCCTGCAACGTCGTCCATCAACACCCAGTGTTACTAAATCAGTACGGATGTCAGTTGAACAGTTGGCAGCTATGGAGTAAGTTATGTATTTTGAACATCATAGTTAGTGGAGCATTAGATATAACTAGCCTAATGGCTAATTTGGCATTTATAATTGATATAGGGCATGATGGTACAGCTTCAAGCTACTTGCCTCTAGCCAAGATAGACTGGGTTTGATTCCCAGTTAAGCAAGTAAGGTTTTTGAGGTGAACTGTCATATTCATTGGTTTGATTTCCTCATAAAAAGTAGGTCCCGTGACTTATAATCATGATATTAAGTCACATAAAGCTTCCTTTCCTAATTTTTTGGTCAAGTGTTCTACAAGTTACTGTTCTGTTAGTGATGTTTGAACTGCCTTCAAAGTTAAATTAATATACTGTATTTTCTTGAGTACACTGCATACCATTTTAAGAAATACTTTTGAAAGGGGTAAATATTTCCATCTGAGTTATGTTTGAATTGATGGCATTTATTTCCACTCTTAATATTGTGAATATATTTGTATGCAGCACGTTAGGCCTCTTTCACACGGGGCCACCATGGCCGCGCGCCACCACATGTTTACATTGAGTCAAACGGAGCCTTTCACACGAGACGCGACTTTCTGTGCGGCCAGGCCAGACGTGTGGACTATCTGCGAGTGTTAAAAATGGATACCGTACTATATGTTTATAAAAAGTAACGAAAACGTAAGGGCCCATGTCCTCGCTGTTCCGCTCCTTAAAGAAAAAATAACTAACGAAAAAGTAACTGTTACTTTGACAACTGTAACGGTAATTTTGTCACTATTTTTTGGTAAGTAACGATAACTGTTAACGAAATTACTTTTGATTAAAATCGATTTAAATTGCTTTGGGTTTGCTCTTATCTCCCGGCTGATGAATACATTTAGTATCACTTGTGTTTATCTCACCCTGTGAAAAAGATAAACAAATGTCTGTGTCCGGCTGTATCCATGACTACACACAATTGCGTTCTATTCACTTGTTTATATCTTTATCTCCCTGAAAGTATAATGTAACAAATTATCGGGAGTACACTGCAAATCGAAAATGTGCAAATTCTTCTTACCTCAGTGTCACTAGGAGTTTTTCCTCTGGAGGTGTACCATCTCTCATATTTGTGTCCACACTGGTCAGTAAACACTGCAGTAGCTCATCAAAAGATTAAATGTTCATTCGTAGGAAGGTGAAGAATTTGACTGGATTGTGTCTAAGATCAATATACAGAGTACAGAATATACCTTTTGTTGATCAATCCTGCAAAAGTGGGTGAACCCAAAATCTTCTATTTCCCCGTTTTCGGCGCTTACGCAACCTGATATATAGAAAAGCAGCAAGTGCTGCTTTTTCCACCTCCATTTCAAGACTGGCTCATGACTGGTGGCGTATTTAGTGGCTAGAGAAAATATTGCAAAGACATGGTGAAAGAGGCCTTACCCTGGTTACAAACCGTAATTACTGTGCATGAAATGAAGAGGGGTGTAGGGAACAGCCAATCAAATTGGAGTTCTTAAATGCTCATGTCTAGGCTGCTTGCCTGCCAAATCTCATCACGCGTAAATTAGTCCACGCATCTCGAGAACTTGAAGAAGAGCTTCTTTGCACCAACTGTTTACATCCACCACATGCTCTTTCGTTTTGTGTTGATACCCACTCGTTGTCGGTTCTTCATCTTGATTTTTCTCATTGAAAGTACGGTAGCGATCTATTGTGTTGTAGCTATGGATAGAAATGATGTGGCGATCAAGTAGCGTGCAGAGGGTCTTGTATACAAGAAGTAAAAGTATCAAGATATAAAACAGAGAGTTAAAATGTCTGAGGTGACCAGGACTCGAACCTGGGACTTGAGAATTTTCTGCTCTATGCTTTTACCAATTGAGCGATCACGCACAGACATTTTTTCTGTGCCTGGTGAAGGTACATCTACTGGAGTAACAACTCGTGTCACCTCAACAGCACTTGTACTTCATGTACACAACATGACCTAATAGCTGAGGAATCACATTTAGTATTCAAAAATACAAATGTCCAAAATTAGCTTCCTTTTGGCTGAAATGTGTTTGGAATTTTTTTTATCGCAACAAATTTGCATGGTCAACGACCAAAATATAAAGTATTTACTAAACCAGTTCTTTGTAAGTATAATTAAGGTGCAAATTTTCATAATTTTATGTGTGCTCAGTTGTATGTTATTTCTTCTATCTTAGCTTTCCATTGTATTTTGTTAATAATATATTATTGACCTGCATTGTTTTAGTCCTAATTGCTACATTATAATATCTGTTAAAAGGCTTATTTTAACTAAATTACCGTATTTCCTCGCATAATCGTCGCACTTTTTTTGCCAAAAATTCGTGGAAAAAAGCAGGGTGCGACGATTATGCGAAGAACATTTAAGTTCAAAGAATATACTGTATCATTATTTGCTGCACGGGCCAGTCATTCGCGTAGCGTGAGTCATAGCCTGCAGTCAGAGACAGGCTTCTTTCTTCTAACAAGGTCACGACAAGTTAACGCTCGCGGAATGTGCTGACGAAGCTGGCCATTCGCGTCTTGGTTCATAGCCCGCAGCCATAAAGACGCGATTACTTTCTCCTGACAAGATCACACCAGATTAGGCCTATAAACTCGCGGAATGTACGCTGGCCGTTCGCGTCGCGGTTCATAGCCGGCAGGCATAAAGACGATATTACTTTCTCCTGACAGGATCACGCCAGATTAGGCCTATAAGCTCGCGGAATGTGCGCTGGCCGTTCGCGTCACAGTTCATAGCCCGCATGCATAAAGACGAGAGTACTTTCTGCTGACATGATCACGCCAGATTAGGCCTATAAGCTCGTGGAATGTACGCTGACCATTCGCGTCGCGGTTCATAGCCCGCAGGCATAAATACGATATTACTTTCTCCTGACAAGATCACGCCAGATTAGGCCTATACGCTCGCGGAATGTGCGCTGGCCGCTCGCGTCACAGTTCATAGGCCGCAGGCCTAAAGATGAGATTACTTTTTGCTGACATGATCACGCCAGATTAGGCCTATAAGCTCGCGGAATGTTCGTTGGCCGTTCGCGTCGCGGTTCATAGCCGGCAGGCATAAAGATGAGGTTACTTTCTCCTGACAAGACCAGGCCAGATTAGGAATATACGCTCGCGGAATGTGGGCTAGCCGCTCGCGTCACAGCTCATAGCTGGCAGCCACAAAGACGAGGTTACTTTTTGCTAACAAGATCAGGCCAGATTATACGCTCGCAGAATGTGCTAAGTGACGAAGCTTGCCGCTCGCGTCACAGTTCATTGCCCGCAAGCATAAAGACGAGATATTTTTCGTCTGACAAAGTCGCGCCAGGTTATAAAGTCGCGGCAGCATGTGCAACTGACTCGCGCACAAATACGAACATGCTATGCGACGATTATGCGATGAAATTTTATAAACCCATTTTAGTGTTTGAAAAGTGGGGTGCGGCGATTACGCGGTGGTGACGATTATGCGAGGAAATACGGTACTACTAAGTGCTAAATCTGAAAATCAGATGCTACAAAATGCTAAATTCGGAATTCAAAATGCAAAAATTTGGATTTGAACATTCTAAAAACCACAAACTCTAGTGATTACCTTGTCATAATGACCCAAGGGGGTCCTAGCACATGGGGTCTTTAACAACCATGGTTGATATTAAAGTTATTTTTGGGATTTCGTGTGATGTGTGCTTCATTTGGTCAATTGTTTCACGATAGAATACTTACGTTAATAGCTTGCCACGGTGGGTGAGTGGTCAACGTGTCGGTTTACTAACCCCAAGCTTGCAGGTTCGCTCCTGGCCGTGGTAAGTGATTTGTGAAAGGCGGCGAAAATACGACACCATGTCATACGATGTTGGCATGTCAAAGAACACATTTGAATTCAGTAGGCCGTGTTCATAATGGCAAAATTTATCTCGGGATTTACCGCCATCACAAAGCTCCTCATTTCTCTACTAGAGAGCTCTATAGTATTCAAGGAGCTTAGATATCTAACCTCCTTGACTTTCATAGTGCTTCTCGAACAACGAAATTCGACATGCAAGCTACCCTTTGGGTGTCGAATAACAAAGCTTGCACCGGCACCCGAGGCCATATATTATTATTATTATTATTATTACTTAAGTTAATGGTGGTAATTTGCTTTAAGTTGCAGAAATTATTGTGAAATCATTCATGTATACTCTGTCTGTACTTTTCAAGTGTAGTGCTCATAAATTCCTCAGAAATGAATTTCCTTAGTTCATCACAGAATGAGCTTCTGTCACATTCGCTAAAGCAAGTGTCAGCCCTGACAGTAATTAGCGTGCTTTAAATGTGTGTTTTTCGAATCAGTTTTTTTAACATTTTTTTTAAAGCGGGAAATTTACTGTGCGGGAAATGTACGGGAAATTGCGGCGAGCGGCGGGAATTTTTTAATTTTTGTCATATATTAAGGATTTAAAAATACGAGTGGTTATATTTGTTGGTACTGCGGAATTACCGGTTTGGTGGAAGTACAAAAATCGACAGAGTCCGTCAAATATGCGTTGACACCGTCAGATACGGTTTCTACTCTTTTAAATTCTCCCGCGCCGAAGCAAGACAGAAGTCGGCCGGGCGGTGAGCCTAGTGTCTCCAAGTGACCGTGAGCGCAACGCGCATGCGCTGTCTTCAAGCCGGCGGCCCAGCAGGCAGGCCGTGTTTCTGTATGCGTTATAGACTTAACAGTGGTGTAGTGATGGGTTGGGAGTGGACTCTCAAAGAATCGAATCTGGAACCGTACAACTCGAAGTACTTGAGTCCGGAATCGAGGTTGCGGTAAGCGTTGTCTGTGAGCCATGGATGGAAACAACACGATGTATAGTAATGTCGGTACGCCTAGGCCAAGTATTGTATTCGTTTCCCATTAATACACAGAGATATAATAGAATATTCAAAATTAGAAACTGGCAAGAAGTTGTTGTGTTGTTGTTTTTAGGGGCCTAACATCGAGGTTATCGGCCCCGGCAAGAAGTGGACTAATGACAGAAAGAATGCAATACACTAAAGAGAGATTTCCTTCAACGTGATCATTTGCTAAGCAGTAGTAGCCTATGTATCACTATTAATAACGCAAGTATCCTTATCGAGATCTTGGTTGAGTGGATAACGGTGCTAACTTTCACCCGGCGGGCTGGGGTTCGATTACCGCTGAGGAGGTTTTTTTTAAACTTGATTTTTATTATTTCTCTTTCTTTATCATTACTCAGTTGTTATAATATGAAGCATAGTGTGCATTTTGCAAATGATTTCTCTTGTAAATCACTAGTAGAAAAGTCGTTTGCAAGTTTAGTGAGTGTTGGGAATTTGGCCACATTGTGTCCTACATCGTAAGTACGGATCGTGACGCCACCGTGGAGACTCTAGTCCTTCGCATGGGTTACTCGCTCAGACTCGGAACCGCTAGACTCGATTCTCGCGAGTCCAAGCGTCGCCCGCGCACATCACTATAGTGATAGTGTCAACTTAATGTAATCGGAGTATACTACTCGTTCGTGGTTGTCGTGTGGCTGGAGGACTCTGATTGTTGGTCAAATTTTTATTTTGCTACCGCTGATGCCGATTCAGTCAGAGGAGACTCGTTGTTGCCTGTCTTGTCACTCGGCTGTGATGTTCGGTAACGCGAAACGCTGGGTAATTCTAGGTCTCATGAGTGAATATTCAGATTTACAAGGGTTGGGTTTATTCTGATCTTTTGTTACATTGTGAACAGCACGAATACAATAATATATACAACTACGACTCTCGGTGGCGAACCCGCTCGGGTGCTGTATCGAAGCAAACTGCCGTCGGCGCTCCGTGGCGGTGTTCAGACGCTGTGAAGTTAGCCGGTTCGGCACGGCCCGGTTTAGCTCGGCCAACCCGAATACTTTCGGCTCGTATGCTTCCGACTAGCTCGGTCTGCTTTGTGCCGGCAAGAAGTATCAGCGCGGATCACCGACAGTTCGTCTTTCAGTTCGCGTATCTGTCTGATCGGTTTGCACTGCGCCGACTTTTACATTTTGCTATCCAAAACAAATGTAACTTTCAAAATTAGTTCAAATAGATACAGATACACATTGTTTTCATCTAGATATAGAAACACTGTTTTTTATGATCTAGATGTACATACCAAAAATTTGGTTTTTAAGCCCGCCGCCGTTCAGCGAAGGGCTTTATAATTTCGTGCGGGTCCGTATGTATGTATTTGTCGTCGCTCAAAAGATACTGGTCAGAAAGTAACGTTTGATAGCCTATATGTTCTTTTTTTTTGCGTGTACAGGAAATTTGAAAATTTGGGCGGGAAATGTACGGGAATTTTTTTTTCTCGGCCGCTAGACACCCTGGACTTAACCCGATGAGTGCTATGCCCGCCTACAGACGGGCTGACGTAGTTGGTCCACCAGTGCTACGCCCGTCTATAGACTGTGCACGAGAACTTTCTTTTTTCAGTTTCCCAGTTCACTCTCAAGAGCCGAATCGATGTCTGGCATGTTCTGCCATCTGTTGGACGTTATGTGGAACTAATTGAGCACAGCTAATAGATTCGGGAAGTGACTGCCAGAGCTTTTTGTAGAAGTCAGTCCTCTACAGCTGTCGTTTATCCGTGATGTAAACAAACATGGCGGAACAACCAACTAGTTGCTCTCGACACGATGTTATTTCGGATCAATGAATCCTTCAGTTATTAACCACAGCGGAAAGTGATGATGAAGTAACCTATTAGTTGCCTACCGATTTTTTTTTTTTTTTTTTTTAAGCCCTTGACATTGTATAAAGGTATGTCCACATGAGCACAAAAAGTTAAATTTTCATTTCTGTCAGTATAATATTGAACATAATTGTAGGATCTTCAATTTACATTTGAATATTTTAAAGAACAAACATTTATAAATATTTTAAGCTATTCAACCCCCCCCCCCCTCCGTGATAGGTTAAAAAAATTGTGGCTTCTACATTTTTTTTACATACGAATGAATAAATTCAGCACTGAGGGACCACACAGTCAAATGGAAACTCAGCACTTAAAGGGTTAAATAAAGTATTTCATAGGTTTTGCTATTGGACCATGAAAAATATTTTTTAAACATGAGCATATTTGAAGTCTGTTGATAGACATTATATTCGCCTGTTTTCAACACATACAAGCTCCTAAAAAACACACAAAAGATTCTTGACTGTATCAGTAGGCTTCATTTGGTATCAGAATTACTCATTTCACCGGCACTAAACCCAGTTCTCTGTGAGATTTAGCTCCTTTAGAACTTCACTATGTAGTTAGTCCTGTCTCATGTATATTGTTTCTTTGATGTTGCAGAAAACAGCTAAAGGAACGTGCCAAGCAAGCTGAGGAGTTCTACAAATCAAGCTCAGAGGAAGAGGAATCTGTAAAACAGGTGTCTACAGAAACTGACAAGACAATTGTTCAAGCTCTTGAAAAAGTTTCAGAGAGCCCTATATCAATGCAACAGCCTCTTGTTGTTGGAAATGTGATCTGTGGTGAATCTCCATTGGTTTTGGATATTAATAGAAAACTGCAAGCACATGTGGAACATTTGCCTGTCACAAATGGAAGCCTGACCTGCCAGATAAATGGTGAAATGGTTACTTCACCATCATCAGAAACTCTTACCCTCATAAAGGAGCTGGGAACCTCTGGACCAGATAGTTCTTCTCAAATAGGAACATCATTAATTCTGAAGAGCAATAGTGAGGGAACTCATAATGGCAATATTTTGTCACCTCGTATGCACACTACTGGTAATGAAGATAATTCAGAACATATGGAAACTGCAGTTGCTTTCAATTTTGATTCTCAAGAAAATCAAACGGTTAATGCTTATAGAGTCGGTAAAGAACCTTCCTTGAAAGGACTTAATTGTTTTCAATCAAGCATTAATGAGAAACTTACAATGCAGATTGAAAATTCAATGCGTTTTGAGGCTAGTACATTGGATGAATTTGGTGATAACACTGAAAACATGCCAGATACATCCAGTTTGTTAGAAGAAACTAATATTTCTCAGTCTATTGATGGGTCAAAGCAACTTTCTGGTGATAGTGTGCCTCTTGGAAAACAATTTAATAGAGCTGTCGAAAATAAATCCATGGAGGGAAGTGCCAGCAAAGAAAAATGGATAAAAAATGATAAAGGCTTGAGTTTCTCTGTTGTGGAAAGTAATAGATCTATATCCGGTTCAGATGAAGTTAAATCAAAGGTGGACCCCTTTGATTTTCATCCTTTTAATACCAACACTGAGGATTCAGCATTGCATCTTTCAGAGAACATAACAGATGACTCAAGTCTTTTTCCAGTGCAAGACACTTCAGAAGGAGACAAGCTAAATAAAGAGAATCGTTTCAGTTTTAAAAAGAACTTGTCCGAGTTACTGTGGAAAGAGGGCTGCAAGAGTTCAGCTATCAGTGAAGCTAAGGATGGCAAAGATTCAGCCAACCAAGCTGCTGATAATGATACAGAGCAAGCAAAGATAATGATGGATGGAGATGATGCTAGAAGTATGTGTTTGGATACTCTCAATAGCTCAAGCTATGGGGCTGCTGAGTCGAATAACAGTAAATCTGAGCATACTGATATTAGAGAGAAATGCAAACAAACAAACCTCATGGTCATGTTAGAAGGTGAAGATGCTGTTAGCATGGCTCCAGTGGATGACAAAAAGACTAGTACTTTAAGTGAAAATGATGCCCAAACAAAATTCCAGCTTGAAAACTCTAGAGACAGAAGTGATATGGAGTTACCTAGTGTCGTGTTAGAAGGAGAAGATGCTAGAAGTACCCTGGAAACTCTCAAAGAAAAGGAGATCAGTTCTGAAAGCAAAACAAAAGAAGGCAATAATGTGGAAGTTACTGATAAGGTTTCATTTGCCATTAAAAATGGCAGGGACACTGATGGTGTGAATAATGTAGAAAAAAGAAATGACATATCTGACATCCAGATTGAAATTGAGAACAATCAGGAAAGTTTCAGTAATTGCCAAACTCCAGAAATGAAGATTGGAAGTAAAGAATTTACGAAAGAAAATGATACTTCAAACTCGTTATTTTTCAGCAAGCTATGTGGTGAAGCTATTTCAAAGAGTGATAACTCACTAGACTCTAGTCAGAATATTCCTACAGTGAACAAATTTGTGCCTCGCCTCACTGGAAGTCCAAATAAGGTGATCGATCTGGATTCTACTCCAAGTCCGTGTGGTGTTCTAGCACTCATGAACCGCTTCCTCAAGCATTCAACCATGAAGAAAGCCAAACCAGAGTCCAAAGTAGTAGATATCAGGTAAGTAACAAATTTGGATCGCTCTACTACTAGAAGTTCCAAAATAGTACAGTTGCAGTTTTTGGTGTTCATTTTTGTTTTACTCTTTTCTCTCTCTGTACTCCATTGCAACTTTTTGTGTTTGTCTTTGTTTTTCTCTTTCCTCTCTCTCTATCCACACCTGCCTGCCATCTTATTAGTCCTTATGTATTTCTGTTTTCCTGTACATTAATTGTATTTCCCCCTTGTGTTTCCTATATAGATTTACTAGCAGTAGTGCCCGGCTTCGTCCGGTGGATTTATTTGCTTTATGGATGATAATGAATACCACTACAGAACTGGAGTGCTCAAGGATAAGGATCGGAATGCACCAACGCTTATCGCAGCTGATAACCTCAGTATACTGCACCAACACCATCGCCCTTATACAGAGGCATACTATTGTCATGATAACTGTTTTAAGGAGCCTAAGAAATCTTTTTGCACTAATTACGCCCTGTGACTGCAATTTATATGCAGCTCGTAATTCTGCACCAGAACACTGGTAGGGATGACGTGATGCAGCCCGCATTGCCAGGCAACAATAGACTTAGATATTATTGAAGCTGCTCGGGAGCGCTTGTTCCTCCGACTTCATCATCATCATCTTGTACAGTTTCCAGCCCCAGGCTGGGTCTGTTTGGAACATAAGCCTCGCCACTTAGTCCTTTCTTCCCACCACCTCTCCGCTGTCACTCTGGTCCAGTCCTCGCCTCTCTTCTTGACACATTCCTCCACTCCTTTCAGCAATCTATCTCTTGGTCTTCCCCTTGGTCGTTTCTTCTGCATCTGCTTCTCATGTATCCTCTTGGGGATCCTCTTCTCATCCATTCTCTTTAAGTGTCCATACCACCTCAGTCTTGATGTCTCAATCCTACCTTGCAAGGGCTCCTCTTTCACCATTTCCCTGACCTTTTCATTCCTCATCCTGTCTCTTCTTGTTACTCCGATCCTACTTCGCAGGAACTTCATTTCACCTGCCTGTATTCTGCTTATGTCTCTTTTCTTCATTGTCCACGTTTCGGAAGCATAGGTCAGTATCGGGATATAGTAGCTTCTGTATAACACTTCCTTGCTTTTTTGTGGGACATCTTTATTCCACACTAAGCTCCTAATGCTTCTCAGAAATGCTTCTGCCTGTCTGCCACGTTCCGTAATCTCTTTGTCATTTCTCCCATTTTCTTCCACTATACTTCCCAAGTACTTGAGACTTTCCACCTTCTTCAGCTGTCCACCTCCAAGTGTTATCCCACTCATTGGTCTGTCCTTTTTCCTGGTCGTTAACAGGATCTCACATTTACTGATGTTGAACTTCCATCCGTACTCTCCCACTGTTTCTTCCCAAGCCTTCAGTTGCTCCTGAATTTCCTCTTCCTTGTTTCCCCAGACCATGAGATCATCTGCAAACACCATTGCTTTCATCTTATCTTCTCCTATCTTTCCTGCTATCCATGTCATTACCTCGTTCATAACCACAATAAAGAGAAGGGGTGACAGCGCACTACCCTGTTTCAGGCCACTCATTTGTCTGAACCAGTCTGTACTTTCCTCTCCAACTTTCACACAACTCACACTTCCACAATACATCTCCTTCACTCTGCCTACAGTCCCTTTTTCCACTCCCATGTTTTCCATTGCTTTCCAAACCTTCTCCCTACACACACTATCATACGCCTTTTCGATATCCAGGAAGGCCATCAACAGATCCTCTCCAAATTCGTAGTGGTGTTCCTGGAGCTGTCTCACTGAAAATATGAGATCCACTGTTGATCTCCCAGGTCTGAATCCATACTGCTCCTCTCTCAATTTTCTCTCCACTTTGGCTCGTATTCTACTTTCTAATATCTTTTCATATATCTTGGCACAGTGAGGTATGAGTGTGACTCCCCTGTAATTTCTGCACTCCTTTCTGCTTCCTTTCTTAAATATTGGGACAATTAATCCTTTCTTCCAATCTTCTGGGGTCATTTTCTCCTTCCATATCACCCTCATCACACGGTACAGCCACTGTTTCCCAACCTCCCCTGCTGCCTTCACCATTTCAACACTCACTTCATCCACACCCGGTGCCCTTCCTCCTTTCATCTTGTCTATAGCCATCTCCAGTTCTCTCCATGTCAGGTCCTTTTCCATTCCTGTGTTGTCTTCTCCATCTTCCAATGCATTGTCTTCCTCCCTATGACCATTTGGATTCAGCAAATCCTCAAAGTACTCTTTCCACACTGTCTTGAGTGTGTCTTTGTTGTGTACCTCATTTCCGTTTTTGTCCATCATTACCACATCCTCTCGCAGACCTCTTCTCTTACTTTTGACCATCCCATAAAGTACTTTCTTATTTCCTCTGCTGTCTTCCTCCATCATCTCTGTCCACTTTACCATCCACTTCTTCCTCTCCTCTGCGACAATCTTGTTTGCTTCTTTCTTCTTTATCTTATAATCTTCCCTTGCCAGATCAGTTCTTTCCTGGAACCACACTCTGAAAGCCTTGTTCTTCCTTCCCACAGCTTCTTTTACTCTCTCATTCCACCATGTTCCTCTGATTTACTGAACAAAAATCAATCTGTATGGTTACCTGAGAGGTGTACCTAATGCTACATAGCCTAAACTATTCCTCTTGAATCTGGCTATCATATACAAAAAGAATGTTTCGAATCCGACTGGTAGTTCCAGAGATTAGCGTGTTTAAACACACCAACAAACACTTCAGCTTTATTAAATTAGTATAGAAAGAGCATTATTCAAATTTAACCTATAATTTAGCTTCACACAAACCTAATTAGTGGAAGGTTCTTTATCATGCCATAAATTTATGACATGGGACTGCCGGCTTTACTTCCCCTCCGAAGGAAGGCATACTGAGGGATTTTTAACGCCCTTTGACATAGACTCTTTGCAGTCACAATGTTTCCTGCAGTTGAAAATACTCCTTCAGCGTTGCAGGTTTATCTAGTTTACCGGGCCATGGATATATTGTTTGATTCATTTTCCACCAGTGAAAAAGGATGAATATGCAAGTCAAGCGGTGAATTCCCAGTATAGACATTCAGCTCGTCTTTTGCAATATTTACGCTACATCTACAAGATTTTCTATTTCTGCGCTTTTTATAACTGCCCTATCACGAGAACATGAGTTTTTATCGAACATGCCTAAAAGTTGACTTGAGACATACGGTACCTTCATTCGTAAGACGTCACATTCGTATCTTTGGAGTCGAAATGTATTGCCTTTCAGACGGCCAACACGATTGTACCCAATTGTTTAATGGGTAATTCCCTAACCCTGAAAAAAAAAAAAAAAAAAGTTTACGTGAGATTAATAAATACACTTGGATGCCCAGTTTCAATCGTCAAGCGATCATCAGATCCTTTACACTTACGCTTTAATCTTGGTGGCAGCTGCACGAAAATGGACCACACATTGCTCAAACTGCTAAGTGCACAATAACTTGACCATTTTATAACAATAACATAATCACACTAAGCAAGCAAACTTGAAGGTCAATCACTACTATCAGTAACTAAACAAAAACAAGTAGTTCCGTGAAGAACTATACAGCCTATTTTCATATATCCTACTTATGTTAATTGCCTCTTATCAACTTTAAAAAATTCAGTTTGATTGCTGTAATAGATTCGTAGATATTGAGGACCGTCTAAATATTTCGGATGGTCGCCATGTTGGATTTTTATATATGTAGGTCTTAGAGTTATGTACTTTTACATGAAGATTATTGTGTAGGTGTAGTATTCAAACTTCAATCACATGATTAGGACACATGAAATAAAAACGAGATTTTAAAATTTCGCACAGCTGCCATCTTGTGGTTTTGAAAACAATGGAAATAAATTAGATGCCAATGGATTAAAATTTGCATAAGCATTTACCGTGCCAAGTTTCACTGCACTCGGATTGTTAAATTGCGAGAAACGTCTATTTAAATATTTCCTGTTGCCGCCTTGTGGGATTTGTGCTCACCAGGGTATTTAAAGTCCCATAGGTGAACTGATGTTCATTGCCTCTATGTATATGTATAGGCCATAGAGTTATGTACTATTAGATGAAAATTATTGCGTAGGTTCATTATTCGAACTTGCACTTCGATCGCATGATTACGACACAAGAAATAAAAACTTACTTTTAAAATTTCACAAAATTTTACATAAAAAATTTCAGTTTGATTGCTGTAATAGATTCTTAGATATTGATAACCGTCTAAATATTTTGGATGGTCGTCAGGTTGGATTGTTATATGTATAGGTAGGGACCTGCAAATTTAGCATCTATTTTCCTTTAAATTAGCATTTATTTTCCCTATTTAGCATCTATTTTTGGAAAATTAGCATCTATTTTTTCCGAATTCTTACGGACTATATGACTTTATTGGCGACTCTTGAGGTACAATTTAATGTTCAAATGAAAGCATTGTAAATAACTCTGCGTTGCACTCTTTCAAGTTACACCTTCTGTCTGTAACAACTGTATTGTAGTGTGACAAAACACGCTCACTGTCCACATTGTTTTTTGGTGTCCACAAAAGATCTAAAGAACTCTTGGCAAAATGTTCATGTTCATATTGAACAGCAGTCAAGGCACTTACTACTTCACACTCCTCATTTTGTTTTAACTGCGATTCAATAATATTCTTGAAAGAATCATAGCCCTTCCTTATTTCATGACATGGAATGTATGTAAAGCCCGGAAGTTTTTGAATATCGGTTTCTTTGTCATTGTTCAATACCACTTGCCTAGGATAAAATATCTGTGCTATGGCTTCAAATTTTTTGTGATTGGGATCACTTGCCTTTAGTCTAGCAAGCTTGCTTCTAGCAGACTGAGCTACCTTTACAAACAAATCTTTCCTTGTAGCACATTCTAAGGCTGTGAGTTTAGCTAAGGCATTATCTGTCAATAACAGAGGTTTGTTTGGGTTCAGAAACTGTTGCGCATTCTCTTCGCTTCGCAACATGTTTTACAGATGTAATATGTTTCTGAATATTGTCCTTCTCCCACCCAACACGGCAGTTACAATATTTGCAAAATACTGTTGCAGAGTCGGAACAATAAAAGCCATGATTAGCCTTCTGCTGTGCTCTTTCATGAGCAGTTACAGCAGTAGGCTACGTCCCATTTCTAGAAAAAAAAAAACTTTGAACCTTGAAGTGCTTGAAGGTTACAAAAAGAATAAGGTTACTATTCAAGCGGCAAGCCGCAAAATTTTCCGTTTAGCGAAGTCCACGTGTTCGACAAACCACCAGTCGCCGCGATGCGCCAAGAACACAAACGAGTTTCGTTCGTCAGCTGTCTGAATAAGTTCGTATCGATACAGAAATCGATTGTTATATCGACGAATATGCGTAGCACACTGCGAGTCCGAGATGAGGTATCGCTAGCGAGTGATTAGGCCAACTACTGAACATTTTCTTTTGTTTAATAAACAAATTCGCAAATAAATTAGCAGTTTTAAAGTAATTTCGCTATAAAATCGCACTTATTTGGTATTTTCGCATTTTGGGTCACAATTCGCATTTTGTCGCACTTTGATTTACGCGTAAAAATGGATTTTTTTTTTCACATTAAAATTAACGTAGGCTTGGATTCTGTACGAAATTTAAAAATTCGCATTTATCACAAATGCGATTTTTTTCAGGTCCCTATGTATAGGCCATAGAGTTATGTAGTCTTCTATTAGATGAAAATTATTGCGTAGGTTCATTATTCGAACTTGCACTTCGATCGCATGATTACGACACAAGAAATAAGAACTTACTTTTAAAATTTCACACAGCCGCTATCTTGAGGTTATGTAAACAATTGAACTAAATTAGATGCCAGTGCATTGCAATGTGTATAAACATTTACTGTACCATATTTCCCTGCACTCAGATGGTTAAATCGCGAGAAAAGTCTATTTAAATATTTCAACTTTGCTTGGCCATCATGTTCGTTTTGTACTTTACAGGTTTTTGAAAGTTACATAGATGAACTTTGGGTAGTGCCATTTATCACCGTACAAAATTTCAGGGTGATGAGTAATAGTTTCAGAGATATAGAATGTCGGTGAAATATTTTGTACACCCGCCATCTTGAGGTTATGTAAACAATCGAGCCAAATTAGATGCCAGTGCATTACAATGTGTATAAACATTTGCTGTACCAAGTTTCTTTGTATTTGGATGGTTAAATAGCTTGGCTGCCATGTTCGTTTTGTAGTTAACAGGTTTCTGAAAGTCTCATAAGTGTTCTAGTAGTGCCCTTCAGTGTGATATCGGTAATAGTTTCGAAG
The DNA here is from genome assembly GCA_946902985.2 of Meconema thalassinum. Lineage (NCBI taxonomy): Eukaryota > Metazoa > Arthropoda > Insecta > Orthoptera > Tettigoniidae > Meconema > Meconema thalassinum. The sequence goes on from OX336390.1 coordinate 696,586,115, forward strand.
ATATAGAATGCCGGTGAAATATTTTTTTCGCACAACCGCCATGTTGGATAGGTGAGACATATTAAAATTTGAAGGGCACGGTCAGGGTTGGCTGAAATGGTGCTATGACCTCACCGAGTTTCATTGAAATCGCTCCAGCCATTTAGAAGTTATTAGAGGGGGGAAACAGACACGGACAAATGGTCATCTCATAAGCCTATTTTTTCATAAATGAAAATAGGCATAAAATCGCATATCTTGACTAGTTGTGCTAGTTTAATTACTACTGCAACTAAATAGGTGTCTGTTTGGAGCACAAGCCTCTCCAACGTCTTCTGTCTTCCCACCATCTCTCAGCCTCCACCCTTGACCAGTCTTCTCCTCTCTTCTTCACGCTTTCTTCCACCCCCTTCAGCCACCTGTCTCTCGGTCTACCTCTCGGTCTCTTTCCTTCCCACTTCGTCTCGTGTACTCTCCTGGGTATCCTCTTCTCCTCCATTCGTTTTACATGTCCATACCATCTAAGTCTAGATTTCTCTATACCATCCTGTAATGGTTCCTCCTTCATTAATTCTCTGGTCCTCTCATTTCTTATTCTGTCCATCTTTGTAGCTCCAATACTGCTTCTCAAGAACCTCATCTCATTGGCCTGTATTTTGCTCTTCTCCCTTCCTTTCATAACCCAGGTCTCCGAGGAATACGTCAGGATAGGGACATAGTACGTCCGATATATGATCTTTTTGCTGTTCTGAGGGACATCCTTGCTCCATAACATGCTTCTCACACTCCTCCGAAATGCTTCTGCCTGCCTCCCCCGCTCATTTATTTCTCTATCGTTTCTTCCATTATCTTGTATCAGGCTTCCCAGATACTTGAAACTCTCCACTTTCTTCAGCTGTTCCCCATCAATTGTTATTCCCATTGTGGTTCTTTCCTTCTTCCTTGTTGTGATCACCATCTCTCTCTTATTTATGCTAAATTTCATCCCATATCCTTGTATTATTCCTTCCCACACGTCCAACTGTTCCTGTACCTCCTCCTCCTTGTTTCCCCAAATCATCAAATCATCTGCAAACACCATTGCTTTCATCTTTCCTTCCCCAATTACTTGTGCCACTCGGGTCATTATGTCATCCATCACCACAATGAAAAGTAACGGTGACAGTGCACTTCCTTGTTTCAGGCCGTTTCTCTGTTCCAACCAGTCTGATCTCTCTCCTCCCACTTTCACACAGCTCACGCTTCCCTTGTACATCTTCTTTATCCTCTTTATAGTCCATTTTTCTACTCCTCTATCCTCCAGGGACTTCCATACTTTGTTTCTGCATACACTGTCATATGCTTTCTCAATGTCCAGGAAGGCCATCAGTAGATCTGTTTCATACTCATAGTGCTGTTCTTGTAACTGCCTTACAGCAAAAATCAAATCCACTGTGGACCTTCCTGCTCTGAAGCCATGTTGTTCTTCCCTCATCCCTACTTCTCTTTTCCAAAACTTTCTCGAAGATCTTTGCACAATGACTCATCAGTGTTATTCCCCGATAGTTTCTGCAATCTGTTCTACTACCTTTCTTGAAGATCGGGACAATTATTCCTTTTTTTCCAGTCCTCTGGGATCTTCCTTTCCTTCCATGCTGTCCTCATCACTCGGTACAACCACTATATCCCCACCTCTCCTGCTGCTCTCACCATCTCCACACTCAACTCATCCACACCCGGTGCCTTCCCTCCTTTCATCTTGTTCACTGCATCTTCCACTTCTTTCCATGTTAAGTCCTTTTCTGTTTGCAGTTCATCTTCCTCATTCCCGATTTCTTCCTCCTGACCATCTTTTCCATTTGGGTTCAGTAGTTCTTCAAAATATTCTTTCCACATTTTCTTCAGTTCTTCCCTATTTTCTATCTCTTGTCCCCTTTTGTTCACCATTCTAACATAATCCGTAGGATCCTTCCGCCTCTTATTTTTTACCATCCCATACAGGACCTTTTTTGTACCTTCACTATCCTCCTTCATCATCTTTGTCCACTCTTCCATCCACTTTCTTCTCTCCTCAGCCACTACTCTCTTCGCCTTCTTCTTTCTTTCCTGGTACTCTTCCCTTGTCTCTACCGTCCTATTTTGATACCACCTCCTAAAGGCTCTATTCTTTTCCCTTACTATATCTTTTGTCTTCTCATTCCACCATGGTGTTTCCTTCCCCCTCTTCTTACTACTTGTCCTCCCTCATACTGCTTCTGCTGCACCTACTAGTGTCTTCTTAAATCTAGCCCATTCCTCTTCCACCCCTCTTTCTTCATCTGTTGGAATTCCTTCCTTTACCATTTTGAGGTACTCGACCCTTCTATCCCCTTCTTTCAGTTTCCATATACTTATACTGTGCCCGTTTAGACCGGAGTCCGCACGACCACATATGCATTTTACCAATAATCAGTCAGCACGAGAGTCAAAATATCCCGGAGCGCCAGATGGGTGAAAGCAAATCGCAAAAACGACATCAAATAAAAAAAATGCTTTACTGATTTTTGGCTCAATGCAACAATAAGGATAGAAGGAGATTCAATTGGGCGTAACACATCAAGTAAAATTATCTCATTTTATTTTGAATTTAAAATTGACTGCAAAAATGCTCAAAGCAGCATCACTCACGTGTGGCGACCCACACTCCTATTTACACAATATACAGAAATTTTCCAAACACATTTGACAATTATTTTTTTGGAAACACAAGTCTGATTGTTAGTCCTGTAGACTGTGTTCTAAAATTATTTATAATTAATGATTAAATCCAGTTCAAATTTAATTGTCTCTACTGGAAATATCGTAGTTCACTGTTTGAATTTTCACATAATATTAACACTCGTAGAATAAATGTTCATAGAATTTCAACTTTCACTTATTTTTCCAGTTTCAAAAATACATTGTCGAAAAATATTATTATTTCTGAATCAACACAAATTATTTACACATATTAATAACATCTGAAAAGTATTTGACCTTGAGCATAGCATCGAAGAATTGTGCGAAGCACAACAAAAATTAATCGTTCTTCTGACATTAAACATTCGAGAAGTGACTCGATTATGAACTTCCAAGTTCCTAACAAAATATATGATTTCTGAATCATCAACTTGATTAATAAATTGTTGAACCATTCAACTATTTAATTTTCCACTTAGAATCATCATTAAGAAAAATATTTATATTCATGGCTATTTTAGCAACTTTTACAACTTGCAATTCTTCGACAGAATGCGGAAATAAGAATTGTAGTTTCATAATGAATTCATTTAGTTCATGGCACTAGGATTGAAATTATCCTTCAAATTATTCGTGGTTAAAGAATTATTTTTAATTGGCAGTGGCCCATTCTATTATTTGTGTAAGAACACAATATTACAACAACAACGGCAAAGGTCTTCCTCTGAAGAAGAATAAACTACTATCATGACAAATCCGGGTTCTAGCAAAATCAAAGTCTAAATGGAATTCGTAAACAAGGTTGAAATAAGAACTGATGGTTTTAAGAAATAACCTTCGGGTCATTCATACGACGAAATGTGTAGTTCCAATACTCCTTCTATAAACCTGAGCCATCGAACCTGCTATTTGATTGATGCTCGAAAAAACCTCTTCATTCCTGCGACTTAAACATGCGCACCTGGGAATGGCATTTCAACTACTCCACACACAAATTTTCTTCCCAAAATTTATACAATAAATCAAGCCTCTGCTTGTTATCAACACTGGAAGATTAATAAACTTACAAGTTTATTTTATTTTACCATTCAGTTCAACCCGTGAATTTACCATACTTATGAAAATCTTTATTTCACTTTTGAGTGTATTTACGTCATGATTTTATATAAATACAAGAATATCCTAATTGATACAAATATCATTTGCTTCCCGTTTCATGCCTCTCCGTGTTATCTGAAAAATATACTTTCCTCATTGCAAATATTAACTGTTCAACCAGAACTGAAATGTTGGTTGAATGCGGGCTCGCGCTAACCACTCTCCTTCGGAAAATCTCCTGTTCCAAACTAGAAATGATTAAACTACTTCATAGGCTCTCTCTCAATACATATGATTATTAGAAAATATAATATCCAAGAATTATTTAGAAAAATTATAAAAATTATTATTATTATTATTAGTTATATTATTTTAAATATGTTTAATTATCATCTCATTATGTGAGAATCCACATGTTCGAACCTTCGAATATGAAAAAAATATCCATTCCTCAACAAAAATAATTATTAACTTTTACAGTTACATCGGCTGATTACCGTGATTTCCCAAAAATATGAAATATTCAAATAAATGCTCGAAATGCTCGGTCATCGATCCTAAACTGTTCTGAGTGCTGAAAATACTCAGAATAACTCTAATATGTCTTGCGTAAATCATTGCAAGATTTAAATACGAAGAAAAATAAATGTGTTGGTCATCTGCCGAAAAATAGTTTGTTCCAATTAGCTAGGCATAATATAATTCAAATGTGGCTTACATTTCTTGATGGTCTTGAAGCGTAGTAGACCTGGTCTGTACCAGATTTATCCATAGACATGCCCTATCGGACAAGCATGTATAATCCTTGTATCGGCCGCCATTATATACCTACAATCCGTCTAGTCAGACATAGTGGTAGTATCTCTTGACGTTTGAATTAACTGTTGTTCCATTTTAATATGGGCTTCTATCAAAGCCATAACAGTTTGTTTAAATGGGGTCAGATCTAAGTGATCTATTCTTAGATATGTCAGTTGTAACATAACTCACGGTAATCTTATCAATACAAGAAGACACTGACAGTCTAACCAATCAACGGCTGTTCTGAAGATCGTTCCCTGGGCATGGTTTATCACCATCTACCATGCGCTAAGCAACCTGTAGTTTCCCTTGCGTAGACTAACGAACAACACCGTGATAGACTGGTCTTCAATGTACTGATAGATCGAAGTGGTTAACAAGTTACAAATATGAAAACTGACTAAAATGGATTAAAATATCCAAGTATTAGGTTATTACTGGACTGTGACAAAGTACTAATTCTAGACAAAGTCTAGCATATGTCCATGTAGAAATAAAAATATTTCTACCAGTGTCTGTAGAAAAATCAATCACCTTAGTGATTCTCCTGCCGGAAACTTACTAAGTTCCACTTCGTAGCGCAGCACTTTTGTGACTATCACAACTTTGAAAATAACTTCTGCGTAGATCCGGCAACCATGTGCCTTGGCTCAGCGTAGTTGCACCTTGCTAGGCAAGTGCTTGTGTTGAAGTGAGCTATCGATGCCTCGGCCGGCCGGCTTTTATTCAAAACTGCCAGGGTCACGCGTCATCAGCTGATATCTGGAAATCCTCATATCTCTGGTATCCCTGGTCCGATTTACTTGATACTAATTGCATTCTCTTTCATTTGGCCGTGCCAGTAATCTGATCCCAGTCTCAAGTCTCTACTCAATGGTTAACTATTTAATCAATAAATAGCCTCGACCTCTGCTATTACTCGCTACGTCACTTGACATGCAGTTAGCGGTATATTCTTTCCAATTGCTTCGAGAAGCAATGGAGCGCGATATTCAAATATCTCAACTTTCAAAAGCGGCTGTAGCCTTTCCCTTGATATCTAGGTGTCTGAATCTTGGAATACCCATTCCTAGAGTTGGGCACAATACGTCTTTCCTGGTTCTCAGCCCCTTTCTTCTCCTTACTCCCTCTCAGGTTCATTACCAGCAATCGATGGTCGCTATCCAGGTTCTCCGATGGTATAACCTTGATGTCCGTGATGTTCTTATTTAGTTCTTTCTCATACAGTATATTATAGTCGACCACCGACTTCCTGGTCAAGTCATCACTGTACCATGTGATTGTGTGGCTCTCTCTTTTCTTAAACCAGGAGTTCCCAACTAGCAGGCTGTTCCTCTGGCAGAAGTCCAACAGTCTCTTTCCTTCCTCATTTCTTCCGCCCCAACCCTCTGGTCCTAGAACACTCTCATAACCTTGTCTTTCTCTTCCTACATGGGCATTGAGATTCCCCATAACAATCATATTTCTTCCTACCAGCTGCTTCTGCAATTCCTCTTCAAACTCCTCCTTCTCTTCAGAGGCGCAGCCTACTTCTGGAGCATACACTTGCACTATTTCTACGGTCTCTCCCCTCAGTGCTACTTTCACTTTCATCATCCTATCACTTATTCTCCTCACTTCTTCTTTTAAACCATCTCGTACTACTACTCCCACTCCATTCCTCTTTTCCTCTTCGTTCCCACTCCAGTACAGTCTATAGCCTTTTCTCAGTTCTCTCCTTCCTTCCCCTTTCCACTTTGTTTCTGCCAATCCCAATAAATCCAACTTCCTTCTTTCCATCATATCCACTATCTCCTCCACCTTCCCCGTCAGCGTTCTTAGGTTTAAAGTTCCAAATCTTAGTCCATGTGTACAGCCGTGTCGTCGTCTATTAAATCCATCATGTCCGAGGCTCGTTCCATTTTTGAAAGCATTTGGTTTCATCCACTACTGGCCTGCTGGGCCTATCGTAGCTTCACCAGAGCCCCGTTAGCAGTCACTTTTCAGGGTTCCTGTAGGACCTTCACAGCTACCGTAACGGTCCCGGGGCACACGAAGTCCCCACTGTACTTCGCCCCTACAGGCGATCCCCTACTTTGTGCCGTTGCCCGTCTCCCACGACGTGGACGAGGGGTTGGACTTATGGGAGACAACTAAATAGGTGTATATATTGTAAATATCATTACCCATACTTGTAGACATACAGTAAATTGAATAGCCTAAGTGTAAAGGATCTGATGATAATCACTTGATGATCGAAACTGGTCATCCAAGTGTATTTAAATATATCATGTATATTTTTTTCAGGATTAGGGAACCACCCATTACAATTGGCCAAGAAATTTAATTCTGTTCTGAGGGCTGGAACAGGGTACACTCAGCCTCGTGAAGCAAAACTGATAAGGGGCGGGTTTGATTCCTACCTCAACCATCCTTGAAGTGGTTTTCTGTGGTTTCCCACTTCTTCTCCAGGCAACTGCCAGGATGGTACCTCATTTAAGGCCACGGTCGGTTCCTACCCAAATCCTACCTGAATGACAAATACTCACACTGGTACAGACATCGCAGTGACACATGTTATCAGACAAGTCTTATACACACCCAAGTAGATGGGGCTACATGACTACGATGTTGCAAAGCCCCTAAAAGAATCATCATCATCACCCGTCATGGAACTGCCCAGGCTACCCATGTTGAGTGATTGCATTAAGGGGGGGAGGTACACCTTTACAAGTGTAATAAAAACCACAGATATTTGAAATAGTTTTCCTCAGTATCCCTTTGGTCTGTTGATATGAAAGTTTGCACACTTTTAGAGATGCCCTTTATCTTTAGTTTTCAACTTGAATATTTGCAATTTACTTTCCCTAGTTATTAAAAAAATAATTTCAACAAATTGAACTAATTTATACATTGATCAAGATTTTCCTTGATCATTTCTACAAAACTTCACATTTCTGGAAGATTATTGTTTTAGAATGGTCAAAATGCTTGTGTTAACAATGTGAACTAACATCTTTTGCTTATCTTTTGAAATAATATTTTTTTCTCCCTTTTTTATAAGAGTAGATTATTTTGACATTTTTTTATATTTTATTGAGGAGTGTGCAAAATTCCATATCAGCAGTACAAAGGGATACAGAGGAAAACTATTTTAAATATGTTCACTTAGAAAACACAAAAAACAAATGTTACAGCAATGGTTCTCGTTCACATTCTTAAGACACACGAGATACTGTACATGTGAATACAAAATTTCGTCAAAATATCTCAAAAACTTTTTCACCCATTGGTAAGTTTAATGCTCGTTCCCCCAATTTTTTTTCTTTTGTTTTCCTTCATAAAACAAAACAAGTTTTGAGATATTTTGATGAAATTTTGTATTCACATGTATCTCTTGTGTCTTAAAAATGTGAACTAGAACCATTGTTGTAACATTTGTTTTTTGTATTTTCTGAGTTAACATACCTCACTAAAATGTCAAAAGATATCTACTCTTACAAAAAAAAGGGAGAAACAAATATTATTTCAAAAGATAGGCAAAAGATGTTAGTTCACATTGTTAACACAAGCATTATGAACATTCTTAAACTATAATCTTCCAGAAATGTGAAGTTTTGTAGAACTTATCAAGGAAAAGCATGATTAATGTATAAATTAGTCCAGTTTTTTGAAATTATTTTTTAATAACTAGGGAAAGTTAATTGCAAATATTCAAGTTGAAAACTTGAAGGACAGTTTTAGGAGTGTGCAAATTTTCATATCAACAGAACAAAGGGATACAGAAAAAAAAAAAAAAAAAAAAAAGTCAATCCCTGGCATTATACAGCCCATGACGGGCTAAGGCCGACCAAGTGACCGCTGCCCAACCATTCGGCCTGCAGATATTGGGGTGACGCGTGATTAGCGTGTCGGGTCCCCTCAGCTGTTAATGACTTGCATTGAATTTCTTTGTATTTTCATAAATAATTTGAGGCATAGTTTTCTTCTGGGGGAAGCTATTTAAATACCAATTATTGTGTGATTCAACCAGGAGTTTTGGCATAAACCCATAATTTGATATTATCAATAAGGCAACACTGAAAAATGGCTTCAAAGCTATCCTTATGAACCCATAGCAAACAGACAAAAATTAAATAAGGGCATACACATCATTCCCCAATTCTACTCCTGAAAAATACGGGTATGGTTCCTTATTGAAGTCCACAGCCACCTCCTTCCCAATCCTCACCTGAATTACAAATACACATACTAATACAGACATTACAGTAAGACAGGTCATCAGGCAAATTATATAACACACACCCAAGTATAAAAGCTGAATGACCACAATGTCCAAGCCCCTCAAATAAAGCAAAAGGGCATCGTTCAGGATAAACACCAAGTATTTTCCAAAAATTCAAAATATACTGACAGAAAGAAATGCAATTGGATACATATAGAATTGACTTCTTCCTAGCATTGTGACTGCAGAGCAAGGAGAGAATGGAATCCCAGAAGTGAAGAAAGAATCAGTATCAGTGTTCCTTGGTGGTGAGGAAACCTCACAACCTGGGGCCAAGTTGCAACTCCTAAAAAAGCAGCTGGCCCTACAGATGGCTCAACAGCGTGAGCAGGAGTGGCTGAAGAGACAGGAGGAAAGCAATTTAGAAGCGAACAAGGAAAAGGAACCTGGTAAGTTAACATACTATACTTTTATATGGTACATAGATTGGCACACCACTAACATCATTTTTTTAAAAGATATTTAAGCCTACTAATTTTATATCAATGCTATTTCAACTAAAATATTCACATTATAACTCTGAGCATTGCTTAGATTTTGATGTTTACTGAATAAGTACAGCACTGTCCTTTTATGAAGTCTTTGAAGTTCAGTAGCTTTTTTTTTTTAAGAGTATTTGAACAATATACATATGAATTTACATATAACATATCTCTAGAAGCACAGAAATAATGTTAATAGTTTGATGATTGTAAGAATCTGTACTTGAGTGCATAATACAGTTATAAACCAAAATACCAATGTTTTAAGCTCACAAAATTGTCTCGACTTCGCTAAAGGTGCAACATTTTTATAATTTGCTTGAAATGCATGTGAAATTAGCTACTAAATGTTAAGGCAATTAATTGAATTATGAACCTTTTGCAGTATCTATAAATAGGGCTGTAGACTACATGAACTGTGTATCTGTTGTAGCTGTACAAGGAAATATGAATAAATGCTCCCATTTTTGTAAAAGTTTTAGCATAACAACTCCCAAAATTGACAAAATTGTTAATTTATTTTCACAGAATATCTGTGGCTCTACCTAGAGTGTATAGAGACATTGTTTGTGAACTATGGACAGTTACAGGAAGGGTTCAGCCTTGGTGATGTGTTTCATAATATGCACAATGCCTGCTGTATGTGCCCTAGCATTGTCATGCAGAACGATGGGCGGTGTAACCATGTGGTGGTGCCGTTTCCTTCTCGGAGCTCCTCGGAGATGGTCTTGCAGAAACGAACAATAGTACGCCGCATTAACGGTTTGCCCTCAGGGAACAGTATGGTGAATGATCACACCATCCCAATCATAGGCAAGAATCAACATTACCTTCACATTGGTGGGGGTTGGTCGAACTGTTTGTTTCCGTGGTGCCGCCACTCGTTCGATTGGTGTTTTAACTGTGGCTCATAAGATCTGGCCCACGTCTCGTCAATGGTTATGATATGCCGTAAGAAGGCCTCTCCTTCGCGCTCATAATGCTGCAAGTGCATGCGACAAGCGTCATATCGCAGCCATTTGTGCATGTCGGTTAAGTCATGCAGAAGCCATTTGGACACAATCTTCCTCATTTTCAGTAAGTCCTTCAGGATGTGGAGGACAATTGAATGCGCCAGTCCGGTATCTTGCTCTAATTGACGAATCGTTACGTTCCGATCCACCTCTACTAACGCGGACACCATCTGTACATTGTCATCACTTACTGGTGGGTGACCAGATCGAGGCATATGCTCCACACGTTCGCGCTCATCTCGAAAGGCTGCAACCCATCTTGCTACCGTTCTGAACGGTAACGCAGCTGCACCGCACGTTTCCTGCAATCCTCGGTGACACTGTTTAGCACTGCGACCCCTAGCACACTGAATTTTTATCCACGTTCTCTGCTCCTGCTTGGAAAACATTGCGACTGTCTTTCGCGAGCGCTGGCCTCACACTACTCATCTAACAGGCGCGACTCAACACGAGCGGTGGTGAGGACGGGCGAGGTCATGTGCTCTGAGGGAGGGGATGCAGGGCAGCAACCGTCGGTAAAAGTGGCAGCGCCCAATATTGTTGCAACTTGGCACTGAAGCATTGGTGCCAAAACTAAAAACCCAACCCATTTATCTACGGAATATTTCGCCAGGTAAATGCTTATCTGTTGATGAGTCTATGCTAAAGTTCACAGGAAGGTTGTGGATGTAAGCAATATACATACCTTCAAAACCATCGACAAAATGGGGCATAAAGTTATGGTCACTGTGTGATAGTAAAAGTGGTTTCCTGTGCAGATTTCAGACTTGTTTGGGAATGAACGGTAATGAGACTGATTCAGGGGACACATTAGGGGAGAAAGTTGTAAGGAGCTTGTCACAAGACTTTGAAAATACCAGCAGAATTATATACATGGACAATTTTTTTTCAAGCCTTACGCTTTTCAGTTATCTTGCTGAGAATAGTGTTTGTGCATGCGGAACAGTGAGATGTGACAGATCTTCCTCAAGAGATGAAAGGTCTGGAGATGAGGAAAGGACAGAAACCTAAATTCTGGCATCATCCAAGTAAAAAAATGCTTGCATGTTCGTGGCAAGATACCGGCCGGGTAAACATGCTCACGACCGAGATTGTGAAGGTTAGGAAGAGATCAATGAATGGTCCAACCGGTTATGTCACCCTTGAAAAACCTAAATTAGTTGTAAATTATAATCATGAAATGAATGGTGTTGACAGGTTTGATCAGCTGTGTGCAAATTAAGCATACGTGCACAAGTAATTCAAGTGGTAACAGGTTTTGTGGTATTTCATCATAGAAACTGCCCTAGTCAATGGAAGAACAGTGTACAATAAAATCCATAACAAGAAAACAAGTTCTCACGACTTCAGAGATGCTGTAATAACAGGACTTCTAGAAAAGTACAAACACGCTTCACCTGCGAAATGCGGCCAAAGATCTTCTGACCACTCGCGCGTCTCACAGAGAGGCTCTTCATTAGGGAATAACAGGACAGAAGTCACAAACCCAACTGTGTTGTTTCTTCCATATTGCCAGCATGGTGTTCAAAGAAAGGAAAGGGGCTGTGTAAGAGGAAACATACAATATTTTATTGCAAGAATTGCCCAGGACAGCCTGTTTCGAGAGCTATCACACCAAAGTAAACTTCAAGGTCACCTGTTAGTTAGTTATTGTAGTTTTAAGGGGCAGAACTACGAGGTCATCTGCCCCTCAAGGTCACCTGCCAGTGTTAGATTTCATTGAACCAACGAACCACAGAATATATTACAAAGGTAAAACATGTACCATACTTTGTGAGTTTCATGTGTTATCCTATAATTCAAAATGAATGAAAATGCTCACTAAAGTAAACTTCAAGGTCACGTGTAAGTTAATGCTTCATCGAAAGACCACAGAATGAATCACAAAGACGATATACGAGGGCAGATCAGAAAGTAATGCACAATCATTTTTTTCCTAAATTGTTTAATAGGTAACAAAACTAAGCAAATAATAAATTAACTTAAATCTTTGACCTACTTTTCTACATAGTCACCAACTTTCTCAACACATTTCTGACATCGTGGTACCAGTTTCAATATACCCTGCTCGTAGAAGTCCGTTTGGTTGAAGTATAGCCATCTGCGGGCTGCTGATTTTACTTCCGCATCTATTGCAAAGTGCTGGCCAGGAATTTCTTCATCGGACCAAACAGATGAAAGTCCACCGGTGCCAGGTCCGGACTGTATAGTGGATGCTCGAGCACCTCCCTTCTCACAAAAAGGAGCTGCAACATGAGGGCGGGCATTGTCATGAAGTTTGACACCGTGAGCATTAATGTTGTGGGGTTTAATACGAAGGGCACGACACAACTTTTTTAAGTAGGCAGTGATCCCGTGTTCAGAAAAAGTCCACCAATAACACACCACTCATCCCAGAACACTATCACAAGCACTTTCCTAGCAGATTAAGTCACTTGGAGTTTTTTTTTAATTCTGGGGAACCAGCATGTTTCCACTCCATAAAGGCCTGCTTGGTTTCGGGCATGTGGTAGTGGTACATCCATGAATCATCACCAGTGACGATTCCTGGATACATTTCTACGGTCCATACAGTTGTCCCCATACATGCTATGCATGTCCCTGTGGATTTCACTCTGTTTATGCCCTTTGGTCGACAAATATCGAACTATACTTAGCTGCTCTTCACAAGTTGACTGCAGTAACATGCGCGCCATGTTTGTTTCGTAGTTCAGGCTTCTCTCGCTAGAGCTGCACATGAAAACAAAATACCCTCTGTAGCCCAAACTTCAACTATATCATCGTGAAATTTCAACATTCCAGCTGCAATACCAGGGCAGAAAAAATTGATTGCCCGTTACTTTCTGATCTGCCCTCGTATATATTTTTTAGTTTCATGTGTTATGATACGACTTATAATAAATAAAAATCCACATTACAAGTTTAATTTCAATATCTTCATTTAATTGCATAGTGAGGAGTTTTGTGATGTCAGAAATGCTGCAGCGGAAGAGTTAATGAAACAATAAATAAAATAAATTAGTGCATAAATGTGGGATCGATAGAGTATCCTCCTTCAGCAAAACTTGAAATAAAGTAGTTTGAAAGTCGTAATACCAAACATGTAAAGTATTAATTAAAAACTAAATATCGTAATAAATTAATTGTAATTAAGCAATCTTATGCTAGGATAGACTGTGACTTCAAATGAGCATAATTAAATACATACAAAACTTAATTCTTAAAAACTTGGTATCTATCACATGGCATTATGTTATTCTTCCTTGTAATTGAAAGATAAGCAGTTTAAGATGTGTTGAATCAATCAAGTTTATATTTATTATGCAGCCTGTTTGCAGCATAAACAGTAAAGAGGTTATAGCAATGGAAATTCACCCATTCTACATTATAAAGCACTTTTGGCATATGTAAAGCAAATTATAAAAGATTCCATCCAACTCGCATATGAAACCATAATCTGCATTTCTGGCCATTTTCCATGTTATATAGGTGTCCCGGTAGGAGCCTCAATTTTAATTATATATACAAAGAAAATTAGTATTGACATTTCTCTCCACCCTGGATGAGAAGGTGCGTCAGGCCTCGGCAGCCGGCACAGTTCATATCCTCGCCGCTAGATGGGGGCTTCATTCATTCCATTCCTGACCCGGTCGGAGACTGGAAGCAGGCTGTGGATTTTCATTTTTCTGGATGAGAAGGAACTCAACATTGTATACTATTAAATTAAAATTGATATAAAATATTTTTGCTAGTGTTTTTCAAGTTTACTAAAGTGAAGATGTTTATCGATTTATATTTGTTTCCTACTATACTACTATAATCATAATCTGTTTTTAAGAATAACGTTTCATACCGGTATGTATATAATTACGTTTATTTTAAGTCACAGTGTATCCTAGCATAAGATTGATTAATTACAATTAATTTATTGATATACAGTATTCAGTTTTTAATTAATGATTTACACTCTTGGTATTACGGGTTTCAATCTACTTTAATTCAAGTTTTGCTGAAGAAGGATCCACTGTCGATCCAAAACCTTTGCACTAATTTATATTAGTTATTGTTTCATTAGATTGTATTGAATCACAATTAACACCGGTTATCAGACAGATTCTACACACACCCAAAGTACACGGGGCTACATGACCGCGTTGTCGCAGCCCCTAAACTGAGAAACCAACCAACCAGATTGTATTGACAGGCGCTTACTTTATTATTGAATGTGTGACATAATTATCCAGTCCTAGATTGATGAAGCAATTTATTGAACATCTGCTTTGTGGTTGAAGGGTACTAGGGGAACATTACACCCTGAAACATGTAACATTAAAGGATTTTTAACCATTTGTATTGACAGGGCTGTCAACCCAATTTTATAATGTTCAATATTTTTAGATATAAGATTTTAAACTATTATGAAAGATTTGGTTAAGAAATTGCTTCCTACTGATATGGGTCCATATTTAAAAATATCCACCTGCAACATCTGTATAGAAAATGTGGCCTTTAACACTGCAGTAGTCGCGCGAAATTTAGTAACATTAGTGGTCGCGCGGATTACTACTGTATTGTAATCCATTTTAAAATAGATATTTTTAATACTATTTCTTATTTATTTTTAATTTATTATTATTTATTAGGGCTAAGGGTTTATATGAGACACAATTTTGGGATAAACAATAATGCTATTCAAGATTATAATTTTATATATAACAAAAATACAAAGTTAAGCTTATATTTACATATGTTTCCTATGTAGTAGAATATTTTGAAAAAATAAAAAATACTGATACATATCATGTTTTTTCATGTAGTAATATTTAGGATAAGAGTAACAAACACAATCAATGTATTGATAATGATGAAAATGATGATGATAATTGTTGTTTTGAAGGGCCTAACATCTAGGTCCTTGGCCCCTAATGGTTTGGGTGATAGTGAAAAATGAGATGAGGCAAATAAAGGACAGGAGGAAAAGAAATGCCCACAACCCTCGAAGAATGCGGATAGAGGGACTTGGAAGGAAGGAGAGCCGTAAAAGGCAGATAGGAAAGTGAAAGAGGAGAGGGTCCGTCCCACAGGTAATGGATAAAAGGGGGAAAACCGGACCGAGCTCAGGAATCCTCGGGGTCGCCAACTCCCGAACTCACCAGCCGTGAGTCCCTGACGGTGTAGCATTATCTAGGGTGCACCAGAAGTGGTGGGGTTACATACACCCTGACTCCCTGAGGGCCTTGAGCAGAAGGCAGGAGATAACATGAAAAGAAAAAGAAGGCTGACCCCTCGCAGATGGAGGGTATCAGAAAAGATGAGACAAGGGCCAATTAAGGCGGGAAAGGAAGAGACTCCCTAGGCCTCGGATACCCTAATACCGTCGGGGTCAGATGAGAACAAGAGTTGACCAAGTGAGGTCGACAGGAAAGAAGACGGAGAGGAGCCCGGCACACGTAAGTGGAAGCAATGGCGGATTCAGCTTGGGCCCCGTGGTCGCCAACCCACGTCCCACTAGATGTGAGCCCCTGGGGGGGATCAATGTATTAATTGCCACTTAGTCTTAATGAAAAATATAAATAAAAAGCACTAAAAACACAAAAACAAGAAACTACTTCAGAAACAGAAAGAGTACCGTAAATAGTCGCGCGGATTACTATTGTAATCCAAACAATTTTAAAATTCCACCAAAAATCGATGCGTTTGCTTTGAGCGCTGCCACTTGACTGACAGCAGTGCGGGTATGTGACCGGAAGGTAGATGACCGCTCAAGGTCATAAGTGTTGCCAATCCTTAGTTGCAGCATAAAATGTACCCCTGGATTACAATAGTAATCCGCGCGACCACTCCAGTGTTAAGTAATTGATCAGAAAGAAACTTCAAAACTAACCGGGAAATTATTTTGTAAAAAGCACTAACATTTACCATGTTAGGTAATGCAAATTATTTTTCCGTATTGACTTATAGATTCCTCTTAAAAATAATATGCATTTCAATACAATTCATGTAACATATAGAATCATAGTACTGGTACACGTTTCCACCCTTCGATGGAGTCTTCAACTTTTGTTGTTGTTGTTGTTGTTTGAGTCTTCCGTCTTTTGACTGGTTTGATGCAATGCTCCACGCTTTCCTGTCTTGAGCTAATCGTTTCATCTCTACATAGCTACCATACCCTACATCCGAGGCAAAATCTACTCTAATTAAAACTTTGAGTAAATAAGTATATCTAGGTTTAAATAAATAAATGGATATCCTTACTAAACATTAAATTTAAAAATTGAATTGAAACAATATTATGATGAATTCTGTTAAAGAATGGTTATGAAATATTCTCAAAAAAGACATGCAAGTCAGTTATCATAACTGAAAACTTCTTGAAATATTTTTGAAATGATGTGCAATCAGATATCAATACGAAAAACATGTTCATACATTTAAAATCGTATATCCTGTGACTTGTTGCAAATTGATAATATTGGTTAAACCTTATTAGTCCAAACAGATGTGTTTTTTCAGCTGTAAGCCCTACAGTGTTTCATTAAATGTGTCCGTTATGATTCATCTCCAAGAACACATACATTTTGAGTATTTTGCCAAATTTTATGTGAATCGTCCAATTACAGTAGGTTATGAAATATTATGTTCTTTGCAATAAAGAATACAACTTTCAGGAAGATAACTTGAAAAGTTTAGTATACTTTTTCCACTTGTGTCTCACATTCACTAGTCTGTGCTCACTGATCCCTAAATATCTCGATACCTACTGGAACTATTTGCCATGAAAATTGGTACAGGAACAAAGGAAGGTGTGTCTTTTCAGATGAGTCTAAAATAAACTATTTCTGAAGATTTCTCAAGTGCATAAAGCCCTGTTAATTGTTCTAAATTCAAAGTTCCCTTCTTTCTATCAAGGATTCAAAACTAGCCCTCAGCTTATATTCAGGGTTGTCCTCTGTTCAGACATAAATATTGAAATATTGAGTTTTTTTACTAACAATCCCAAATAAAACTTAAAACGTTTGAATTGGACTACTTTAAGAAAGCGTACGTGTACATAGCCTGTTTACCAGCTCTTGATGAATGCAGTAATTTGCTTTTGTCTGTTGGCACAGGCTAGAGTAAAATGTGGCATTTCACCGATATCTCAGTCCCACTCATGGCTGTAATTATATGGAAGCTACTGAGGTATGGGTGGTGCTGAGTAATGACCTTCAGGGCACATGGCTAGTGCCTGTGGATGTTCAAAAGGTTCCGCTCGTAGGGTTAGTACTGCTGTACTGACTTAGTGAGAAAAGCAATGGCAAACCACCTCATTCCTCACCTTGCCTAGTATGCCTCATTGTAGTGCTGCCTCAGTTTTCTGGGTTTCTACCACATAACCTATGGTGGTGCTATTTGAGGATCCAACCAGCGTCTAGGCTGACTACCTAACAGACAGACAGACAGACATAGTAATAAAGACAAAATAATTCCAATTGACTCTGACTTGTACAGAAGAGTCAGAAAATATCATGTGAAGAAATTTTAGGTGAACCCTGCCGGTGTTCTTTCTGATGAAACTAAAACCTGTTGTAGTAGAGACTTTTCTCTTTTGACTTAAGAATAAAATATAATACAGAGAACACTGGATTAAGTTACTTGAAGATGATTGGCGAGTAATAACCTGTTCTAAGGAGGTGACATTTCAAACAGAAGAGCTTTCAAAATTTGCTCTTGCGATGTATTGGTTAGCGTAATTAACTACCACTCGAAGGTACCATTCCTAGCTATAGGAGTATTAGAATTACCATCCATTGCGTCCGTATTGATAATGATTAAATTGAAGGGGATACTGTTAATTTTCTGCCCAATCAAATTAACAGTATCCCCCCTCCCCTTCAAATTACTAGCTATGCCAAGAAATTTAATTCTGGTTTGCGGTACTGGTACGGTATTGACTTGAAATCACCCAAGTGGTGACAATTTTAAAGGTTTGCATCGGGCTACTGAGCCACACTAGATAGTATAGCATTGTGTATTTTGGTTATTACAGATGAGAAGTCAGAATGTGGTCTATTCGATGATGAGGAGGAGCTCCTGGAGGAAGACGAGGATATGTCTTCCAGTGAGTCGGAGGAGGAGGAGGAAGAGGACGAGGATGAGGTGGTCAGCACTAGACTTCACAAGTCCAGGATCAAAAGTGCTTTTGTGGATGATGAAGCTGAGGTCTCCGAAGATGACATTGATGATGAAGACGAGGATGAAGAAGATATTGGAGAAAATGAGACAAAGGATCAAAAAGCAGGTATTTATAAACTGAAAAATGCATTAATTAAAATAGGTAGATTATTTTTAATTTGAGTATACTGTATTATTTTTCCTTATTTCGTAGTTTAAAAATACAATCATTCGACTGGAAAAAGTGTGTGTGTTTTTTCTTTGTATTCAATTACTCTGTATTGCCGTAAAAATAAGTTACCTTACTGCTTGTCCCTTGTTGCTACAAGCATGGTGATTTATAGTTTCTTGCTGTTAGTGTTGAATTAGGGTTGCATTCACTGCACTCATTGTTGCCACTCATGGTTCAAAGTCACAATGTTTGTAGACCACTTGCAAACACTGAAACCCTTGTATTTTCTTGATTAATCATCACACCCTACATTTCAAATACAAAAAAAATATTGTGTATCAAATTTCATCGCATAGCACATTTGTATTTGTGCAGTGGTTGGTTGAACATGCTACCACGGGCTTATAACCTGGAGTGACCTTGTCAGAATAAAAGAGTCTGTCTCTCTGCCTGCAGGCAATGACTCACGCTACAAGAGCGGCCAGCACGCTAAACATATAGTGTATCATGTTCCCAACATGTAAGACATTAATTTAAAAATTAGCCATAATTTTGTTGTTCATTTTCAATAAAAGTACTGTAGTAGTGATCTCAAAGCTAGTATATCACCTTGCATTCCTGAGAGGAAACATTCTCGGCTCTATAAAAATATATTGATTAGGCCTATTCTGGGATTGTGAGGTTACAAAATCCAGGAAGATTGATCCTAAGCTAAAAGTCCTCTAAATAGCCAACTCCTCGTTAATATACCTAGTACTAGCTCAAGATAAAGGCCACTAATACCAACAAAAGTGTTAGCATATACAGTGGAATCTCGTTAGCACGTTCTCGGTTACAACGTTTTCCCTTTTAGCACGTTGATTTTCTCAAATCCAGTCCCAATTCTACAAAATACATGTTGATATATCCCCTTAATACGTTCTCTATTCCCGCTTACGACAATCAAATTTCCGTTGTACTATTTGTAAGCGAACCGGATTTTATTCTTATTTCATTATAAAATTCGGCTTCTGGAAAACACGACTCGATATTGCCTCATATTCTCTGCTAGTTATTGACAGTGTAGATGATTTCATTGTGTTTGACAGCGTAGAAGTGGCTATAGCTATGACGCAACACAGGTGATTTGTCTCTCTCCCGCTGCCCTTTCTCTCCTTTCTCAAGTCCCTATCCTACTAAATTCATGTTGATATATCCCCTTAATACGTTCTCTATTCCCGCTTAAACGATCAAATTTCCGTTGAACTATTTGTTAGTGAACCGTATTTTATTCTTATTTCATTATAAAATTCGGCTTCTGGAAAACAGGACGCGATATTGCCTCATATTCTCTGATAGTTATTGACAGTGTAGATGATTTCATTGTGTTTGACGGCGTAGAAGTGGCTATAGCTATGACGCAACACAGGTGACGTGTCTCTCTCCCGCTGCCCTTCACCCCTTCCCTTTGTTTATTTCTCACGTAGGAGCATTATTGTCTTCGTATTCCGCACTATTGTCTTCTAGTTCTTAGTATTCACGTCCAGTTATGACCTATTTTATTGCGTGTTTCATAATGGATAAGTAGAAAGTACGGCAGATAACTAATGATGAGAAGATGAAATACATTCGAGACGTGGACTGCAATCCTCACATGAAGCGTGTGGATATGGCGCGAAAATGGAACATTCCTCCGCATACACTGAACACGATTCTCGGCAAAAGGAAGGGAATCGAACGTGCATTTGAAGAAGGGATGAGCGGCAAAAGGAAACGTGTGCGAGAGGGACAATTTCCTGAACTAGAAAGTGCTTTATTGAAGTGGTTCAAGCAAGCCCGTGCTTCAAACATATGCGTGCGCGGTCGCCGGCAACAGAGCCGTCACTGGCGGAGCGCGAGAGCGAGAATGTCCTTGCTGATCAAATATAAAGAAAGACCCTGTATTATATGTGTTTGGAAGTGGATGGGGAACATTTTCAGCATCTACTGTAAATCATGGCCAGTAAAACTGCATGGCAGGCTACTGATTTTAAGCACCGTATTCTGCCGTAGGCCTACATAGGCGTGCGCGGTCGCCGGCAACAGAGCCGTCACTGGCAGAGAGCGAGAGCGAGAATGTCCTTGCTGAGCAAAAATAAAGACCCTGTATTATACTGTAGTGTAGGGATGTCGCGACTGTAGTAGTGCATACAATCACTTACTAAGGTCGGCAATTTAGCGTCTATATATACGCAGCGTTCTTTCTTATACGTTGTAAATGCAGTATGGCGTTTTTCGGTAGTACGTTTTCCCGCATATGACGTCCAAATTTTTCAGTCCCTTGAAAAACGTACTAACGAGATTCCACTGTAATAAGATAAGGTATCTTCAAGAGATGGAGCAGAAATGCAGATGTAGGTAAAAATGCATCAAAATGGGCAAACAAGAACGAGATCAAAATTGGTGATCTACCTGCAATGGAGGTATAATTCCTTAGCTCTCATTACTTAGGATTAACACTGCAGGCATTCATATGGAAGAAGTAATGACAGCAGCTTCAGATGGATGAATACATTCAAAGCATGGCAGCATTGTTCGAAACTATGGTGTCTCCATGCAAAGCATATGGAATCAACATAATCAGGAATATCTAAGCCCAAAACAGCTAAGAGATATGGAGTGCCTAAATGGAAGACGGCTACAGAAGATTTTTCTGTTTCCTAATATACACCAACCACTCAGACTCATGTATGAATTAGCCAGATGATTGAAGATTTGAGGCTAAAGCATATCTTACTGGAAACGCTTAACTCGGAGAAAGTGCCAGAGGAAAGAAATATTAAAGGAGAAATCGACTCAGCTATCCACGTTATGATGGCAAAGGTGGACAGAAGCTGGGCGAAACCCAATTTTGATCTGAGGTGTGCAGTAACATGTCTAGCAGTTAACAGGTTTCACCATAATCTATTCGGAGGGAAGAGATGGCATTTACCTAGAGAAGAATGTATTTGTGTCTTAAGTGGTTTTAAATGTGAAACCTGCCATTTTGAAGTGATGTGTACACAAAGAGGAAAAGGTCATTGAATGAGCGTGCAACATCAATGTAATTTCTTTGTTTGTTTAAGTGCCCCTTAAGTGCAACTTCAATAAATAATAAAAATAATATAATTGGAAAATTGGCAGCATGGGCTTATAGTCATCTGTCGGTGCAATGTCATTCTGGGTTCACCAATCTCTGCATCTTTAGCCAGATAACAACACAGGGCAATGCATATTGAAGAACATTGGTACATTTTTATTTCATGTGGACTGCGCATATTATTGTAAATGATTGGTGCAAGATCAAATTGACCTACTGTTTTGTTATTGCTGTATGATTTTACAACTTCAAATATCTGTGTTATCTTTATCTCAGCCAACAAAAATTTTCTTCAAAGAATAATTTTCCTTTTTAGTGGTTAAAATGTTCTTTGTGTTTGGTATTCACTGTGTTTGGTATTCATTCTCAGACTGTGGATTTTCATTCACTCTCTTCAGCACCATCCACTCTCAACACAGAAGATCTTTTTGAAGAGATGCTAAGTAAATTGATGGCCTGATTGCCCCTGCTTTGAATACTGGCATATCTGGTTGTGGAGAATTTCCTTGTCTTTTCCTTTTTGTTTCTTCCCCCATTGCCCACTTGCTTGTCATATTTGTCCTTTTTTTCTGTCTTTCTAGCCATCTTTTCTCTCTAGTGATTTATTGCATGTATACTGTGTGACATTTAGATGGATATTTTAAAAATAGAATGATATACTATTGTAAATTTGTTTCCAGATGAAGAAACTGCTTCATCAATGGATGGAGGAGAAACCACCAATAAATTGAAGCGCAGTAGAACATTTGATATTTTTGGATCACAAGAAGGTGGGTAAATTGAGAGAAATAATGCATGGGTTGCATACAGTGTATGCTTAAAAGTTTTTGTTTACTTGCATTTTAGGTAAAAGGACTAGTAAGTGTTATCATTTTCCCTTCTTTATAGTTTGTTTCTTTAATTTTTCCCTGGGGTCCTGCCAAAAATGATGAAATGAAGTTTCACCGTATTTGTGGTGTTCATTGATCCAAAAAAAGTAAAAAAATAAGATGAAAGTAAAGGTAGATATATTGATCCTTGAATTATTCTCGTCTTAATAAATTGTATATTTTCCAGAATTATAATGGGCTTACGGTTCACTTGGTATAGTAAAAGAAATTAAAAAAAGAAAGTCAATGCATTTAATCATTCTATGAAAGGCAAAATACCACTAGTTTTCTGTTTTGGCCTACATTCTTGTAATTTCCTGAGTGATCAATGATAGCTAGTAATATCTTATGGATTTTAGTTGTTGACAAGGATGAGGATGAACAGTCGGTTCTGGAGGATGCTGATATCCCTCCATATCAGATTGGTGGAGCATTGACACCCATGGTGCAACCTGCTGTCGAAGACCGGTTTGTACCATCCATCACCAAGCCTACATTACGGGCAGGGATATCCTGTGGCAAGGTAAATATCCATATGGTTATATAAAAGGAGGGATAAATAATGATAAATGTTATGTTTTATAATTCCTTTGGAGGTGGATGCCCTCCACCCTTTATTATTATTATTATTATCTTGATTGGTCACATTGGACCACTTGAGTCGTTCCACAATCACTTCTTCTTTGAAGGTAGTACTGCTTGGTTCTTGTGCTCTTTCCAGTACTTTTTCATTCTTTCAGATCTGGATTTTCTCAACTCATCTGAAATCTCCATAGGCTTTCTATGTGTCATTTCTGCAGAAAATTTGTGAGTTTTAAGAATGGTGTTAATTTTATTTTTCTCCTCGGCATCTGTTATCTTAAGTCCAACTGCTTTGAGATCTTGTTGGATTTCTTGGATCCATTTTCCTCCAGTTTTCTTTCCTAGATTTCTCATCACCAGTTGGCGTACAATTCTGTTTTCTGGAAGCCGTAAGATGTGAAAAAAATATGAAATTCTTTTCTTCTTCATTGTGCTGGTGATTGGATCAATCTCACGATAGACAGTTTCATTTGGGAGAATCCTCCAGACTCCCTCAACCTGATACTTTTTATTTATGCACGTTCTAATGATTCTTCTTTCCGTTTTGAGGAGCTGATCAGTTCTTTGTTCATTTTTAATTTGGAACAGTGTTTCACAAGCATAAGTGGCTTCTGGGAGAGTTACAGTTTTATAATGTTGGATCTTAGTAGCTATTGATAGGCATTTTTTATTATATGTTGACCAGGTTAGAGATTGTGCCCTTTTCATTTTATTTGTTCTATTTATCCAAGTTACTTTTTCGTTTAAGTTATGTGTTATAATTTCTCCAAGATACTTAAATTGAGGAACTAGGTTAATTTTATGATCATTTATATAGACTTCATTTATATCTAAGGGTTTCATAGGCATGATCTCAGTTTTTTCAAAGGATATCTGTAATCCTATCCCTTGAGCAATTTCTTGGAGACTAGTGATCTGAGTACAAACCTCTTCCTTGTCTAGTGCTAAAAGAGCCAAATCATCTGCAAATCCTAAGCAGTTTATTTTTATTGATGGTTTTGTTCCAATTTTGATGTTAGGAGGGTTTTCCTTTTGCCAAACCTTCATGATATAATCAAGAGCCACATTGAAAAGCAGAGGGGATAATCCATCACCTTGTCTGAGACCAGTTTTTACTGAGAAAGCTGTTGATATTTCTCCCCTAAATTTAACTTTCGAATTTGTGTTTGTTAATGTTAATTGAATGATTGTTATCAATTTAGGATGGAGACCATATGATCTGAGGATTTTTAGCAGTGTCAGTCTATGAATACTATCATAGGCTTTTTTGAAATCTATAAAAGAGATAAAGAGTTGCTTATTTCTGTTTTTGTAATATTCCATTATTAATTTCAGGCTAAGGATTTGGTCTGGACAACTTCTGTAAGGGCGAAATCCTCCTTGATATTCTCCAAGTTGTGGTTCCAGAATGTTTTTGATCCTGTTGTAAATTATGCGAGAGAAAATTTTATATGTGCAGTTCAGAAGGGTAATTCCTCTGTAGTTATCTGGGTTCGTTTTGTCTCCTTTCTTAAATAATGGATGGATTATTCCTATGGTCCAGTGTGCAGGAATTTCTTCAGTAATCCACATTTTAACTAGATGTTGATGAAGATTTATAATCGCAGGTTTACCAGCATTTTTCCAGATTTCAGCAAAGACTAAGTCTTCGCCACAAGTTTTGTAATTTTTTTGTTCTTTAATTGCGAGTTCTACTTCATTAATGTTTGGAGGATTTATTAAATCAGGTGAAGTTAAAATAGGTGTATCAGTGTTTACTTGCAGGGTTTCCAGTGGATCATCACAATTTAACAGTTTCTCGAATGCTTCTGCAAGGATGTCTGTATTTTCTTGGTTAGAATGTGCTAACTTTCCCGTTTGATTTTTCAACATTAATGTTGGAGCTTCAAATTTTTTAAGATATTTACCAAATGTTTTGTAATAATCTCGAGATTGCTTTTTCTTGAAATCGTCTTCTATCTTTTCCAGTGTATTCTTAAGATGATTACGTTTCGTTTGTCTGATGATTTTATGGGTTAATTTTCTTTGTATAGTTAGTTCTAAATTTGATTCTTCTGACTTTAGAGCTTGATGTTTTATCCATGCTTGGTGTCTTTTCTCTATTGCTTGATCACAATCTACATTCCACCATTCATGTTTTTTCCTTGGATTTATTGGTGCTAACTCCTCTGCTATTGATTTTAATTTAGTGATTAATTCGTCCAATGTTTTAGTGTTGAGAGATTCTTCTCCTGTTCTTTCACAGTACTCTATATTTTTTATTAAGGTAGATGGATCAAATTTCCTCCTATTGTTATTATTAGGTTTTTTCTTGGCCATTGGAGTTAATTTTATTTTTATCTTTACCACATAGTGGTCTGATCCTGAGTCAACTCCCCTTAGAACCTTGACATTGTGAATTTCGCGATGGTGAAATTTATCCATGCAGACATGATCCAACTGCCATTCACCCCTTCTGAAGTCAGGATGTTTCCAAGTTTTCAATTTATGGGGCTGTCTTTTAAAACAACTAGAACTCACACCAAAATTCCTTCCCTCAGATGGGGGAATTTCAAGTTTTGATGGAAATCCTATGGTTTAAATTGCATCATGAAAGTAAATTTTCTGTGCTATAGTGGGCTTTTCGGAAGAAACATTTAAAAACAAATCTGTCATAAATCACCCAACACATTCTTTCTTGAAGATTACTTTAGCAAATTTACCGTATTTCCTCGCATAATCGTCGCCACCGCATAATCGTCGCACCCCACTTTTCGAACACAAAAATAGGTTTATAAAATTTCATCGCATAATCGTCACATAGCATATTCGTATTTGTGCGCCAGTCAGTTGCACACGCTGCCGCGACTTTATAACCTGGCGCGACTTTATCAGAAGAAAAATATCGTCACTTAGCACATTCCGCGAGCGTATAATCTGGCGTGATCTCGTCAGGAGAAAGTAATCTCGTCTTATGCCGGCGGGCTATGAACTGTGACGCGAACGGCCAGTTTCGTCACTTAGCACATTCCGCGAGCTTATAGGTCTAATCTGGCGTGATCTTGTCAAGAGAAAGTAATCTCGTCTTTATGTCTGCAGGCTATAAACTGCGACGCGAGTGGCCAGCGCACATTCCGCGAGTTTATAGGCCGAAATGGCGTGATCTTGTCGGGAGAAAGTAATCTCGTCTTTATGCCTGCGGGCTATAAACTGTGACGCGAGCGGCCAGCGCACATTCCGCGAGCTTTTAGGCCAAATCTGGCGTGATCTTGTCAGGAGAGAGTAATCTCGTCTTTATGCCTGCGGGCTATGAACTGCGACGCGAGCGGCCAGCACACAATCCGCGAGTTTATAGGCCGAATCTGGCGTGATCTTGACAGGAGAAAGTAATCTCGTCTTTATGCCTGCGGGCTATCAACCGTGACGCGAACGGCCAGCGCACATTCCGCGAGCTTATAGGCCTAATCTGGCATGATCTTGTCAGCAGAAAGTAATCTTGTCTTTATGCCTCGGGCAATTAACTCTGACGCGAGCTGCCAGCGCACATTCCGCGAGCTTATAGGCCTAATCTGGCGTGATCTTGTCAGGAGAAAGTAATCTCAGCTTTATGCCTGCGGGCTGTGAACTGTGACGCGAGCGGCCAGTTACGTCACTTAGCACATTCCGCGAGCTTATAGGCCTAATCTGGCATGATCTTGTCAGGAGAAAGTAATCTCGTCTTTATGCCTGCGGGCTATGAATTGTGACGTGAGTGGCCAGTGCACATTCCGCGAGTTTATAGGCCTAATCTGGCGTGATCTTGTCAGGAGAAAGTATTCTCGTCTTTATGCCTGCGGGCTATGAACCGCGACGCGAACGGCCAGCTTCATCAGCACATTCCGCGAGCTTTAACGTGTCGTGACGTTATCAGAAGAAAGAAGCCTGTCTCTGCAGGCTATGACTCACGCTACGCGAATGACTGGCCCGAGCAGCAAATAATGATACAGTATATTCTTCGAAAAAAAATATTAATCACGAAATCGTCGCATCCTGCTTTTTTTTCCAAGAATTTTTGGCTAAAAATGTGCGACAATTATGCGAGGAAATACGGTAAATGTATTGCAAGAAAAATAAGAGTTGTGGATTTCATCTTAAAACTTATTTTGTGTGTACACTGTACAGAGACAAATCATGCTTTCAGAAATGAATTTGAATTGAGCTTTACTTTATATAACAGTTTTTCGGAGGACAATTGAATTCATAGAATCTGTCCATCTACCTGAAACCACATTACATAATTCAAAATACCCAAACAATTTTAAGGCTATGTAGAAATGAGAAAAACACTAAAAGGGAAAGCAAAAGCAATCTCCACAGCCGTACACACCACCACCACTGTCTTCAAATTATTGAAAGTGTATGTAAGAAAATATAACACATAGGGTATAGTCAGTCATTGGTTAGGAAAAACAAAGAGAGGAGGCAAAGTTTGTTCGACCTTCCAGTCTCAGCAGGAGGGCGGGCAGCAACTACCGTATTTACTCGAATACGACCCGCCCCTGAATAAGACCCGCACCCTGATTTTGAAGAACAAAATAAAAAAATAAAAAATACTCAAAACTATTTACAATCTTTACTAAATAAACAAAATAGCATTTCTACAAAATAGTTTCCAACAGTTCTGAAGTCGTCCTAAAATAACACAGAAACAATTAAAAATACAAATAAAAGACACAAACACTTCATTCATCGTCATCAGAAGTACCAACTTCGGAACTTTTTTCACCATCACTTTCCCACAAAATGTCGTCATCACTGCCATCCATAGCATTGGAAATACTACATTTCTTGAAGCTCTTCCGTATGAGATCTCCCGAGATACGATTCCATGCCGTCAAAATCCACGAACAGAGCAGCTGAACTTCCGGGCGCTGAATACGACCAGTTGGGTCAGTGTGTGCTTATCGGCCGCCATTCACTCCGTATTCAGCTGTTTCAAGGCTGCTTTGAACGGTCGGTTCACGCTGACATCCAGTGGCTGTAGCATAGACGTCATCCCACCCGGGATGATTGCTAGGTCGGTTTTCCCATCCTTGACGAATTTCTTCACAGCGTCTGTTGTATGGCCTCGGTAACTGTCCAGAACAAGCAAGCTCTTTCGTCGTAATAAAGCACCAGGGCGACGTTGCCAAACACACTTTAACCAGTCTTCCACCAGTGAACTGTCCATCCAACCAGAGTCCTGAGTTCTAACGATAACACCAGCGGGTATATTTTTTGGAAGAGTCTTTCGCTTGAAAACAACGTACGGCAGAAGTTTGGTTCCGTCAGCGAGTATACACAACATTACCGTGCACCGTTGTTTCTCATTACCACCTGTTCTGATAGTCACACTTTTAGATCCCTTAACATTCACAGTACTGTCCAGTGGCATTTCAAAGTAGACTGGCGTCTGATCTGCATTACCAATTTGGGAAAGCAAATATGAATTTTCCTTCCGCAACTTAATTATGTGACGCTGAAAGGAAAGTAACTTTTCTTCATAGGCACCAGGAAGACGCTGCGAAATTGAGGTACGCCTTCGTATGCTCAACCCATTTCTTTTATAAAAATTTTGAATCCATCCTCGGCTTGCTTTAAACCCTTCCGTAGAAAGTTCCTTCGCGATCTGTAATGCCTTTAATTGACACATTTCGGTCGACACCCCATTTCCCGCCTTTCTGTTACGTATTTATAAAGTTGTTTTTCAATTTCCGGAAACTGTACACTCAGTCCGCGGAAAGCTCTACGAGCACCACTACTTGTTAGCAACACGTTTTTCTTCTTTCTCCAATCTCGAATACATGACTCGTCAATATCATATTTCCTACCGGCGGCACGATTTCCAATAATTTCAGCTTCCCTCACAACTTTCAGCTTCTCACTCACAGTAAACGACCGCAAACGCTTCGTAGAACTCATGTTTACACTCGGAAAACGTGCGCTAGACAGTATGACGCCGCCTGCTTACGGAAAAACAAAGTGATA
This sequence comes from Meconema thalassinum, assembly GCA_946902985.2. Lineage (NCBI taxonomy): Eukaryota > Metazoa > Arthropoda > Insecta > Orthoptera > Tettigoniidae > Meconema > Meconema thalassinum. Next base: position 696,615,308 of record OX336390.1, read on the forward strand.
GCCGGAAGAAGGCTAGCACCATCTAGCGGATACTCGCAACACCCGATATCGCGTATGGCGGGCAATTTCAATCTTTAAAATCAGGATGACTCAAATAAGACCCGCAACCCAATTTTTCACGTCCGATTTTGTTTAAAAATGTGCGGGTGGTATTCGAGTATATACGGTAGTTCTTCTGTCATTCAAATAGAGAGCGGGGACATTCTCCAATGAGATATTCCATCTTGAAGTGGATGATATAGGATGGAGTAAAAACTGTATAAAAACGCTGTTCTTCCCTTTATCTTTCCCTTACCTTGCCTGTTTTTGTCTTCTTTCTGTACTTTTATCCTGTTTTTTTCTTGACTAATGCTAAATAGGTCTAAGAATAGGATGACTGGTGGGATTGTATGGTGTGTAGGACCAAACTTGTCACCCTAAGTTGGCATTTGAGGGGCTTAAGTGCATGAGACCTCTGTAGATGTACTGGGCAAAATTTCAGCATCCCGTTGTCTCTAAAAGCTGCAGTACTAAAAAGGGATTTAAAACCCATAACATTATTACATTATGTTCTAAGAATTATTAAAGTTTAGTGATTTTGCAATACGAAACATAAAAATAAAATATCTCATCTCTTTAAACTCCTTCTTGATGACTTAAACGATCATAAGATGGCTCTGAAGATTTTGTGATAAATTGACAGCACTAATCAGCAAGTGCATGGGGTTCTGATTTTCCTTGTATAAAAATAGTCTCTCCATTTCTATTAACCCTTTTAGTGCCAGGCTAAAAGGTAAAGGTAAGGTCTAAAAGTGCCAGGCTGTTTTAATGGAAAATGTAGGCTTTCAGAAAAAAATATGTATATCCCCTGTTTTTAAAGATACGAAAGCGAAATTTAGTCAGGGAGTGCAAAACATGGATATCTAAATTCAGGGAAATTTTCAGATCATTATGAAACTTATTTCTTTATTAATTAATTAATTAATTAAAATAATTTCTATGGTAAAATAAAAATTAAAAAGTTTGATTATTCCTATTACCACACACTTATAAATGGAGTAAAAATGAACACTGGAGAGCACACATACATAACAAAAGAACTAGGAAACACAGTTTTTTAGTTTAAAAAATATCAGCAGGGGTGTCAAAAATCCTAAAATCTTGCATATTCATAAAATACACCAACAATGGCAAGCACCCAAATAAATTAAAAATAATGACAGTGAAAATAAATAAACAGAAGGGCACCCTGTAGTTTTATCTTTCACATTTGTGGTTTATCACACATCCTGGGTGTAGTCCTTTGTCGCACCTCACTCACACAGTTCTTGAGCGTATCATGCGGGTTGCTGTAGAACATTCCTTACATAAGCGTAATTTTCTCTCTGGGAGAGTTTTAACACCGTACTGACTTGCAGTACCTCTTACCAGCTAAAGGAGGAGAAGGGCTGCAATTATCCTTTGCCCTCTTCTCAAGCCTTTCCCTTGCAAGAGAAGTGATTACATCATTGTTGAAATCGAATCGTGTCATTGCTTTCGATCCGGGCAGCACATTCTCCTTGTACAGAACGTAAGCATTCAACAACATTCTGGAGATTATGTTGAAAACTACTTTCTTCCAATACACAAGGGTTCTCCTTTCATCCAGGTAGCAATAAACCATCATATCAGATGTATCTATGCCACCCATGAAGGTATTGTAGTCGAAAATCATTTGAGGTTTCGATACGGGTGGTTTATTACCCTTGGGTTTGGACTGTGACATAGTGGCAGTTGAAGCAGTGGATAAAAGGAGCACCTGATTCTTTTGTGTTTTCTTTTCCCTGAAACCACTCAGTAACATGAACCGTTTCCTGAAAAACTTCACTTGTCCAACAGTGAATTTCTGCAACAGTTGCAACGGTAAGAATTTTCTGTTGCGCCGTATGGTACCTGTAATGAATGTTCCGAGAGAGTACAAATGCTGTGCCAGAGGGATGGATGTGAAGAAATTGTCACAGTAAATGTGGTAACCTTTGTTTATATAATTTCCCATTGACAGAAGCGTTGTGACGACTGTGTATGCTAAGCCATGCTGCTTTATTTGTTCCTTATCTGCGGTGTCCTGTGCTCCTTTATATGCATAGAACCCCAAGCAATAATTGACTACAGAGTCACACAACATCCAGAACTTTATGCCCCATCTATGGTGATGCTTATTAGGCAGATACTGTTGCATTCTTGTACGACACTTTGTTCCAACTAAGCTTTCGTCAATACTCAGCTGTTGATGTGGAGTGTAATATTGGCGGAATATGTTGTTCGCGTGGTCAACTAGAGGTTGGAACTCGGCACAAGGATCATATGAAGGGCTGTCAGGGGGCGGATGTTGAGAATTGTCTGAAAGGTGGAAAAATCTGAGTAAAAGCTGGAATCTATTGCGAGGGAACATCATGGAAAACCAAGGGGTAGCATGAGGACGATCTTTGACCAGTAACTGTAAATTGTAGGTTTACGAACGATGCCCATGTTCAGAATGCAGGCTATAAAGGCCCAAATTTCATTAGCTGTTGTTGGTTTCCATGAATTTGCTCTGGAATTTGGGGAGAATCGACCAGCTGTTTGAAGATATTGTTGTGCATAGCAATTCGTGTCTGTGACTATCAGGTTTAGCAGTGTTGCAGTGAAAAATAAATCAAAATAATTCACTGGTCTCAAATCTTGTGGTGGAGCATGCTTCATACCTGGAAGTTCCAGGAATTGTTGTGTAGCCTGTGGAGGATTGTCCTGGTCAACATTCCGTTCTTCCCAGTCACTATTACTATCATTACCATCACTATCACTATCACTTGCTTGGTTATGTACGATCGCATTCCGCACAGGTAATTCATTGTCCGAAGCGGAATCGGCACTTGATTCGTCACTCACAAGATCGCAATCACTGTCCACAAAGTCTGAGAGTTCACCACTTGACTCATCAATCATTAATTCTTCAATTTCTTCCTCTCTCAAACCATCCTTCCTTCCCTTCAACGCCATGCTTTTACAAGTCGCGCATAAACTAGTCAAGGAACTTCAAATATCGCTCGAGTATATCGATAGACAGAAAACAAAAGAAGTTTACCAGGAAATGGTAGTTAGAACTCTCTTCAATGGTCACGTCAAGTTTAGACGCCATTTTCGGTCTATAAGCCCCTCTAAGAATACAAAAACGAAGCGTCTCTCAGAGCGACGCTGGCAAGTTTCGTTCATTTTATGAGGAGCGCTCACAGAGACTCTGGCACTAAGAGGGTTAAGTAGAACCTTTCCTCATGCTTATTGCCAAAGGCACCAAGTTTAGTGGAAGTGGAGGAATACAGCATAATCAAGTAGTGTGTTCTATGCACCAATAGAGTTGTTGGTGTTAATTAATTTTAGGGGCTTGGGAAATCTTGGTCATCAGCACCGTGTAGTTGGGTGTGTGTTGAATTTGTCTGATAACCTGTATTTATGTGATGACTGTAGTAGTGTGTGTAACTGTATTAGGGACAGGGATGAGATAGGTGCCCCGGGACTTGAAATAAGGTGCTATCCCGGCATTTGCCTGAAGGGAATGTGGCAAAATCCGGGGGGAAAACCACACTCAGGACAGCCACTGCCTGCGCCAGGATTCGAAACTTTGATTTCCGAACTTGCTACGTCTGCCCTCACGGCCATGGTGCATGATTTATAGAACATGGCTACGTCGTGGGACACCAATATAGATGTCTACCTTCAATTTAGTCTCACTTAATCTTTGAAATTTTCCCCTTAAATGATGAAATGCCCTTCTTGATTTGTTTACTGCCTTCACAAAGCTTTTCACTAAACTCGGTTTTGTACACAACTAGCAGTAGTACGCAGCTTCACCCAGTCGAATGGTCATGAAGTCTCAAAATCTCCTTAAGTTCCCTGGTGTGATAACATTCATGAGTAAAGATACGAGAAAATAGCATTTTGAAATTGATTTTGTAGCACTTTCATTTCGAAAAATAGCATTTTGAAATTTAAAAATTAGCATTTTGTAGCATTTAAAAGTTCGTCACCAGGTGCAATAAAACTTTAACAGGTTCAAAATAATATGCACGGAAACTAATTCAAACATGTGCAGGATTGGAAATATGGGTGTTTCTGATAAACGGCATAAGCATTTAATATAATAATGTGAATCATACATTTACTTAACTTTAGGTAAATATCATACAATGGATAATTAACTAAATAATAAAATGTACGTTTACTCCCTCATTATTTCCTTTTCATTGAGGGCCATTGAATTTCTATTTGCCGGTGGTTTAATGGTCAAATGGCACTTCTTGAATCCAACCTCATAAGATAAGTTATTAAAAGAAATGAATGGAACTTGGCAAGGAGTTAGTAGGAAAACCACACAAAAGGATTTCATAGACATCCTCAGAATTTGAACCAATTCGTCCACCGAGTCCAGGACAGCCTGGTATTGTCGTCATTCCACCTGCCACACAGTAAACTTCATAAGACAAGCATTGTCGCCTGACCACAGCTCGCTTTATTCTAACAATTGGCACCTTGGTACTGCACCCGTATCCACGTGGTCTTACCTGTTGAAATCCGATGGAACTGCTGGATCGTAGAATCTGGAAGCGCCCGGCTGAAATGCCCCTAAAATTCTACCAACTAGGATCAACCAGGGATAAGGATACCTCTCTTATAAAGAATGCGATAGGAAGATGCCAGTGGTCGATGAAATGAAAACGAAAAATAACTCAAAGTGAGCTAACGAGACTCTAAAAATGACTAAATTGATCTCGAGCGTGGCGCTAGGCATCCTAAAAATTGACCAACTGGTCCTCGTAGCGCATCCTATTTCTAGTATAAATGACCAAGACATCCGAAGTATTTAAAATTGACCAACAGTTCATTAATCTAAAGACTGTTGCATGGTGGACTATCTCTTCACTAAACAAAATAATTCGCCTCTACTGAAGCGTAGAAATCCCATAATGACATTAGCATCGAAACATAATCAAAAATGCTATCAAAATACAGCATCCTAATCGCATGTAAAGACTGTTTCAAAAATATTTAAACATTATTATATACACTCGTTTCATATTTAAATGATCCTCAAAGTTTATGATATTATTTACATTTATACATTATTGTACACGTTCAAATTCTTCATCAGTAATAAATTCGATTCCATCAATAAGCATTCTATAGTATTAGTTAAAGTCAAATCATGGCATGTTCGACGAATGGTTAAGTTTATCGAACGCATCATCATAGCATAAAAATGTTAACAACATTTTAAATCACATAGTTATTCATGTTATTGTTGTTATCTCTAAAGCTTTTAGTGGTTATTATTTCAGGATTATATCAATATTATTACTCGTCTTTCCAATTAACCTTTCTCCAAAAACAAATGTTATTAATTTGAACAATCCATTCTAGAACAATTATCACAATGCTGTTTCACTGAAACGTTGGATGTATTAACCTCATACTAGCCTTCTAGTATTAATATTCATGACTATACTGCACGTTCAAAATATACACATAATTGTATTCAGACATAGCTCAATAGCTAATTTATACTGGACAGAAAAATGACATAGATCATCCATTGATGTCTAATATCTCATTATAACAATCAAATTCGCAAACACACGTTGCTTCATTCATAGATAAGCTCTCCATAGCTTGTAAACATTTTTCCAAACATCATTAAGTTCAAATAAGCTTTTACGTAAAAGTCATGAAATATCGTGCATCAAATTAACATAAGTTAAAGTATCATGGACAATTTTTATCAGAACTAAGGCAAATATAATATAATCAGCTGTTCAAATAACAGTGCTTGAGAATTTTCGACATTATCATTTCGCTTTGTAACGAAAATATTTTATAGTCATTTTACAATAGTAATTTATTTCTCATTATAATCTCGTGTTTATAACTATATCTTTCAAGAAATTGTGGATAGATCACTGTAAAGAGAACGATTCAGCTCTACTAGACAAAAGCTCGACTGGAGATCCTCACCCAAAGAAACACGAAAGATCCTACACCATAGTAAAGAGCCTGTCTTAAGAAGGTACACGAAAACTATTAGAATCCAACGCTTAACCAGGATGGAGTTCAACAAACGAATCATGATCAAAATAGAAACTGAACGATCTAATAGTGTCTAAGACAACTCCAAAAAGAAAAATCTCAAAAGCTGTAGATTGCCAAAATTAATCCATAAATCGCAAATATCTGCTCTATAAATCATTATGTTTCCATATTTATACTGCACTTGATGAAAAATAGACCCGTACGTCTATTAAAGAAACTCGCATGAAATGCATAAGTGTTCAAAATTCGAAATTCGTAGAAATGTCTATTCCAATAATCTTCAAGTATACGTAGCGTATTGGTCATCTGCTTGCTAACTACTATTCTTATATAAAGTTATTGTAGTCTTCTCCCTACTCTTCATATTAATCTTCTCAACAAGTTATATAATTCCATTAAATGCTCAAATTTAGAAAGAAAAAGAGGTGAATTAATGCATAAAAATAGCATTATAAAATATTAATGTTAACTACAAAAATAAAATACACTACAAGACAGAAGCGATAGAGAATCGGGTCTAGCCCTGGAGTGCATTTTCTAACTGCTAAGAAAAATTGGTGAAAAGGAACACTCTAGAGTATGTCTAATTCATACTGTCTACTATGAAAATGGGTGGTCAGCTACCTTGTACGTTGCCATCTGGTTGAAATAGGAGTATGCGAGAAACACACTGTCCTCGTTCTGGAACTGAACCCTCGTTCATCAGGTCGCGTAGTCCTCGATACGACTGGATCTTGTAGAGAACCGAACCCGAGCCCGAACGTTTGAAAAGGAAAAACAGCTGTTCGCGAAACAAGTTCATCGCTCTCACACGTTCCCAAGATATAGCTGGAGCTTATTCGTAGTATGCCATTATATTTCATGCAGTTACAGTATGAATGTACAATAAACATCTCCAAGACGTCTTCCACCTCTTCTTAAAGAGTTTTCTGCTGTTATAATAATCCATGTTTGGTGCTGGTGATGATCCTAAGTAGTCAATTCCACTATTGCATTGCATTCCTGCTTTCCATTTTAGCCCATAAGTGACATAGTCATGTCTTGGTGAAGTATCCGTTCAATCAACTTCTGTTTTGAAGTCATAATGATAATATGCTTGTATACTGTAAACTGTACTGTTGTAGAATAAAGTCTTGTACTGGCATAGAAAATATCACACAAGTCCTGGTGAATACAAAGTTCACTGCTCCTGATGATGAAGTTTAACACAGTCTTCAGCTATAATAATCTGAGACACAAAAATTTGCGGTACGAACTGTCTAACTTTAAGTAAATACACGTCCGCGTTGCTTGCGCATGATATGAGTGTCGTACTTCCAGCGAAGTATATTGCAATCTCGTGTCTCTGTCTGGACAGATCTTTGCTTACTGCTCTGCGAAACCCATAGTGCTTTTCGTTGAGGAACGATATTGACTATCGATATCGACACCGGATCATGTTCGATAATATTCTGATATCTTGTTATCTGCATTTATTTATGTGTGAAGTACACTCAAGTTTCCTCTTCTCTAAACATAATGCATTTGTCAATTTCTATTCTGTTTCATGGCTACTATATCAATGTATATCATGTTGCATCAGATTGACGTTACTGCCGTCTCCATTTTGTAGACCTCTCTTGTACTAAACAAAGCACGTGCTAAAGGATGTAGAGCGGGCTGCCTATTTGCTCCTAACCTCGCCACAGAGTATCCATGCTCTGTGTGCCGTGCAAATAGCGCCGCAGGAATGCACCTGAGTACACACCTGTCCAACATAGATCCAACTCATAACAAAATACGGTCTCAGTACCAGTGAACTAATACAACTCTCCGCCGGCCCTCAATATTTGAGTTGCTGCACAACCCCTGATATTGTTGATTGCATAATGAGAACATGACCTTTAGATCTTTTCAACATAGCTCAGGTACCCTCGTCTCACATCATACAACCAACCGACAGTACTTGAGCTCAATCTTACCAATTAGCCAGGCTGATGCCTTTATTTTCAGAGATCTCAAATTTCTGAAAAATGTATGGTGTCAAGTTTCTACATTTCTTTAATACTGATATTAGGATTTTAATACTTCTAACACTCCCTTCGTAAAAATAAAAACCACACACACAACAGGAGACTTCATCATCATCGGCTTTAACTCGAATCCGAGTATAAATCTTCTTCCTTCAGTCCAGTTTATGGATGTGTTTACAGTGACTAAAGAGTCCAATCCTGGCATGGAACAAGCGTCCACACAAGTCACATAGTATTGCTGGAGGAGGACGTGGTTGGGCTGCTCGAAGTTTCCTAGCTTGACGCTTGGCCTCTTCATGTGCGCGTCGATCCCTTTCAAACGTCTTTACAGTATCCGAGATGGTACGGCTCCAAGTTGAGCGGTCTTCAGCCAGCATGTCCCAGGTTTGTGAATCAAGACCTGTCAATTTCAGGGTCTGCTTAAATTGGTCCTTGTAGCGCCTCTTAGGACCACCATGAGGTCTGGTGCCATAGCATAACTCACCATATAGCATTTGACGAGGTAATCTCACATCATCCATCCGATGGACATGACCAATCCATCTAAATTGGTGACCTATTATGGATGATTCTATGCTGTTGATTTGAGCCTTTTCCAGAACAGCAATATTGGTAATGTGGTCTTCCCATTTAATCCTCAGGATTGATCGAAGTTTTTGTAGGTGGAAACTCTCAAGCTTCCTAAGATCACGTCGGTAAAGGGTCCACGTTTAACAGCCATACAACAACGTAGAAATGACTACTGCTTTATACACCATAAGCTTTGTACTCATGGACAGATCTTTATTCATGAAGACCCGGTGCGCTAATCGTCCATATGCTGCATGGGCTGCGCCAATTCTCCTATCCACATCCTGCTCACAGGTACAGCTCACAGAAATGGTGCAGCCCAGGTACGAGAAGTGGTCTACCTGTTCTAATGGCAAATTTGAGATGGAGATATTGAACTGAGGAAGAGGTGTGCCTGGTGAAGGTTGTGCCAAGACTTTGGTCTGATTGACATTTATGGTAAGACCAAAGCGATCACATGCACTTTTGTAACAATTAACTGACTCTTGCAGCTCTTCTGGTGTGAGAGTTGGTGACGCAGCATCATCTGCATACAACATGTTAGTAACTTTAGTAACCTGAGTTTTCCTCAAGGAGCGGAGACGAGTTAGGTTGAAAAGCCCTCCATCAAAACGATACTTGACCTCCACACCTGGGATGTTTGTGGGTGAATCATAAAGCATTGCAGCCAAGTACAGCGCAAAAAGCGTTGGAGCCAATGCAACTTGTATAGACGAATGCTGACAATCCTGTGAACTTTATTGTGCACCTTTCATATCTACTCCGAAGATTTAAATGATCACATCTTATCAGTCACAAAGGTTTTCTTAAGTTAAACAGAATATGCAAACACGCAATTACTGGTATACCTTTTTGCGACTCTTGACTGACAATCTGTAAAACAGTATCCGAATTCACGGAGAAATCGCCGGACGACATGTAACATAACCTATAACTCACACATGGTAGAGAAAACTTTCATCATACAGTGGAATCTCGTTAGTACGTTTTTCAACGGACTGAAAAATTTGGACGTCATATGCGGGAAAACGCACTACCGAAAAAGCCATACTGCATTTACAACGTATAAGAAAGAACGCGGCGTATATATGGACGTCAAATCGCCGACCTTAGTAAGTGATTGTATGCACTACTACAGTCACGACATAAACATAGGTTATCAGTAACTTACACGGAATAAATAACATAAAAATGAATTACTGTACCTCTACACTACAGTATAATACAGGGTCTTTATTTCTGCTTAGCAAGGACATTCTCGCTCTCGCACTCCGCCAGTGACGACTCAGTTACCGGCGACCGCGCACGCATATGTTTGAAGCACGGGCTTGCTTGAACCACTTCAATAAAGCGCTTTCTAGTTGAGGAAACTGTCCCTCTCGCACACGTTTCCTTTTGCCGCTCATTCCTTCTTCAAATGCACGTTCGATTTCCTTCCTTTTGCCGAGAATCGTGTTCAGTATAGACGGAGGAATGTTCCACTTTCGCGCTATATCCACACGCTTCATGTGAGGATTGCATTCCACGTCTCGAATGTATTTCATCTTCTCATCATTAGTTATCTGCCATACTTTCTTCTTATCCATTATGAAACACGCAATAAAATAGGTCATAACTGGATGTGAACACTAAGAACTAGAAGACAATAGTGTGGAATACGAAGACAATAATGCGCCTACGTGAGAAATAAACAAAGGGAAAGGGGTGGAGGGCAGCGGGAGAGAGACAAGTCACCTGTGTTGCGTCATAGCTATAGCCACTTCTACGCCGTCAAACACAATAAAATCATCTACACTGTCAATAACTATCAGAGAAAATGTGGCAATATCGCGTCGTATTTCCCAGAAGCCGAATTTTTTAATGAAATAAGAATAAAATACGGTTCACTAACAAATAGTTCAACGGAAATTTGATCGTTGTAAGCGGGAATAGAGAACGTATTAAGGGGATATATCAACATGAATTTAGTAGGATAGGGACTTGAGAAAGGGCAGCGGGAGAGAGACACGTCACCTGTGTTGCGTCATAGCTATAGCCGCTTCTACGCCGTCAAACACAATGAAATCATCTACACTGTCCATAACTAGCAGAGAATATGAGGCAATATCGCGTCGTGTTTTCCAGAAGCCGAATTTTATAATGAAATAAGAATAAAATACAGTTCACTAACAAATATTCAACGGAAATTTGATCGTTGTAAGAGGGAATAGAGAATGTATTAAGGGGTTATATCAACATGAATTTAGTAGGATAGGGACTTGAGAAAGGGCAGCGGGAGAGAGACACGTCACCTGTGTTGCGTCATAGCTATAGCCGCAGTCAAGTCATGGGAGAAGATTACCACTACTACACTCGCTCAAAAACAAGCGATTGTCGGCTTCTGTGACGATATTTCAAACGGGCAAGGTGGTCTCACTAAGATTACATTAGGACAAAACCAGGATGAATGCCAAGATACAGAAGAAAGTGACATTCAGTACGATAAAGACGATCATGGTTTCAGACATGAAAGCGAAGAGGATATTTACGGAATTTGACTGTCGGTGAGGTAAACTGAGATCCAATACATGTCGAGTGAAGGAGTGATGCAACGGAAATCCCGAAAGATCCCACAGTCAAGCTAGTGTGTCTATAGTCACGCTTATCTCTTATATAGAAAATCGAGATGAATTTTCGTTCCCATATATTGTTTTCTCAGAATTGTACAATCTAAAATTAGAAAAAATAAACTATCTAAGAAACAAAAAGTGATGACATAATTTCTTTTAGTTTTCAATATTGGTATAATCCACGTAGAGTGTCTTACAATACTATGTTATAAAGTTTTATAATTTTTTTCTGCGTGTTCTTAAAATACATCTCAATATTTTAACCAATAGTTTTCTTTTTGCTAGGCTTAAAAACATTACTGCAAATAATTCGCAACTTTCAAAAATTCGCGAAAATTCGTGCATTAATTGCCGCGATTTATCGAAAGTGCACTATTAAGAAAAAAAAACGAAAAAAGCTAAAATTCGCGTTCTCATGCGAAATTCGCGAAAATTCGCGAGCTCAAAAACAATTTATTTCGCCATTTTTAGGGTTGTTATAACACATTATTACTTCAGTATTACTTCTTTGCGAAATTCGCGATCGCGAATTTTTCCTATCCCTACCTATCACTTATTCTCCTCACTTCTTCTTTTAAACCATCTCGTACTACTACTCCCACTCCATTCCTCTTTCCCTCTTCGTTCCCACTCCAGTACAGTCTATAGCTTTTTCTCAGTTCTCTCCTTCCTTCCCCTTTCCACTTTGTTTCTGCCAATCCCAATAAATCCAACTTCCTTCTTTCCATCATATCCACTATCTCCTCCACCTTCCCCGTCAGCGTTCTTAGGTTTAAAGTTCCAAATCTTAGTCAGTGTGTACAGCCGTGTGTTTATTTGTTAATGTGTTTATTTGTTTGTTTGTGTGTTTGCTTATTTATTTATTTGTTTTATTTCATTTACTCTATTCATTTATCATTCATATCATCATCATCATCTTCATTTCCCCTTTTCCAGTTGACATTGGGTGGGGGCAAATATGGTTCCTCTCCACTTTGTTTGGTCGTTCCACCATTCCTCTTCCGACACAGTGTTCCAATCCAGGTTCCGTTTTCTAATACTATTCTCCACCGAGTCCATCCAACGCATTCTTGGTCTTCCTCGTCCTCTCTTCCCTGTCATCCGTCGTTCCAGTGCTAGTTATCATTCATGTATTTATTTATTTATTCATTCATTCATTCCTGTTATTGATAGTCTGTTATATGTCTGAGCTTAAACATGACTAATTTTAATAAATTTGTTGTTGCAGGATGAAGACACTAGTGTGCTTTTCCCTTTGTCAAACAGTCCTACTCCACAACTTCTGAGACTGTGCTCAGGTAAGAGTATGAACTTAATTACCCAGCAACTGCAGGAATTTTAAGTCCTGCAGTTCTTGTTTGGTTTCTTCTTTTTTGATCTGTAAAAAAATACTCGCTTTATTCAGCCATTAGCTCATTATTTTCAATCACTAGATACATCAGGGTGTCGAGCGATGCGGGAAATATACAGGAATTTTAGTGACCCAGGCAAACGCGGGAAATTTGTATTTGATACAGGAAATCTTGAAAAGTCTCATAATGCCCGACTTTACAGCCTCCGAATGCTCAGTGGAGTCTTCTGGCTCGGTCTTCTATTTCGTCTGCAGACCGTGTTGCCACCCGTATTTTGCGCCACCGCTAGAGCGCTAAGCGGGATGAGAACTCAGCCAACGCCAAATGCATGCTTTGCCTGACCGACCGCCGGCCGTACCCTCTCCGTGCGGGGCCGCGCGCACCACGCTCATTGCTGACAATGACAGACAGGAATCAGCCCGCTTTGTTATTCACAGAGGAGACCAGTTGTTTTTTCAACCTGGGTTTCTCGACAAGAGCAGCCCTGCTCAAGATCTCAGAAAATTCCAGACGCGGATGCGCTGCTTTTTCGCACCGACTGCCGAAAATTGTACATTCGTATGGCTGAAAAAATCAAAGAGAGTTCACCTCTTGCTTACAAGATGATCCGTGCTATTTCCTGTTTAGACCCTATAGTGGTCGCTGAGACTCCTGAGTTGGTAGAAGATAGGATCGCCATTGTCCTGAAAATTCTTTTTAATCAGAAGAATTTGCTTTCTGGCGCAATGGCTCACAGCATCAAGAGCAGCTACTCCGCACTTCTGAGACTGCCATCCATCAATGCGTGTTGGAAGCAGTTCGACGGAAAAGAGCCACGGCTCGACGTGCTGTGGTCTGAATTAGTGGCTTCAGCACCTTCCTCAGTTCCTGCCGAAAAGGACCTCACAAGCTTCGTTAAAATGATACTGAATTTGTATCACAGCAATGCAGCTCTAGAGAGAAGTTTCTCCTTGTACAAGGAGTGCATGATTGTCAATCAGAAAGAAGCAAGTCTGATTGGCATGCGTACTGTTCAGGACGCTGTGGTGGCAGCTGGTGGAGTAGAAAAGATAACCGTGAGCAATAGTATGGTCCATGCTGTACGGAACTCCTACGTAGTGTTCAAGGAAGCAAAACAGGTGCGAAGCCAGGAGGAAAAGGAAGCTGTGGCTAAGGTGGCAGTTAAAAGAAAAGCCACGAAAGATCTCCAGGAATTGGCAGAAGAAAAGAAGATATTGAACGACGCCCGTGCTGAAGCAGCAAAAATTGAATAGCGGATGAGTTCCCTAGAGAAGCTTTAAATTAATAAATCCTTGATTATTCTTTGTTTTATCTTATTTTGTGTGACTTAAGTTCCTAACCACAATCTAGTATTGGTAAAGTGACTTAATTTATCTTCTCCCATAAGTCCAACCCCTCGTCCACGTCGTGGGAGACGGGCAACGGCACAAAGTAGGGGATTGCCTGTAGGGGCGAAGTACAGTGGGGACTTCGTGTGCCCCGGGACCGTTACGGTAGCTGTGAAGGTCCTACAGGAACCCTGAAAAGTGACGGCTAACGGGGCTCTGGTGAAGCTACGATAGGCCCAGCAAGCCAGTAGTGGATTAAACCAAATGCTTTCAAAAATGGAACGAGCCTCGGACAGGATGGATTTAATAGACGACGACACGGCTGTACACACGGACTAAGATTTGGAACTTTAAACCTAAGAACGCTGACGGGGAAGGTGGAGGAGATAGTGGATATGATGGAAAGAAGGAAGTTGGATTTATTGGGATTGGCAGAAACAAAGTGGAAAGGGGAAGGAAGGAGAGTACTGAGAAAAGGCTATAGACTGTACTGGAGTGGGAACGAAGAGGGAAAGAGGAATGGAGTGGGAGTAGTAGTACGAGATGGTTTGAAAGAAGAAGTGAGGAGAATAAGTGATAGGATGATGAAAGTGAAAGTAGCACTGAGGGGAGAGACCGTAGAAATAGTGCAAGTATATGCTCCACAAGTAGGCTGCGCTTCTGAAGAGAAGGAGGAGTTTGAAGAGGAATTGCAGAAGCAGCTGGTAGGAAGAAATATGATTGTTATGGGGGACCTCAATGCCCATGTAGGAAGAGAAAGACAAGGTTATGAGAGTGTTCTAGGACCAGAGGGTTGGGGTGGAAGAAATGAGGAAGGAAAGAGACTGTTGGACTTCTGCCAGAGGAACAGCCTGCTAGTTGGGAACTCCTGGTTTAAGAAAAGAGAGAGCCACACAATCACATGGTACAGTGATGACTTGACCAGGAAGTCGGTGGTCGACTATATACTGTATGAGAAAGAACTAAATAAGAACATCACGGACATCAAGGTTATACCATCGGAGAACCTGGATAGCGACCATCGATTACTGGTAATGAACCTGAGAGGGAGTAAGGAGAAGAAAGGGACTGAGAACCAGGAAAGACGTATAAGGATATGGAAACTGAAAGAAGGGGATAGAAGGGTCGAGTACCTCAAAATGGTAAAGGAAGGAATTCCAACAGATGAAGAAAGAGGGGTGGAAGAGGAATGGGCTAGATTTAAGAAGACACTAGTGGGTGCAGCAGAAGCAGTATGTGGGAGGACTAGTAGTAAGAAGAGGTGGAAGGAAACACCATGGTGGAATGAGAAGACAAAAGATATAGTAAGGGAAAAGAATAGAGCCTTTAGGAGGTGGTATCAAAATAGGACGGTAGAGACAAGGGAAGAGTACCAGGAAAGAAAGAAGGAGGCGAAGAGAGTGGTGGCTGAGGAGAGAAGGAAGTGGATGGAAGAGTGGACAAAGATGATGGAGGAGGATAGTGAAGGTACAAAAAAGGTCCTGTATGGGATGGTGAAAGATAAGAGGCGGAAGGATCCTACGGATTATGTTAGAATGGTGAACAAAAGGGGACAAGAGATAGAAAATAGGGAAGAACTGAAGAAAATGTGGAAAGAATATTTTGAAGAACTTCTGAACCCAAATGGAAAAGATGGTGAGGAGGAAGAAATCGGGGAAGAGGAAGATGAACTGCAAACAGAAAAGGACTTAACATGGAAAGAAGTGGAAGATGCAGTGAACAAGATGAAAGGAGGGAAGGCACCGGGTGTGGATGAGTTGAGTGTGGAGATGGTGGGAGTAGCAGGAGAGGTGGGGATACAGTGGCTGTACCGAGTGATGAGGACAGCATGGAAGGAAAGGAAGACCCCAGAGGACTGGAAAAAAGGAATCATTGTCCCGATCTTCAAGAAAGGTAGTAGAACAGATTGCAGAAACTATCGGGGAATAACACTGATGAGTCATTGTGCAAAGATCTTCGAGAAAGTTTTGGAAAAGAGAATTAGGACAAGGATAGAAGGAGGGATGAGGGAAGAACAACATGGCTTCAGAGCAGGAAGGTCCACAGTGGATTTGATTTTTGCTGTAAGGCAGTTACAAGAACAGCACTATGAATATGGAACAGATCTACTGATGGCCTTCCTGGACATTGAGAAAGCATATGACAGTGTATGCAGAAACAAAGTATGGAAGTCCCTGGAGGATAGAGGAGTAGAGAAATGGACTATAAAGAGGATAAAGGAGATGTACAAGGGAAGCGTGAGCTGTGTGAATGTGGGAGGAGAGAGATCTGACTGGTTGGAACAAAGAAACGGCCTGAAACAAGGAAGTGCACTGTCACCGTTACTTTTCATTGTGGTGATGGATGACATAATGACCCGAGTGGCACAAGTAATTGGGGACGGAAAGATGAAAGCAATGGTGTTTGCAGATGATTTGATGATTTGGGGAAACAAGGAGGAGGAGGTACAGGAACAGTTGGACGTGTGGGAAGGAGTAATACAAGGATATGGGATGAAATTTAGCATAAATAAGAGTGAGATGGTGATCACAACAAGGAAGAAGGAAAGAACCACAACGGGAATAACAATTGGTGGGGAACAGCTGAAGAAAGTGGAGAGTTTTAAGTATCTGGGAAGCCTGATACAAGATAATGGAAGAAACGATAGAGAAATAAATGAGCGGGGGAGGCAGGCAGAAGCATTTCGGAGGTGTGTGAGAAGCATGTTATGGAGCAAGGATGTCCCTCAGAACAGCAAAAAGATCATATATCGGACGTACTATGTCCCTATCCTGACGTATGCCTCGGAGACCTGGGTTATGAAAGGAAGGGAGAGGAGCAAAATACAGGCCAGTGAGATGAGGTTCTTGAGAAGCAGTATTGGAGCTACAAAGATGGACAGAATAAGAAATGAGAGGACCAGAGAATTAATGAAGGAGGAACCATTACAGGATGGTATAGAGAAATCTAGACTTAGATGGTATGGACATGTAAAACGAATGGAGGAGAAGAGGATACCCAGGAGAGTACATGAGACGAAGTGGGAAGGAAAGAGACCGAGGGGAAGACCGAGAGACAGGTGGCTGAAGGGGGTGGAAGAAAGCGTGAAGAAGAGAGGAGAAGACTGGACAAGGGTGGAGGCTGAGAGATGGTGGGAAGACAGAAGACGTTGGAGAGGCTTGTGTTCCAAACAGACCCGGCCAGTGGCTGGAAACTGTGCAAGATGATGATGACTTAATTTATCTTCTGTTACCTACTTTGATTTTAAAAGATCTTCCGTGGCTTTTCTTTTGACTGCCACACCCTCCATCCCTTCTTGCAATGTGGAATTGTACTGTTTTTAGCCTTTCCATGATCTTCGGGGAAAACATACGGCTCTTCTTTTGCAGGAGAGATGCACATACCAAATTGTTTTAAAGTCCGTGTAAACAGTCACTGCGCATACGTCAAACGTGCATAATTTTTAAAAACTACAAATAATATCTCACAGCTCTCGACATTCTATCAAACACCCGTCACCAACATGTGGGTACAAAATACACCACCCAAGTGACTGAATTCTTTTCGTGTTGGCAGGCATTGTTTCAGTCGCTTGTTAACCACTGTCTGTATCGGAGTTCCTTTCATTGTCATTGTTTCGTTTACTTTTACTGCGCCGAAGTTCAACCCGAGGACTTGACACATGCCCTACAGCGTGTATAGAAAGAAATACTGAAGGTGTTCTGGATATCGCGGTGGATGAAATGATTATTAACCTTGGCAATTCATCAAGCTCTGACGAAGACAATGATGGTGGTGATGATGATAAGGACAGTGAAGGGATGGAGGTTGTGGCAGTCAAAAGAAAAGCCACGAAAGATCTCCAGGAATTGCCAAGAGACAGGATAATTTATTTATTGGTGTCGGTTCACTTGCGTCAGTCGATAATAAATCACAAGCTATTGTTTCCTGTCATAGTGTTGAAATTACCGCCTGTCATTCAATAGCCAACAACTCGACTATGTAAAACCACGGCAATAATATCGCCACAGAGGGGCTTGTTTGAGTGCTCAATGCTAAATATTTCTCTACCTTTACTTTACTTTTGTATTATCACGAAAGCTAATATTAACCATAGAGAGTCACTATTCAGTGAGTGTGCATGGTGTTATCTGTCAACTACTGTACTGTAAGCTGTGAATAACCTCCACTTGTTTCATGTTAAAGGATAATCATTGCATGACACGTTTTAAACAGCGTGTTTAAAACAATGCACATTGTTTAAAATTAGTTTTAAACTCAATGCTTCAAACAACTGTCTAAAATATGTTTCTTTAGAAGATTTTTTGTTTTTGTTTTCATATTTTTAATTAATCATTTTGCAGTACAGTAGAGTACAGTGGTCTTCTCTGCCTTCTACTGAAGGTTTTACGTAATAATATAAAGTTTATAGAGTTATTTTGTAATGGTTTTGATGTCCTTGTTAAAAATTTTTGCAAGCGAACATCCATCAGAAAATATAGGGATGTATTTAGAATATTATAAATCCAAATGTCACTGCCACTTTGTCTTTATTCAACAGGTTTCTTGTTGAGTTCACGAAAAACACAAACTAGTTTGGCAGCCTTCTCAGTCCCTAACCTATTCCTGACTTTGCTATGCACAAACCCAAAAGTGGAGAAAAGACGTTCTATCCCAGCTGATGAAGCAACTGCACTATGCTGCTGATGTGCTAGGCCTGAAGTTCTGTGATGAATGTTATTCTGCAGTGCCACCCATCCTGTCAGGGGTTTAATTTCTTTTAGTATTGCAGGACCTAACAGTTATTTCTTGAAGGGTGAACATTTTGCTTTGTACTTAATTAGGTCAGGCATTGCATCTGGGTGGTAAGCTTCAACATACTCCATAGCAGAATGATATTGTTCTTCACTCAGTCTCTGTCCTTGATAGCGTGGATCCATGAGATTGGCAAGGAGATGGGTATCAGTTACAGCGGTGTTAAATCGTTACATGAATTTCTTTAAGTAATTGGGATTGTTTTCATTTTTGAAGAAATTGAGCAGGTCAAGACAAACCTCTACTGCTTCCCCAATGGTACAGTCATCACGCTGCGTCTTATCTAATGAGACTGATGCAGCCTTAAGTTTTTTGAGATAGTCTTGAACATGTTGTTTCATATTGATATCATTTACCTTTGCACTTATAATTGGTTCAATGGCACTTCGATTTTTAGTGCAGACTTTGACAATAATATGCCAGTTACCCAAATAGGACTCTATAGAGTCAGCTAAAGAATTCCAGCATACATCCGTAGGAAGAGCAAGAGCTGTTCCGCCAGCCTGTTTGTACTTGGATGCTGCAAAGTGAGTGTTCCAGAAGTACCGGTATTTAATAATTTGTTTAACATGTTCTGTAATGCCAACCACCTCCAAGTCATGTGCTAACAGATTAAGCAGGTGAGCTGAACAACCATAAGTTATCACTTCTTTGATATCTTTTTTTGCCATTCATCCCTCATTTTCCCCATATTGGCAGCATTTTCAGTGACAAAACTTCGAACATGGCAGCCGAAAATCCCAGCTGGTAACTAAATTTCCCTGCTGGCTGAGTTTGTTGTGAACATTGGTTTATTACTTACCATACACAGGTGTCAAGCGATACGGGAAATACGGGAATTATACAGGAATTTTAGTGACCCGGGAAAAATACGGGAATTATACGGGAAATTCTCACTTGATACGGGAAATCTTGAAACGTTTCATAATGCCTGACTTCTTAGCCCCCGAACGCTCGGTTGAGTCCTCCCGCTCAGTCTTCTATTCCGCCTGCAGACCGCGCTGCCACTCGCAATTTGCGCCACCGATAGAGCGCTAAGCGGTATGAGAACCCAGCCAACGTCGAATGCATGCTTTGCCTGGCTGACCGCCGGACGTACCCTCTCCGCGCAGGGCTACGCGCGCCGCGCTCGTTGCTGACTGACATACCTATACAGGAATAAGTCCGCATTGTTATTCACAGAGGAGACCAGGGTTTCTCTATAAGAGCAACCCTTAACCCCTCAAGCGTGATATTGTGAAACTCTGGGCTGCACCCACAACGTGCATTATTTCTAGCCTACTCCCAATGCTAAGCGCGGTATCATATGCATTTCGCTATAATTCCAAACACACTGGCAAAAGTTTTCAAAAAAGACATGCTATAATTCCAAACACACTGGCAAAAGTTTTCAAAAAAGACACACAATAACATCAACATATAACATAATATTATAAACTTTCAATAACCTGATTATCCCTGGTCAGCGGCACGTCAGTACAGGGACAATATCACCGTCGCCCCATGTGTTTGTTTTTCTTGTCGTTCTATCACGAATTACATTGTCAGCGTCACTATCTTCACTGGAAGTTATAGCGAACACATCCTCTATATCGCGGTCACTCTCTGAATCACTTTCGTTGGCACTATTATCGAGCAAATTAGCTAATTCTTTGTCATCAATAACTGTGCCAGGACCTGCCATGTTTACAAGCAAACTCACGGTCCGCAAAAGTGGGAACGCGTGTGCAGAGATCTGAAAAATAAATGACTGTGAAGATATGTAACACCTCCTGGCAGTAATAAGTAGCTCGAAGTGTAGCCAATAGTTGCCTCTTCCTGCCATCTTACGACCAAATAAATAACTATTACGAAGTCCACGTAGCGGGCGATTCAAATTCGACGGCGCACCCTTGCGCCGTACACGCTGTGAACGTAGCAGGCTAGTGGGCGCACCGTTGCGCCGTGCACGCTAAGGGGGTTAAAGAAGCTATTAACTCAAGATCTCAGAAAATTCCAGACGCGGATGTGCTGGAATTTCGCACATTCGTATCCTGTGGCTGAAAAAATCAAAGAGAGGTCACCTTTTGCTCACAAGATGACCTGTGCTATTTCCTGCCTAGACCCTATAGGGGTTGCTGAGACTCCTGAGTTGGAAGAAGTTAGGATCGTCATTGCCCTGGAAATTCTTTGTAATCAGAAGAATTTGATTTCTGGCGCAATGGCTGACCGCATCAAGTGCAGCTACTCCTCACTTCTGAGACTGCCCTCCGTCACTTTGCGTTTGAGGCAGTTCGACGGAAAAGAGCCACGGCTCGACGTGCTGTGGTCTGAATTAGTGGCTTCAGCACCTTCCTCAGTTCCTGCCAAAAACGATCTCACAACCTTCGTTAAAATGATACTGATTTTGTATCACAACAATGCAGCTCTAGATAGAGGGTTCCCCCTGAACAAGGAGTGCGTGATCGTCAATCACAAAGAAGCCAGTCTGATTGGAATGCTTACTGATCAGGACGCTGTGATGGCAGCTGGTGGAGTAGAAAAGATAACCCTGAGCAAGAGTCCATACTGCACGAAACTCCTACGCCGTGTTCAAGGAAGCAAAACAGGTGCGAAGCGACGGCTAAGGAGGCAGTCGAAAGAAAAGCCACGAAAGATCTCCAGGAATTGGGGGGAAAAAAGATGATGATATTGAACGACGCCCGTTCTGAAGCAGAGAAGATGAGTTCCCTAGTGAAGTTTTAAATTAATAAATCCTTGAATATTGTTTGTTTTATCTTATTTTGTGTGACTAAAGTTCGTAACCACAATCTAGTATTAACAAAGTGACTTATTTTATTTTGTGTATGACTAGCCTACAGTTCCTATTCAGAAATTAGTACTGTCAAAAGAACTTAATTTTGTGCTGTGTATAACTGAAGTTCCTAGTTACAAACTTGTATTTGTGGTAGTGGCTTATTTAATTTCGTTTTGCATTATTTTATTTTCTATTATCTACTTTGATAAAATAAGTCTAAATTAAAAAGTATTCGCGGCGTGTCGCGTGTGGAATTTTACTTTTTTTAGCCATTCCATGGTCTTTTTTCGCAGGGGAGATGCATATACCAAATGGTTTTAAAGTCCGTGCAAACACTCATGCAAATGCGTCACACATGCAAAAATTTCAAAAACTACCAACAATGTCTCACAGCTCTCGACATTTTACTATCTAACACCCGTCACCAACGTGTGGCTACAAAATTCACCACATAAGTGACAGAATTCTTCTCGTATGGGCAGGCATTGTTTCAGTCGCTTGTTAACCACTGTTTGTGTCGGATTTCCTTTCATTGTCATTGTTTCGTTACTTTTACTTCGCCGAAGTTCGACCAGAGGACTGGACACATCCCGTACAGCATGTACAGAAAGAAATACTGAAGGTGGTCTGGATATCGCGGTGGATGGAATGATTATTCACCTTGGCAATTCATCAGGCTCTGACGAAGACAATGATGGTGGTGATGATGATAGGGACAGTGAAGGGATGGAGGGTGTCAAAGACACCCTTGCCAAGTGACTGAGGATAATTTATTCATTGGTGTCAGTTCGCTTGCGTCAATCGATAATAGAGCACAGGCTATTGTTTCCCATCCTAGTGTTCAAAATACCGTCTGTCATTCAATAGCCTACAACTCGACAATATAAAACCACGGCAATAATATCACCACAGAGCGGCTTGTTTGAGTGCTCAGTGCTAAATATGTCTTTACCATAACTTTACTTTTTGTGTTACCACGAAAGCTAATATTAACCATAGAGAGTCGCGATTTATTGAGTGTGCATGGTGTTATCTGTCGACTACTGTAGTAAGCTGTGAACGACCTCCACTCCGACTCTTGTTTCATGTTAAATGATAATCATTGCATGGTGAGTGTTTTTATATTCATTAGTTGTAGAATGTTTAAGCCTCCGTGGCTTAGGCGGCAGCACGCCGGCCTCTCACCGCTGGGTCCGTGGTTCAAATCCCGGTCACTCCAAGTGAGATCTGTGCTGGACAAAACGGAGGCAAGACAGGTTTTTCTTCGGGTACTCCGGTTTTCCCTGTCAAAATTTCATTCCAGCAACACTCTCCACTATCATTTCATTTCATCTGTCATTCATTTAATCATTGCCCCAGAGGAGTGCATCAGGCCTCGGCAGCCGGCACAGTTCATATCCTCGCCGCTAGATGGGGGCTCCATTCATTCCATTCCTGACCCGGTCGGAGACTGGAAGCAGGCTGTGGATTTTCATTTTCAGGTGTAGAATGTTTGCCCTCTTTGTCGTATTTATTGAATTGAATACCGATGATAAAGGTATCATAGCTTCGGTGTGTAATTTATTCATTCATCTAAAAGTATCGTATTTCTCTGTTTGAATGTCCTCGGGGTTGACTCAGGATTGGTTTTTAAATTATATTACGTATAATTGTACAGAAATAATGTCTGAAGTGTTGCGCTGTGTATTATTCGAATCAGTTGATTTACAACAACACTAAAAACTTAGCAACACAGCTCGGCTGTTCCAAGCTCCCGACATATCCTTCGCGTTGTTTCCTTCGAAATACAGGGTGTAGGTTAGAAGCATGCTCAGAATTCACACCGTGTGGCGGTTGGGCGTAGGGTCTTGTTATGTGGCGACCTTGGGTTGCGGAGAGGAAAAGCGGGGCAAAGTGACAGGAAGGCTGTCGGTACTGAATGCGCGGGGTTAGCAATACTGTATTTGTCTCATAATTTACGCGTGTAATAGCGGACACACCTCCAATTTTACTATAAAAGTCGTGATCTAAAAAGGGATCTATTACTACATGACCCCCAAAATTATTATTCATTATTACAAAGGGTATTTTGACTATTTTCAGTAGTGTAGAAAATTGTATCGCCTTGTTCCGGGCTTCTATAGAGCTTACATTTTATTTCGATCTTTCATTTGCCATAGGACGCGCCACCGGCGTATGGTTATGCATTACCAGCTTCTGGTTTATTAGTCAGGTAATGGAAGCAATGGGAACTGTGTACTACAATTTTCCTTGCATGTAACTAAGCAAATTATTGCTGTTAAGAGAACGTAAAATGCACCAAGAATGATATGTATGATCTTCAGCTGTGTGCAGTGAGAAAGCTCTGCATGTGTTCATTCCTTATGTATTAATGATGCGAAGTGTCAGCTAACGTTATGCCACATACAACACTCGTAGTCTCTAAATGTTGCACATTTTCCCGTAAATTACAGCAGTTTATGTTTGAATTGCTTATAAGATCGTGACAAAGAAAGTGTTTCTCCAATTGGATGATTGTATTTAGCTGTATGCACGTCGTACCATCTTGGCGAAGTGTATTTTTTTCACGGAGCAACTTAACACCGTAGTAGGCACGCAGCTTTTTGTATTTAGTTTTCTGGCATCTTGTTTTAATTATTGAGTAACATATTTCTAAATGCAGACAATCCATACCTCCATTAGGATTCGGGTTCCATAATTCATGCAAAATGAGGTTCGTTCGTTTGTGAAATTGAGGTCATAACCCCCCTACCCTTTCAGTGATTACCGTATGGTACTTAACGTAGACTAGGGTGAAGATGTAAATGAGCATATAAAAAAAAATGTCGCCAGTTGTTTGGTTTATTAACTTACGGTAATATTTTCCATAGGTACTGAAAACTAGTCACGGTTGGATTTTAAGGTGGAACTACATGTGCTATCAAATATCGCTTTCTTGCAATATCTGGAATATGTATAGAATTATAAAATGATTTTTGCTTAAATAAGTGTTAATAGATAGGCTATTATAATTATAGTGATTAAATAAATATTAAAGAAGAAACGATGCGTTGTTAGTAAATGTTAGGCCTACCGGTACGGCGAATAGCCTATAACTCGTAGCTTCCGTCACAATTTAGCATTTAAACGGGTCACGTTAATGCATAATATACTAATATAACAACCGGATAGCAAATTATAATAATATTCTCACATATAACATATTTAATTTGCACCAACTTAATTATTGTAGTCTAAGATAAGTTACACCACTGCCGTTTGAAAGTGCAAATCACACACTTTGTAGGCAAGCTGTTTGTTATGGTCGTCTCTGATGCGAAGTGTTACTAATTACTCTTTTAGGAGACACTTGTCTTTGGAATATTCATGAAAGGCCAACCCTCTAGTTCTTATTTCATAAGTTGAACGCATAAAAACAAAACCACTATCCGAAATAATAAAGAAGATAATCACGAACGAACGATTCACTGTCAATGAAAATCAAATGGAGATTCGCGGACCGGAAGTTTGCTATGCATAAGATTCGGTGCCATTTTGTTAGTGTTAAGGTGCCATTTTAACTCGTGGAAGCTCTATACAGTTACGGTACCATACGATTCAGTCACTTCCCGTAAACATTTATTATGTGACACTCCTATTCTCTACTTTTTCAACCCACCTCAATAAAACAGTCATTTATATCAGCTCTCCTCAGGTAAACGGTATTTTATTTGTGTTCGTAGCATCTCATCCCATCTGCGAGAGAGTTCACTCACGCGCACGCGCTTTGCTCACGCTACGGATTAGGCCTAAATCTCGCCATCACTCGTGGGCAGTTACACTTACGCCAGAAAATCTTGATTCGTGCTTTAAGATTCATTTTTCAACCATTCGGTATGCGAACTCTAGTCTTAGAGAGTTCTAAAATATACGGGAATTTGGTGGATTTTCGTACGGGAAATACGGGAATTTGAAAAAAGGTCATCGCTCGACACCCTGATACAACTCTGGTCAAGATGATCTCTAAAGTACTGTATTTATATTTAAGTATTAAAAGGACAGCATTTTATTACACTGTTTAAAACATGTTCAGAACTTAAATTAAAAAAACTGTTTAAAACAAAACAAAACTGTTTTAATGGTTTTTTTTTTACTGCTATTTTCCCAACCCTGTTGCATGATGTGTGTGTTTATATTCATTAGCTGTAGAGTGTTTGCCCTCTTTGTCGTGTTTATTGAATTGAATACCAATGATAAGGTATCATAGCTTCGGTGTGTAATTTATTTATTCATCTAAGCACCGTATTTTTCTGTTTGAATATCCTCGGCGTTGACTCAGGATCGACTTTTAAAATATATTACGTATAATTCTACAGAAATAATGTCTGAAGTGTAGCGCTGTGTATTATTCAAATCAATTGATTTACATCAACACTAAAAACTTGGCAACACAGCTCAGCTGTTCCAAGCACCCGACATATCCTTCACGTTCTTTCCTTCGAAATATAGGGTGTAAGTGAGAATCATGCTCAGAATTCTTGCCTTGTGGCAATATAGACGTTGGCCTTGTTGTGTGGCGACCGTGGATTGCGTAGAGGAAAAGCAGGGCACAGTGACAGGAAGGCTGTCTGTACCGAATGCGCAGGGTTAGCAATGCTGTATTTGTCCCATAATTTACGCGTGTAATGACGGACACAACTCCAATTTGACTACACAAGTCGTGATCTTAAAAGGGATAGTAGATGGGTAACATCTATTATTACATGACCCCCAAAATTATTATTCATTATTACAAAGGGTATTTTGACTATTTTCAATAGTGTAGAAAATTGTATCGCCTTGTTCCGGGCTCCTATATTGTTACCATACAATTCAGGCACTTCCCGTAAACATTTATTATGTGACACTCCTATTCTCCACTTTCTCAATCCTCCTCAGTAAAACAGTAATTTATCTGAGCTCTCCTCAGGTAACAGTATTTTATTTCGGTTCGTAGCGCTCATCCCATCTGTGAGAGACTTCACTCGCACGCATGCGCATTGCTCACGCTATGGACTAAGCCTATATTTCGCCATCACCCCTGGACTGCGGAAGTATCTCCAAACACGCAGTTACACTTACGCTAGAAAAACTTGATTCGCGCTTTAAGATTCATTTTTCAGCCATTCGGTACGCGAACTAGAGTTGTACGGAGAGTTCTAAAATATGCAGGAAATTGGTGGATTATCATACAGGAAATATATGGGAATTCAAAAACAGGTCATCGCTCGACGCCATGTACACCCAGCACTTCAAGATCTTTCACCACATTGTCCTTCCATGTTGTGCAAGGGTGGTTGGGTGGTCTTCTGCTTGTTAATGTTCCACTGAAGTCCTCTGCTCTTGTTTTTTTGATTTTGTGGGGTTGGCTTATCAGGTCATATTTTCTCTAGTAGCCCACTTCTTTTTATTAGTTTACCTCTGAAAGTGGAGTGTGCGTCATACATGAATTTCTACCCGAGTTGTTTGAACAGTGTTTACTCGTTATTTACTTCTTCATCCTCTTGATTCCATATACAGGATTAGCCACCTAAGATTTGATGCATTGTGGATATCTACATTCTTTAATCCATGGTATTGTGTGATCACTAAGCAGAATGTGATTGAGCTGTAGTTTATTGAGGAAATCTCACTTCTTCAGACACTTCACCCTTCTGTACTATGACCCCCATATTTCTGATATTTAGGGTTCGGAAGTTTAAGATCTAAATAAGTACAAAATATGCAAGCAAATATGCCCTAAAAACTAGCTAAATATGACCTAAAAACTATAAAATACGACCTAAGAAACTATAAAATATGACATGAATGTTTGGGATAGGTAGAGTCACTAACATACAGTAAACGTCTTAAGAGCCAAAACTTGATCAGCGATAATACACCAGACACATTTAATCATACAAACTGACAGAGCTACAGTACATTAAAATTTTCAACTTTCATTCAGTATCATAGCCTTGAGATGCAGTTCTTGCTCGGTTTTCCTAAAAGAAAGAAAAAAAAAGAAAAACAACGAAGTATTAGCATGCTTTATGATATCTGTCGGTGTCATGTTTGTTTGGCTAATTCAGCCTGAAGATGGACTCTTGTTACCAAGCACAAACATGGCCGCTTGTTCTGTGCATTATATGTAAATTGCATGTTCTGAGGGTTCTGATGCTTAGTTGCTCAGTCATTGTTTTTGCAATACATCTTGTTACCTCTTCGTACATTAAACTGTTTTATGTTGATAGGCTGTGCTGAAGAATAATAAAAGCGGTCGTATTTTTTGATAATGTGGAGTTGAATTCTCGTTTATCGCAATCACTTCACAACATTTGGCGCTGCGGACAGGATATTGTAATTAACGACTAATTGTTATTCTAAACACAGTAAGCAGTTTAATTCAAGACATCATGCCGATTGAAATAGAGAAGAGATCACGTACGATTATAAGAAGATCCTTCAGTAAGATATACAGAGAACTCTTAAGAGTTACTAGTCTGTGGAGCAGAGTTACCGTATATACTCGAATACCACCCGCACATTTTTAAACAAAATTGGGGTGCAGGTCTTATTTGAGTCATCCTGATTTTAAAGATTTAAATTGCCCGCCACGCGCGATATCGGGTGTTGCGAGTATCCGCTAGATGGTGCTAACCTTCTTCCGGCTATCACTTTGTTTTACCGTAAGCAGGCGGCGTCATACAGTCTCGCTCACGTTTTCTGAGTGTAAACATGAGTTCTACGAAGCGTTTGCGGTCGTTTACTGTGAGTGAGAAATTGAAAGTTGTGAGGGAAGCTGAAGTTATTGGAAATCGTGCCCGGTAGGAAATATGATATTGACGAGTCATGTATTCGTGATTGAGCGGGATGACGTCCATGCTACAACCACGGGATGTCTGCGTGAACCGCCCGTTCAAAGCAGCCTTGAAACAGCTGTATACGGAGCGGATGGCGGCCGATAAGCACACACTAACCCCAACTGGTCGTATTCAGCGCCCGGAAGTTCAGCTGCTCTGTTCGTGGATTTTGACGGCATGGAATCGTATCTCGGGAGATCTCATACGGAAGAGCTTCAAGAAATGTAGTATTTCCAATGCTATGGATGGCAGTGATGACGACATTTTGTGTGAAAGTGATGGTGAAAAAAGTTCCGAAGTTGGTACTTCTGATGACGATGAATGAAGTGTTTGTGTCTTTTATTTGTATTTTTAATTGTTTCTGCGTGTTATTTTAGGACGACTTCAGAACTGTTGGAAACTATTTTGTAGAAATGCTGTTCTGTTTATTTAGTAAAGATCGTAAATAGTTATGAGTAAAAAATATTTTTTTAAAATTTTGTTCTTCAAAATCAGGGTGCGGGTCTTATTCAGGGGCGTATTCGAGTAAATACGGTAAATTGTGAGCAAATACGTACACATATGGATGTGCTCGAGTTAAGTTTCCAGTAATTGCAAGGTAAGGACGCAATGATTTATGAACATATGATCAATGATGGTGCTTTGCCCGAGAAGAGCTAGAGTCAGAGATGGAAAAAGGGGAAGAATACGTTATGAAGTATTTTTGGGATGAAACGTAAAGTCAATAAGATAGATGAAGATGAGGTTAGGTCTACCCAGTCGATCCCAACGGTCAGAACTTCATCCCATGTAAATGCTTCAAGTTGTGCTTATAAACTCCCCCAGTTGAAACTTAAGGAATTCAATGGGGGGTCGAAAGATTGGTTGCCGTTTTGGTCCTAGTTTAAAAAGATTGACAGTGATCCTAATATGGACTCTAGTGATAAATTGCAGTATCTAGTCATGGCCACAGTTCCCAACTCAGTTGCTAGAGAAGTTGTTGAGAGTTACCCTGGTACAGCTGAGATGTATCCAGAGGTGATAAAAGCACTTAAAGATCGTTTTAGAAGGGAAGACTTGTTGACTGAATTTTATATTAGGGAACTTTTGAAAATCATCTTGCAGAACACTATTTCCGTCGAGAAGATGCCTTTATCTGTTCTGTACGATAAGTTGCAGTGTCACCTTCGAAATCTTCATACGCTAGGTGTAACATCAGAAAAATGTGGCCCCATACTTTTTCCTTTAGTATCCTTATGTCTACCAGAGGATATTTTGAAGGTGTGGGAGAGGAGTAGTACCCGTTTCTCGCCGAGATCGAATAATCCTGAGTCGTCCTCGAAAGATGTCTTAGAGAATCTTATCCAGTTCCTCAGGGTGGAAGTTGAAGGAGAACAGAAAGTAACTCTTGCTCTGTCTGGGTTCGGCTTATCAGTGACCTCAAATAATCAAGTCAATGAAAAGAAAAGGGGATCAAAGCAGCCTGTTCACGCTAGTGAAGATATTCCTGCGGCTGCTGGGTTAGTTACTGTTGCTAAGAGAGGATCTGGGTGCAATTTCTGCTCATCCAACCACAGGGCGCAGGATTGTATAAAGGCCCAGGCTATGACTATGGCATAAAGACGTCACATTTTAGACAGGAAGAGGACAAGGTCATCAAGCTAAAAGGTGCAAAAGTCGACCAAAGTGTATTGTTTGTGGCAAGTCACATTTTGTGATTGTTTGTGATACCCTACCTCAGGTGCTTGATAGACCTAGTTTTAGAGAGGAAAAGACACACACTCAGAATAGTCCTACAGGGTCTAAACTACAGCATGATGAAGCACTCACAAGTCTATCAAACAGTTGTAACGTTCAGATGCAAACGCTTGTAGTCAATGTAAGAAGTGACAATGGTTATCGTCCAGGTAGAGCATTGATAGACACCGCTTCTGAACGTTCATATATTCTGTCGAGCACAGCGACAGAAATGGGCTACCAATCGAAAGGCAAGGAAATAATCCAGCATTCACTTTTTGGGGGTACTAGTACGGGTGTGATCCAGCACAATGTTTTCAGCGTTCCTCTCTCAAGTTCAGACAATAAGTATAGATGTAATTTTCAAGCATTAGATCAAAGTACTATATGTGGTAATATTTCTCCTGTCAAACCAGGACCATGGATTGACGAGCTTGCTAAACAAAATATCAGACTCGGTGATTTGCAATGTTCAGGGCCTATAGAAATTTTAATTGGAGCTGACATTGCTGGTAAAATTCTCACTGGAGGTAGGAGAATGTTCACTTGTGGGTTAGTGGCGATCGAGACCAAACTTGGGTGGACATTAATGGGAAGGATTCCAGCACATCATCATTCCAAAGATAACCTTGCCATGGTTGTAACAAACATGTTTGTTAAGGATGCTGCATTATCAGATCTGTGGACACTAGACACCCTTGGAATCACAGATCCTTCTGAGAAGTTGAATAAGGCCGCAGTTCAGCAACATATCATTGAGACCGTGACTATCACAGACGAAGGGCGCTACGAAGTTCACTTACCCTGGAGTAAAGGTCATCCAACTCTGCCTAACAACTACGACTTAGCCCTGAAGAGGACGGATTCCACAGTGAAGAAATTGAAAGTCGAGGGATTGTTTGAAGCTTACCAACAAGTTTTGGATGAATGGATTTCAGAAGGAGTCATCGAGGAAGTGCCTCTCCAAGATATGAATTTGCCAGGGCATTACCTACCTCATCGACATGTGGTGAAGCCGAACAGTACGACACCTGTACGTCCAGTCTTTGATGCCTCTGCTCGGAATGGGAAGAACCCAAGCCTTAATCATTGCTTAGAGAAGGGACCAAATCTGACTGAGAAGATACCTGCTGTCCTCGCTCGGTTCCGTCTCAAGAAGATAGGAGTAGTTGGGGACATCCGGCGTGCCTTCCTCCAAATCAGTTTATATCCTAATGACCGTAATTTCCTGCGTTTTTTTTTTTTTTTGGATAACGGAAGGAGGCGCCCTTAAGGTCTACAGATACTGTCGTGTTGTATTTGGGGCTTCTGCTAGCCCTTTTCTCTTAGAAGCATGCCTGAATCTTCACCTTGAGACCACATTAGCCCATTGTAAGGAAGGAATTTTAAAGGGGCCCATTTTGTTGGTTGAGGAATTCGCTCGTAGTTTTTATGTTGATAATTGTGTGTCTTACATGGTGGCCACTAGCCTACTCCTAGAAAACCTGGAAATCCTGGAAAACTCCTGGATTTTTATTAGGTCTGGAAAACTCCTGGAAAATGATCAAAAATTTGAAAACTCCTGGAATATAGCCACTGTTAATTAATTATAAAAATCTTTCCATCTTAAATCATACTCCCGCTGCGGTTTTGGGTGAGCACTCGATCATTAACGAAAGAAATTTCCTCAGGCTACCTGTTTCTGTGTGAAGAACACGCGATAGTATTTTTGTAAAACATATTGAGTACAGACAACTTCACCGCAATAAAATTGCAGGCAGCATTCTTTTCTCTTCTTTTTTTAAAGTGGATATTTCAGTCACAAAGACATTTTCAAAACAACAATTAAATCATTTGTGTGTAGGCTTGCGCATCAGTAACGCAATCACCACTAATTTTTGTCAACATCTGGATAAGTAAACCAAACACAACTGCTTTATTTTGGTCTTGAAGTAGGCAACCGTTAAAGCAACTCCCCCTCCCCTCCCCCGACTCGCGCTTATTTTTAAGTCTGGAAAAATGAGAATTACTCCTGGAAAATTCCTGGAAAGCTCCTGGAAAATCGTTGACCGATTTGAGTGGCCACCATCGTCTAGCATGAATGATGAAGAGGAAGCACAGAAATTCATCAATTTGGCTACTTCAGTCATGCGTGAACGACAATTTGAACTAAGGGGGTGGGAGGTGACTTCCCCTGTACACATTTCCGTACCTGTCAATGTTTTAGGGCTTTCCTGGGATCCGTCTGCAGACACACTGGAGATAAATATTGCAAGTCTTTCTTCTTTAGATACAGAGCGGGTCAGTAAGAAAACCATGCTGACTGCTGCTCATAGAATATTTGACCCCATAGGTGTTACATGTAGTGTCACACTAGTACCCAAACTTCTATTGCTGCAAACTTGGAAAAGTGGTATTAGCTGGGATCAAGAAGTTGATGCAGAGATACAGTCCCAGTTCTTATGTTGGATGAAGAGTGTACCCGATCTCAAACAAATTAGGATTCCTCGATGCTTACCTGGATGCAATGAGCGAGACACATGGACATTGCACATTTTCTCAGATGCATGTCAAACATCTTATGCAGTAGTGGCATTCCTGTGTGTGGAACTGGAAGGGATTGTCAGGGTCCAACTTGAGACAGCTAAAGCAAGAGTGTCTCTTATCAACAAACCCAACAAGAAGACGACTATACCAAGACTTCAACTATTGGCTGCTTCAATTGCAGCAAGAATGTACACTACCATTGTTGAGGACTTTGATATGGCAAAAGTTGAGACTATCTTTTGGACGGATGCAACTACAGTGCTGGCCTGGGTTAAACGTAAGGAGCCCTGGGATGTTTTTGTTTTTAATAGGGTGAAGGAGATTAGAGAACTAAGAGGCAATTGTGAATGGAGACATGTTCCTGGACACATGAACCCAGCAGATCTTCCATCGAGAGGTTGCACAGCTAAGAAATTATTGGAATCTCGTTGGTGGGAGGGACCAAACTGGATCACAGAATCTCCCAGACACTGGCCTAAGGTCGATCCTACGTATGATGAAGAAGAGATCGCGGGAGAAAGAAAGAAAACTATTGTATCTTCTATGGTATGTGAGTATGGAAATAAAGACTGGTATTACAAGTATTTCTCACACTACAAGAAAATTGTCCGTTTAATAGGATGGATTCTACGTTTTGGAATGAATAGCAAGAGGGCTAGGTCTGAGCGGATTCATCAGGATCTAACTGCTGATGAGTATAAATTAGCAGAGAACAAAGTTATATTTCTGACACAAGAAGAAGGTTTTGTAGGAGTTTTTGATCCAAGGCTATCCAATTTCCTCCCTTTTATTGATGATAATGGGGTCATTAGATTAACGACAAAAATCTCGAACAAGAGGGATACCAATGAATTTCGTCATCCAGCTGTCCTTCCAAACCACGAACACCCCCGTTGTCAGACATATGATCATGGATGTACGGCCGGTATTACACTATCAAAGAAATTTGTCAAAGTTCTTTGATAAAATATCTTTTATAAAAGATATGACAGTGTAATGGGAAAATCTTTTATAAAAGGTGGTTTTATAAAATTTCTTTTATAAAATGTATGAGCATCATGGTATCTTTGATAAAAGATTCAAACCAAAATGGCGGATCATAACAGCTGGAATATTACCACAACAAATAATATGCTCATATCAGAGTGTGAAATGCATGAAATGTTACATAATATGTTACATAATGAATGGTATACGATGTAAAACATTAATAACAGATAGAAACTGTGGGTAAAAATAGCCGAGGCTATATCCGTTGTGCACAAAGGACGCGCATTTCAGGATATAAAGAGGAATGAAATAGTTAAATAGGCTGAAATTAGCCATGATTAGTAGTGCACTTTATGTTATAATATTTGTATTATAATTTTTCAATTACACTTATGATATTACAAACGAGTGTAAATAAGCACTTTATCCTTACCGGTACGTAATGCATCTAACCAACCACAACATGGCAGTGTCTAGTTAGCGCAATGAGTAGAGCGCTCGACTCTGGTTCGTGGGGACCCGGGATCGAATCCCACTCAAGGCGTGGTATTTTACTTCGTATGTTTCAATTTTATTTGCTCGGGCAGTGGTTTTTTCGAACGTCACCATAATTCTTGTCATCATAATTATAAATAATTAAATATTAATGTAATTTTTTCAAGTGCTCGTACTGCAGCTTGTTCACCAAGATTTTACTCGTAATACACGTTAACATGGGCGACCCATGGTTTAACCCATAGACGTTCCCTTTTTCTTTCCGTTTCATTTCCATACCGGTATTGCCACCACAGAATGCCAACTACCGTAATACAGTAAAGTGAAGAAGGAACTGTCCTTCATCCATTTTGCTGAACTATGATAAAATATTTGATGTAGTGTAATGGTGTGATTATTGCTTTGTATAACTTTTATAAAAGTTTAGTTTTATAAAATATTTGATAAAATTTCTTTGACAAATTTATTTGATAGTGTAATACCGGCCTACATCAGGAGAGCTGTCACGCAGGAGTACAAATGATCATGTCAAGTACAAATGATCATGTCAATACTGAGAGAACAATTTTGGAATCTGGGAGGCAGGCGAACTGTGAGAGCAGTTGTTAATTCATGTGTTCGATGTAAGAGGCACACTGCCAAGAAGATTGAAACAATACCTACTCCACTTCCAGAAGAAAGAGTGCGCAATGCAAAGGTATTTGAGATAACGGGAGTGGACATAGCCGGTCCATTATACCTAAAAGCAGGAAAAGATGAACATAAGAAGGCATGGATTTGTCTTTTCACGTGTGGTGTGTATAGGGCAGTGCACCTAGAACTTGTGTCGGCTATCCACGGATTGTTTTCTACTAGCTTTCAGAAGATTCATGAGTCGAAGAGGGAGACCTCACACAGTATACAGTGATCATGGCACCAACTTCCTCGGAGCAGACAATGCACTACGGAAACTTGATTGGGCCATTATTCAAGAGTAGGCCTACAGTTCTGTAAGAAAAATTGTATGGAAATTTAATCCACCAGCTGCTCCATGGTGGGGTGGTTGGTGGGAGCGCTTGGTTACTGTTGTTAAGAATCTTTGGCGAAGAGTGCTGGGCCGTGCTTCTGTAGATTATGAAGAGGTACAGACCATCTTATGTGATTGTGAAAGCATCAATTCTCGTCCACTAACATACGTCTCGCAAGACCCCATGATTTGACCCCTCTTACACCCAGCATGTTCTTACAAGACGTTGAAGACGTAGGAGTTCCCGACTTTGACTTGGTAGAGGCTACTGATTTCAATCGCAGGTTGCAGTACCGAAAAAAGTTAGGCAAAATCTGCATGAACGTCTTCGTTCAGAGTATTTGGTCAACTGCGGTTGCTAGATAATAAGAACACAGTGAGAGAGATTTCTGTGGGAGAAATTGTGTTAATTGGGAGCGACAATAAGAAAAGGCTCGACTGGCCCTTAGCTCGAGTCACTGAACTTATTAAGGGAAAGGATGGACATGTAAGAGTTGTCCGTGTTATAACTTCTACTGGAGAACTCGTACGTTCTGTTCAGCAGATCTATCCCCTGGAGCTGGAGTTGAAGCCAGAGAATGACTGTCAGGTCATCGGCGGACGACTACGAGAAGTTGCAAGAGAATCAGCCACAGACTTGGGTGTGCCAAAGAAGACGAAATCTGTCATACCAACCGATGCAATTAACGAGTCAGTGAACAAACCATTGGCCACACAAAGTGGCAGGCTGGTAAAAAAAACAAACAGACTGAATCTGTAAATCTAGACAGTCTTTATATAATAATTCATTCATGTTGTGTATGTTTTCTTTAGTGTGAATTTTGTAAGTTAATTTGAAGAGTGATTTAGAATTAACTTAGGAGGGAGGATGTCATGTTCGTTTGGCTAATTCAGCCTGAAGATGGACTCTTTTTACCGAGCACAAACATGGCCGCTTGTTCTGTGCATTATATGTAAATTGCATGTTCTGAGGGTTCTGATCCTCAGTTGCTCAGTCATTGTTTTTGCAATACATCTTGTTACCTCTTCGTACATTAAACTGTTTTATGTTGATAGGCTGTGCTGAAGAATAATAAAAGCGGTCGTATTTATTGATAATGTGGAGTTTAATTCTCGTTTATCGCAATCACTTCACAACAGTCGGCGTAAGTTAGAAGACACTGCCTAACAGGAAATTTATTGATTTCATAATCGTACATACCTCTTAATCTTCTTCTTTGCCAGCATAGCACATCACGACCATGTTCATTCTCAGGCTGTCGAAAAGAAATCTCCTTCGAAGGTCGCTCAGTATTTTTTTTTGTCCTGGGAGAAGCTTCTTTCTAAGTCACATGATGTCACATGAGCGTATTAAAACATAGTCGGTTCACTGCTGCTTAGCTCCGGGTCGTTTTCGCCTAAACCAGATCCATTACCCTCTAAAATGGCACCAATTCTGCACATTGTTGCGTATCCTTTATTTGCACTGAGCACCTTGCTAAGTTTGTTCTTCACTGCAACTGACACTGTACCACTTGCTTGTTCTACTTTGTATACCATGTCCTTTACTATTCCCAAACTCTCACATAATTCCAGCAGTTTCTAGGCGAGAGACAGTTTTCGATAGATCTATATCATCATCACATCATCATCATCAAGTTTCCACTCCAGTTTCTCGGATGTGGTTTACGAGCGCTCTCCAGAAGAAATATGTACTAATTGTCCCGACAAATCATTGGAGAACAGTTCCTGTGTAATTTTTTATTGACGATGCCTCACTACTGTCAAAAGTAGAAACAATTTCTTGCACAGTTTCGTAGTTTCACAGTAGTACTCGACTGCGTTAAGCCACGTTCCCCATCGGGTGAGCACTGGCTGAGGAGGAAGAGGAAGCGAATTTTGCCACCCTCAGTGGAGCCTTCTCAAATATTTTCTTGACGTTTGATATTAACCGGTCGACATCAGGAAAATTCTGCCGTATTTCTTCAGCAACTGTGTGCAATCCGTGAGCAAGACACGTTAAATGGACCATTTTTGGGTAAAGTACCTTGTATGGTGCAGCATCGGTTAATAACAGCAAGATTTGTTCTCGCTTAACTTCACCATCCCACAAAAGCTTCATGGCATTGTCAAAAAGTATTGCAATTGTGGAATGGTTAGCTGCATCTAGAACCTCCGAATGAAGTAAATATACATCGCCTGGACGATACACGAAAAGCGTTCCAATTATAACATTTGCAACATACCTACCACAAACATCCGTAGTTTCATAAACGCATATCCAGACGCTATTGTTGCCTACACTAATTCTAAATTTTCGAAGTGCGTCCTCATAACAGGTGGGCAAATAACTTTTTCGCAATGTTGCCTCGTCCGGGATCGACTGTGTTGTATATTTAGTTAAGAATTTTTGGAAGTGTTCGTTGTTCACTTTGTTAAACGGAATATTGGTAGATACCAACATTTCGTACAGTCTTTTGCGAAATCGGAAAGTTTGGTCGACGAAGATTTCGCAGTATCAAACGAAAGAGCCTGCCTGCTCTGTTCAGAAGACTTTCGATTCACGCAGCTTTTATGCTTGGCCGTAGCGCAGTGCTGTTGCACATTAAATCGCTTTATCGCCGCTACCTTAACTTCACCCACTTTACAAAAAATAATTGTTCCATCAGTACTGAACGTCTCTTCACCGAACTCTTTCACATACATTATGAACTTTACAGCTTCACTTCACTTCATTTTCGGCATAATGGGGTTCACTGCAGTACTACAAGTGTGACCAATCTGTTGAAATCCGTTGGTAGTGAAAGAGCAAGGGAGCAAGGAAGAACTGGGTGAGATATAACATGGCATTTCCTTGTTTGCTAATTGCTTCTGAGCTAAATATATCTACTGGAGTGACATCCTATTGGAAGGCGGAAGCACACTATCGTCGTGTTCCGTGACCTCATGCGTACAGTGTCGCAATCTAACTTGTCCAGAAAGATGTGCTAAAAGACGTCTGTAGAGGAGCGCCTTTTTGGAATCGGGTCTTCTAAACCTGCTGTCTGCCTGTTCCGGGAAAAGAAAGAAAGAAAAATATATCTACTACGCTATTTAGAAATCCCACTTGGCGCAGATAACATGTATCTTGTTAACGACGCCTAAAATCACTAAAATATGACCAAAACAATGAAAATTGCCAAAATATGCATTTATAGGCAACATCAAATTGCTTTAAACGTGGTCAGGGACCCATTATTCAAACTTACTTTTCAGATTTCGGGTAAAATGAGCTCGGGAAAAGAAAAAAAAAAGACTTAACATCCGAACCTTACTGATATTAAGGAGTGGAGAATTAGTGAGTCATTTGGTTGTATTTTTATGACCCTCAATTTTCAAGGGTTAGGGTTTAGTGTCTGTGTATTCTAGTTATACTAGTAGCACCTTTGGGATATTCAACTTTCTTGTACCTTTTTCATACACTTTATTTATTTACATATTTATTTACATTTTTTATGCCCACATTGGAGCACTTAAATCAATAAATTTGAGTAAATTTCTTCTTTTTCTCCTCCCAGAACTTTCTCATCCTCTCCGACCTGGAAGCCCTTTGTGTGACCGATATAGTATATTGTTTCCGTTCAACTGTTATTAGTTTGAGACTTATGCTTTTGTTCTTCAAATTCCTCTTCTCTTCTCTGTCTTTGATTTGTTGCCGAGTTATACCCAATTCTTCCAAATCATCCTGAACTTCTTTGAACCAATTATTATTGATTTTATTTTTCAAAAAGTAATCAAATAGTTGTTTCACTATCCTGGTCTCTGGCAGTCTTGATATGTGACAGAAAAAGGAAATTCTTCTTTTACGCATTGTAGTTATTATTGATTCACATTCACGATAGACGATGTTGTTAGGCAACAATCTCCACTGTCCATCAACTTGGTGCTTTTTGTTAATAATTGTTCTAATACTGTAATTCTTCTGTCAGTTTTCTGTAATTTGTCTGTTGTAGATTTTACATTCAATTTGAATAAAGTTTCACGAGCATAAGTTGCCTCTGGTTCAACCATGGAATTATGGTGTTTCAGCTTAGCGTTTATCGAAAGAGATTTATTTTTATATGTTGGCCAGGTAAGTCTTTGTGCTTGTTTAAATTTAATTGTTTTGTATTCTATTGCTTCTTTTTCATTTGTGTTCCATGTTATTATTTCCCCAAGATATTTGAATTTCTGAACTATTTTAATCTCTTTATTATTGTTCTGTTGAACGACTGTCTGTTAGGTAGTCAGCCCGAAGGCTGGTTGGACCCTCAAAAGCACCGCCGTTACGTTATGTGAGTAGATACCCACAAAAACCCAAGGCAGTGCTATATTGAGGCGTTCTAGGCAAGAAGAGGAGTGAGGTAGTTTGCCATTGCTTTCCTCACTGAGTCAGAACAGTAGTCCTAACCATATGAGTAGAACCTTTCTCAGCATTCACAGGCACTGACTGTGCCCCGAATGCCATTACTAAGCACCACCCATACCTCAGTAGCTTCCATATAATCACAGCCATGAGTGAGACTGAGACATCGGTGAAAAGCCACCTTTTACTCTAGCCTGTGCCAACTGACAAATGCAAATGTACTGTATTCATCAAGAGATGGCAAACAGGCCAACGACTGGTAGATCAAATTTAAAATTTCGCATAATTTCTGTTGTTTTTTTTTTTTTCAAATGATATTTGTAATCCCATTTTTTTGCTATAATTTCTAGTTGTTCGATTTGAAATTTAGCCTCTTCTAATGTATTTGCAAGTAATGCTAAATCTTCCGCAAAAGCAAGACAGTTGAGTTTAATATTTCTACCGATCTTGATAGTTGGTTGACATTTCTTGTTCCATTCATGCATAACCTTCTCCAATGCACAATTAAACAACAATGGTGAAAGTCTGTGTCCTTGTCGGAGTCCAGTTCTTATAGTTAGAGATAAGGGAAAATCGCAATTGCGATAAATGCGAATTTTACTTTTTTCTTCTCAATTTTTCAACTATTTGGTAACTAATATGACTATGTATACCCTGAATGTGCGACAAAGTGCGATAACTAGGGGTTCTTGCGAATTATTCCCATAAATGCGATAAATGCGAAGTGCCCAATTTACCGAAAAATATTAAATATAATGTTTTATTACATTTTCGCGCCGCAACTTTTGAAATTTGCGAGTTCCTAGCAATGGAAAAATTTCGGCTAAATAATCGATATTTATGAGTAAAAATCGATATGTACAAACATCGATTATTGTCATGAAAACGGGGGCGTGGTGGCTCAGCGGTCTAGCTGTATGCCTCTCACCAAGGCGGTCCGGGTTCGATTCCCGGCCAATGCATGTGAGATTTTCGAAGTGAAATCCCATGTCCCGTGGTTCGGATTCCACGTAAAAAGGAGGTCCCGTGGCTCATGATCTCAAGATTAACGGTCACGTTAAACTACAAGCTTCCTTCCTTTGCTTTGTCATGAAAACAATCGAATATGGTAAAAATCAATTTGAAAATGGCTGTTGTTATTGCCACATAATATCCACTGTTCATCGCCAATAAAACGATGTTTTTGGAGAAATTATTTCTTAGTTTCATTTAGTTGTGCTAATAAAAGAAATATTCTAATCGTTTGTATCGATTCTTTTTTAAACATTGGAGTAATAAGTTTATGCTTATACCGGTATTGGTTTATATCGCGCCGGTCCTCATTTCTAGTATTTGACCATTATAAATGAAACTGTAAAGTACGTATCGTGATATGAATAGACAATGTTTGTTAGGCGTTCTCCTCGCTTTGGGGAATGTTGTATAATTTGATGAAAGTCTTCTCTATAATGTGAGAGTTATAGGTTATGTTACACGGCGTCCGGGGATTTCTCCTTAAATTCGGATACGCTACTGTTTTACAGATTGTCAGTCAAGGGTCGCAAAAAGGTATACCAGTAATTGCATGTTTGCATATTCTGTTTAACTTAACTTAAGAAAACCTCTGATACTGATAAAATGTGATCATTTAAACCCTTGGAGTAGACATGAAAGATACACAACAAAGTTCACAGGATTGTCAACATTCGTTCATACAAATTGCATTGGCAGCAGTGCTAAGTCTCCTGTTGTGTGTGTTTTTTTATTTTTTTACTAAGGGAATGTTAGAAGTACTAAAATCCTAATATCAGTTTTAAAGAAATGTAGAAACTTGACACCATACATTTTTCAGAATAATGTGAGATATCTGAAAATAAAGGCACCAGCCTGGCTACTTGGCAAGATTGAGCTCAAGTGCTGTCGGTTCTTTGTGTGATGTGAGACGAGGGCACCTGAGCTATGCTGAAAAGATCCAATATCAGGTGTTGTGCAGCTACTCAAATTACCCTGAGCTGCTCGTGTTATCGGTACGGTGCTAACTCCACAAGCAAAATGGACAGAATGTTGAGGGCCGGCGGAGAGTTGTATTAGTTCACCGATACCAAGGTGCCAATTGTTAGAATAAAGCGAGTTGTGGTCAGGTGGCAATGCTCGTATTGCGAAGTTTACCTTGTGGCAGGTGGAATGACGACAATACCAGGCTGTCCTGAACTCAGTGGACGAATTTGTTCAAATTCTGTGAGATGTCTATGAAATCCTTTTGTGTGGTTTCCCTACTAACTCCTTGCCAAGTTCCATTCATTTCTTTTAATAAATTGTCTTATGAGGTTGGATTCAAGGGCATTTGACCATTAAACCACCTGGCAAATAGAAATTCAATGCACCTCATCCCTGGCTCTCATTGAAAAGGGACTAAAGAAGGAGTGAGCATCCATTTCATTATTTAGTTAATTATCGGTTGTATGGTGTTTACCTGAAGTTAAGTAAATGTACGATTCACATCATTATAGTAAATGCTTATGCCGTTAATCAGAAACACCCGTATTTCCAATCCTCTGCAAGTTTGAATTGGTTTCCGTGTATAATAATTTTGAACCTGTTACATTTTTATCGTACCCGGTGACGAACTTTTAAATGCTACAAAACGCTATTTTTTAAAATTCAAAATGCTCCAAAATGCTATTTTTCAAAATGAAAGTGCTACAAAATAAATTTCAAAATGCTATTTTCTCATATCTTTACTTATAGTGAATGATTCTGATAAATATTTATCATTGTGTAACCTTTTACTTGTCTCAAGTATCTTTTAACCTTAAGAATGTTCTTTATACCATAGAGCAACACAGTATCTTTGATTGGCATAATAACTCGGAGATTTGTTATGCTCTTTACTTGTTTTCATGCATACCTCGACTTTCTTTCAGTTACATTTATTACTGTGTTGTTGTGTAGAAACTCCAGCCAGTGGGAAAGGAGCTGACAAGGAGATAGAAGCTGAACTGTTGGGACTTTGTTCTGGGAAGTTCCTGACTCAGCCTAATGAAGCTTCTCAAGATGACGAACATTCTCAGCAGAGTCAAGAACACTTGCCAGACACTCAGCCTGTACAGTCAGAGTAAGTGTCATATCTTCATAGCTAGGCTCAGGAGTTTTTTCATCAAGAGTATTTTGAAGGAGATCAGACCAAAATAATGTCTGGTCATTGGTCAGGGAGAGGGGTGGTCCTTCAACAGAGGTAACAAATACATTGGCTTTATGAGGTTTTAAATTGGTTCCAAGAAAAATTGGTCTTCAAGAGGGGTTTCACGGTACAGTGGAACCTCGTTAGTACGTTTTTAAAGGGACTGAAAAATTTGAACGTAAAAAGTGGGAAAACGAACTACTGATAAATGATAAGTTAAACCTCATTAACTTGTGTCAGTAAGGGAAAAGCGTAAAATGCGTTAATCGGAAGTACGTACTATCGAATATACAATTTTAAACAACCTACAGAATTACTGTATTTCAGAACTAGTTCACACAGCATGGAGAATCGAGAGCAATGAAAACAAGGGAAAAATGTACTATACTTTGAATTCAAATACTGTAGTACGAGTTGAGATATTTTCAGACCTAATAGTTTCTACAGAGTACCTATCTGAAGTTCTTTTTGAGGTTAGACAACTTCCGTCATCACGCGATCTCAATTTAATCTCAGAACGTGACAAAACACAGCACATCTCCTTGCTAACACACCAAAAATTATTTATAAATGTCAGAAACAAACATCGATTACCAAAACCTCTTAAATTGGTTATGAATATTGCATTACACTTACCTATTGTACCTGTATTATCTTGTAACTTTGCAGTTGCAAACCGTACCAGGCCACCTTATATATTTTAGCAAACACACACAAATAGATTTTAACCTCAAACAAATGTAGGCCACATTTATAAATAGATTTTAACCTCAAACAAATGTAGGCCACAGTTATTTGCATGTAACAAATGAATAATTAACATATCTACACATATTTAACGCAATAACACAAATCACTGGCGTTTAGAAAACATATCCATTGTTGTTTGCTTACTACTTCTCTGTCCAAGTGAGTAGCCTACAATGTAAGCATGTAATTTTGACAGTGTGTTCCTGATTTCTGTCTAGGCTACTTCAAGAATTTTCATTTTCTCATCACTTCGTATTAAATGATGCAGTTTGAACACAATAACTTTTAAAAAATTATTAGCATACAAATGTGTACACTAAGCCACATTACAAACTTCGACCACTAGGTGTAGTG
Organism: Meconema thalassinum; assembly: GCA_946902985.2. Lineage (NCBI taxonomy): Eukaryota > Metazoa > Arthropoda > Insecta > Orthoptera > Tettigoniidae > Meconema > Meconema thalassinum. Next base: position 696,659,047 of record OX336390.1, read on the forward strand.
GCAGAGTCATGTCATTGTTATAAAATACGGCGGTCAAGTCATAAGTCATGGCAACTTTATTTTTTCTCGCGAACAGGAGACAACACGGAAAATCTACGATATGTATTTCGAAACGTACTTGTGTGGGATGCCACTAGATGGTGTATGTAAACAACAGTGTGGGTCTGAGTATGCCCCACAGTTCAGTGTGTGAGTGAGAGCGTCACACAACGGAAGTCAACAAGCAGGAGCAACGATCGTATATTAAAATCGCAGTTCCCCCATCTTATTCGCCTGATCTGAGCCCATGTGACTATGATCTAATCCCCAAAGTCAAGAAGCCACTACGTGGACGACGGTTCGCTAACAAAGAAGACATCGTAACAGCATTTCGGAGGGATTCACATGCAGTTAATGGTATTCAGCGCCTGCCCCAAGCACAGTAGACACCTGGGGTGATTATTTCGAAGGTCTGTAACCAGTGGAGACCTGTCCTTTGTATGTAGTCTTGTGTATTTGCTGTCTATACCATAATAAAACAATGTTTACCAATGGCCTGTGTTCTGTCACTTACCTACGAGCATCTCCTGACGTTAGAATTTATCTTCAGGCACTATGCATACCTACATGCCCTATATTTCCAAATGCATATCGTAGATTTTCCGTGTTGCCTCCTGTTCACGAGAAAAAAAATAGTTGCCATGACTTATGACTTGATCCTCGTATTTCAATTTGAAGAGATGCTGAAGTAAAATCAAATCTTTGATGTTGAAATTATTGCAGGCACAGTGCAATTAGCGGACCACACAACATGTTTGGCTAACAGGCGATCGACCCCATGGCAGCATCATTACATTTATTGATCTGTCACTTGGTAGGAGAAGCACATTATGTTAGTGAATTCCTTCTGGATGTAACTGCACCATTAATAAAATGTGCAGGCTCACAATGTTGTGATTAACAGAGTTCACCTCTTGCTGTTGACCAGAAATAGCGGTGAATATTCCTCGCCTTTTAAGTGCCTAACAATTATTTTCCTTTATTCTTCCTGTTAGTCCTTGGCCTGTACTGACCTGTATGTTTCCGTTGCTACATTCTCCAAAGAAGTTTTAACAAAATATTGAGGCAAATACAACTTTCTTGGAGTGAATTTGTTGCATCAATACCAATGTGTATGGATGAAGAATTTTTCTGACATGGATCAATTTGTAGAAGGGTAAATCTGCGTCAAGAATGACTTTACTTAAATCTTTCAAGGAAGGTTTGTCTCATGATTCACTGTTAAATCTTCTTGACAACCTCCTGCCAAATACTTGCTACCTCTGTCATTACGTTCTTCCTATAGGAATGCTATTCTATTTACCTCTTTCTGAAACAATACTGATAAGGAGTTTTATTGTCTTTTTCAGTCCAAAGAGATGCCTGTTATCTTCAGATGAGGACGATGACTTGAATGATATTGTTGACAAGAAGACAAAGAAAAAGTATAACAGGAAGTTGGAATTTTCAGGTACTTGTCTTCCTATGTACATGTTTATTAATGGAGTATTTTTCTTAAAAATGGACAGATAACACATTATTTGGAAAATGTATGTTCATCTTCCTTATCATTCCATTACTAGCATTCGTACCTGGCTTTGCCATGGTGAACAATATGTCTACCCCCCCGCCCCAGTCCTATCCATGGAAATGCCTCTTAGCTACATCATACCTTTGGTAATAAGCATATGTAAATAGTATTTTCAGAGATAAATGGTAGGTTAAATGTAAACCTTGTAACTGAATTTATTCAATCACAGTGTCTCGTCCTTAGGTTTTGTCTTTTTATGATTTTTGTCCCACCTTCCCCAAATCTCCCCATGGGTTTGCTAGGGTTTGAACTCTAGAAGGGGAAACCAGGTCTAGCCAATGGGTGGAAGGAAGGCCCGTATCCAGAGTAGTGGAAGAATGCCTAAGGTATGCACCATTAAAAAATTAATTCCTCCATAAAACTATATTATACAGCAAGATCCTAAACCTTCCTACATCTAACCTACGTTAATTTTCTAACACTGAAACAACCACCATCACCACCACCACCACCACCACCACCTCCTCCTCCTCCCTCCACCGTTTGGTTGGTGCAAACATGCATCGTCTCCATCCTTCGTTCAATAGTTTCAGCAATAGGTGTGTTTGCTTCTAATGCTGTTGATAAATTGTGCTCTGGTCTTCCTTTGCTCCTTCCTTCCATTAGGTTGGTGGACCAGTAAGAATGTTGAATCTAGGGACTCACGAAGCTGTTTCTTCTTTTGTTTAAGGAAGACAGTTTCTCTTCCTGGTGTCCTTCTAAAAATGATGGATTGAGATTTCACTGTTTCAAGTAGGAATTTGCCCCCTTCACAGATGATGAGAATGAAAATGAAAGCGATCAGCTGTCAGGGGAGGAGGATGAACCCACACTGGTTGAGTACGACTCTGAAGAGAACGAGGTAGTGGTCAGCAAGGAGGAAGCACAGCTACCACGACTAGCTAGAGACTTCTTCGAGGATGAGGCAGAACTTTCAGAGTCAGAATGGGGTAGTGCAGATGAGGACGAGAGAGACTTGGACACTCTGGACATTGAAGAAGGAGATGAAGAAAAACTGGACCAAAAACAGCTGAAGGAACAGCTGGGGAAAATACACATGTGAGTATGATTGTCCAGTCTCTGTCATACAAGGCTTTTGTCTCATCTCATAGTTTCTTTCATTGTGGACCAAGTCCAGATTTTCTTTTAATATTCATTCATTTATTTACTTGAGCTTATTTTATAAGGCTGCCTCAAAGATGAACATAACATTAGCATCGAAGAGTTGTTAGATATATCTATACAGTATTGACATTGGCGACAGTATGAAAGATAAGACTTACTTATGTGATTGGTACTTAGTTAATTCATGTTTATAGTTCAGATCGTATTACCACGTATTACCAGCTCATTACAGGAAGAATATTTTCCAGTGTCCATATTTTAAACCAATGTCCAACTAGCCTGATGTACTCTATTGGACTGTTCTGAAGAGAACTTTTATCATAGTAGCATATTTGATGTATCTCGTAAATGTAAATATATTGTAAAAATATATACCGTATTTGCTCGCGTATATCTCGCACCTTTTTGACAGAAAATATGTGTGAAAATTTTCGGTGCGAGATATACGCAGGGAATGACCGTATTCCCGAAAAAACACAAAATTTGCGTTGTAACAGTAGGCCTGCTTGCCCAACTGTTGTTGCGCGCTAATCGCTAATTCGAACGTGTCTCAAGGCGGTGAATTTAGCCAACCGCGGCCGAAGACGCGGCGAACGATGTACAGCGCGCTAACACTCACGCTGCGCCGTATGCTTGCACGCGGCAGAGCTCTGATGCGACACAATGCGTTAAGACGAAATCATTGAGATTCGAGAAGACTGAACTGCGTTTCTCTGCGATGTAACAGTAGGCCTACTTCCGCAATTGATGTGGCGCGCTAATCGCTAATTCGAACGTGTCTCAAGGCGGTGGATTTAGCCAGACGCGGCGAACGATGTATAGCATGCTAACACTCATGCTGTGCCGTATGCTTGCACGCGGCCGAGCTCTGATGCCACGCAATGCGTATAGACGAAATCATTGAGATTCGAGGACTGAACTGCGTTTCTCTGCGATGTAACAGTAGGCCTACTTGCGCAACTTATGTGGCGCGCTAATCGCTAATTCGAACGTGTCTCATGGCGGCGAATTTAGCCAACCGCGGCCGAAGACTGACGATGTACAGCGTGCTAACACTCACGCTGCGCCGTATGCAGGCTCGTATCGAAGTTCGGATCAACTCGTTGTTGCTCGCTCTTTCTGTTAGTAATGCTTCGGGTAAGTTCCTGGTCAATGACGACTGTAGTGGCGCGCTAAATCGAACGTGTTTCTACCTCAAGGTTATTACGGTCATTTATATGATGGCGTCAGTAATGAACGCGAGATATATGCAAGTACTTTTTTTTCCCCTGAAATTTCAAATAAAAAAATGGGGTGCGAGATATACGCGAGCAAATACGGTATTTTTAACACATGGGTAACCAGATGCCTGGAGATGTCACATCCCCTGTGGACTGGACATTTTTCTGCTGAGAATATTCGAGGGCACTAAATTGAAACACTCACCTCCTCGCTAGAGTTGATTTAACTTTAATACCCCCTGAAAACAAACCTACAGAATTTACTGCCTGTACATACAGGCCACAAGCGAATTTGCCATTAATATCCCGACTTTAATTGAGCACCAGGGTTGATCATATGGATATTCCCGAATAAAATAAAATAACTCTTTTCCTGACATTGAGACACCTTATCCCAGGTGTGGGGCATTATACATGTGTTGGCTGATGCTACCAGGATCATGCAAGATGGGAATAAACACTGATACCTTTAAAAATCACCATATATTCTGGCGGTACTGGTTATACATATCTACACTATTTACACACATGTTATAGACCCTTGAATACAATATTTACAGTACCTGTGATCACTGAATCTATGCTCACACAGAGCCCACAAACACATCTGGTCAACTAGTGACCCCAGGCATCAGCCTCCTAACTGAAACACTTGTACATTTTGTACAGAAAATATACACACGTTACACAGTCGGCGATCATAGCGTTGTTCCACAGTCTGTCTGCTTGATCCATCAAACGTCGCTCGCCACCTCTCTCTAACATGTAGACCACAAATAGCTTGTTAGGCTCAAATGTACAGTATAGTCATGTATAGAATCGTCCTTTGGGCGTGTTTGCACCAACAACCCATGGTATTTGAAAAGAACAATAAATAACGTAAGTTTCAATAGCTGAAGCTCAGTGATAACTTAGGTCCCAGCTGTTCGTTACCACACCATGGCAAGTGAACGACCCTGATTCGCTTAAGGACACTGAAATAATGTAGTTAGCAATAGCCAAAGGCTCAGAAGAGAACTATAACTGTCTTTGCTGTTTGTTACTGTACCATGGCAAGTGAACGATCCTGATTCGTAACAAGACATCTTAAGAGCACTAAATAAGCCATTGTATACACAGGCGCATGAATATCCTTACACCAGAAGCTGTCAAGAGGCACCCCAGAACTATGTTTCGCATGCCTGTTCCAGGCAGATATTCGTGGCTACATACGAACATCTGACGATCGTAGTCTCACGGACAGACCCGAACGTTACCTCAGTACTTGTCCACTGGCCGGTTCATGGGAGTTCATGTTATTAATAGCCCAAGTATTTCCTTGTTACTCTCAAACAAGCTCAATTTATGACTGTTTTCCGGGTGTGTCAATTCCCAGCACCTGATTCTCTACTTACTACCTTACTAGTACAGCCAGTCGTCAAAACTTTTAACATTTCTAGATGAAAATAGTCAAATTAACCTCAAACCAAAATGAAATAATGCTTCTACTTCAGGTGATAATAGAGTCTTTTATATCACTGTTCCCAAAACTTAATAAATTGCACTAAACCCCGTATTCTATAATTTCAAACATCCAAAAAGACGATAATTGATAAACAGTGAGTTTAGTTGGCCCGGAACATCCGAAAATGAATCCGTCCACAAAAATACACTCGGGCACAATGAATATCACTGCTCCTCCCGTGACTTTAACCCAATATACCTAATAAGATATGAATAAAATACCCCAAACTAACCGAACAACTGAATAAATTCGGTTACAAGATTATAAAAATGTACATAATTGTTGAAATAATCCAGATATTATCTTTGAATATGAGTGTATACCATACCAGACCCAAAACAGCTGTGAACATGGACTCGCCCAGTAGCGCGCTTCCAGGTGAGCACTGGTGCCACAGTGAGACTGGTGGAGATGACACAGCTCTACACTCGCAGTAGACGCACGACCTTCTCCGTGAACACAAGGCGCTCCGAATGTAAGAGCATGTGCGAGCTGGGGGCGCCTACGAATATCTATGCTCACAATGGAGTGCACACATTTTTATAATAAAGGCAGATATAAGATATCACACAAACGTTATTCGTGCACTCCTGGTGTAGCGTCCAACTTTCTTGGCTGTGGCCCAGGAGGTCCGGGTTCGATTCCCGGCTCTGCCAAGCTCGAATCAATTTTTAAAAAAAAACATAATTGCTGACACCACAATAACATAGGTTATCAGATTTTGTGTTTCCATGTACGTCTGTATTCGGAAACTTCTTTTAAATGCCATATACCCTGAAAATTATATTTCTTGCCTGACTGTGTAAAACTGTTCGGCTGCTACTCGGCTTGCTAAGTGACATTGTTATGAGTTCAAAACTTCAGTTCACAGCACTTTCTAAAGCTCCACTACTGAATTGATACAGCAATGCCGTCACTCTTCGTTATCTTCCCTAGCGAACCTAAATATTTCAACACCTAAATCATTCTCTCTCTCCCTTCAGTTCAAGGGCAGATGTTATCTCCCGAACGGCTGGTCGTAGCTTAACAAGGTTTGGACAGTCAGCTTAAAAATTTTTAGCTCTGTAAAATAGGGTCATCAAAATAATTGTAGAATTAATTATTTTCGTGCGCCGTAGCGAGTTGAGTTAACTAGGCAACGCCACGCTATGCTATTGGCTGGCGGGAGTGAGCGAGGTAACCTGGCTCCTCCCTCATGTTCACAGTTGTTTTGGGTCTGGTATAATACCCCTAATAGAGCTCTAGTGTGTGATGTATTTAGAAACATGGCACAATGTGCAGTGGCAGATTACAGAAAGAGCAGATGCAGTATATTTGAGGTTAGATTGATCAACAATCAAAATATGGTATGTACATTAGTTATATTACAGCGCCTAGAGGCCTGAATATCACTCTCGTATTCAGTTTCTACTAATTCACTATAACTTGGTCCATTTGAACGATAATTCTTTTAAAATCTCATCATCTTATTATGCATGCCCTCCATCTGAACCACCAGAAAGGAAGTCGATGTTTTGAAACTAAATCAAAAGAAGGCCAAGAATGAGCGGAAAGTGGCGCATATACATCTACAAATATTCTACTCAATGTGATGGTCTAAAATAATTCAATACAAGATCAAGAGATGCCACAGTATTACTGACAATGTCTTGAATAAAACCATACTTTCTTGGGGCCCGTCACCAACGGTTCGCTAGCGTACTGCAAGATTTCTCGGGGCCCGTCACCCATGTGTTAAATATCTGAATACTGTGAATAATTTATGCACTGAAAATTTTTTCTTGTATTTTTTGTCAAAGTGTATTGATTATGTGAAAAGATACAGTAATTTGAAATATCTTTTTCGGTAGGTATCAAGATAAAATATCTCATCAGAAGAAAACATTTTGTACTTAATATGCTTTCTCTAAGTGAAAATGTTTAACATAGATCCATAATTTTTATGAACCATATTTCAAATAGAAATTAAGACATATTATACATTTCTTGCCTCTGACAAGGCAGCTCATGTCATAAGAGCCGTTGTTGTAGTCGTCATCAAAACAGGATGAGCAATAAAATGGAATTCAGATTTCTTGAAAGGTTGACTCTGCTATAATTAAACACCTCCTTTAATTGACATCAGAGCATAATTTGCAATGATGAATAACTATAATATGTGCTTAAACTTCACTGTTAAAATCCCTTTGGTATTTTAGTTACTCTCACAGTGTTGGTGCTTATTCAGTTGTGATTTTATTAATTTAGGCGACGAATACTTGATGATGACCAACAAGAAGTACGACGACTGCAAGAGCTTTACCTTGAAGATGGAGAGATGTTCTCTGAGGGAGGTGGCCGGCAGAGACAATTTCGCTGGAAGAATCTCAGTATGTATTTTCCAACTTATACAGTACCATATTGGTCCAAATATAAACTTGCATTTCTTTCTCCAATATTGAAAGAATATCTCTATATGAGGCCTGTCTAATTAATATCCGACCTTGAATTTTCCCGCGCATAGTAGTGATGCGAAGGTGGTGCCACTCACAATACTGGAGGGAGAAACCTTACTGCGCATGCTTCTTTTTTTTTCACTACGTTCGTGTATCTCAGTCGCTGGCTAATGGCTGCAAACTGAGGTACTGTTCGTCAGATTGAAGTTTCTTGCAAGATGACTTGAGCAAACATACTGCATCAAATTTTGTGAGAAGCTAGGTGATTCTCAAAGTGAAACATTTCGTAAAATTCAGCGGGTGTTTGGAGACTCTGCTATGTGGGTAACACAAATTAAAGAGTGGTTCAACCGATTCAAAAATGGCTGCACATCAGTGGAGAGTGATCAGCATCCTGGGAGGCCACAAACCACCCCAAATGCAACTGTTATTGAGAGAGTGGGAAATCTGATAACAGAAGATCGACGTTTGACCCTTTGAGAGATTGCCGAAGAAGTTGGGATCGGTAAGGTTTCCGCACATGCAACTTTGCGTGACGATTTGAAAAAGCGCAGAGTGGCTGCAAAATTGGTGCCCAACCTTCTGTCGGCGGAACAGAAAGAACACCGTGTTGAGGTTGCAGATAACCTACTGGACATTTGCAACACTGAACCTGAGTTTTTGAACTCTGTGATAACTGGGATTAGACTTGGGTCTACGGGTACGACCTGGAATCCCAGTCTCCACAACACTGAACCTGAGTTTTTGAACTCCGTGATAACTGAAGATGAGACTTGGGTCTAAGGGTACTGCCTGAATCCCGAGTCTTCGGGGTCGCAAAAATCACGACCGGTGCAAAGCAAAATCAAGGTGATGTTAACAGTGTTCTTTGATATCCGTGGAGATGTGCATCGCGAATACGCACCACGAGGACAAACAGTGACAAAGGAGTACTATCAAAATGTTCTCCGCTGTCTCCCATGATGCAGTTAGGCGGAAAAGACCAGACCTACGGAGGGCGAGGACCTGGCAGTTGCATCGTGACATTCATCACAATTATTGGTCCGGATTTTCTTGACGACACATGCAATTCCAGTCGTTCGCCAACCTCCCTACTCTCCGAAGATGGCTACTTGCGACTTCTGGTTGTTTCCGAAACTGGAGACGCCATTGAAATGGTTCCGTTTTGAGAGTAGAGTAGAGAAGAGATAATGAGGAATGTGACAGCGAAGTTGAACATCATACCAAAAGAAGCCTTCCAGAAATGTTTTCAGATGTGGAAGGAGTGGTGGGCTACGTGTGTGCACGGGCATGGGGCCTACTTTGAGGGGGATTAGGGTCCCAATCCCATCAGGTAAATAATAGATTTTTCATGGCCAAAGGTCGTATATTAATTAGACAGACCTCGTATATAAAAATGAATGTTACGTGATAGTCTGTATGTCTGTCTGTGTGTCCTTTATGCGTTCATATACCATTCATCCGATTGCGATGAAACTTGGGTGAGTTGTTGTGTACATTCCTTTGATGGTTTCTGACATAGTAAATCCATTTTACAATAGGAAGCGCACGAGTAGTTTCAACAAATGAGCGACGGCACACGAATCGTTTCAACAAAGTTCTGTCTGCATATACCGGTACCATTCATCTGATTGCCGTAAAACTTGCGTGAGATGTTGTATACACTCCAGGAAAGGTTTCTGATTTAGTAAATCCATTTCACAGTTGATAGCACATGAGTAGATTCAACAAATGAGTGAAAGTGCGCATGAAAGATGCACAACAAAGTTCACAGGATTGTCAACATTCATCTACAAAAGTTGCTTTGGCAGCAGTGTCAAGTTTCCTGTTGTTGGGCACCTGAGCCATGCTGAAGAGATCCAAAGGTCATGTTCTCATTATACAATCAACAATATCGGGTGTTGTGCAGCAAATCAAATTACACTGTGCTGCTGCTGTTATCGGTACGGTGCTAACTCCACAAGCGAGATGGACGGGATGTAGAGGGCCGGGGGAGATTTGTATTAGTTCACTCATACCAAAGTGCCGATTGCTAGAATGAAGTGAGCTGTGGTCAGGCGACAATGCTTGTTTTATGACATTTACCATGTGGCAGGTAGAATTACAACAATACCGGGCTGTCCTGAACTCGGTGGACGAATGGGTTCAAATTCTGTGAGATATCTATGAAATCTTTGTGTGTGGTTTCCCTACTAACTCCTTGCCAAGTTCCACTCATTTCTTTTTATAACTTGTCTTATGAGTAGACCTGGGATTTTAGGCTCTAAAAAAATTAGTTTTAGGCACCTAAAATAGGCTTTTAAAACAAGTAAATAGGCTTTTAAAAGAGAAATTAGGCACTTAAAATATATTTTCAAAATGTGTGGATAGGCAGGAAATAGACTTTAAAATATTACAATATACACTTAAACTGTAACGTGATACTTTATTTCTTTAACAAACGTGGTATCCCTATTATTAACCGAAATAACTGCAAAATTAAGACAGAATAAAAAAGACATTTATGAAAAACAATATAAAAAGTAATGTGTCAAAAAATGTTTTGTTTAAAGTTATGGAAATAAAGTAAAAGGAAGGAGCTCAGTTGAGCTGGTTTTTGAAGAGTGAAAAGTAGTTAAGAGCTATAGGAGCTAAGAAGCTCCTACCTTGCCCCTAGCACTTTGTATGTTATTCTCAGCTTCTTCATTATCAGTACTGATCTAAAACCTTAATACTAAAATCACTGTACACAATTACAGCACTGTAGGCATCCAATAACGGTGGAAACGCGAATGGAGTATGTGTTTATTTATTTGTGAGGAACATTCCTACAGTACTTTCATTCGTAGTTTGCTTTACAGTACATAACAATAATCTTCTCCAAATTTTCCACAGTCAGGCTGTGTCTTTTGTCTGTTAAAATCATTTTGAAAGCAGAAAAAGAGCGCTCCACACTCACAGATGTTAGAGGGGCATAGGAAAATTTACCTACATTTTTCAATTCAATTTCACTTGGTAAGTCTACCTTTTCCCCATCCATTACCTGATGTACCCTTTTCAGCATTGAATAACCTGGGTTCTTCAGCAGTACACTAGACCACTTGTCTCTTATTTTATCTCCTACCTTGCCCCTAGCACTTTGTATGTTATTCTCAGCTTCTTCAATTACAGAAAATTGCTGTTTGAGACTGTTTCCTTTTTCCTCCATTTTTGTAATGGTGACTGGAAGAAATGAAAAATTTGCCTGAATATACGCAATGTCTCTCTGAACACTGGAACAATCATTTAACAGTTCTTTGACAGACGACACACATGCAGAGTTGTCCGTTAAAGACACATTGTCTATCACAGTCATGATTTCCTCAAGATGTTCTGCATAATACAGGGCAGCTTCCATCCAGGAACCCCAACGGGTGATGATTGGCTGTGGTGGAAGGGGAATAGAGGGGAGTTTCTCTCGAAAGATGGCTATTCTTGATGGAGCCTTACAGAACACTTTCTTCATTGTTGAAATGAGAGTATTTACTGCAGGAAACTCGGCCCTAACTGTTTCTGCGAGTCTATGCAAGGCATGGGCCATGCAAGTAACATGAATTAAAGAAGGATAGAAAGTTTTGAGGAGAGGTGCAGTGGCAATCATGTAGGAAGCAGCATCGGAGACAAGGAGAAGGACTTTAGAATCATCAACACCCCCAGGATACAACAATTGCAACCCCTTGTTGATGAAGTATGCAATGCTTCGACTATTGACTTTCACAAGCTGTTTAGAGCAAAGAAGGTGAGCGGTAGATGCCTGATTGGGTTCCAGTTTTCCTACTATAAGGTTAGCAATGTACCTGCCCACAGAGTCGGTGGTTTCGTCCACACACAACCATATGCAAGACTCCCCAATATCCTCCCTGATTGACAAAATGACCTCATTGTAACAAATATCTAAGTAGTTTTTCTTTAATGTAGATGCTGATGGGATGTGCTGCTTGGTGTATTTCTGTAAAAAATCTCTGAAAACCGGATTATGCACAGCATTCCAGGGGATATTTGCTGCAACTAGGGCTCTACACATATCAGCATAGAAACCATTATGAGTTGTAGGAGATATAGTTTGTGTGAGCAGAGTCTGTCTAATGTTACTTTTCATGGCTGCTTTCGCTTTGTGACTGGCACTATCTGCATGCTGCTGAAGGTGGCATTTTTTCTCATGTGAAATCTAAAACACAATAAAGTGATGTCAATTAGAGACTATGATGAGGAATAGAAAAGGTGAGCTATTGAATAAAATTTGTAATTTTGAACTATTTAAATTAAGCCATTATTACTCTAAAGTTAATTAAGAACAAGAACACTACAGTCCCCGAAGGGCCTTGGCTTTCAATAACGGTTGCTGCCCAGCTCATGGCCTGCAGATATTGGGTGGCGTGTGGTCAGCACGATACATCCCTCAGCCGTATTGCCTTGCCTCCGTGACCCCTGCCCACCGTAGTTTCTCAATTGTCCTCACGATCTGGGTCAACACCCTTCCAGACCTCATAGATTTCTAAATTACTGCCGGTACTGGAAATCGAACCCAGGTCGCCTGGACTACTGTCGGCACAGAAAGTATCTGCAGTCGAGTTTAAACGCTAATAAAATTTGAACCAGTCCACCAATCTAAAATGCAATCACTCCAACGTAAAGCTTGTTTTATTCTGCATTCTTTGCTGGTACATGCATATTTTTATTATGTTTCCTGTGAAAGTTATGTTAGGTGGAATGCAAAAAGTACCTATTTTCTTGCCCGTTTTTTGTAAACAACAACTTTGTAGTACCGTTACATGAAAACGTACTGTTCGACTTTCATGAAATTTAGGTGGATTATGGAATGCACTATTATAAATATATTTATGAAGTTTAATTACTCTACATACGTTGGAAAAAAGTTATTGTTTTTGTAAAAGACTGTCCGTTTGATACTGGGTGGTCTTCCGAAATCGAGACTGAGTTCATCAAAGGTCTGAAGGTTTTTGTTTCAAATCGTTGTATACCGAAAACTTACAATGATTTCTGTATTTTATACCGATTTTTATTTGAAATCGAGCGACAGGCTCTCCGTTTTCATGTAATTAAACTACAAAGTTGTTGTTTACAAAAAACGGACAAGAAAATAGGTATTTTTTTGCATTCCGCCTAATATATCTTTCACCAGAAACACAATAGAAATATGCATGTAACAGGAGATAACGCAGAATAAAACACGCTTTACGATGGTGTATTTATATTTTAGATTGGTGGACTGGTTCAAATTGTATTAGCGTTTAAACTCGACTGCACATACTTTCTGCGCCGACAGTAGGTCTCTACAATTAATTAGAGAAGCCAATATCAAAACCTTAATTTTAGATTAATATGAAATTTAAGATATAGGCACATACCTGTTTATTGCAGTACTGGCAGAAAATAATCTTGCCATCAAAAGTCATCCCTGGAAATTGTACAAGCCATTGTTGTATAAGCGCACTCTTAGATGATTTCGTTTTAGGCATGATGAACTATATTCACTTAAACAGATGTTCTTTCACTGGCGACTTGACACAGTATGTCGCTTCTTACTACCTGCTCCTTGTTCTTCCTAGATAATCCTCCCCCTCTCCCCGTCACTCGACACAGTACGTCCTTGACTACCTGCTCGTTGTTCTTCTGAGCTAATCCTCCACATCCACCCTTCACTCAGCATTCCTTTGGTGACAGTTGTCTGGGAAGAGCACATTTCTGTGAAAAACCCACCCTCTGCTGTTCTGCTCGTTCCAGGGATGTCCATTGTGTGATTGTAAAAATTACAGAAGTTGAATTTTATTTTAAATGTAGAAAATAGGCATTTTTAGGCACTAAAATAGTAAAATAGGCTCTAAAGGTCCAAATAGGCATTTTAGGGCACTATAAAACTCTATTAATGTAAGGGATTTATCATGAAACGTCAAGATATTTAAAAAAAATCATGTTATTTCGTAAGGAACGAAATAGGCATTTGCCTTAAAATCCCAGGTCTACTTATGAGGTTGGATTCAAGAAGTGCCATTTGACCATTAAACCACCCGGCAAATAGAAATTCAATGCACCTCATCCCTAGCCCTCATTGAAAAGGGAATAATGGCGGAGTAAACATACATTTCATTATTTAGTTAATCATCCGTTGTATGGTATTTACCTGAAGTTAAGTAAATGTACTATTCACATTAGCCTATTACATTGAATGCTTATGCCGTTCATCAGAAACACCCATATATCCAATCCTGCGCAAGTTTGAATAAGTTTCTAGCATATTAATTTTGAACCTGTTAATTTTTTATCGTACCTGGAGACTAACATTTAAATGCCACAAAATGCTAATTTTTAAAATTCACAAATTCAATATCAAAATGCTATTTTCTCATATCATTAATTATGATTGTTTTACTTTATGATATTTCTATAACTTACAGTTGGTTAGTTAGTTATTATTATTTTAAGGGGTGGAACTATGAGGTCATCTGCCCCTGCATATCTTACAGTTGTTACTGTGGAGTAAATGATCTACATACATAGGGTTGGTAAGTTGTGTTGGAAGACAAGTATGTGGTGTAGATTCTATAAAAATACTTTCAGTAACTACAGTATAGTGTGAAAATGTAAACTTTTGGGGAATTTCTATTCGAGTAACGATCGATTCTACCAAGCTGTGTAGAACGCAGATCTTCATCTTTCTCTGAACATTGATTTTATTATTATTATTTATCTAAAGAAAACTTAATCTTCTCATTTATCCTTGATTCAAGTAGAATAATTCCTTATGAATTCTGCGACATGTATCACCTATTATGATACCTATTTTATTAATGTAATGGCACCTCTTCCATTGTTTAAACAATGAACATTTTTGTTTTTAACTTAATATGGGATTTTGGATTTTACTGATCGGTCATGTTTAATCTGCACTCCTGATTTATTGAAGACTTGAAATAATTATTAATTAATTCTGTCCTAGTTTGGACATTAAATATAATAGGCTTTTGTGTTCTGGACACTATCAAGGTAATTAAACCTTTATTTGAGCATATTTAATTTGATTTCCTGTTCTTTTTTTTGATTTTCCTTTGGAATTTGATCTTCATGCTTTGTGATTATTAACTGATTATTCTGCTCTGACCTCTTCAGTTGTCTATTATCTTAATATCTTTCATTGCTTTAATTATTTTTTTTCTTGGGTACTGATTCCTCGCTTAACTTGTTTTATTTTAATTTCATATTATGGTATATTTCTTATTGTTATGTTTCATGTGTTAATCTGTTAATGTAATGCTATTTATTATGAAATTATATCATTCCCTGAATTTACTTTCTGTGTTCTTACTCGATTGTAGATTCTGTAGATAATAATCTTTAATATTTTATCCTGGGTATGGTCGCATAGCTCAACACGTTCTACTTCATTATTTTGTCTTCTTCACTTACCTTGTGTTAGTGGTGTTGATAGATTATTTCTGTTTTCCTGATCTCTTTGTTCTTCTTCTATTTTCTCTTTTTTTCCTTGCACGTGAGACAGTCATTAGTTAATTTTAGTTGTGGTTTGTGCAAAATCATTAGGGGCTGTTAACCTAGATGTTAGGCTCTCTGAAACCTCATTTATCAATATAATTATTATTATTTAATAGGTGTCTTGGATGACTTCAGTGAAAGCAAGGGCCTTTCTGATGACGAGACTGTTGCCTATGATGACGACGAGGAGGATGAGCAGGAGTGGCGGCGCATGAGGTTTGCACGAGAATCCTTCTTACAGGAGCAAAAGGTAGAAAATAAGTTAATTTTCAGTTTATCTTTTATCCATCCTGATTTTTAGGAATCTCCACATAATACAAACGTGCTTAATGTTCAGAGAAAAGTCTCGAGGCAAAAAGGCTTTGTCTCTTGAAAATTTTTTGGATCGCAATACAGTTGAACCTGACTTAAACGTACATCAAGGGGAAGAGAAAAGACTATTTGTAACTCAAAATTACTTGGAAATCAGACTTGCACAACACATGTCATCCATACTAATATATAAAAATGAGATGGTGTGTGTCTGTGTTTCTGTCTGTTACTCAATCGTGCAAGAACCAATAGTCCAATTTACATGAAATTTTGCATGGATGTAGCTGATTTACCTGGTTTACATATAGGCTACTTTTGATTTCGATACCTTGCACTATTTAAAGATGGCGACCATTTTAGTGATGTCACTACACCCATTGGTTTCAAAATTTAATATTTCCATATCAAATAAAAAGAGAACGCTAAGAAATAGCAAACTTTTGATGGCACATACAAGCTTTAAAATTTAATTTCCTATCTGAAGGGTTCTTATCACTTTTCGTGTATCTCCAGCGGTTAGCGAGGAAAACCCGCATTTGTGATGTCACTACACCCTTTGGTTTCAAAATTTCATATTTCCATTTCAAATAAAAAGAGAACACTAAGAAATAGCAAACTTTTGATGGCATATACGAGCTTTAACATTTAATGTTCTATCCGAAGGGTCCTTATCACTCTTCGTGTATCTCCAACGGTTAGCGAGTAAAACCTAAATTTGTGCAATAAAACACGGTCAACACCGAGCGGTGCAGTAACTTATATCTCTCTATAAAAATGAAAGTTTGTCTGGTTTTTTTTTCTGAATTTCTATGGAAATTTGAGTTATTTACGCGTTTCAGACTGTTTTATGATGGATGCGTGCGAAAATAATTTTTTTGTCTGTCTGTTTGTTTGTCTGTGGACAACTTTGTTCCCTTATGACTCGAAAACGGCTACGTGTATCAACGTTAAATTTAGTACAGATATTCATCAGAGGCACGACACTAATCATTGATGTAACTCTTCTCCGTACCTCTCATAAAAGGGGGCCTACCCCCCTTAAAATACATGCTGAAATAGGCGAAGAAGGACGAGACAAAGCTCATTTTCAGCCCCTCAATGTGAGAGAACCGGATGAGTTAGCCGTGGTCGTTACGGCATGACTGCTAGCAGTCGCTCACATCCGGGAGGCGAGGAGGTTCGAATCCCCCCGCCGGCAACTTTGAAGATGGTCTTCTGTGGTTTCCCATCTTCCTTCCAGGCAAATGCCGGGGTTGGTCCCTAACTATAGGCCACAGCCGCTACCTTCCCACTCCTCGTCCTTACATTCCAACTTTCCTCCCCAATGGTACTTGTAGCTCACCCATTGGGTGTCTGTCTCGAAGCAGCTACAAAACTGGTGAGCCGTACATGTCCTCGGACACTCCCGTCACTAAAAGCCATAAGCTAAAAAAAAAAAAAAATGTGAGAGACAAAACTCGGGGGCCCTAAAGGGTCCCCGAAAACCACACTTTAAGGCCCTCAAACCAACCGTTTTTGAGATATTCCCAGAAAACTAATTTCATTTAATAAACTAATGAATGCCTGACAGACAATGGACAAACCCAACAACGTAAGAAGAGACTTGAGTTCAACAAATCAGGAAAATTTTCATATTTTGCAACATTAAACATTAATTCACTAAGGGCCAGTTCCATCAACCTTCGTTAAAATTTTAACGACGCGTTAAAGTAATTTAACGGAAATGTTAGCGAAATGGTGTTCCCATCAATGAACATTACTGCTAACAAGTCGTTAACCTATCCGTTATTTTAACATCCCATTCTTGCTCAGTTAAGAGTTTAAAATAGTGTTAAAAATGGTTACAAGCAAATACAGTATGCCTTTTGTTCTCAGTTATTGTATTATTTATTTTTGATTACCGTATTTGAATAATGCTACAGAACAAGAATTCTTGCCAAGGTCTAATGACATGTTGCAACTGTCTGAAAATAAGTTTCTGGAGAGATATAGGTTGTCCAAATGTGTTGTGCATAAATACAGTAAGGACTTTACCTTACCCACTTAAATGATATGCCTAGGCCTAACCTACAAATTAGCTTACATTTAATGGAATTGGTAAATACCGTATTTGCTCGCGTATATCTCGCACTTTTTTTCCTGAAATTTCAACTAAAAAAACGGGGTGCGAGATATACGCGAGACGAAAGTACGAGTGAAATTTGTCGGTGCGAGATATATGCAGGGAATTTTTGTAATCCTCTTGTATTGTTTAGGCTTTGAAGATAAGGAAATCTGTGCTATACCACTGGCGCCAGCATGCTCGTATGTTTCGAATATTGCGCAAGTAGGCCTACTGTTACATCGCAGAGAAACGCAGTTCAGTCTTCTCGAATCTCAATGATTTCGTCTTTACGTATTGCGTTGCTTCAGAGCTCGGCCGTGTGCAAGCATGTAAAGCGGCGCCGCGTGGGTGTTAGAACGCTTCAGCCGCGCTCGGCTAAGTTCGAGCTCGCTCGGGCATGTAGCGAGGAATCGATATGGAAGATATCGATCGCTACGCGTCTGCGCTCTAAATACTGCCTTGAATCATCCTTAACGAGCTCATGACGTCTTTTGCATAGGTTCTTAATGTCGCATAACCATAACACACGAACTGATGCAAACTTGCGTAAACTGACGCTATACTGTAGTGCCGCTACGAACGTACAAACTCGGACAGACCTCGCGCAAGCATGCGATGCAGCGCCGACGTGACTGTTAGCACGCTTTAGGCCTACATTGTGTCTTCAGCCGCGGTCGGGTATGATCGAGCTTGCTCGTACATGTAGTGAGGAATCGATATGGAAGATGATCGATCGTATCCAATATAAATGCTGGAGTTCCTTTTCTGCCTTGAATCATCCTTAACGAGCTTATAACGTCTTTTTCAATGACGACTTGTGGCGCGCTAAATCGAACGTGTTTATACCTCAAGGTTATTACGGTCATTTATATGATGGCGTCAAAAATGAATGCGAGATATATGCGAGTACTTTTTTTCCCCTGAAATTTCAACTAAAAAAATGGGGTGCGAGATATACGCGGGGGCGAGATATACACGAGCAAATACGGTATAGCCTATTCAGACAGCAACATCAATACGTAATGGTCAATAATGTAGTATTATAGTGCACAAAAGGTTATTGTACTGAATGTATTATCAAATGATGAATAAAACTAGTGGAATCGACAGCCATTTGATTTGCATCCAAAGCTTTCAGTTGATCAGCTTGAGTGTTGATTTGTAGTTTTCATTTTCGCATAGTTTAGATAAACAGTGTCACGATGCAATTTAAATATAAACCCACATACAATTTTTGATCTATAAATAACCTACAAGTTGACTGTAAAGATTTTCAAAAATTTTTAATAGGCACCTGATTATTAGAAAAACGGAGCTTCACAGATTTGAAGCAGCAATGGGGAAAGTTAAAAAAAAAAGGACAACCACATACATGTAGGCCTACG
This sequence comes from Meconema thalassinum, assembly GCA_946902985.2. Taxonomy (NCBI): domain Eukaryota; kingdom Metazoa; phylum Arthropoda; class Insecta; order Orthoptera; family Tettigoniidae; genus Meconema; species Meconema thalassinum. The sequence continues at coordinate 696,678,247 of OX336390.1, forward strand.
ATAAAGCGACCCCTGTAGTAATTTTTGCCAACAGCTGTCAAATCGACCCTGCTAAAAGTCGCCTAGTTTGTAATGCAGGGGAGAATGTAGGGTACTGGTTATTTTAAGAATTTCATTACCGGTAGTATTTATTAATAAATAATTCTCCTTTGTAAAATGGCAGCCGCTTACGATCATATACAATACTTCGAAATCGGCTTTGCGATGCAAAGTAGGCCTAATCTACTCCATTCCGTCTGAAAAGCTTTTTTTCTTTGTGGAAGTAAAGCATTGATATGGCAATTGTTGAATTTGAAGAGAACAGCGGAACTGAGCAATTAAATTACTCATTTCTTAGCCTCAATTATTATAAAAATAACTGAAAATACGAGAAAAGAGCACACCCTTCTACTCAAATCACATGTTATAACAACTGTTTGTTTATGCTTCCATCGCCCTTACGCTAGTTCCACATAACGGCAGCACTGTCGCTTGAGTTTGCGAATAGTAAACAAATGAATACAAGTTGACTAGACACAGTTCAGAAGTCTGAAAAACCATCCATGCTGTACACTGCTTCCTTGATCCTTACAGCAAGTGACATTTAACGTATCGTTTGTTAACCGACTTATTAAAATGTTTTGTGGAACACGTAATCTATAACAGAATGTTAAAATTATAACGATTTGTTAACTAACGCTTTGTTAGCCAAATTTAACGCAAGGTTGATGGAACCGGCCCTAAGTAAGGCGGGCAAGCTGAAACATTTAACTGATGTGATGGATCAACATAGGATTTTAATAATGGCTTTACAAGAACTTAGGAACACAGACCAGGACCCAATTGAATCAGGAGGTTATCGTCTCTACAAAGGACCTCCAGGACAAAGAGTAATGAAGAATGTCCCCCAATTTGGTGTAGGTTTTCTTGTTCATAGTAGCATAATAGACTCAATCGAAGATTTTTCTTCAAACTCTTCGAGGATGGCACTTCTAACAGTTAAAGTAGGGAATAAAACTTATACTTTAATAAATGTCCATGCACCAACAAATGACAAAAACAGTAAAGATAGAGAAGGAGTTGAAAACTTTTGGGAAGAACTTGATCAACTATTATCGAAGATCCCTGATGAACATATAAAAATCTTACTTGGAGATTTCAATGCTAAAATAGGCAGAGAAAAGAAATATCGTACAGTTGTAGGAAAATGGCCAGCTCGTAAATTAACGAACAAAAATGGCCAAAGATTAATTGAATTTTGTGCAGATCATGGACTCGTTTTGGAAACCACTAGATTTATGAGGCGACCCCATAAACTTACGACCTAGAAATGCCCTAACGTAAAATTGGGAGGGTTTCAAATTGATCATGTTGCTATGGATAAAGATTATCATAAAGAAATTTATAATGTCAGAGTCCTCCGTGGGGTAGACATTGACTCGGATCATTATATCTCAAAAATAAAAATCAAGTTAACACCAAAAAGGAAACACAAACGTAATCGTCTCAAAAGGAGAAAATATGATCCCAGTTACTTAATAAATAATAAAATATATTTAGAGAGATCCAAAACACTTTTAAATGACAAATTAGAGACAATGGTCAAAAAACTTAAAACCGTAGCTGAAGAAATCGCTCCAATTAACAGGAGAAAGAAACATGCGTGGTGGAACGGGGAATGTGACAAAGCAATTCAAACAAGACACAAAGCATGGTTAAATGATCAACAGAGGAAAACAGAAAAATCTCGAGAAGAACTAATTAACGCCAGAAGACAAACAGCTAAAAAAAATTAGATGACATCGCTCCCCAACACCGCCTCCTTGTACTAGATCTCAAGTTTGACACCGTACCCACGAAAAGACCTCGAACAACGGGACCTGAACGCATTAAGTGGTGGAAGCTACCGGACCATAGGAACGAATTGGTGAATGCCCTTGGATCACTCACATTCGACCCAAGCCAACCAATAGAGGTCAACTGGACTAGAATAGTCGACTGCCTTCACTCGGTTGCAGCAGAGACGTTGGGAAAATCGAAACCTGGGAGGCGTTTTCTTGACAAACAAGTATGGTGGTGGAATGAGGATGTGCAGACCGTGATCAAAAAGAAACGGCTTGCATTCAAGACTTGGCAGACCTCGCGTCTTACCAGCGATCATCGGGAATATAAGACCCTCAAGTCTGCAGCAAAGCGAGCTGTTGCAGTAGCAAAGGCCCAACATTATGCCGATGTGTACAACCAGCTGGGCTCACCTGAAGGAGCCAACAAGATATTCCGGCTTGCAAACGCACGTCATTCGTCCTCGCGAGACATTGGTCACATTATGCATATCAAAGATGAAGACCACCAAATTCTCAGAGACCCATCTGCTATTCTGAGTCGTTGGGAAAGACACTTCTCAGTAATAAGTAACGAAGAGTTCCCTCATCCACCTATCCACAGTGCGGTAAATGTCCTTGGACCAGTACCGCTAATAACTATGGCAGAGGTTGCTTAGGCAGTCAGAAAGATGAAGAACGGGAAGGCTGCAGGTCCTGATGACATTCCAGCCGAACTGTGGAAATTACTTGGTCAGCATGGTATTGAACTACTGACATCTCTGTTCAACCAGATTTTGGAAGAAGGTGTAGTGCCTCAAATTTGGACCACGAGTACCACGGTGCCTATTTGGAAAGGCAAGGGCGATGTCAGTGAATGTGGCACCTAAAGACCTATTCGCCCCCTCTGCCACACGATGAAGATCTTTGAGCGAATCCTTGACAGTCGACTGGGTGACATTGTCCAGATCACTAGCAACCAATGTGGCTTCGTGAAAGGATGTGGAACAACAGATGCTATTCACACAGCACGGCTCCTCATTGAGAGATACCGTGAGAACACATCTATTCATATCGCCTTTTTAGATCTCGAGAAGGCATTTGATCGGGTTCCATGTGAACTGATTTGGGTATGCACTCCGTTCACATTGTGTTCCTGAAGAATACGTCCGCTGGACACAACTTCTGTATCGTAAGTGCAGTAGTGTTGTGCGATGTCCCGCGAGAATCACATCTCCTTTCCCCATTCAAGTCGGTGTCCATCAAGGGTCAGCCCTGTCACCACTTCTGTTTATTCTATGCATGGATACTATAACATCAGATATCCAATCGCAACATCCATGGACGCTTCTGTATGCTGATGATGTCTTATTGGCTGCAGAAGAACGCAATGTTCTTGAGAGAAACTGCAGGAGTGGAATACGAGGCTGGCTGAGAATGGACTGAAGCTGAATGTCCAGAAAACCGTGTAAATGGAGTGTGGGTCACCGACGCCTGGCACCATCCTTGTAGGTAGTCAAGATCTTCAAAGAGCGGACCAATTCAGGTATCTTGGCTCCTTGACTCGTTCAGATGGTGACACCCTCCCTGATGCCCGAGCTCGTGTAAGTGCCAGTTGGTTCAAATGGAGGGAGGTAACTGGAGTCCTCTTTGACCGCAGGATACCCACCTATCTTAAGGCCAAGATTTACAAGACCGCCGTGCGCCCAGTCGCCCTGTACGGTTCTGAATGCTGGCTGGCCTCTGTTAAACACCAGCAAGCCCTGCATGTTATGGAGATGCGCATGCTTCGTTCGGTGCTTGGTCTGACGCGACTTGACCATATCAAGAATTGCGATGTCCGACGGAAGATGGGAGTGGCGCCTATACAGGATAAAATGCGGGAGGCTCGTCTATGCTGGTACGGCCACGTCATACGTAGTCACGAACAATCAGTGGCTGAAACTGTCTTGTGCCTCAACCCGGATGGTAACGACCTCGTGGGCGACCTAAGAAGAGGTGGCTTGATCGCCTTAGAGAAGACATGCGACAAGTTAATCTGTGTCTGCATAGTGCCCTTGACCGACAGAAATGGAGATTGGCATGTAAAGTAGCGGACCCTGCGCCAAAGCAGGACAAACGCTCGGAAGATGATGATGATCAAAAGGAAATACTTAGAACTATAGAGGAAACATTCACTCAGCATAAAACTAGAGACTATTATAAAACATTCAAGCAATATCAATCAAAGTTTACCCCTCCCACACTTATGTCAAGAAATAAAAATGGAAAAATGGCACACAATAATCAAGATAATGCTAACATCCTCGCAGAATACTTTAAAGAGTTACTCAATTGTGAGGATCCTGTGGAACATCTAGAATTTAAACATAACCCAAAAAATAAAACTCCATTACAAAAGATTATACCACCAGTTTACAATGAAGTGAAAACTGCAATTAATGCACTTAAAAACTACAAAGCAGCAGGAGAGAATCAAATAGTAGCAGAAATATGGAAGAATGCTGATGATCAGACTATTCAAAACCTACATAAATACATCATTGATATTTGGAACACGGAGAAGCTTCCTGAGGAATGGAATACAGCGATAATTCACCCGCTGCATAAGAAAGGGGATCGCTCCGATCCAAATAATTATCGGGGGATATCCTTGCTTGATATTACATACCAGATTTTATCTAAGATTATATACACAAGAATCCAAGAACAACTCGACCAAGAACTTGGAGAATATCAGGGAGGATTTCGACCAGGTAGAGGCTGTCCGGATCAAATCATTAGTTTAAAATGGATAATGAAGCACCAAAGAGTTCAAAATAAGGGTCTAGACATCACGTTTGTAGATTTTAGGAAAGCATACGACAGTATCCATCGTGAATCATTACTGAAAAACCTTAAAGAATTTGGCTTACACCAAAAACTCGTTAACCTCATTAGTATGACTTTCAAAAATACGAAGGCAAAAGTTAAATTTAGAGGTGAATTATCAGAATCATTCACTGTAAGAACTGGACTCCGACAAGGAGACGGACTTTCACCATTGTTGTTTAATTGTGCATTGGAAAAGGTTATGCGTGAATGGAACAAGAAATGTCAACCAACTATCAAGATCGGTAGAAATATTAAACTCAACCGTCTTGCTTTTGCGGACGATTTAGCATTACTAGCAAATACAATAGAAGAGGCTAAATTTCAAATTGAACAACTAGAAATTATAGTAAAAAAAAAATGGGATTACAAATTTAATTTGAAAAAACAGAAATGATGCCAACTTTTAAAGTTGATCTACCAGTCGTTCAACTGAACAATAATAAAGAGATTAAAATTGTTCAGAAATTCAAATATCTTGGGGAAATAATAACATGGAACACAAATGAAAAAGAAGCAATAGAATACAGAACAACTAAATTTAAACAAGCACAAAGACTTACCTGGCCAATATATAGAAAGAAATGTCTTTCGATAAACGCTAAGCTGAAACACTATAATCCCATAGTTAAACCAGAGGCAACTTGTGCTAGTGAAACTTTATTCAAATTGAATGTAAAATCTACAACAGACAAATTACAGAAAACTGACAGAAGAATTATTAGAACAATTATCAACAAAAAACACCAAGTTGAAGGACAGTGGAGATTGTTGCCTAACAACATCGTCTATCGTGAATGTGAATCAATAATAACTACAATGTGTAAAAGAAGAATTTCCTTTTTCTGTCACTTATCAAGACTGCCAGAAACCAGGATATTAAAACAACTATTTGATTTGGAAGAATTGGGTTTAACTCGGCAACAAATCAAAGACAGAGAAGAGAAGAGGATTTTGAAGAACAAAAGCATAAGTCTCAAACTAATAACAGTTGAACGGAAACAATATCCTATATCGGACACACAAAGGGCTTCCAGGTCGGAGAGGATGAGAAAGTTCTGGGAGGGGAAAAAAAAGAAATTTACTCAAATGTATTGATTTAAGTGCTCCAACGTGGACGTAAAATATGTAAATAAATAAACTAATGAACGAATGCAAGCCAGTAACCATGGCAACAGATTCTCAGAGGTCCATCTATTGCTGTAAGATGCAATGCAATTCCATTAATTACATTAGTGTGAAAGTTTGCAAATGGCTAGAAGGTTATCACGGAACCAAATTAAGCTGTAAAATTCATCAATAGTTATAATGCGCTTAAGGGGGTCAAGGGGTACTGTAGATTTTATTAACACGATTTACTCCTGTGGGTTTGTACGGCAGCTCTATTATATTCCTATCCCTATATTATATTATTATTATTAGTAGTATTATATTATGGCATACAACGCCGAGACAAAGCCCCTCGGTGCCAGAAACAAAACACAGGGGCTCTAAAGGGTCCTCGAAAACTACATTATAAGGCTCTAAAACCAACAGTTTCTGAAATATTCCTAGAAAACTAATTTAATTTAACAAACTAATGAAGGAATGCAAATCGGTAACCATGACAACATTATCTCAAGGGGTGGCATCCAACTTTCCACCTATTTCTGTAAGAAGCAATGTCATTCCATTTATTACATTTCTGTCATAGTTTGCAAATGGCTATAAGGTTATCACGAAACCAACGTAGACTGTATAATTCATCAATGCAATTAAGGGGGTCAAGGGGTAACCTAGAATTTTTTCATGCAATTTTCACGTGTGACATATAGTACAGAAGGTCTATTACTGTATATCTCCAAACAGCAACATTATTTTCAAAAATTCCTGAATTGAATCAGCATTTTTTGCGGCTTTTAGGAATTTGGGCCATTTGAGGCTGAAGAACCTGAATTTTCATGCACCACAAGCCTTTATAATTATTTATGAAAGGAGTCTTCCTGTGTATGGTGACCTAACACAACGTAGAGGGTAAGTTTTTATGTGATGTGCATTGCGTTTCGTCTACAAGGCTTTCAATTTTTTTTTTTAGTCGACATACGGATTCATCGTAAGGATGATTTTGTTTGATACTGTGTGGTAGATATACCCATATTTGGATATCTGGGTGATATGTTGTAGACAATAGAATTGTCTGTCTGTCTTTCTGTGTATCTTTATGTACGCCTATAAGCCTATAACTCATGTTCGGATGCTTGGCGCATCGTAAAATTATGTATGGTAACCATGAGAGTCAATACACCAATCATTTATAAAACTCTTCACCGTACTTTTCATACAGTAGAAGGGTGGATATAGGGAAAAACTTCTCAAAATACATGCTAAAATAGGCAAAATATAAAAATTATCCTAGAAGGACGACCAAAGCATATGTAGCGCTTCTCAATGTGAGTCACAAAATTCGGGAGTCTATAAAGGGTCTCCGAAAACCACATTTTAAGGCCCTTAAATTAACAGTGTGTGTGTGATATTCCCAGAAAACTAACTTCGTTCTGATAAACTTATGAAGGAACTAGCAGAAGTACCCATTCTTCGAACGGTCTTCGGTATTAATAACCAGATGTTATCAATTGAGCTACTGTTGCAATGTTTAGGGGCTTGGAACCTGTTTGTTGGCAAAGAAAAATTATTAGTTAAAATGTGCTCTCAAACTAAATTTACCTAACGTGTTCTTCCTGGCTTGAAAATAAAATTGAAATCCTCGTAGACGAATCGCAATACACGTCACATACGAACTGACCCTAATCGTTGTGTCAAGTACCCAACTACAGGAAGACCCCTTTTATAAATTATAATGGCTTGTGGGAAGCCTCCGTGGCTTAGGCGGCAGCACGCCGGCCTCTCACCGCTGGGTCCGTGGTTCAAATCCCGGTCACTCCATGTGAGATCTGTGCTGGACAAAACGGAGGCAGACAGGTTTTTCTCCGGGTACTCCGGTTTTCCCTGTCAAAATTTCATTCCAGCAACACTCTCCACTATCATTTCATTTCATCTGTCATTCATTTAATCATTGCCCCAGAGGAGTGCATCAGGCCTCAGCAGCCGGCACAGTTCATATCCTCGCCGCTAGATAGGGGCTTCATTCATTCCATTCCTGACCCGGTCGGTGACTGGAAGCAGGCTGTGGATTTTCATTTCAATGGCTTGTGGTGCATGAAAATTCAGTTTTTTTTTTAGACTCCAATGGCCCAAATTCCTAAAATCAGCAAAAAAGAGTCTACTATTTCAAATCAGGGATTTTTGAAAATAATGTTGCTGTTTGGAGATATAATAGACCTTCTGTACGACATATCGCACGTGTAAGTTGTGTGAAAAATATCTAGGGTACTCCTTGAAGCCCTTAAGCTCATTGATGAATTTTACAGTTTTAGTTGGTTCCGTGATAACCTTATAGCCATTTGCAACCTTTCACAGAAATGTAATAAATGGAGTGGCATTACTTATTCCAGAAATAGATGGAAAGTTGGATGCCACCTCTTGAGATACTGTTGTCATGGTTAGTGGCTTGCATTCCTTCTTTAGTTTATTAAATGAAATTAGTTTTCTGGGAATATCTAAGAAACTGTTGGGTTTAGAGCCTTAAAATATAGTTTTCGGGAACCCTTTACGGCTCTTGAGGGGCCCCGAGTTTTGTTTCTGTCACCAAGGGTTTGAAAATGAGCTTTGTCTCGTCGTTGTAAGCCATAATAATGATAATAATTAAAAGAATAGTAATAATAATAATATAACAATATTGGGATAGGGATATAATAGACCTTCCGTACCATACCCGCACGCGTAAATCGCGTTAAAAAATTCTAGAGTACCCCTTGACCCCTTAAGCGCATTATATGTATTGATGAATATTTCAGCTTAATTTGGATCCGTTATAACCTTATTGCCGTTTGCAAACCTTCACGGTAATGTAATAAATGGAATTGCATTGCGTCTTACAGAAATAGATGGACCTCTGAGATTCTGTTGCCATTGTTACCGGCATGCATTCCTTCATTAATTTATTAAGTGAAATTAGTTTTTTGGGAATATCTCAAAAATTGTTGGTTTTCGGGCCTTAAAATGTGGTTTTCGGGGTCCTTTTAGGGCCCCCGAGTTTCGTTTCTCACATTGAGGGGCTGAAAATGAGCTTTGTCTCACGCTTATTTCAGCATGTATTTTAAGGAGGTAGGCCTCCTGTTATGAGAGGTACGGAGAAGAGTTACATCGATGATTAGTGTCGTGCCTCTGATGGATATCTGTATCAAATTTTACGTTAATCCACCCAGCCGTTCTCGAGTTATAAGGACACAAAAAATTATCCACAGACAAACAGACAAAAATATATTTTTGCGTGCATCCGTCACAAAACAGTCTAAAACGGGCAAATATGTCAAATTTCCGTAGAAATGCAGAAAAATCAGACATTCATTCATTTTTATATAATAGAGAAGGGATATAATAGACCGTCCGTACCACACCCGCACGTGTAAATCGCGTGAAAAAATTCTAGAGTACCCCTTGACCCCTTAAGTGCATTGTATGTATTAATGAATATTTCAGCTTAATTTGGATCCGTTATAACCTTATAGCCGTTTGCAAACCTTCACAGTAATGTAAATAAATGGAATTGCTTTGGGTCTTACAGAAATAAATGGACCTCTGAGATTCAGTTGCCATGGTTACCGGCATGCATTCATTCATTAATTTATTAAGTGAAATTAGTTTTCTGGGAATATCTCAAAAACTGTTGGTTTTAGGGCCTTAAAATGTGGTTTTCGGGGGCCCTAAAGGAGAGTGTTGCTGGAGTTTCGCTTCTCACATTGATGGGCTGAAAATGAGCTTTGTTTCACCCTTCTACGCCTATTTCAGCATGTATTTTAAGGGGGTAGGGCCCCTTTTATGAGAGGTACGGAGAAGAGTTACATCAATGATTAGTGTTGTGCCTCTGATGGATATCTGTATCAAATTTTACGTTGATCCACCCAGCCGTTCTCAAATTATAAGGACTCGAAAAAGTTGTCCACAGACAGACAGACAAAAAAATTATTTTTGCGCGCATCCATCATAAAACAGCCTGAAACGCGCAAATATCGCAAATTTCCGTGGAAATTCAGAAAAAAACAGACAAACTTTCATTTTTATATATATAGAGATGACAAACCGCTATCCATTGCAACAGTAGCTCAATTGATAATGTCTGGAGTTAACACCGAACACCGTTCGAAGAACGGGTACTTCTGCTAGTATTTACTAAAAAACCAATGGAATAGACCTGCATGTGTAAATCCTAGCAAACAATACATACATTAAGACAGAAAATACAGTACTGTATTATTTTGAACTTGGTCCAGCCTCAAAAAAATCAGATAGTTTGTCTTGTTTCACTTTTCTTGCATTAAGTATATAAACCTCCTTTTGCAAACTTAGGAATGAATTCAAACCATTTTCACTACAACTTTTCACACTGATTTAACGCATACACACATCGATTGTTATTGACACTTCACTTAGTTCAGGAGTTTTCAGATTCAAGTCTTTATCTCCATTTCCATCACTGTCACTATCGCTTGTAGCTGGTCCATCGCCACCGCGTTGTCGGCATACATCAGCAATAATCTCTTCATCACATTGTACCCCACATACAGCCAGATTATCATTGAAATCTGCACCCTCCGGTAGCATTAGCTCATTGCCAGGCATAATTTCGTCCCCATAATCATCATTAGAGGCAGCCTCTTCCAGTAAGAACCAGCTTTGTGGAAACAGTTGCTAATTGTGGAGGATGACACCTGCTTCCAAGCAGCCGAAATTAAGTCCATGGCTTGAAGTAAATTAATGGAGAGAGTTTCATTTCCTGCATCACTCAGTGTTATTAAATGTTGAACCAGCATTTTTTTAATTTTTTTATAATGCACTTTGAAATTTGCAATGATGCCCAAATCAAGCGGTTGTCGAACACTGGTACAGTTAGGAGGGAAAAGTTCCCCTTGGACATTCTCCAGAACCATTTGAGGTAAATGTGCTGCACATCGATCCATAAGAAGAAGGATCTTCTTCTGTTTCTTTTTCATTTGAATGTCCAGTTTTTTCAACCACTGTTCCATTAAAAGCATAGTCTTCCAAGAATTTCTGTTTGTTTCATATTCCATAGGTTTTGTTTTCGCACCCTTAAAACACCTCGGATTCTTGAATTTTCCTATCACAAGTGGCAGAAGTTTGTCCGATCCATCTGAATTGGTGGCGGAGAAGAACTGTTACTCAAATTTTACTTTTCTTCCCTCCATGGCAGGAGTCACATTTATCAGCTAATGTTTTATTAGGAAGGAGACTGTAGAATAAGCCGGTACATCACAATTTTAGATGTTTGTAGGCTGGTACTCGCTTATGATACCCAGCAGAACCTCTTCTTTCCAGTGTTGCACCATGACGTCATCCACAGCTTTAGAGTCACCTCAAATTGTTCTTCCTGTGATTCCATGACGATCTTTAAATCCTTGCAACCATCCTGACGAAGCCTTGAAATCAGCAGTGACACTCATCATTTTAGCTAAATCTATTATCTTTGGCATGTCGCCTCTGATTGGTAGAGCTGCAACCTGCTTTTTCTGGAACCATGTAAAAAATGCTTTCTCCAAATCTACATACCTCCCGCCTTGCTGACGGCTGTGCTTTGCGGATTTCGAACTCTGTTTTGAAAACTCGTCCAAAATAGCTTTTTTTTTTTACTGATCACTTAGCATGGTATAAGCAATCCCTACGTCTACGTCTGAATCAATTTCAGTTTTTGTTTTGTGTGAATTAGCATCCACTTCTTGTATGAATTTTACTTTCTCACGTAGTGTATAACTTTTTTCCTTTTTGTGTTCTCCATGGCTAATCGAAAACAACTGAATGAGAAAACTCCTGTTCAACAGTAAACACCAGATATCGGCACCGTGGCCATTTTACTTGTCCATTATTCCCGCAAAAGGAATTCTCATATTCAATCAAACACAGAGTTTCACAGAGTGACATTCTCCATACCCTTACTTACTGGCGGTGTAACAAAGGCCAACCGAGCGAGTTCCCTTCGCTTTCTATCTCGCTCCTCCCCTAGCTGCGTCGTTTTTTACCTCCACAATGCCACTAAAGATTAAGTTACAAGCAAAGTCGGCGATTTCGGCGCGGAAACAAAAGAAAATACATTTGTTCGAGAATTTATTTCGTGTGAACAATCGAGAGCATGTCCCATATGAGACAGAAACTCTGTGTTCTGTGTCAGCACAGAAACCCGACCGCTCTACCTCCGTCTACGCTGACAAAGAGGAAACTACGTAAATACAGTACTGTAGTTTCTTTTATAACAGAACGTGTTCATTAAATTCCAATTACGCAAAACTCATATGTATTTCACTGACACTTCATACGTAAAACAGGGGATTACGTATAAATAAGATTTAAATTACATTTTGCCGGGACCTAAAAGAAATTACATACAAATACGAATCACTTATAACAGAGTTACGTATAAAGCAGGTTCAACTGTATATTACTGATGGTCTAGAACAGACTCAAGATGATCGCAATCCCACAAATAAATATGAGGGAACATGCAGAGTTGTGGAACAAATATCCATATCTCCTCTGGTGATTATGGTGTCGGGAAAGGCATTCAGTTGTAAAAATCATCCATCACTTAGGAAACTCATCTCACTTCATCCCCGGCTCCATAGAAACAAAAATGAAGGGGGATAGAAATACATACATTGTATATCAGTCAATGATTTTTTTCTGTTGGGAGATCTTATTGGGAAGCATCTTACACTATTTTTTAGCCCAGTTATGTGGCTCTAGCCTCCGTTTGCCCATGGCATTTGAATGCACGAGACCCATGTCGGTAATTTAGTGGCACGATTAAAAATTACTCCGGGCAGAATTCCTGCTTCTCATGTTTCTAAAATTTCAGCAGTTGTTAGAAGAGGCATTAAACTTTCAATCTGTTAACACATATTTATACCCAATTATACACTCACCAGCATAAAAAGTGGAACACTACAAATTTCAGACATAACTCAATGTTGGGCGGCTTCAAACCTGGTACAAATTGAATATTGTAACATTGCAGTGATATGGAAATGTATCATGAGTTAATTAGCCCATTTGAGAAGTTTCAGTGCAATAATTGATAAACATTGTTGATCGTGACAATTACAGCACCAATATTACTGTTTCCCACCTTTGGACAAAAATAACCACAGATGGCTGTCGTAAGGTTTATTGCTGTGAATTCTCGTGCCGCGTATTTTTGTGGACATTACGGCTAGTCTACAATAGTTATTTTCGCTTCTAAGTCAAATCATAATGGCTCTTTCTCCTGAAAACGCAGCAAGGGCAGTGGCATTAGTTTAGGATGGGCGCAGTTTACGCTATGTGGCAAACGTTATAGGCCCGTCTTGTTCCAACGTGTACAGTACTGTTGAAAGGTACAGAGAGGACAATATCTACTCCAGGAGGCCCGGATCTGGTCGTAGGAGAAGCACTACTGAGCGCGATGATCGCTTTCTCGCCATGCAAGTTCTTCGTGATCGACACACAACAGCTGTGGAGGCCAGAAATCGCTTCCAGAAAGTACAGGGCACGAACATCAGTGAAAGGACAGTAAGAAGGAGGTTGTAAAAAGTGGATTTACAGTCCAAGAGGGCCGCCACAGCACATCTCCTTAGACTTGAGCACCATGCCGTTTGTATGCAATTCGCCAACGTCCATCGAAACTGGACTGTGGAGCAGAGGAGCTCAGTGCTGTTGACAGATGAATCCCGATTCTGTTTGAGGGCACCGGATGGGAGGGAGAGAGTATGGAGCAGGCCCGGGGAACCTAATTTACGCTGTACCTTCTCTGCAAGGAACCGTTCAATGGAGGCTCTGTAATGGCCTGGGCCGGGATTACCACGGATACGCGAATGGAGCTTGTATTCGTTGACAATGGGAGCCTGACAGCCCACCGGTATATCAAGGAGATTTTAGTACATCACGTCATGCCTCTCTTCACCTGTCTTTGGGGAGAACTTTATCCCGAAGCATGACAACGCTCGCCCACACGTTGCCGCCTGTGTACGTGAGTACCTGGATGAAGTCGGAATTGAGCGCATGGTGTGGCCTGCTTGTAGTCCCGACCTAAACCCTTTAGAGCATGTCTGGAATATGCTTTAGAGACGTGCTAGGAGTCGTTCTCCTGACTTCGAGCTTATCTCTAGGAAGAATGGGAGATCACATCACAAGAGAACATTCGTGATTGCATCCTGAGCATGCCTGATCGAATCACAGTTGTAACTGTGGCTAGAGGTGGTAATACCCGTTATTGAGCCAGTGGAAATGTGGTGCAAACAAGTGGACAAACGGACTAAGTCGTAAAGTAATCATTCGTAATCATACAGTGTAACGGGTCGGAGGACAGTACGATGGATTCCAGGTTTTGACATTTCCAAATTTGTGATTGTTATGATGAATAATTTGTGTAAATTATTGTGCTAATTAGGGTAATTAACTTATGATACATTGCCATGTTGTAATGTCATAATATTTGATTAATACAAGGTTTGAAGCGGACCAACATCGAGTTTTGTCTGAAATTCATAGTGTTTCGCTTTTTATGCCGGTGAGTGTATTAGTCGAGAAATGTGAGAGCCTACCTGAAATAAATTCACGTGTGTTATTGTTCGTAGGTCATTATACAAAATATCCAACGAGACGAATGGCCTCATTTATGAAATGTCCAATAATACATTTTAGTATGTCTAGTACATAAACATCCAACTCACGAGTGTCTAAAAGGATAAATGTCTGGATAACTGTCTTTACACTAGAAAACTGGTGTAAAGAGGCTCACTATACAAAACAACCAACAATGTGGTACTTTCAGTGTTGAAAATGTCTACCCGGCAATAGTTTTTCTTATCTAGTAACTCGAATGGTTTCAAATTTAAAAAAGAACCCATATTGTTCCTCTTCAAACTGGTTTTCTAATGACGATTTTAATCTTTTCTCAATAATCTTTTCCAATATTTTAAGACATTGTGATAATAAAGTGATTCTTCTATAATTAGAACACTTTCTCCTACTACCTTTCTTAAACTGGGGTATTATAATTCCCTTCATCCAGTCTTCTGGTACTTTATTTTCCTTCCAAATGGCTCCCAGTGTTGGATGTAAATTCTGTATTCCTTTGATCTGCTGCCTTGATCATGTCTACTGTCAATTCATCTGGCCCAGCGGACTTACCTCCTTTCATCTGATTCAATGCAGTTTCGGACTCTGCCCAGGTAACAGAATGTTGTTTCACATTAGGTTCTGTCAAATCATTTCTTGTGTTCCTCCTCTATTTTCCCTGTAATGTATTGAAGTAGTTTTTCATCTCTTCTCTGATTCATCTGCATCCCGGACTATACAGTACACCCATTTCTTCTCTCAATTGCTTTTATGCGTTCGCTATCTGACCTTTTGTTTTTCACTATTCCATATAGCTAGGGATCCTGATTTATGGTAATATAAAAGGCTTCAGAGCGGTGAAATAAAATGTTCAAAGTGGTGAAATAAAATATCCATAGCGGTGAAATAAATAAAAGTGATGTGAGTGTAAGCTTCATGGATTTGTTTAAATAATGAACACATTTGGAGGAATAAAAAGGAATATTCTAGTTTTTATTTTTATTTTTTAAGAACTAACTTAAACTCAAATGAATTATATTTTCTGTGATTAATACCTAACCTAACATTTACCTAAACAAATAATCTCCATGACTACCATAGTCTTTATCTCACTAACTCATGAAACTTATGTTGTCCCCGACCATAAGTAGAGCATTGTTTCAATGATTTGAGGACTTCGTTATCCCGTATCTTATGAGAAATTTATATTTCAGATTTATTATTTTCTATCGAATGACAGATAATGGAACAGTTTCATTTAAATTTGAAATAAATAGTTTTAAAAACATCTTAATATCAGCATTTCGTTGATATTTAGCATTTTATTATGAAAATAACACATTTCACAAAATGACTTGATTTCGCGATATTTCGCGGGTTCAATATTGGAAAAAATTACATATTTCGCGTAAATATATTGTTGTGATAACATATATTTGTTTGCTGAAATATTTCGCGGATATCGTTATAACCACAAATCCGGGACACTACATATAGCAGTTTCTTGTTCCCATGGCAGTTATCCTCCAGTTTTTGCGTGAATATTTCCCATCTTCTCTCCTTTTCTTCCTTCACAACGTGCTTTACTCTTAAGTTTCTTGTCTCTATATACTTGTTCCAACGTGGATATTCGTTGAGCATCTACTGGAGTGATCCCATGGATTTGATTTTGTTTCTCTACATCTTTATTTTTATGTTCCGTTCCTTAATGACTCACCCTCTAAATAAATAATTTGCTGTTGTTTTTTGCATTTCCAGAATAAAAATAAAGTGGTGACAGTGGAGACTACAGAAGTAGATTTTGCAGAAAAGCTGAAGCTGCGATTAGGAAGGATGCAAGCACAATCACAACCACTCAAGTTACAGGTAGGTAGGAGTGACTTTTACAGCAGTAAGAAACTACCGATGTGTAGGAAGAAATTTTACTGGTGTATTTCTGTTTGCAGACAAAACGAGGCTCATTCCTTGCCCGAAGTGAATCGGCTTTGGCTAGGATTGCTCAGTTGACGCGGAGTGTAAGCGACAGTGGAGTGTTAGCCCCCGCAAACTCTCGAAACTTCGTATTTGCTACACTTAGTCCGGAGAAGAAAGCTGAAGTTCACTCCAAGGTAAGCTACAAGCTCAGCCACTGATCTATCTACTGTATACTCTCGGTTATCTGGGCTAATGACGGGGGTGAATGGCACGGATAATCGGAAAACCTCTGTTATTTAAAAAAATACAGTACCATATAAAGTAGGCTATTATACATTTATAAAGATAAATCACCCACATTATTGTGCTCTGAAGAACCACAACTTACTGTATCTTACTGTATGACAACAGCTGTTGACCATTTAAGCAGATCCCTCAATAGAATGCAGACAGCACTTGCCTTCAAGCAATCTTGAAATAAGCCTACCCTAACTCCTTACGGAACTTACACTTGCCATTACAACTACCTAAAACAATATTGGACAAAGCAAGAAGTCGTCGACCTGTCACAAAGTACTGTACTAAAAATAACTTACCCCTATCGGGATTACACTGCAAAAAAAATGTACGAAATATAAATTCAAATGTAGTTGATTTACAGTACAGTATCAATTACAGTCTCCCACAAGTCCAACCCCTCCTCCACGTGGTGGGAGACGGGCAACGGCATGAAGTAGGGGATTGCCTGTAGGGGTGAAGTACAGTGGGGACTTTGTGTGCCCCGGGACCGCTACGGTAGCTGTGAAGGCTCTATGGGAACCCTGAAAAGTGACGGCTGACGGGGCTCTGGTGAAGCTACGATAGGCCTAGCAAGCCAGTAGTGGATATCATATTTGCTTTCAAACCAGGAACAGGCCTCGGAAAGGACGGATGCAAACGACGACGACCCGGATATGCTAATGGACTACGAGTTGGGACATTAAACATACAGACACTGACAGGAAAAGCGGAGGAGATTGTAGATGTGATGGCGAGAAGAAAACTGGATGTACTGGGCTTGGCAGAAACAAGATGGAAAGGAGAAGGTCGGAGAGAACTGAGGAAAGGGTACCGGTTGTACTGGAGTGGGAACAGTGAAGGAAGGAGCAGCGGAGTAGGAGTAGTTGTGAGAGATGGAATGAAGGAAGAGGTAAAGGGAATAAGTGACAGGATCATGAAGATCAGAGTAACTGTAAAGGGAAGAAGCCTGGAGATAGTCCAGGTATATGCCCCTCAAGTTGGATGTACAGCTCAAGAGAAGGAAGACTTTGAGGAGGAGCTACAACAGCAGTTGAATGGTCAGAGCATCATTGTCATGGGAGATTTGAATGCACATGTAGGAACTGAAAGGCAAGGATATGAAAATGTATTGGGAGCAGAAGGATGGGGTAGCAGGAATGAAGAAGGGAGAAAGTTGCTGGATTTTTGCAAGAGAAACGGTTTAGTGGTAGGCAACTCCTGGTTCCGGAAGAAAGAAAGCCACAAGGTAACGTGGTACAGCAGTGATTTAACAAAGAAATCTTTGGTAGATTACATGCTGTACGACTGGGAAATGAAGAGAAGTGTCAGAGATATAAAGGTAATACCATCAGAGGCCTTAGATAGCGACCACAGAATACTTGTAATGAACCTGGGAGTTGTTAAGGATAGCAAGAGGACAGAGTACCAGGAAAGGAGAATCAAAGTATGGAAACTCAAGGAAAAGGAAGTCAAGGAAGAATTCCAGAAGATAATAAGGGAAAGGATGCCAACAGACAATCCTAAAACAGGGGAAGAGGAATGGAAGCAATTCAAAAACACAATGGTGGAAGCTGCAGTGGCAGTATGTGGAAGAACAAGCAACAGAAAGCGGTGTAAAGAGACACCATGGTGGAATGAGAGAGTAAAAGAAGCTGTGGGAAGGAAGAACAAGGCTTTCAGAGTGTGGTTCCAGGAAAGAACTGATCTGGCAAGGGAAGATTATAAGATAAAGAAGAAAGAAGCAAACAAGATTGTCGCAGAGGAGAGGAAGAAGTGGATGGTAAAGTGGACAGAGATGATGGAGGAAGACAGCAGAGGAAATAAGAAAGTACTTTATGGGATGGTCAAAAGTAAGAGAAGAGGTCTGCGAGAGGATGTGGTAATGATGGACAAAAACGGAAATGAGGTACACAACAAAGAGACACTCAAGACAGTGTGGAAAGAGTACTTTGAGGAATTGCTGAATCAAAATGGTCATAGGGAGGAAGACAATGTATTGGAAGATGGAGAAGACAACACAGGAATGGAAAAGGACCTGACTTGGAGAGAACTGGAAATGGCTATAGACAAGATGAAAGGAGGAAGGGCACCAGGTGTGGATGAAGTGAGTGTTGAAATGGTGAAGGCAGCAGGGGAGGTTGGGAAACAGTGGCTGTACCGTGTGATGAGGGTGATATGGAAGGAGAAAAAGACCCCAGAAGATTGGAAGAAAGGATTAATTGTCCCAATATTTAAGAAAGGAAGCAGAAAGGAGTGCAGCAATTACAGGGGAGTCACTCTCATACCTCACTGTGCCAAGATATATGAAAAGATATTAGAAAGTAGAATACGAGCCAAAGTGGAGAGAAAATTGAGAGAGGAGCAGTATGGATTCAGACCTGGGAGATCAACAGTGGATCTCATATTTTCAGTGAGACAGCTCCAGGAACACCACTACGAATTTGGAGAGGATCTGTTGATGGCCTTCCTGGACATCGAAAAGGCCTATGATAGTGTGTGTAGGGAGAAGGTTTGGAAAGCAATGGAAAACATGGGAGTGGAAAAAGAGACTGTAGGCAGAGTGAAGGAGATGTATTGTGGAAGTGTGAGGTGTGTGAAAGTTGGAGGGGAAAGAACAGACTGGTTCAGACAAATGAGTGGCCTGAAACAGGGTAGTGCGCTGTCACCCCTTCTCTTTATTGTGGTTATGGACGAGGTAATGACACGGATAGCAGGAAAGATAGGAGAAGATAAGATGAAAGCAATGGTGTTTGCAGATGATCTCATGGTCTGGGGAAACAAGGAGGAGGAAATTCAGGAGCAACTGAAGGCTTGGGAAGAAACAGTGGGAGAGTACGGATGGAAGTTCAACATTAGTAAATGTGAGATCCTGTTAACGACCAGGAAAAAGGACAGACCAATGAGTGGGATAACACTTGGAGGTGGACAGCTGAAGAAGGTGGAAAGTCTCAAGTACTTGGGAAGTATAGTGGAGGAAAATGGGAGAAATGACAAAGAGATTACGGAACGTGGCAGACAGGCAGAAGCATTTCTGAGAAGCATTAGGAGCTTAGTGTGGAATAAAGATGTCCCACAAAAAAAGCAAGGAAGTGTTATACAGAAGCTACTATATCCCGATACTGACCTATGCTTCAGAAACATGGACAATGAAGAAAAGAGACATAAGCAGAATACAGGCAGGTGAAATGAAGTTCCTGCGAAGTAGGATCGGAGTAACAAGAAGAGACAGGGTGAGGAATGAAAAGGTCAGGGAAATGGTGAAAGAGGAGCCCTTGCAAGGTAGGATTGAGACATCAAGACTGAGGTGGTATGGACACTTAAAGAGAATGGATGAGAAGAAGATTCCCAAGAGGTTACATGAGATGCAGATGCAGAGGAAACGACCAAGGGGAAGACCAAGAGATAGATGGCTGAAAGGAGTGGAGGAATGTGTCAAGAAGAGAGGCGAGGACTGGACCAGAGTGACAGCGGAGAGGTGGTGGGAAGAAAGAACTAAGTGGCGAGGCTTATGTTCCAAACAGACCCAGCCTGGGGCTGGAAACTGTACAAGATGATGATGATCAATTACAGATACATGTTTGTACTGTATACTGTATTCTCAATTATGAGTATTTTTAATTTGGCGAAAACGTGCACGAGAGTACACTGTAGTTTTATTTATTTATTAGAAATTTCAAATGATGCCTAAAAAATAAGAAACAAATTGCAGTGAAGCCCTCATTTCTGTAAGGATCTTGCTTGATGTGCCCTAGATTGAAGGATAAAAACGTGGTTCAATCCATTAGTATTTAAGAATGCTTAATTCTTCCACTTTCAAGCTCTCAGTGGATGGATGTGTGGAAACTGTCAACTATACCAAAAAATACTTCTTTAAATACTTCTTTACATACCAGTAAAGATATACAGTAAATGCTAAATTTTGAACATTGTCCTCACATTCTATTCCACATAAATTATTTATTTATTTAGCACATGACAAGGGGATGATCAACAGTGGAACCTATTTTTGTTGTAAGACAAACTATGGAAAAACACTGGGAATATGGTAAAGACATGATAATGACCATCATTGACTTAGAAAAAGCATACGATAGTGTCCCTGGAGACAGAGTTTGGAAAAGCCTAAAATAAAAAGGTATTGGAAAAGATATACAAATGATGAAAGCGATGTACAATAATTGTTGCAGCTGTGTCAAGACTCAAGTAGGTAAAACAGGATGGTTTGAAATTGAACATGGATTAAAGCAAGGGAGTTTACTCTCTCCATTGCTATTTATACCGGTGATGGATGGTATACAAAAGGCAACAAAGGAAGTATACACAGGTACAAGAATGAGCATACAGTGGAATCTCGTTAGCACATTCTCGGTTACGACGTTTTCCCGTTTAGCGCGATGATTTTCTCAAGTCCCAGTCCCAATTCTACAAAATACATGTTGATATATCCCCTTAATACGTTCTCTATTCCCGCTTACGACGATCAAATTTCCGTTGTACTATTTGTAAGCAAACCTGATTTTATTCTTATTTCATTATAAAATTCGGCTTCTGGAAATCACGACGCGATGTTGCCTCATATTCTCTGATAGTTATTGACAGTGTAGATGATTTCATTGTGTTTGACGGCGTGGAAACGGCTATAGCTATGACGCAACACAGGTGATGTGTCTCTCTCCCGCTGCCCTTTCTCAAGTCCCTATCCTACTAAATTCATGTTGATATATCCCCTTAATACGTTCTCTATTCCCGCTTACAACGATCAAATTTCCGTTGACTATTTGTTAGTGAACCGTATTTTATTCTTATTTCATTATAAAATTCGGCTTCTGGAAAACACGACGCGATATTGCCTCATATTCTCTGCTAGTTATTGACAGTGTAGATGATTTCATTGTGTTTGACGGCGTAGAAGCGGCTATAGCTATGACGCAACACAGGTGACGTGTCTCTCTCCCGCTGCCCTTTCTCAAGTCCCTATCCTACTAAATTCATGTTGATATATCCCCTTAATACGTTCTCTATTCCCGCTTACAACGATCAAATTTCCGTTGACTATTTGTTAGTGAACCGTATTTTATTCTTATTTCATTATAAAATTCGGCTTCTGGAAAACACGACGCGATATTGCCTTATATTCTCTGCTAGTTATTGACAGTGTAGATGATTTCATTGTGTTTGACGGCGTAGAAGCGGCTATAGCTATGACGCAACACAGGTGACGTGTCTCTCTCCCGCTGCCCTTTCTCAAGTCCCTATCCTACTAAATTCATGTTGATATATCCCCTTAATACGTTCTCTATTCCCGCTTACAACGATCAAATTTCCGTTGAACTATTTGTTAGTGAACCGTATTTTATTCTTATTTCATTAAAAAATTCGGCTTCTGGGAAACACGACGCGATATTGCCGCATATTCTCTGATAGTTATTGACAGTGCAGATGATTTTATTGTGTTTGACGGCGTAGAAGTGGCTATATATATGATGCAACACAGGTGACGTGTGTCTCTCCCGCTGCCCTCCACCCCTTTCCCTTTGTTTATTTCTCACGTAGGCGCATTATTGTCTTCGTGTTCTGCACTATTGTCTTCTAGTTCTTAGTGTTCACGTCCAGTTATGACCTATTTTATTGCGTGTTTCATAATGGATAAGAAGAAAGTACGGCAGATAACTAATGATGAGAAGATGAAATACATTCGAGACGTGGAATGCAGTCCTCACATGAAGCGTGTGGATATAGCGCGAAAGTGGAACATTCCTCCGTCTACACTGAACACGATTCTCGGCCAAAGGAAGGAAATCGAACGTGCATTTGAAGAAGGAATGAGCGGCAAAAGGAAACGTGTGCGAGAGGGACAGTTTCCTCAACTAGAAAGCGCTTTATTGAAGTGGTTCAAGCAAGCCCATGCTTCAAACATATGCGTGCGCGGTCGCCGGTAA
Source organism: Meconema thalassinum (assembly GCA_946902985.2). Lineage (NCBI taxonomy): Eukaryota > Metazoa > Arthropoda > Insecta > Orthoptera > Tettigoniidae > Meconema > Meconema thalassinum. The sequence goes on from OX336390.1 coordinate 696,700,751, forward strand.
CTGAGCCGTCACTGGCGGAGCGCGAGAGCGAGAATGTCCTTGCTAAGCAGAAATAAAGACCCTGTATTATACTGTAGTGTAGAGGTACAGTAATTCATTTTTATGTTATTTATTCCGTGTAAGTTACTGATAACCTATGTTTATGTCGTGACTGTAGTAGTGCATACAATCACTTACTAAGGTCGGCGATTTGACGTCCATATATATGCCGCGTTCTTTCTTATACGTTGTAAATGCAGTATGGCGTATTTCGGTAGTACGTTTTCCCGCATATGATGTCCAAATTTTTCAGTCCCTTGAAAAACGTCCTAACGAGATTCCACTGTAATCCTATTTGCTGATGATGTTCTGATTTGAGGAGAGAATGAGAATGTGGTCCAAGAACAGCTGGTTGTAGTGAAGGAAAATATTGAGAAATGGGAAATGGAAAACAGTGTAGAGAATGGTAATGTCACGAGGAAAGGAAGAAGGTAAAGGGATTGTTAAAATTGGAGATGTAGATCTGGAAGTTGTAGAGCGTTTCAAATATTTAGGAAGTGAATTGATGGAAAATGCAAGATTGGATATGGAGATCAACAAGAGAATACAATATGGGAGTTTTCTATCATCAGGTTCAGAGTTTAATTTGGGATAAAGACTGAAGGCTAAAGAAGTGATGTACAAGACCTATTACTCACCAATAATGACGTATGGAGCATAAACTTGGCCGATGACGAGTAGAGATGAAAGTAGAATACAGGCAGCCAAAATGAAATTCCTGAGGAGTATGGTACAGAAGACTAGGAGAGAGAGAGAGAGGTATGAAGACATTCAAAAGGAAGTGGATGTACAAAAGCAGAATAAGCTGGAGCACAACAGATTGAGATGGTATAGACATGGGAAAAGGATGAATGATGAAAGAATGCCGAAACGAGTGATGGAGAGACGGATTACTGGAGAGAGAGGACGAGGGAGACCTAGAATACGGTGGATGGATTTGGTGGAGGACAGTGTGAGAGATCAAAACCTGGAGTGGAGTTTAATGGATGAGGAAGAATGGTGGACAGACAGAGTAAAGTGAAGGGGTGTCATATTTTCTCCGACCCGGCCCAAGCTGGAAAACTGAAATTGATGATGAGGAGGAGGAGGAGATTGAACAAAAAACAAAAACATTCCTATCAGCTCCAATTACAGTAACTGTAAGTTATTGTTGGTGGGAATTTTAAAAAGATTATGATTGAGCAGGAGTTTTTCTTTTTTGTCGAACTATGCTCAAATAATTCACAAACTGGATAATCCATGCCCGGATAATCAAGAGTTTACTACACGTATAAAAAATATATATTTCAGGGGATTATCGCTTAAGTATACCACAACTAATTGCTGCACTTTATTAATATATTGCTACACATTAGTGTTGGAGGACTGTGGCTATTTAATGTTAGTATTGTGGGTTTTTGTAGAGTTCAGTAGAGCAATTTTTTTAATGTTGTACCTATATATGATTTATTTGATTGATTTGAACCTAATGATGTATGCTGACAAATGAAACATATCATCCTTGTAAATTCCCCCTTCCCTAGTACCGTAATCAGTGCAAATTATTGTTAATAAGGCAACACTGAAAATGGCTTCAATTATTTCTAGAAATGAACCATGTAGAGGTCATAAAATTGTTTATTGGGAATCATAGCTAGGTGGATATAAAATCGGTGGCCAGGAAGAGGAGGATGGATACACGGAAAAACAACAAAATGACCAGTAGATATTAGTGGAGAGTGAAATAGGCGACTACTGTCGTGTTATATAAAGCCCTGCGCGGATCAACATTTTTCACCATGTGGATATACTTTGCATGGCTTTGCGGATAGCGGATAAGCCGCGGGTAATGTTTGGAGTAAATTTGCGGATAGTTTTTAGAATACGATCCGAACTTGTTGAATATCATGGGAAAAGTTGGGTAATTGTGCGCAGCGGGTAATCGTGCGCATCTATGTTTTTTGAGTTGGTAGTACAACTAGCAACTCAGTTCACTGCTACCCTAAAGCTGTCATCGTTCCTATCAGATCAGATAGGGAGAGTCAGCATGATGCCAGTCACTATGTGATAACCGGAGGCTTGGGTGAAGAAACTTAACACGTTGCATTTTATTTTCTGTAGCCAGCAAATAAAGGATTTAGTGAGTTATCTTTTAAAAGCAGAGTGGGGTATTGGTGCGCAGAACATATATGTTACAAGTAAATACAACGCGACATTAATGGCAAAATATTTCGTGTTTGTTCTCCAGATGCCAAGAAATTATACGCGGAAAACGGAGAAAAACTCCTACCCAGCAGAAAATGTGCAGAAAGCTGTACGTGCAATTAGGTATGATGGGAGGAAAATAAGGGAAATGGGGATAAGTTTCAACATTCCCCAGTCAATCCTACGAAAGCAGTTGCTGCAAAATTGTCTTGCTCCACCTCGTCTAGTCCGTAAAGCTGTTTTTACCGACGAAATGGAGTCATAATTATCCGAATACCTTTTGATATTTTGATATTGGCAAAATTATTTTACGGCTTAACGCCCACCAAGCTTGTCAGATGGTTAGAGTTCAAGTTTGCAGAGGAGAATAAGGTTCCCCATAATTTCCATAAAGTTAAAAGTCTAGCATGCATAGTTTGGTTGTGTGAGTTCTTGAAGACATATCCTGCATTAACGTTGAGACAACCTGAAGGAACAAGCTTAAATAGGATTGCCTCCTTTAATGCTGACGAAACGAAGATATTTTATTCTAATATCCCAAACTGCAGAATTTTAGTATCATTGCATTGTTATGCTATTGTAAAATATATTGGTTATATTCTAATATTAATGCTCAGTGCAAGTTTCAGCCAATTGACATTGTATTGGTATGGCTTTGCAACACTCATCCCATACGCATAATTTCCCTGCAGGGTGGGTAATCGGGCGCAAATGCGTATTTGCGAGATTTCGAATTATAGTCCACCAAATTTATTTTTGAATTAAATTTGTTTCTGCACATCGAATATAGAGTTACTCAGGCTCCCTTATTCATAACTGCAGTTGTGTTATGTATTATGAGACCATCACAAGACCGATTCTTGCTTAAGTGCGCACAATTCTCCCACTCTCCCTTAATAGGACCCGGATGTTTATGACATATCATATTTTACCGTTATATTTTTTCATGACAAATGTAAGATGATGATTTACGCTAATCCCATTCAAATTATGTCATTAAGCACAATCAACACTCCGAACTGAAAAGGGTTGCAATTCTGGCTGTATAACATTCATTTTAGACATAGCACATGACATACTGTACAGTAGGCTACATAGCCAATGGGTTCGACTTTCTTCTCAAATGTCTAAAAGATAAAGTATAAAGCAACACATTGAAAATATCATTGTAATGCCAGTAGATTCGGATAACAAACGTGTGGATAAAAGTCGCTTGGATGCTGGGCGGGTGCGGATAAAAGTCGTGCGGACGCGGATAACAGTCGTGCGGACGCGGATAACAGCCGTGCGGATGCGGATAACGTTTTGTCTATCCGCGCAGGGCTCTAGTGATATACTGTAGCGATAATCCCCCCGAAATAGAACTTATAATTATCCTTTTGATAAAATTGTAATATTGTTTTCATCAACATTTCAGATTACTAAGCGGAAAATGTCAGCTCCATCGCTGCCCACTGTGAAGAAGCCTCGTCTATCAGAAGGGTTACTGGATCGCTTGGGTTTTTGAGAGTGAATTGCAGTTACCCACCTTTTTATATACTTGTTAAAGAATTAACATATTTTATTTATTGATGTATAAATGATAGCCCAAGTACTGTACTATAGATTTGTTAATAGCACTTCATTTTAATGATATTTTAAGTGTCAACCATGCTGTCTTCTATTGAAGATATTAATTTTTATTCATTAAATGAATCATTTTATCATCCCATAATAGACCATACCATATCTCACCATATTTCTCTAAATGCAAGATACAACCCAGAAATTTTAAGGTAACAGTTTTTGGAGATAAAATTAAAAATAATATAAAAAAAACGGTTGATAACTTTTGTGAAGACTGGTAGAAACATAGTCTTGAGGAAAGAAATGATGAAAATCAGTAAATGTAAAACATAAACAAGTAGTTCTGTGAAGAACTAATTAGCCTATTTTCATATATTCTACTGGTCTTTTCCATTTGAAAACCCTCCCGCCTCCATGTGATGTGATCGTCTGGCTGCGTGGCTCAGCGGTAACGTTCTCGCTTGCTGTGCCCAAGGTTGCAGTTTCAAATCCTCGTGCAGTCTGCTGGCATTTGAGGGTGTGCAAATGCGAGGGAGCCGTGTCAGCACATTTACTGGCACGTTAAATATCCCCCTAGGGGCAAAATTCCGGTACCCCGGCGTCTCCAAATGCCACAGTAGTTAAAAAGGACATGTGATGTACTAAATAGCTTTTGATATGCAATATTGAGCTAAAATTTCCAACTCAATACTCAATATCCAATTGTTGTAACAAATCACGGGTGTTAATGATACAGCAGTGTCGAGTGCCTTCAAGCCTTCAGAATGTGGTGTTAACGCAGGGTGCTTTAGGTTTGTGGCTGGATAGGGTGACTAACACTGAGGTACTACACAGAGTAAATCAAAAGAGATCTCCGATGGAGGTGATTCGCAAAAGACGTCTTTCTTGTGGGGTCACAACCTTTCATCACTACCAGCTGATGTCACTTATTGTGGAAGGATTCATCGATGGGAAGATTTCTCGAGGACGACCAAGACATACATATCTCAAGCAATTTCAAAAAGATACTTGACTGAGAAACTCCGTAACAATGAAAAGAGCAGCAACCAGCCATACCCATTTTGTATCAACAGACCATGCCTGGACATGTCACATCCCCTGTGGACCGGCCATTTTTTGTTACGTCCACTTTCTCAACATAATCTCCTTGTAACTTTATGCACTTTTGCCATCGATGTGTCAGTCTCTCCAGACCTTCCCGAAACCATTCTTTCGGAGTGCTATGTACCCATGCCTTGACAGCTGTGTCCAGAAGTGTCTTCGTGATCTCGAACAGGTGTCGGGAGAGTATGGTGGGTGTGGCAGCACCGGGAATCCCATTTGATCAATGGCAGCGGTGGTCTCTCGGCTAGTGTTGGGGTGAGCATTGTCATGTTGCAGAAGCACACCTTTAGCCCATTTTCCTGGCCGCTTAGTTTGAATGGCACGACGTAAGCGCTTAAGGGTTGCCATATATGCGGTACTGTTTATTGTAGCCCCCAATTCCAGCCAGTCAATAAGTATGATGCCCTTTGTTTCTCAGAACACTATCTCCATTCGCTTGCCCACTGATGGCACTGTTCGACATTTCTTTGGCGGTGGACTGTCCCTATGCTTCCATTCCATGGTCGCCGTTTTGCGGATTTTGCAGAACTGGACACAGCTGTCAAGGCATGGATACGCAGCACTCCAAAGGAATGGTTTCAGGAAGGTCTAGAGAGACTGACACATCGATGGCAAAAGTCTCTAAAGTTACAAGGAGATTATGTTGAGAAGGTGGATATAACAACTAATGTGTAATGTAATTCATTTAGGTAGAAAAAAATAAAGTGTGAAACACTATAGTACGCCCTTCGTATGTAATTTCTTCCAGGAGTGTATTTATACATTTACATCTTACACACCGCCCATTCATTGAACATACTTGCGTTGACCGACTGAAGAGCACTAACGACAATTTGCATAGACTATGCTGTAAGAATAACTTCAAATCTTTCCCAATTTCTTATTCTCGGAGCCACAGGGCACACATACACTAATTCAGCCATTACAATAACACAGATCACCAAACGAAGTACAATCACATACACCCCTACAAGCACCTCAATAACACAGGCTAATAAACAAGTCTCACGCACACAGACTATTCATTCATTACAATAACACGAGTCACTAGACAGATTCATTCACACTAATACAGTCACCACAATGGCACAGCTTAACAGACCAATCGCATGCACACACACTAACTCAATTCAATAACACAGGTTAATAGACCAATCAAACACGCACACGGACTAATACAGTCCCCAAAATGACACAGTTTAACAGACCACTCTCATGCACACACACTAACTCACTTAATACAATAAAACAGGTTAACAGACCAATCATACACGCACATGGACTAATACAGTCACCACAATAATACAGGCTAACAGACAAATCTCACACCCACCCACTAACTCTGCCACCACAATAAAACAGGTTATCAGACACGGTACATACATACATTCATAATAATATCGTATGGCCTCGGGTGCCAGGTGCAAGCTTTATTTGACACCCAAAGGGTAGCTTGCATGTCGAATTTCGTTGTTCCTTGAAGCACTACGAAAGTCAAGGAGGTTAGTTATCTAAGCTCCTTGAACACTATAGCGCTTTGTAGTAGAGAAATGAGGAACTTTGTGTTGGCGGAAACTCCCGAGATTAATTTTGCCATTATGAACACGGCCTACTGAATTCAAATGGGTTCTTTGCCATGCCAACATCGCATGACATGCGTGTCATAATTTTTTCCGCCTTTCAAAAATCACTTGCTACGGCCAGGAGTGAACCTGCAAGCTTGGGTTTAGTAGACAGACACGTTAACCACTCACCCACCGTGACAAGCTCTTCAGAATAATAACATACTGTATTTATCGAACACTTCCATTACTGAAAACATAAGAATGGCTTTAGAACATAGTTCTCCTTGGAGCGGTTATATCTTTTCAGTAAGACTTTAAAATGTGACTGCAGTCTGGACTTGAACCCAAATCTCCTGCTGTCCAGGCAAATGCATTTAGCCACTTTCACCAGTGTGCCTCTCCGCCGGCCTCTCACCGCTGAGTCCGTGGTTCAAATCCCGGTCACTCCATGTGAGATCTGTGCTGGACAGAACGGAGGCAGACAGGTTTTTCTCCGGGTACTCCGGTTTTCCCTGTCAAAATTTCATTCCAGCAACACTCTCCACTATCATTTCATTTCATCTATCATTCATTTAATCATTGCCCCAGAGGAGTGCGTCAGGCCTCGGCAGCCGGCACAGTTCATATCCTCGCCGCTAGATAGGGGCTTCATTCATTCCATTCCTGACCCGGTCGGAGACTGGAAGCAGGCTGTGGATTTTTTTTCACCAGTGTGCCTCTCCATAAGAAATATGCTATGGTTGGAGCATGGCCACGTTGGTGTAAGTAGCTTAAACGGACCTACCTGGACAGCAAAAGAACTAGTTCAAATTCTGACTATGGTCACATTTTCAAGTCTTATTCAACAGATACCTCTATTACTATTGAAAATTATTTGTTGTTTTGACTGGTTTGATGCAGTTCTCCACGCTTCACCGTCCTGAGCCAATCGTTTCATCTCTACATAGCTACCACACCCTACATCCAAGGCAATCTGTTGGACATATTCTAACCTTGGTCTACCTCTACAGTTCTTAAACTCGACCCTTCCTACCATAACTAACTTTGCTATTCCTGGGTGTCTTAGTATGTGTCCTACCAACCTATCTCTTCTCTTCGTTAGCAGTCGCCAGAAACATCTCTCCTCTCTCAATATTACCATAATACCTCTCTTCATTTGTAACCCTATCTACCCATCTGATCTTCATCATTCTCCTGTAACACCACATTTCAAACACTTCAATTCTACTCATTTCTGCTGCTCCAACAGTCCAAGTTTCGCTTCCATTGAGTGCCACGCTCCAGACAAAATTATTTGGCACTTTTATTTATTACAATGTAAGTTGTTTGTAAATATGTTATATAATAATTTTATTGTGTGTTATATTGTAATTTTTGTAAACCAATTACCAACACTGTGAATAAAAACACTAAACATCACCTTCTTCATTTTATATCAGCAAATTTAACCCCCAAAAAATAAACCATTTTTAGAAACCTCTAATAACTCTTAGAATACCAAGGAGCGCAAAAGCGTTCCTCGGCGTGTTAGCGAAAACAGCCAGGAACGCAATAGCGCTCCTCATGCAGGCAGTTTTATATATGCTTGTAGTTCTCAGTTTTCTAACAGATCGCAGCGCAATGCAGATTATCCAGAATCGGCAAAGCGTGCAGTTCCTAAATTTACCACAACTATCGCGGTAATAGTTTTATTTACGGAGATATGATATTTTTGAAAGCCCTCACTGTTTTGTCCACCACGCACTATTGTTAGTACGAATATGGCCTAAGCGGCGCGGATGTGTTCGTAAACGATGATGATCTAGCCAAGTATATCAATAGAGTGTGTGCCGATACTGATTACATCGAGTCTGATGAAGATGTAGCAATATCAGGGTCGTGTAGTAATGATGTTGGTGATTTTATTTCTGCTACAGAAGTGAGAGCAGCAATGACATTCCGCAGTTCCATAAATCTCGTGGTATTGTCATTAGTGAAAGTGACAATTTTACTGATTTGGAGAGTGACGGTGACGCAAATGAAGACAGTGTAGGCGGTAATGACAATGATGCCTGTGTACCTAATACAGGGTTTAGTAAAGTTCCAATTGATAGTGACCGTCGGTTCGAACCCATTTGACATGAGGTTGTACACGCACTTCGATGAGCGACGAACACTGAAATATTGGAAGAAGGTGGTATTTTGCATTTTTGCTCGATTGGTGATGAATGCCTATTTGATATACAAAGAAAATACTTCGAGTAAAGTTATGACACGGCTCAAGTCCATATAATACGAATGGGTCCAGGAGAAAAACCTACAGACCAAAATGTTAGCTAAGCTTCATCCACCAAGGGAAGGGGAACTTTAGGTGAAATTTTGTGGTATATTATTAAAAAGATGCATTGTGTGCAGCAAAATAGATGGAGGTCCAGTAAAAAGGTCACGAACTGCATGTTCTAAGTGTATGAAAGGTCTTCATGGTTTCTGCCTAGGGTATCACAAGTGCTAAAAGTGAACCAGCATAAAATGTCAAATATGTACATTGCATGGTGTATTAAAATATTTTTTAAATTAGAAACTATAGTACCTAAGATTATGAAACTTTCCAGAGAGTAAACCAACAACATGTGACTGCAGACAATAACAACCGTTTGTGTGTAATTTTTATTTTGAATTGTGTTTCTTTCTCTCAATTTTGACTTTTCTCTTTTTATTTTCACAGTTATAAAACAAATATTTTTTTGTATGTTGTAGTGTTATTGTAACATAGTATGTTACTTGTTAGAATGGTAAAGCAACTCATTTTCAATGATCAGGAAAAATTTTGATGGTATATCTTCAAAAATACAAAAGTTATAATGATTTTAGTACAACATTGCAATTTCTTGAAAAGAAGCCTGGTATTCTTCACACATACCACCTATAATCGACTGGTACTAAAAGGGATAATATGAAATGCTTTACTTTAGAACAGGAAGAGAAAAGTTATTGGCATGAGGGAGACAGGATTGGACTTGAAAATGTTTGAAGGGTGATTATGTTTGCTATGGGATTACTGAGCACAATAAAACAGTGAAATAAACAAGCAAAAAGAAATGCTTGAAAGTACAGTACAGTATAATATATTTGTTTTGTAGAACTGTTACTTATTCATGGCTGTTACAGTATATAAGGAAGGTCATCCCTAGTTTTTCTTGTGTGAAGCTCCTGTCTGTCTGAAGAATGATTTGTATAATGAAATGTTCTTCGGCATCACATGCGAAACGCACCACAGTTCTTTTTTGGCTAATTCTAATTTCTTCACCAGAAAGCTTTTCAGAAGTTTGGCACAGTGATTTGTAACCCTGATTTGTCAGTAATATGCATTTAAAGAACACAAAATTATTTGACACAGCCTCTAACCACGAACCCCTTCGAGTTAAAACTGTCAGAGGTGGCAAAGACATTGGAAGCAGTTTACGGAATTTTTCAATTCTTATCGGCACTTTCTTCACGCTGGAGACAATGAGATCCATGTCTTTATACTGTACTTGCTTCTGATAGTTTCAGGGACACAATGTCAGCTATGAGCAAGGCTCATCAGGTTTAATTATTTAGGATAAGAACATTTAATCCAGTTCCTGCTTTAACAATATATGGAACAGTATCACTGAGAAATAACAATACGTTGTCATACTGTGATCCTTCTGGCCATAAGAAAGCTAACAAGTCACGGAAAAATTTTGCAACTATAGAATGATTTACTTAGTCGAGTATTTGTAAATTAAGAAGAAATTATCTACTGCCTGCTTTCATAGCAACAACTAAAGCATGACATGCACTGTTCTGCTGCATCTGTGGTTTCATCTGTAGAAATCCACATTTTCCGTGCTTCAGTTTATCCTGAACACTCTGGCACATAGTTTTTACGCATTGTAGATTTGTCGGACACTCTTCCGTTAGCATATTTTTCTAAAAATAATTGAAGCTACACATTATTCAATTTCCACAACAGAATGTCATAACTCAATAATGCTAAACACAAGTCTTCGGAAAATGTGTTACTTGACCAGGATTATTCACCTACTTATCTTGTTTATTATCAGTTGCTGATTTAACTTCGATTTCTTCTCAGCCCTCTCCGTATGCTGCGTAGTATTGATATTCTGCGCAATGTCATATTTTTTCTTTGAGGAAACACATTTTTCACAAATCAAAGAGAATAACAATTTGCCATCTTCACTAAAAATATTACGGTACATCCAAAATCGTATTTGCATAATGCTGATTTAGAACTTTTTGTGGGTGGTGTTTCTAAATGACCTTTTGCACTCGCCTTGTTAAATGAACGTCAACGTGTGATGCACTGTCGCTGAGCTGGGTAACCTAACAGCATGCAGCTTAGAACTTGGGGATTTGCCCAGCACATGACAACATGATGATATCTGATTGGATTGCTTAATTGCACAAAATACTTGGTGCAGCTTTGCTCTTAATTTTAACACCACCATATAAATGCACATCATCTTGAGACTTCCCCTTTTACACTCCTACCAAAGCTTTGTTCTTTTACGCATTTGACTAGTTGGAAAGAAAACCACTAGTGATTGACAGCTAGGAGTGAAAAAAACACTTTTAACATGACAGTTTTGGGTAAAATGTGGCAGTTTAATACAAAATCATAAAATAAGCAAAACCATTTTTCTGCGGAATAAGCACTGTCAAACCTAGTTAAAACTGCTTATCAGAATGTAGCTTATGAAGCATAACCTGTCTGTTTACGTTTAGAAGTATGGAAAAGAATACACATTTTGCTTAGAAATCTGGGCTCTATTAGTAGCACACTTCACAGGTTGGCACACTTCTTCTGTAGGGCAGGTTGAAGCACGACTTGTCCGAAAACACATTTTGCCACTAAGCAAACTAACAACAGCGTTCATGTGCCCATTGCAATCTGAGTGTTAATTATTTCTGTACAATTGAAACCAATACAATAGCATGCACACCACCAGTTCAGCTTGCAACAGATGATGTCAAATCAGTGACACAAGACAGGTTTACACCTGTTACAGTGCTCCCTCATCGATCCAATACTGTGAACTGAGCAGCATGGTCCATCACAGCCGTGCAGACAAGATGGCAGTCATCTTGTGCAGTGGTCACATTCCATGGTCTAGTACCTGCTTGTCACTGCGTACAACCCTCTTCTATCAACTGGTTCCTCACACTCGTTCACAATTCCACTTTGTTTGATTGCTCTTCACTGATCAAGCTGGGCATAACACTGACCTTCCTGGTCCTGGTCACATAAGAGAGGGCACTATTGGGTATGTGTGTACACCATCTCTCTGCAATCTTAATCACTTATTGCTGGTACACTATTCTATACATCCTCTGAGTTTGGATTCATTCAAGCTATTCATTCTGAGTGTTACAATTTTCACAAATAACAGTGTATTATCATAATGGAAATTGTCAGGGAAGCTTTCTGAATGGAACAACTTGTATCTGAAAGAAAGAGCAACACAGTGTAATTTGGTTTCTATTTTTGTGAAATATAGTGTTGTGGCAGCCCCTATAACTGTTTAGGTTGGGCTGGCTGTGTGGCTCACCTACTGACCTGAAGCAACATGAAAAAGTTGAAGAAATCCATCTCACAAATTTCGTAAAATAAACTACTCTCCCTGAAATATTCAGAGTCCCAGGTCACCCTAAAGTAACAGCAATTTAAAAAAGTATATTCTTAAATTGTCTTGTTCCATTGAATTTCCTCCCTGTTGAAAGTGTTAAACATAAGTGTATTGTGGAAAAAGTTTATAAATGGACAATTGTAAATTAAGTCAAATAGCTCAGGTGAAGCTAAGATGCTTCTGAGAGACTTGTTTTGTAACAAGAGTACTGCTCCCTTCATACTATTACTTTCATCATATGTCAATTTACCAGACTGGGGGCTGGTCCCCCCCCCCCTCCAAATATTTCAAAAAATTGGGGTGGACATCAGCCTTTATATTTTCTTACGGCTCGAATAAATTTAGAACCTACAACGAAATGTTAAATACAGTAAATGCGATGACATACTGTAGAACATACTAACACTCTCAGCACGGCCAGACATCATTTTCCGTGTCGGCACTGCTTGAAGGAGCTGAAATGACAGGGTAGCAATTAGGAATGTGACGTGAGGGGATTTTCCAAGTACAGTAGGTGCCTCAGTACTAGGGATACATTTAGGTGATGAAATTAGGAAATTGCCAATTACAAGAGACCTCTCTGCACGGGGCCAGTTACAGTTTGTCAGCTTACACTCTCTTGTTGGCTTTTTAATTTCCATTTCCTGTAAATAGCAGTGTTAAAATATCCCAGGCTATAATACTGGCATAGCGTGGTTGATTGTCGCCACTGTCAGAGTTTACGGCTGTTTAGTATCCGTGCGAGATGAGAGATAAAGTTTCTAAAATTGGTAGTATTGGGGAAGAGTCGCAAGTTGTTTAACAGTTGCTCTTTTCTTTATTCTTTGTCACATTAGCGAGTGTCATAAAGAAGCAAAACTGGATACATCTTCGGTAAGTTATGAAAAGTTTTTATTGTAGGTGTAGCTAATTGAGGCTCCCATTTCATTATAAAGAGTGATTCAAAAATACTTGACAAACTTTGAGGATGGGTTCCTTACACCAAAACAAGAAAAAAAAAAGTTCATATAATCATATGTCCCAAAATCAGTCTTTTTTGCGTTATTAATTTATAATGAAACTTTATGTTAAGATCAACAACTTTCCAGGTCAACCAAACAACTGCCTTTAACTATGCACTCATTCATAGAAGGCTTTGACTGTATCATACATAGATGACAATGTGTTGCGATGGAGACTTGCTTAAGTTTGGCATTTGTCATTTTAGTCATTTGTGTACATTTAGGGAGTTAACCGAAAGTGTACCTAGTAGTTTGTCTTTAAAGTTTCAATTGAGTAAGTTATATCTTTCAGTGAAAGTGTTCCTGTCAACCATGGCAGGGTATTAATTTCGTGAGCAGGCAGACATGATTTTTATGTACGGCTGCGTGAATGGTAATGACGCGTGGATGCACGGCTGTATCAGAGATCGTTTCCAGAACGAAGACACCCAAGTCATCCAACGTTTGCTGCTCTTTATCGTCGTGTTGCTCGGGAAGGATCCGTGGAACCACAGACAATTGATCGAGGAAGACCAAGAGTTACTTGTACGCCTTGTAATGGGTTTCTTTAGCCCTGCCTTGCACTTTAAAATACATATATAAGAAGCTCCACAGTTGGGCGGCATATGTAATGGTTTCTTTTGCTCCACGTTGAGCGTACAAGTGTAACGGTTTTACTAGCGTCCCCACTGTTGGGTGACAAGTGTAACGGTTTTACTAGAGAGAGTGTGGAAAACCCACAACAAGTCCCACGTTTGAGGTGATAAATGGAATGTTTACTCTGACTAAGATACGTTGTGTTAATGGGCGCCAAGACCTCAACACTATGTTGAAATCTAAATTTATATTTGTTCTGGCAGAACACCTTTAAGAATCTTCACACTCAGATCGTGGTATGATTTGATCATTAACCCAACTAACAATTGTATCAGGAGAAGGAATTTGGTCTATATCTAATGCTACCTACTGAAAGCAAAGATTGCATAGTATAAGAAATGAATTTATTATATAAAAAACAAGTAGTGGCAATTTTAATAATAATAATAAATTTAAATGGGAGCGTAACGATTTGAATTTACCACTAGAGAATTACGTGAAAACGGAGTCTGATGAATTACTGATTTTTCTATTATTCCCAAGCTAAGAAGTTACTGAAATAGTGAATATGAAACAATGAAGCGAGAGATTATGTAGTTCTGAGTCATTCGCGCTTACCATTGGAAATTGCCATAGCATTTCCCGCGTACTTGATGTTCTTTAAGAGAGCTTCCAACAGCCTTCTGGACGTCGCCATCTTCTTCGTCAGTTGTGGAGGTGGTTGTAGAAATGTAAAGTTATGGTCCGATCACACCGGAAACAACCAAACGAGCAACCACATCGGTCAAGTTTTACAATGATAATCGTCCTCCCTTCTCGGCGCGCAAACCATATATGCACTCCACGCATCCCCTCTCCGGAGCCGTCTCCTAGTCGCCCGGTCTCCTATGATTGGCTGAGACACCACGCGATACTCCCGACATAAGGGTCAATATACTCGGCGCGAGGATGTCGATTTCCGGTCCAGGCCATTTCGCCTTTTCTTGATGCAGCCAGCTGGAAGTGCCCCACGGCTTTCGTCACGCTTCTCGACAAGAATATACCTGTAGCTGAATTCCCAATGACTCATCTCTCTCACAATAAACTCTAACTGACAAAAATCCGTAAAATTCCGTAATCATATAATTTTCCGCGATAATGTTGTTCGTAATAATTCGCTTGATAGTGTTTTCTATAACATCAAAAACCTATCTGTATACTTATATTCTTAAAAAAACGCTCCAAAAAATACCTTAATACTAACAATAAGTTAAATGAAACATATCTCGGCTGAACAATTTGCCGCGTAAATAAACATTGAATGGCTTCCTACTGACTTATGTCAGTGGCGTAAAATACCCTCGAAAAACACGTTACAGCCTGACCAAGAAGAACACATTCTCCAGTCTGTCGAAGGAGATCCAGGTATCAGCACAAGGCAAGTAGCCATGGCATGTGGTACATCTCAAAGTATTGCAGGGAGGATACTTCACGAGCGCTCCTGTATCCGTATCATTTTCAATGTGTGCAGGGTCTTTCGCCTGCCGATTACCCACTGTTCGCTTTTGCGAATGTTTTTTTTTGTGGCTATGTTTCCCGCACGGTTTGAAACACTCGTTCAATTTTTGCCCCATTATTTTTTTCCCGTTATAATTGCAGTATGAACACGGTGTTCTGATTATTTACTTAACTTACGTTTCATTTGAATTGTTGTTCTTTATTATTCTTGTCAACTCACCTTTTTCTGAAGTGTCTTTCTAGACGCACCATACTGTCACACTTTTTCATGAGGTACTGTGCTCATCTCAGCGGCAACCGTCGCAATGTGCTTGGGCTGTGCGCTGATTGGCTGTTTGACGCCCCGCCTTCATTCTGGATTGTTCGACGTGCTGTCGTCATTTCCACTATAAATTCTCCGCTTCGCCGTTCTGCGGCCTTGTCTACATCTACCTGCTTGAACCAGTCTGACCTCGGCTGCCTGCCGTTCCACAGCAAGGCCCTTCTTGTGAAGGCCCTGTTTGTAAACATTGAGTGGCTGGAACCTTGCCAGGCGGCATGCTTCATCACTCGGACTCTGTCACGCTGGGCGAGGCATGAGTCAACGACCTTCACCTCAGCAACTAAGTCAGCCCGCTAGCTCACTACAACTCGTCGATGAGAAACTACAATTGATTGAAAACCGCCAGACAGATCATTACCAAGAGGTCTGTTCCGGCGGGGTGCAATTCGCCAATGGAGCCACCATCCCTCTTTCTCGCAAGGCATGCCGAGGCAGCTTAGAGGAACCCTTCGTTTGGATCACAACCCGCTTCCTGCGGGCCAAATACTAAGTACAAAAGTATCGAATTATTGGTAACGTGAACTACTTTCACTTGGTTTATACATTTTTCAAGGCTAAGCCTTTTTTCTTGCTTCTTGCTTGTTTTTAGATATTTTTCTTAAACATACTTTTTTAATCGCCTTTATATGGCCTTTTTATGCATTTTTATTATAATTCTTCTTTATTCTAAGTTTCCTGGAGAAACCTTGCATTTTTTATTAGCTTCTTTTAATTATTCTTCTAAATTAAAATGTTTGTTATTACTTCACAAATCAAATAAATGTATCAAACCTTGGTTATCAATATTTGGTCTCTTCCTCATCGCTCTATTTAAATTTCACTGTGTGCCCGAATCCCAATCCCCCTTTTCCCAGTTGGGGTGCTAACTACTCACACCCTTTTCCATGGTACCTCAAACCCGGGATCCAACCCAGAACCTTTATTCTGAGACCACAAATTCTATTCCAAAAAAAACAGAACTTGTGTAATCTAATATTTGCCTTATACATTTCAGTATATCGTGGCTAGCGCAGGAGATCTGCGGGAAAGCGGAGACAATCCCAGCTTACTCCATAACTGGTTTCTTTCTGGAAAGCAGATCCGTCTGGTGCCGCAAGCAGCTTTGGTAGGTGAGTTATTCCAACTTCCCAGCCATGCCAGTAATAATAGACGATAAACTGTTAAACTCTCGGGCGGCCTAAAAATATCTAGCCACTCTACCGAAAGAGGAACAAAATCTTGATATTATATCTCAGCGTTTAAAAGCTTTTGAACAGGCGTACGAGAAATATGATCTCCTGCAACTTGAAATTGAAATCAAAAGTCCAGAACATCAATCAGATAGGGAAGAAGTAGAGAGTAATTACTTTGATACACACGCTCAGGCTGTGGCATTAGTAAGAACTTTGACCCTGGCGTTGAAGGTAGAGGAAACTCAAGGAAGAATTAGCGACCATGGGAATGGTATCAAACCATTGCTACCTAAAATTGAAATTCCGCATTTTTCAGGAAAGGAAGAGATGTGGCAATCATTCTTTGAATTGTTCAGTTCATTAGTACATAATAATGCCACACTTCCGGAAATTCAGAAATTTCATTACTTAAAATCCATTTTGCAGGGGCCACCCCTTCAACTTATAAGAGAACTTCCCTTAACAGGAGAAAACTATAACATTGCTATCGAGCTTCTTAAAGGCCGTTATGGCAATGAAAAATTATGTTTACAGAGGCACATTCAAGCCTTATTTAACCTGCCCGCATTGCGAACTGACAGCTTGTCAACACTGCGAGCCTTAAGTGACACGGTCCAACTACACGTCAGAGCATTGGCACGGTTGAATCAACCAGTCGAGCATTGGGATCTATTCTTAGTTCACTTGGTTACTTCTAAATTTGATTCATCAACTTTAAAGGCATGGGAGAGGGAACTAACAAATGACACTTCATATACTTATGGCTCATTGCTTACGTTTATGAATAATAGATGTCAGGTTTTGTCAGCTGTAGCCTGTCATATGTCAGGTAGTGCAGATAACAAATCTAATGTTGTGAAACCAGTCGGTGCCAAAATAAACAAATCTGCTGTCTTTACTGTTCAGCATAACTCAACGGAATGTATTCTCTGTAAAGCACCTCACAGGTTACATTCCTGCGTTGCCTTTAAAGCCCTTTCTACCGATGAAAGACGCAAATTAATAGCTCAAAAAAGATATTGCTATAACTGTTTGTCAACTAGGCATATGGTGCCTGATTGCTTATCTAAAAATACTTGCTCCCATTGCAAGGCTCAACATCATACCTTGCTTCATAGGTTTGAAAAGCCACGTCAGGCTCCTTCCCCTGGATGTTCTAAAGATGCATCCCCAGGAGCTAATGCGCAATCTTATACTCGGAGCTCTAGCTCAATTCGTAGTTCCCAGGTGCTACTATCAACCGTGTTAATAAAAGTTCAAGACTCTTCTGGTAGATGGCTTGAAGCACGTGCCCTATTGGATAATGCCGCCACCCATGACTTCATAAGTGAGCGTCTCATTAAGAAACTTGGTCTTTCCAAGCAACCTACATTAATTCAGGTTACCGGTATTAACAATAGCAATGTTAAATCTTTGCATTTTGTTCGTGTTCACATCAAAGATGCTGTTAATTCTAACACAACATTTCAGTTGAATTGCCTTGCCATTGATACTATTGGCAGTAATACCCCTAGTACTTCTTTTGAAATTAGAAAGTGGCAATTTCCTCATAACATTCAGTTGGCGGACCCAACATTTAATACGAGCGCCCCGGTAGACATACTTCTCAGTGCCCAAGTATTTTGGCAATGTCTCCTTAGCTCTAAGGTTAAAATATCACCTGGAGTGTTTGTTCATCATACCAAGCTAGGTTGGTTAGTAACGGGTCAGGTCCCTCGTAAGTCGTTTCAAAATTTCTCTCAATGTCATTTTGTCAATACAAGTCTCGATTACAACTTAGAAAGATTTTGGAAAATCGAAACTATAGATTCAGTTTCACCTTCCTCGGTTGAAAATGAAATGTGTGAAAAACTGTTTCGTGAAACAACCAAACGCAATTCAGAGGGTAGATTTGTTGTAACAATGGGGGGCGTGGTGGCTCAGCGGTCTAGCTGTATGCCTCTCACCAAGGCGGTCCGGGTTCGATTCCCGGTCAATGCATGTGAGATTTTCGAAGTGAAATGCCATGTCCTGTGGTTCGGATTCCACGTAAAACGGAGGTCCCGTGGCTCATGATCTCAAGATTAACGGTCACGTTAAACTAGAAGCTTCCTTCCTTCCTTTTTGTTGTAACAATGCCCCGAGTGGATAATCCACCTCTTTTATTTGAAACACACCCTAGGGCTCTTAGAGCACTCTATGCTGTGGAAAACAAATTTAAACGTGACCCTGTTGTTAAAGCTCAATACTCCACGTTTATGGAGGAATATGAGGCACTTGATCACATGGAGGTTGTTACCAAGAAAGATGATGCTTCTTATACTCCATCTGAAGTCATTTACCTCAATCATCACCCAGTTTGGAAGAATGAGATTTTAAAGGAAAACATAAGGGTGGTCTTTAATGGCTCTGCTTTGGATGCCAATGGAACTTCTCTGAATGACACATTATTATCAGGCCCTCCTATTCAATCTGACATTTCTTCTGTCTTGATGAATTTTCGCTTGTTCCCTATCGCAGTGATATCTGATATCAAGCAAATGTATAGGCAGATTTTGGTCGATCAACAACAGCGCGACCTTCAGAGAATTCTTTGGCGCGACGAGCCTACTAAACCTGTCAAGATTTTTCGGCTAAAAACCTTAACCTATGGACTAAAGCCCTCTGCTTTTCTAGCCATACGTACGTTGAAATTACTTGCTGAACAGGATGGCCCGTTGTATTCTCCTAAGGCTTCTGAAGTGTTAAAATCATCATTTTACGTTGACGATTTTCTTCATTCATTTGAGTCAGTATCTGAAGCACTACAGGTCTCTAAAGATTTGACAGCTTTGCTTTTGGGAGGCGGATTTTCCTTGTGCAAGTGGAACTCTAATTCGGAAGAATTTCTTTCCAAATTTCCATTAACTTCAGTCTATAACGACTCAGTAGAGCTTCTTCAAGAAAGTAATTCTATCAAAACCTTAGGCATCTATTGGAGTCCTCAAAAGGATTTTTTCTTTTTCAAAATTAATCTCAGTGACATCAAACCGCAAACTAAGCGGCAAATTTTGTCTGAGATTGCAAAAATATTTGATCCTCTCCAATTTTTGGCGCCAATTATCGTCACCGCAAAACTTTTCATGCAAGACCTTTGGTCCTTGAAAACTGGTTGGGATGAACCAGTTCCTTCCGAGTTGCAAAAAAATTGGATTTCTTATAGAAATAGCTTGGAAGATCTCTCCAATGTCATTATCCCGCGAGTGATTATTCCCTTTCCCTCCTGTGGAGGATATGAACTTCACATCTTTGCCGATAGCTCATTGAAAGCTTATGGGTGTTGTGCGTATATTGTTTGCCGCAATTTTGACCAGTCATATTTCTTTTCCAATTTAATTTGCGCTAAGTCAAAGGTGGCTCCTCTTAAATCCTTATCCTTGCCACGACTGGAACTTTGTGCCGCTCTTCTGGCGGTTGAATTATCGGTTAAAATCCGCCAATCTTTGAAAATCCGATTTAGCAAAACTTACTTTTGGAGTGACTCAGCCATCACGTTGGCATGGATTGCCAAACCCTCCTCGCATTGGCAGGTGTTTGTAGCTAATAGAGTGTCCAAAATACAACAATTGTCTAACTTTGAACAATGGCATCATGTATCTGGCAAGGAGAATCCTGCAGATGTCATCTCTCGGGGATGTTCCCCTCTTATGTTGGCTAACCTGACATTATACTGGCACGGTCCTTCTTGGCTTCTACAAGAACCTTCCGCTTGGCCAAATTTTCCTCTTCCGGAATTATCAGACTTGCCAGATGTTGGTAAGATTACTGGATCTTCTCATTTCGTTTCTGACTCTCCCCTTCTCTTGCAGCGATATTCCTCTTTTCATAAATTGGTGAGGGTTATGGCTTATCTCCTTCGTTGGAAATATTTTGTGGTAGAACAACCTCTTTTTCCTAAGCCATATTTAACCCTTTCTGAATTAGGTTTAGCCACTACAAAAATCTTATGGCTTACTCAACAAGAAATATTCTCTGAAGAATGTCAGGTGTTGTCTCAAGGTCAATCTCTCAAGAAATCGAGTAGGCTATCCTCACTCGCCCCCTTTTTGGATTCTGATTTTTTATTAAGAGTGGGAGGACGTTTATCTTTGGCTGATCTTTCTGAGGATAAAAAACACCCAATTATTCTTCCTTCAAAGCATCATGTCACTTCTCTAATCATTCGTCAGTATCATTACCAGCATCTTCATGCTGGAACCCGCACATTACTTTCCATCATTCGGGAAAGGTATTGGCCCATAAACGGAGTCCATGAAGTTACCTCTGTTATCTGGAAGTGCATTCCATGTTTTAAATCCAACCCTAAAATTACCACTCAGCTCATGGGTGATCTTCCTAACTTTAGATCT
Organism: Meconema thalassinum; assembly: GCA_946902985.2. Lineage (NCBI taxonomy): Eukaryota > Metazoa > Arthropoda > Insecta > Orthoptera > Tettigoniidae > Meconema > Meconema thalassinum. Next base: position 696,721,795 of record OX336390.1, read on the forward strand.
GCGCCTGCTAGACCTTTTGCCTTTACGGGGGTGGATTATTCCGGGCCTTTTGTTTACAGGAAAAATTCTCCTGAGGCCAAAAGATGTATTTGTGGAAAACTCTATATTTCGCTGTTTGTATGTATGGTCACCGGAGCAGTACACTTAGAACTAGTTACCAACGCCTCTACTGCTTATTTTTTGGCAGCTTTTGCCAGATTTTCTGCTCGCCGAGGGCTTCCTTCAGAAGTATTCTCCGACAATGCTAAAAATTTTATCGGAGCTTCTGAGCAAATTAAGAGAGCTCTTACTCAAAATGCAGCGCTGGAAAGGATTACTGATTATGCTCACCAGAGAAATTTCAAGTGGCACTTCATCCCCCCTTATGCGCCCCATCAAGGTGGACGGTGGGAGTCTTGTGTGAAACTCACCAAGAAACACCTTAGACGTGTTTGTGGCCACACCCCCCTATCTCATGAAGAGTTTAACTCCTTAATTATTTTTATTGAGGGCATAATTAATTCTCGTCCTTTATCACCCTTATCTAATGACCCTTCAGATCTTCTACCATTAACGCCGGGCCATTTTCTTATCGGTGGTCCATTGACTGCCTCCCCATCTTTATTATATTCTAATTCTCCATCTTCTTTAGCCATTTCTTGGCGCAAAATTGAAAGCTTGCGCAACAATTTTTGGCGCCGCTGGAGGTTGGAATACCTCGGTTTGCTTCAGCAGCGTGGCAAATGGCGTGTTTCCTGCTCTAACCTTCAGATTGGGGACTTGGTCCTTTTGAAAGACCCTAGTCCCCCTCTTGTCTGGAATTTGGGTAGGATTGTTGAGTGCTTTCCTGGCAGAGATGGTAGGATTCGCGTGGTAAAACTGCAGACTTCTGCTGGCCAGTTTCTCAGGCCAATCACTATGATTGCTCCTTTGCCACGCGAGACCTAACTTCTGCGACTTCTTACTGCAATTTTTTCTCGCCCCTCCCAGCATGTTCGCTTTTGCGAATGTTTTTTTTTGTGGCTATGTTTCCCGCACGGTTTGAAACACTCGTTCAATTTTTGCCCCATTATTTTTTTCCCGTTATAATTGCAGTATGAACACGGTGTTCTGATTATTTACTTAACTTACGTTTCATTTGAATTGTTGTTCTTTATTATTCTTGTCAACTCACCTTTTTCTGAAGTGTCTTTCTAGACGCACCATACTGTCACACTTTTTCATGAGGTACTGTGCTCATCTCAGCGGCAACCGTCGCAATGTGCTTGGGCTGTGCGCTGATTGGCTGTTTGACGCCCCGCCTTCATTCTGGATTGTTCGACGCGCTGTCGTCATTTCCACTATAAATTCTCCGCTTCGCCGTTCTGCGGCCTTGTCTACATCTACCTGCTTGAACCAGTCTGACCTCGGCTGCCTGCCGTTCCACAGCAAGGCCCTTCTTGTGAAGGCCCTGTTTGTAAACATTGAGTGGCTGGAACCTTGCCAGGCGGCATGCTTCATCACTCGGACTCTGTCACGCTGGGCGAGGCATGAGTCAACGACCTTCACCTCAGCAACTAAGTCAGCCCGCTAGCTCACTACAACTCGTCGATGAGAAACTACAATTGATTGTAAACCGCCAGACAGATCATTACCAAGAGGTCTGTTCCGGCGGGGTGCAATTCGCCAATGGAGCCACCATCCCTCTTTCTCGCAAGGCATGCCGAGGCAGCTTAGAGGAACCCTTCGTTTGGATCACAACCCGCTTCCTGCGGGCCAAATACTAAGTACAAAAGTATCGAATTATTGGTAACGTGAACTACTTTCACTTGGTTTATACATTTTTCAAGGCTAAGCCTTTTTTCTTGCTTCTTGCTTGTTTTTAGATATTTTTCTTAAACATACTTTTTTAATCGCCTTTATATGGCCTTTTTATGCATTTTTATTATAATTCTTCTTTATTCTAAGTTTCCTGGAGAAACCTTGCATTTTTTATTAGCTTCTTTTAATTATTCTTCTAAATGAAAATGTTTGTTATTACTTCACAAATCAAATAAATGTATCAAACCTTGGTTATCAATATTTGGTCTCTTCCTCATCGCTCTATTTAAATTTCACTGTGTGCCCGAATCCCAATCCCCCTTTTCCCAGTTGGGGTGCTAACTACTCACACCCTTTTCCACCCACCATGGGAGAACTTTTGCCGATGGTTTCTTGCACAAAAAGCCAATCCGTTGTTTGTCTCTTCAGTTTTGTTTACAGGTGAGGCAACATTTGGAAGAGATGGAACAACAAACTTTCACAACCAACATACAGTACATGGGCAGTTCTAAATCCCCATGCTACAGTTCAGGTTAGACATCAGCAACAGTTTAGGATTAATGTGTGGGTTGAAATTGTAGGCGATTGTCTGATAGGTCCATACGTTCTCCCACCACGCCTTACAGGTGCTGTCTACAGGGACTTTAGTCAGAACACACTCCCAGACTTGCTAGAAGATGTACCCCTGAAAATAAGAAGAAACATGTGGTTTATGCATGATGGGGCTCCAGCACATTTTAGTCTCATTGTTCGAGATGCACTGGCCGGTATCCACCATGATGGATAGGTAGAGGAGGACCAGTTCCATGGCCTGCACGTTCCCCTGACCTCAATCCCTTGAATTTCTTATCTCTGGGGGCACCATAAACAATTGGTGTATGCAACAAACAACCCGGATGAAGCAACTCTTCGTCAACGTGTCGTTGAAGCCAGCAAAACCATTCGACACTGTCAGGGAGTATTTGAAAGGGTGTGACAGTCCATGATTTGAAGAGTGCAGGCATGTCTAGACGCAAGAGGAGGGCATTTCTAGCATTTAATATAAGTTCATATGTTAAACACTTCATAACGGGCTGTCAATAATGTCACTTTAAAATGTTCTTTCATTAATAAATCGAAAACGAAGGATTTTGGGACATAGACTATGTGTATGTTAACTTTTTTTTCTTGTTTTGGTGTAAGGAACCCATCCCCAAAGTTTGTAAAAGTATTTTTGAATCACCCTGTATATTGTAGGCATAGCTTTGAAAAAAAATTCTCTGAATGAGAAAGACGCATTGTTCACTGGTAGACTGTAAAGATATTCAATTTTTTTAAAGGTTCCTATTTATGTATTATTTAAGGTGTATTACAGTTTCCTCAGAATAATAATAATAAACAAGAATGACCGTTAGGCTTACCTTAAAACCGCTGTATAAATTAGACTCAATAATGATCTAAAAGTCATTGCATGTGAGATTTTCGAAGTGAAATGCCATGTCCTGTGGTTCGGATTCCACGTAAAAAGGAGGTCCCGTGGCTCATGATCTCGAGATTAACGGTCACGTTAAACTACAAGCTTCCTTCCTTCCTTGATCTAAAAGTTTTGCAATGTACCTTATCTGTTTAATGCCTTTATGAGTGCCTTCTCTGTTCTGCAACTATGATGACTTTATTCTTTCTTGCACCTTCTTCCTGTTATCTGCTCCTGATGTTTTTTTTATTTTTATATGTTTTATGTGTAACATCTTTCCACTTGGTTGCTGGATATTTTTGTGGGAGTGATTTTGAAAAATGGGACAAGTGGATCGGATGGAAGTGCGTAAGACGCATTGCCAGCTGGCAGTGGTACGAGGAAATAATGAGCGCGCGGTGTCGAAGATTGGTACCAAGACGCACTGTCGGCCATGTGGAATGTATATCACATATGGATTACTTCAAGGTTTGGAGGCGCCATTACAGATATTCCTACAATAGATCATCTTCAAGTTGTCGTTTTTTGGTGTAAAAATATTCATTATATCATATTTGCTGAAAACAAACAAGATTTATTAATAGTCTGTTTTTCAACTCCCAGGCTGAGCCTGAGTTTAAGTCTGAGTCTAATTCCCAGACTGAGTCTGAGTCTAAGTCCCAGGCTGAGTATGAGTCTAAGTCCCAAGCGGAATCTCGAGTCTGTCCCAGGAGGAGTCTGAGTCTAAGTCCCAGGCAGAGTGTAAGTCCCAGGCTGGGTCTGAGTCTAAGTCCCAGGCGGAGTCTAGGTCTAGGAGGAGTCTGGGTCCAAGTCCCAGACAGCCAGATTCTAAGTCTCAGGCTGAGTCTGAGTAAGTCCCAAGCTGAGTCTGAGTCTAAGTCCCAGGCTGAGTCAGAGTCTAAGTCCCAGGAGGATTCTGAGGCTGAGTCTAAGTCTTAGTCTAAATCCCAGGCTGAGTCTTAGTCTAAATGCCAGACTGAGTCTATGTCCCAGCCTTAGTCTGAGTCTCAGGCTGAGTCCCAGTCTGAGTCTAATTCACAGGCTGAGGATGAGTCTAAATCACAGTCTGAGTCTAGGTCCCAGGGTGACCCTGAGTCTGAGTCTTGAGGCTAACTCCCAAGCTGAGTCCGAGTCTTAAGTCCCAGGTTGAGTCTGAGTCTCAGGCTGAGCCTGAGTCTGTCCCAGGCTGAGTCTAATTCCCAGGCTTAGTCTGAGTCTAATTCCCAGGCTGAGGATGAGTCTAAATCCCAGGCTGAGTCTTAGTCTAAATCCCAGACTGAGTCTAAGTCCCAGCCTTAGTCTGAGTCCCAGGCTGAGACTGATTCTAAGTCTGAGTCCAAGGCTGAGTCTTGAGGCTAACTCCCAAGCTGAGTCCGAGTCTTACGTCCCAGGTTGAGTCTGAGTCTAGGTCTCAGGCTGAGTGTGAGTCCAGGAGGAGTCTAAGTCCAAGGCTGAGCATGAGTCTAAGTCCCAGGCTGAGTCTGGTTTTAAGTCCCAGTCTGAGTCTAAGTCCCAGGAGGAGTCTGGGTCTAAGTCCCATGAGTTTGAGTCTAAGTCCCAGGCTGAGCCTGAATCTAACAAGGGAAGTCTTCGCGCTACTACACTCCGATCGGGATGAAACTCAGGAGACGAATAGCTGAGGAAATGTACCAAACAGGACAGGAAACCGCATCGGCTCAAATTAATATTCAATACCATTTGTATTGTATGAAATGTCCGCACATAGGGCGCGCGCTAGTAAGGGCGCGGCACAAGGAACGAAGCAGACACCGTAAATGAGTTGTTGACTAGACTGTCTGCTTTGTCATGTGAATGGGGCTCCAGACAGACCGTGTGGCACATCGGCTACTTAAGCAGAATGACAGTTTGAACATGCAGCTGACAATTTGTATACCCACTGTAATATCAACAAAGTTTGATACTACAATGTTAAGGTATTATTACAGAAACCATGTCTGCCTGTGAGGACATAAAAAACATCAACCCATGGAACGTTGTTCTGTGCCTGCACAATTATTTTGCAGAGTGCGAAAAGACACCCACTACGGTTACAGCTGCAGAGGTGGATTTGGCCTGTGAATTGTACCGTCGTCGGCGGCGGCTGTAACTCGATTCCGAGTGAACATACTTCTTCCTGCATATAGCTTTTCAGACCAGCTTGTGGATGTGCTTCTGATGACTAAACAGGCCAATCCTGGTATAAAACATGCGCCCACATAAATTGCACTCAATGGTCGGAGGAGGGCGTGGTTGCAATTGACGAAGCTTTCTTGCTTGTCGCTTGGCCTCTTCATGCGTAAGTAGGCTACATCCAAGAATACGTTTAGAACATGAATCACGTTCCCCGCCAAGTACAGAACCTAGGACTATGTGTTCCAATGAGTTTGGTTTCTAAATTATATTATTAATTCTCCTCATTGGGAACTTAGCCTGTTGTAGCCTGTTGACATACCATTTAAGAAAGTGCCTCGCCAAGCCATAAAGTTAAAAGACAAATCTTGTAATCTCTCGTTTCCTTACAAGCATTAGCCATCTAAAAACAAGTTATCTCAGTCAGATAATCTAAAACAAGCTGTCTCCATTTAAGGACATGGAAACCGCCAGTAAACAGCTCTCTTTCCTAAGAAAACCTTGAGAGCTATCTACGACGGAGTTCTAAACGATTCCAGAAGGAATTTCTAGCCAACCTTCAACATTTTACGCACCATTATTTTTCCCACTTAGGGAGACAACTCCCTCCTAAAAGAAGTAAGCTTCTGATTGGCTAGTCCTTCAGAGAAACTCATAACCCCCACCAGGGATTATCCAGTATTTAACTTGGCACACAAGAGCAGCACTTTCTCTTCTTCACTTGTAACTTTGAGTGATGTAACTCTATTTAACAGGACTGCCAAGCAGTCAGGCTACATGCCTTGTACATAAATTATTAACAACTGTGAATGTATTACTTGTCGGTCGACTGATAATAAATAACATTCATTTGGGAATCTTCATGTTCAGTTGATTCAAGAAATACCAGTCTCGAGGAGAACCTGAGTGGACCATGTTATAATTGCTGTCCCGCTTGGAAGCAGAGAAAAGGGATCTACATATTTAATTAAAGACCCATCCGGGACTACAAACTTAATTCATGTACTTTATTGGTTATTAATTCGGTCCGTGTTTTGGGGGCTAATTTGACGGCTTCGATACAGGTCTCATAGCAAACCGTATAGATGACTCAAGTTTTTCCGTTAAAACGGAAGATAGCTTGGTTATGCTTGACCCCGACAATGATGCAGAATACGACAGGGAGCACGATGAACCTGCAGGAGACAATAGTGATGTAAGTGTGCAATATAAGAAAGCCGTTATTGATTTTTGGCGTAATCGAGGAGGTAAACAACGGAGTTCCAAACTGTGCATCGCCGCTAAGTGTCGTAATGACCTTTACTTATGGGAGAAACATGTTGAGCGCGGAGGTAAGAAAAAAGAAAATCTGAAATTAATTTTCGATGCAACCGCTAAACAGTTTCAATGCGCCAGAGAGGGAAGAAAGGTTGTTCATGACAGTGATATCCGGAAATGGGCTCTTGCGGCACACGGCGAGTAGGTGATGAAACCTTTCGAGTATCGAAAGTTTGGCTCTCCCATTTTAAAAGATCTTGCCGTATTGTGTCAAAAAAAAGTGACAAAATTCGTGTCACATAATTATACAACAAATCATGCTGACCTACTTGCAAGTGCGACAACCTTTGTTGGAGATGTTGCGAAAGCCATTGAAACCTATAGTCCAATGTGTGTCTTTAATACAGACCAAAGTGGGTTCAACATGGAATTTCACTCTGGACGAAAACTTCACAGCAAAGGTGACCAGCGTATATTTGCTGAAGCACAATCCCTAAATTCGTTAAGGCTGCGTTCACACCGAAGGAGGCTTGCTATGTGCTTAGCGCTTGGATTGTCGCCTGGATGTAAAGTGCTTGGATACACACAGGCCACACTCATAAGAGCTTTCAGTCCTTGTTTCTTGGTTCAATTAAACAGTGTACATCAAAATGTCGCTTTGAAAGTTAAGAAGGAAAATACTTCTGTCTGAAAATAGTTCTTTAAAGTATGATTTGTTACGTCGATCATGTTGGGTACATGACGTTAATCGCTCAAGGGTAACGAAAGGGGAGTTTAACGTTCTGTACAAACAATTGCGAAATTATGAACAGAAGTTCTTTGATTATTTGAGAATGAACAGAAACACGTTCGATATTCTGCTTACCAAAATTAAGGAAGAAATTCAAAAGCAAGATACAAATTATAGATCATGCATATCACCCGAGGAACGTTTAGTGGTTACCGTGAGGTAAGTTGAAACTTTGTAAAAATCTTATTTCAATCGCCCATGCTGTATGTTGGCCAATTGTGAGCTTACATCCCCATATGAATATAATACCGGTATATAAGTTATATCAATTGATAATATAAAACAGACATATTAATGATAGTACTATAATAATAATAATGTAGAATTACTTTGCATTTCAGATTATTTCTGTTATTATTATTGTTATTATTATTATCATTATTAATTTAAGAAGAGAGAGGCGACTGATTTAGTACAGCATAATACAGTATAACATTAGTACGGATTTTTAATGAAATTTATTCATGTAAAGTACAAATTGACATTCAGATGATTGCACCAAAACCGATTAGAGTACAGAATTGTATGTCTGTACATACGAAGTCAGTGTATGTGGCGATACATCAGTAGGGTAGTAAAAACCAGATTCATTCACAGGCTGTCGGACTGTAGGCGGTAGATGAGGTTGCTCGATGATATTTCGCAGAGAACTGGAATTGGATGTACATGGCTGAATGTGGACTGAAGGTAGTGGGTCTTACAAAGATTCGAGTTCACTCAAAATTAGGCCTTGGATCCTGCCTCTTAACCTTAATTTGCGAATTGAAGGGATTTGAGCCATATAGGGCAAAAGACTCTCAAAGAAGTGGCGGTCTTCATTACTTTCTCTTTCGCTTTCCTTTTGCAGAAGTTCAACCTTTTTCCTTTCAAGCTCCAGGAGCTCGTTACTTTGGGATTTGCCGGTTCTCATGGAACGTTGTTTCTTGGGTGGCGGTGGTGGAGTAACTGAAGACAGATCAGTAGATAATGGTGTATACGGTCCATCTTCGTCGTACGAAGATCTATATCTACAGTTGTTTGAGTGTCATTGTCTGAAGATGGTAAATTGGAATCCCTGTGTGAAAGAACCGTAGTATTCTGCAGGAACTTCAGTTGTTCGAATAAGCGCCACGTAGAGGTGGATACATCTTTAGCGCCTTCACCAGTGCGTGGTTTTTCAACTTTTCTACATTCTTTATGAAAGTACGCTCGTATATTTTTCCATCTTCCCTTGACAGTTTTCACTGAAAATAAAAAGAAATTATTAGTAAAGCAATGAATAGATGAGGAAATAACGTAAATCAATAAAATAGAGATTTTACATTGTTTGTTTCAGATATTTGGCAACTGGTGAATCATTTAGGTCTCCGGCTTTTCATTTTCGCCTGGGACGCTCAACAGTTTCAAAGATAGTGAGAGAAACGTGTGATCATGTTGGGTACATGACGTTAATCGCTCAAGGGTAACGAAAGGGGAGTTTAACGTTCTGTACAAACAATTGCGAAATTATGAACAGAAGTTCTTTGATTATTTGAGAATGAACACAAACACGTTCGATATTCTGCTTACCAAAATTAAGGAAGAAATTCAAAAGCAAGATACAAATTATAGATCATGCACATCACCTGAGGAACGTGACATTAAAAGAAGAATACATGCCAGTACCTACACTTGAGAAATGGTACGCAATAGCGGACAACTTTTTTCAACAGTGGAACTTTCCTAATTGTATCGGTGCCATCGATGGGAAACTGTCAGAGTAAAATGCCCATCGCACACTGGCTCTTTACACTACAATTATAAACAATATTTTTATAATTTATTCCAAGCTGTAGCTGATGACCAATGCAAACTTATTGGTGGTGAAGGTCGACTTTGCGACGTGGGTAATTTCAGAAGTTCTTCTTTGTTTCATTTATTAGAATCCAACAGCCTAAACATCCCCCCAGAAAGAGAAATTCGCAACACAAATACCAAAATCCCATTTGTGCTCGTGGGTGATGGTGGTTATCCATTATTGAACTACTTAATGAGACCTTACGGAACACGAAATGCTGATAACAGACAATTAGTGTATAACTATCGCCTTTCAAGAGCTCGAAGGAGTGTTGAGTGTGCCTTTGGTATAATGTCATCGAAGTGGAGAGTTTTACTGAAAGCCATAGAAACTAATGTGGACACTGCTAAGTCAATTACTAAAGCAGTCTGCATCCTTCACAACTTTGTCATTACACATGAACGACCGCACTTACCTCCAGAAGAGAACGAATTCAATGTTGAAAGTGGATTGATCGATTCAAGAGCACACCATTCACAAATACCACAAGCTCTGCAGTACGAACCGGAGATGTTTTGATGAATTATTTTAACGGAACTGGATCAGTACCTTGGAAAATGGACTATGCTTTACCCGAAAACGTTATTCGACGCCATAACATTGTACCCGTTCGTCCTGGGGATGCGATGACCCATCTGCTATAACATCACATCCCTGGAGTTCCAGGACAGAGCGGAGTTAAATGAACCTCTAGTCAAATAAGGAATGTGTCGGAAATTCAGCTGAGTTCGTGAAAAAGCAGTGGGTTTCACGAGACAAAGTATCTCTAGGGTCGTTACGGGCTTAAGTTAATAAAAATAATTCAAATATAAATGGGCGCCATCAACTGAATTCCTAGCAAAACCACTTCCTTTCCGGATAAGCCTTACTCAAGACAAGGAAAGAAAAAGGAACACCACACCATCATCAGATCACAACTAAGATAAAAACAAATTTATTTTACTTTGATAGTCAGACAGACATTTTAAATATAAATCCTACCTAAGAGTATGGTCGAATGCAAAGTTAAATTGTCATTGTCCAAAAATCGAACCATCTCCTTTCTAATGCAAATTTATTTCAATCCACTTATCAAGAAAAATGTATAAAGTTCTCTTGGGTTCTCAGGATCACTGTCGCACTATGTCTTTCGTCACTGACATTTGTGAAACCTGAGACCTAATTCTCTTTAATTTAACATCAATGTGGATTTAATTAAGTTACTAATCTGCCTAAACATACACATATAATAATCACTCATATTAAATATCACATAAATTATGGTTTGCATGGTATAATTTGAACGTAGAACATGTTAATCAAATGTTCCTAAACATTTACTAATTAATTTACATTATTTACATCGTCATTAATCTCTTATCTGTGAATTACAGAAAATTCAAATTCTCATTGGTCATCCTCATCATTATTATCAAATTAAATATTTCTCACATTAATTCTTACTTCAAAATTCCAAATATTCCTGTCAGAATCGTTAATTCATCACCATTACATCATTTAAATTCACATTTCAAGTTGCAATTCCTTCGAATTATCTCTCAATTAAATTTATTTAATTCCATAAAAAATTCATTAATCATCAGCTTCTTTAATTAATCATCACCTTCTAATTCAGTTATTCATCATCATTACAATCGTCTAATAATTCATTTCAATCAGTTTAATTAATTCAATCTTTAATTCATCCACTTATTTAATTCATCGATTTATTTCAAAATTTAATTTATCAACTTATTTAAATTTCAATCATCTGGTTATTTAATTTTATTATTTCATCTAGTCATTCTGATTTTTATTTCATTAGGTCAGATCGTTAATATGCTTATATCTCAGATTATTATTTCATTAATTATTATTTTCAGAAAATCTTGTATTATCAACTTTATTTATTTGTTTAATTTCCTAACAAATTGTTTAATAAGGTTTATAGAACGTTGTCTTACAGTTTTATTACTTCCAAGTTATATCTCGTATTTAATTATCATGCCAAAAATATTATTGTCTCCACGACATCACGTTGGATCTAACTATCCACAACGACATTATATTTCTTCAATATTCCAAATATCACATTTGAATATAAGAATTGCTACAAAAACTCCATAAATATTCAGCACATACAGCATGAATCTCAACAAATACGCTAGACTGGGTACAACGACCTCATGTCCGCTTCAAAATGCATTATCAACGTTGCAACTATCAAATGGCAAATTCCACAAAATGCCTATCACAAACTTCATTTAACCACGTTGCATGATCTACAAAAATATATAAATGGCTTCAAATTATTAACGCACATAATCTCCAATGACTGTAATTATTCAGATTACATCTAGACAACTTCTTAAACAATTGGAAAAACATTACTTCAGTAATTTAATATTTGCTTTCAAATAGCATAAATTCTCTTTCACAAGTTTCATAATTCACATCGTAGAAAAACACCAATGTGCTATAATCTCTCACATCAAAATCTGCAATACTGATCTGCCTTAAAATAATTATGACCATTAATGATTAATCTTACAAGATTAAATTACTTTAAATCCTTCTCAAAGGTATCAAACACAATTATAAAAAAAATCATCAAAGCATCAGCTGTAACAGCTGTTAAATTGAAATTACTCTCAAAAGAGTATAGCAACAAAATATTGGATTGGCAAACAAGAATTACTAAATGCAATCCTGTTGACATTTATCGTTACTTTATTTAACAAAATCTCGACTGATATGTGACTAGTAGTTCCTTGTTTAATTCACTTACATCTCGTGTACATTCGGATGATAAAATGAGTTCCTCAATGGCGAGTAAGATGTGTAACCACCGTGCAATCGTATAAATACGAAGGACCTCGCCCCGTCGACTTGGATGATAGTTCCCTGAACGGTGGGTAAGGTGAGTAGCCACCATACAATCGTATAAATACGAAGGACCCCACCTCGTAGGCTATATGAGTGAATGTACCAGAAAGGAATCAACAAGTTTCTAGTTGTCATATAAAAGCGACGTTCATTCACTAAAGTGAATAACTTCTTAATATCTCCAAACAATCCAATGGAAAAATCCCTACTGATGAATAATACACACTCGCTAGTATGCAATGAACTGACGAAGTAGTTTCTGATAATCAATTGCAGATCACGAGTTCGAAATACTCGTTACTCAAAAAAAACTATTTATGAAAAATATCCTAGCTGGAAAAATGTCTATAAGACCAAACATCTTCTTAATAAAGTCAAACAACGGTGAGAATATCGATTAATGATGCCTGCCATATCATATGGTCACTCCATATTCTAGCAAATTCGAAGTATATAAATTCAAACCATGTCTTAATAATCAAATCACTCCTATTAGAAAAATATACATGTGTGCCCAGTATTCATGAAAATAATCGTATCAGGTAGATAGAACTCTTACAATACCTTTCATTATCAGTTGTAATATAATTTCCAAGATCGTCGATTTTCCCTACCTAAAGATTTCTCGTAAGATCGGCGTGAATATCATTTCATCCATGAAATGACGATTTCCTTCGAAATCCCAAGCGAATCAGCTGTTGGACTCCTCTCGTCAGGAATCGAATCCATCGCTCTGTGGTGCCATCTTGTCTCTATTCACGTTTACTCGATCATGTTGAACCTCGGATTACCCATAGCGGATATCGTCCAACTCCTTCTCGAAAAGTTCATGGTAACAGCGGACCCCCTACTCTTCTTCTAATATACGCCACTGTTCCGATAAATGTTCAGTTTGAGAATTGTAAGTCCTCTCTCAACTTACTGCAAAGTTCGACTTGAGTAAAATAAAAATTTTACTAGATAGTGTTCATGATTACGATACACCCTGTATCTGTCTGTAATATGTAATCCATGAAAATTGTATAAGATAAAATTCTTATAAATGCACGCTGTAATGTTCATCAGAGCCTATGCTAAACATTCAGTTTACTTGAAATAGTAAAAAATCGTTTGAATGTATTATATAACAGCATGGTTATAAGGTTGTATGTGAAAGCCTGTGTTCGAACAGCGTCGAAATGAAGCTTGAAACAAAGTCTTCATATGCGATCCGTGTGGTTTTGAAATACCCCGGCTATCTATAATTGTCTTCTCGGCTAGGTCGCCTGTATCAACGACCCGCGCGGCCTCTGTTGCTCGGTGATGCGAGAAATGTCGCCTACACTTGCCGTGACGGTTTACGTGTGTTGCGTGACCTTCAATGCCCGTCTCGCTGTGCTATAGAGCTGCTCTGTACTGCTCGCCTCATTGAGCCTAACTGAACTGCTTAGCCCTGCGTTCCAGCTTATGAGCTCCGTGCGGCACGTGGCTAATTCTCCCCCACCACGGTGCTCCCACGTCACGAAGATAGTCTCGAACCCGACTCCTCTCGGCTGTTCTGTTATACAATATCTTATTTCCATAAAATTATTGCCACATATTATGCATGTCATATATACTCTTCTAAGTTGTTTTAACTTATTATAATCCCATATATATTTCAATAAAGCTTCACATCTTTATTAATAATTCTATCTTCTTACAGATTTCAATGCCTCCTTGATTCTTGACCTCCTACGTCATCTTGGCTTTCTTCTTGACGCGATCGATGCGCTATCTTATCCGAATGCTTCCCAAAACCTCAACTATAGCTTAATGTCAGCTGGCGTAGCCGATAGCCTAAAATAGGTATCGGGTACATCTCTCCCGTACATCTCCTTTTTTTTATCAGGATTGAGAAAAAAAAATACACTCTCAGGCATTCAATATATTATACATGTACACGATAGCTCTACAATTTCCTTTACTCAGCATGATGGTATTTTCTGACTCTCTATAATGATGATTTCCAATGATTAACACCTTGATTCTGTGTTATTCTGACGTTTATTCCTTCTTTCTTCACTTGTGCTGGCTCGATTGAAATCTCTCACTGTCTCTTCGAGTGGTGCACTAGGCTGTATATCCTCTTGTCTTGACCTTTCATGTCCACGATTATCCCTTCTGTCGTTAGGATCGTTTCTTCGGCCTTCCTGTCGGTCGTTTCTATTAAACTGTTGACCTTGGTTCCAGTTATTCCTTCCCCGATATCTGTTATTATACCGATTCCTGTCCTGATACCTGGAATTTTGGTTATAATTCCTATACCGGCTATCTCTCGCTTCTTGATCGTATGGCCTTTCATATGGTCCTCTATATCGATCATTTCCTCTTGCGTTACGGATGTTTCCTCGATTCCCATCGTTCCGTCGGTTTTCCCAGGAATCCCTTCTGTCCGTTTGAACTGCATTGTCCACGACTACCGCGTTTACTTCTTGCGTGTTTCTGTTGTCGTTCCTATTACTTCTCGGTGTAACCTGTGCGCTCGTATAATCCAATCGCCGCAATATGTCATCATAATGTTCCAGCGTATTGGCTCCCGATGCTATCAAAGATCGCTGTACCTCTATCGGTAACTGTCGCGCTATAGCTTGCAAAAGCTCTTCTTCTGGCAATGGAGGAATAAGGAACTGTAATTTAGCCAGTTGTGACGTGAAGTAGTTGGCGTAATGCGTCGGATGTGACGTAGAATAGCGTTTAGAGTACATCTCCGCTCTTACGTTGAGTTGATCCTCGGCACTCCAGAATCTCCTCAAGAAAGCCATGGCAAATTGTTCCATGTTCGCAAAGTTGCTTCTGAACGCTCTAAACCACGTAAGTGCAGATCCATCTAAGGCGCGTTCTACTATCCTTAGCTCTCTTTCTTTGGCTACCCTGTGTTCCGCCATGTAGTCTCGAATATCTCGCAGAAATTCTACTGGTGTAACTCCTGTATTTCCCGAAAACTTTCTCGGTTTGTCATCTAGGTTCCTTATAATTGTGACTGGACCTGAGTATCGTTCACTTGGACTCGACGTACTCCTACTCGAACTTGGATTCTCCTGAGGGGTTGAACTGACCCTTTCGAATGTCACATTCGGTTGCATTTGACGGTCTTCTACCATGCTCGTGTCTTGATTCGTCATACTGCGGTCTATCGCTGTTTGATTCATCAATGTTTCCCCTGATGTTACATTATGACTGGTAAAACTGTTAACTATGGATTCTAGTTTAGTCATCCTGTCTTCTGCTAATCTCTTGACCTGAGTCTTCAACTCATCTAACGATGTAACGTCCTGCGTCTTGTTACTTTCGTCTAGATCGTTCCTCAACTTGTCAATCTTTCCTTCGCACGTGTTCTTCACTAACGCGACTTGTTCTTTCAACAGATCAACATCTGTTTTAAATAGTGTTGAATCTAATTTCATCGCTTCCTTGCTTTCCGTAAACCTAGCTTCTAAGTTTGCCATACCTGCGATTAATTTTTCATCTAACCCGTCACGTTTCTCTTTTGCTTCGGCATCGACCTCATTATATCGTTCCTCAACAATTGCTCCGACTCTATTTTTAAATAAAGTTAAGTTTTCGTTAACCTTTTGCTCTATATCGTCGTCTATCTTTCTAATATCCTTCTGCAATTGATTTTCTAACGACTTTATATTAGAATTGACCTCTCCCAAGACTTCATCTTTAATGGTCCCAATTACTGTCTTCAAATCTTTTATTTCGTTACCTAGATTCGTTTCTAGACTCTTAATCTTAGTCTCGAAAGATACTTCGGTAGACCAATCTTGAATTTTTCCTACATCTGCCACTAAACCATCGATGTCGAATCTCAACTTCGATACATCTGACTTAATGTCTTTCTGTATGGTCATAACGTCTGTTCTTAAA
Source organism: Meconema thalassinum (assembly GCA_946902985.2). Classification (NCBI taxonomy): domain Eukaryota; kingdom Metazoa; phylum Arthropoda; class Insecta; order Orthoptera; family Tettigoniidae; genus Meconema; species Meconema thalassinum. The sequence continues at coordinate 696,737,776 of OX336390.1, forward strand.
GTAAAAATATTTTCTTCCCCTCTATTCTCCAACTCGATAATATTTTTCCTTAATATCTGAACATTTTCCTCTCCTTTCATGTTTACTGCAATGATGTCTAATTGTAAAGTTTTCAACATCTCATTGTTCTTCAAAGTTAAACTATTCTCTAATCTGGTTAACTTATTTTCTAATTCAGTATTAGTTTCTTCACTACGAGACTGTAATTTCTCTTCTAACGATTTAAAATTGTCCTCACTATTTGACTGTAGCCTAGTCTCTAATAACATCAACTCATCTTTGCTATTTGATTGTAGTTTTTCTTCTAATGACTTAAAATTGTCTTTCAAGTTAGCTTCACTAGTTGACTGTAGCCTAGTCTCTAATAATTTTAAACTGTCGTTTAAATTCTCTTCATTACTAGCCTGTAATGATTTTACATTCTCTTTACATTTAGCTTCTAATCTAGCTTCTGAATTATTAATTTGTTCTTTAACTTCAGTTTCCATCTTAGAAATGGTTTCTGCAATTCCAGACATACCCGTCTGTAACTCTCCTAACACCTTCGCTAAATCCTCCGGCAACATAATTATATTTCAATATAGAATTATATAGAGACGTTAGACAACAACACATCACGATGTCTCAATTCCTGCATTCACTTGGGTATAGGGAAAAATATCTTATAACTAACATGATATTACTAATACGATTAACATGAACACTGGATTGGGCACACAAGTACATTGTCTGACTAAGTATAATAAATTTTGTAACACACTTAAATGAACTTGAGATCAATCTCTCAGTAATCTAAATCTGATGTGATTCCATAGAATTAACAAAATCGAAAAGCCCCACTAGTTGGATAAAGCCAATTCTCCCTCTCTCTCTGTACCCGTTCGTCCTGGGGATGCGATGACCCATCTGCTATAACATCACATCCCTGGAGTTCCAGGACAGAGCGGAGTTAAATGAACCTCTAGTCAAATAAGGAATGTGTCGGAAATTCAGCTGAGTTCGTGAAAAAGCAGTGGGTTTCACGAGACAAAGTATCTCTAGGGTCGTTACGGGCTTAAGTTAATAAAAATAATTCAAATATAAATGGGCGCCATCAACTGAATTCCTAGCAAAACCACTTCCTTTCCGGATAAGCCTTACTCAAGACAAGGAAAGAAAAAGGAACACCACACCATCATCAGATCACAACTAAGATAAAAACAAATTTATTTTACTTTGATAGTCAGACAGACATTTTAAATATAAATCCTACCTAAGAGTATGGTCGAATGCAAAGTTAAATTGTCATTGTCCAAAAATCGAACCATCTCCTTTCTAATGCAAATTTATTTCAATCCACTTATCAAGAAAAATGTATAAAGTTCTCTTGGGTTCTCAGGATCACTGTCGCACTATGTCTTTCGTCACTGACATTTGTGAAACCTGAGACCTAATTCTCTTTAATTTAACATCAATGTGGATTTAATTAAGTTACTAATCTGCCTAAACATACACATATAATAATCACTCATATTAAATATCACATAAATTATGGTTTGCATGGTATAATTTGAACGTAGAACATGTTAATCAAATGTTCCTAAACATTTACTAATTAATTTACATTATTTACATCGTCATTAATCTCTTATCTGTGAATTACAGAAAATTCAAATTCTCATTGGTCATCCTCATCATTATTATCAAATTAAATATTTCTCACATTAATTCTTACTTCAAAATTCCAAATATTCCTGTCAGAATCGTTAATTCATCACCATTACATCATTTAAATTCACATTTCAAGTTGCAATTCCTTCGAATTATCTCTCAATTAAATTTATTTAATTCCATAAAAAATTCATTAATCATCAGCTTCTTTAATTAATCATCACCTTCTAATTCAGTTATTCATCATCATTACAATCGTCTAATAATTCATTTCAATCAGTTTAATTAATTCAATCTTTAATTCATCCACTTATTTAATTCATCGATTTATTTCAAAATTTAATTTATCAACTTATTTAAATTTCAATCATCTGGTTATTTAATTTTATTATTTCATCTAGTCATTCTGATTTTTATTTCATTAGGTCAGATCGTTAATATGCTTATATCTCAGATTATTATTTCATTAATTATTATTTTCAGAAAATCTTGTATTATCAACTTTATTTATTTGTTTAATTTCCTAACAAATTGTTTAATAAGGTTTATAGAACGTTGTCTTACAGTTTTATTACTTCCAAGTTATATCTCGTATTTAATTATCATGCCAAAAATATTATTGTCTCCACGACATCACGTTGGATCTAACTATCCACAACGACATTATATTTCTTCAATATTCCAAATATCACATTTGAATATAAGAATTGCTACAAAAACTCCATAAATATTCAGCACATACAGCATGAATCTCAACAAATACGCTAGACTGGGTACAACGACCTCATGTCCGCTTCAAAATGCATTATCAACGTTGCAACTATCAAATGGCAAATTCCACAAAATGCCTATCACAAACTTCATTTAACCACGTTGCATGATCTACAAAAATATATAAATGGCTTCAAATTATTAACGCACATAATCTCCAATGACTGTAATTATTCAGATTACATCTAGACAACTTCTTAAACAATTGGAAAAACATTACTTCAGTAATTTAATATTTGCTTTCAAATAGCATAAATTCTCTTTCACAAGTTTCATAATTCACATCGTAGAAAAACACCAATGTGCTATAATCTCTCACATCAAAATCTGCAATACTGATCTGCCTTAAAATAATTATGACCATTAATGATTAATCTTACAAGATTAAATTACTTTAAATCCTTCTCAAAGGTATCAAACACAATTATAAAAAAAATCATCAAAGCATCAGCTGTAACAGCTGTTAAATTGAAATTACTCTCAAAAGAGTATAGCAACAAAATATTGGATTGGCAAACAAGAATTACTAAATGCAATCCTGTTGACATTTATCGTTACTTTATTTAACAAAATCTCGACTGATATGTGACTAGTAGTTCCTTGTTTAATTCACTTACATCTCGTGTACATTCGGATGATAAAATGAGTTCCTCAATGGCGAGTAAGATGTGTAACCACCGTGCAATCGTATAAATACGAAGGACCTCGCCCCGTCGACTTGGATGATAGTTCCCTGAACGGTGGGTAAGGTGAGTAGCCACCATACAATCGTATAAATACGAAGGACCCCACCTCGTAGGCTATATGATTGAATGTACCAGAAAGGAATCAACAAGTTTCTAGTTGTCATATAAAAGCGACGTTCATTCACTAAAGTGAATAACTTCTTAATATCTCCAAACAATCCAATGGAAAAATCCCTACTGATGAATAATACACACTCGCTAGTATGCAATGAACTGACGAAGTAGTTTCTGATAATCAATTGCAGATCACGAGTTCGAAATACTCGTTACTCAAAAAAAACTATTTATGAAAAATATCCTAGCTGGAAAAATGTCTATAAGACCAAACATCTTCTTAATAAAGCCAAACAACGGTGAGAATATCGATTAATGATGCCTGCCATATCATATGGTCACTCCATATTCTAGCAAATTCGAAGTATATAAATTCAAACCATGTCTTAATAATCAAATCACTCCTATTAGAAAAATATACATGTGTGCCCAGTATTCATGAAAATAATCGTATCAGGTAGATAGAACTCTTACAATACCTTTCATTATCAGTTGTAATATAATTTCCAAGATCGTCGATTTTCCCTACCTAAAGATTTCTCGTAAGATCGGCGTGAATATCATTTCATCCATGAAATGACGATTTCCTTCGAAATCCCAAGCGAATCAGCTGTTGGACTCCTCTCGTCAGGAATCGAATCCATCGCTCTGTGGTGCCATCTTGTCTCTATTCACGTTTACTCGATCATGTTGAACCTCGGATTACCCATAGCGGATATCGTCCAACTCCTTCTCGAAAAGTTCATGGTAACAGCGGACCCCCTACTCTTCTTCTAATATACGCCACTGTTCCGATAAATGTTCAGTTTGAGAATTGTAAGTCCTCTCTCAACTTACTGCAAAGTTCGACTTGAGTAAAATAAAAATTTTACTAGATAGTGTTCATGATTACGATACACCCTGTATCTGTCTGTAATATGTAATCCATGAAAATTGTATAAGATAAAATTCTTATAAATGCACGCTGTAATGTTCATCAGAGCCTATGCTAAACATTCAGTTTACTTGAAATAGTAAAAAGTCGTTTGAATGTATTATATAACAGCATGGTTATAAGGTTGTATGTGAAAGCCTGTGTTCGAACAGCGTCGAAATGAAGCTTGAAACAAAGTCTTCATATGCGATCCGTGTGGTTTTGAAATACCCCGGCTATCTATAATTGTCTTCTCGGCTAGGTCGCCTGTATCAACGACCCGCGCGGCCTCTGTTGCTCGGTGATGCGAGAAATGTCGCCTACACTTGCCGTGACGGTTTACGTGTGTTGCGTGACCTTCAATGCCCGTCTCGCTGTGCTATAGAGCTGCTCTGTACTGCTCGCCTCATTGAGCCTAACTGAACTGCTTAGCCCTGCGTTCCAGCTTATGAGCTCCGTGCGGCACGTGGCTAATTCTCCCCCACCACGGTGCTCTCACGTCACGAAGATAGTCTCGAACCCGACTCCTCTCGGCTGTTCTGTTATACAATATCTTATTTCCATAAAATTATTTCCACATATTATGCATGTCATATATACTCTTCTAAGTTGTTTTAACTTATTATAATCCCATATATATTTCAATAAAGCTTCACATCTTTATTAATAATTCTATCTTCTTACAGATTTCAATGCCTCCTTGATTCTTGACCTCCTACGTCATCTTGGCTTTCTTCTTGACGCGATCGATGCGCTATCTTATCTGAATGCTTCCCAAAACCTCAACTATAGCTTAATGTCAGCTGGCGTAGCCGATAGCCTAAAATAGGTATCGGGTACAACATGTAGGTATAGCGTGGCAAGTTAGACCTGGCCTGTTATGGCGGAGTCTCGTCTAGGAGGGGAAGTGGTGGGATCACTAGGCGCAAATGCGATTTCCCCTCTTTGGTGCAACAGCTGTTTGGGGCTGCTCGCTACTCGTCGTGGTTATATTATGCAAGCATAAAGTATCGAATAGGAGCATTCTCAGTGATATAGCATTGGCATTGGTGGTAATGAACTGATAGCGCGCCCACTTCACACACTCCTGACAGCAAGCTTGTTGCCGTGCTTGTCAAAGAACAGAGCTACTCAGTCTTGCTTCGCATGCCTTGACAGCATCTGTACCCTGCCAAGGTTCTGGGAATAATGACAACTTGGCAACATCTAACCAGCGAGTGATGAAGTATGTGCTCACTGGTTGACAAAGAATCCAGGCGGGGGGATGACGTAATGCAACTGGACGCACATGCACATCGGAAGGTTCAGATCTAACTTGTTCCGTTATACAGCATCTTACGAAGCCACAATGTGAATAAATGAACCGTTTTCGACTGCTTGCCAATTATTACCATTTCTCTTTGTGATTCTCAACACACACAATCATTTTGTAATAATACTGTAAGTGTCAATATATATAACTTTGTTTCGACTTACCGTCTTTCTGTACTTCCTCTGCTACTTCATCCTATTGTTTCTTTAGTACAACAGCGTTTTTATGCAGTTTGTGTGATGGGTCCCAGAGTATTTCTCTCTTGAAAACAGCCGCTATGATTGCTTCATCCATATTGTTATTAAAATTTACTCCAAATAGGAACAAACTCAGCTGGTAACCCACCAGGCTAACTCTCCTGGCAAAACAGACGTGTTTGTTCACTAGGGTAGTAGCTTGGCAAGTCGCTAGGTAGCCTAGCGCCTAGTGTGGCCTGTCTCGTCTATTTTGCACTGTCCGCTTGGGTTAGTCATCCAGGCGACCACCCAAGCGCTAAGCACCTAGCAAGCCTCCTCCGGTGTGAACGCAGCCTAACGCATAGTTACACCATCCAACCAATAATCTCCGCGGATGGTCGTCTGCTTCCCATTCTACTTGTGGTATTACAGGAAAAGAACAGAGTCTTTGGACAAAGAGTTAAGGACACCTTGTTTACTGCACCAAATTTATATGTACTCGCTTCCAAGTCGGGTAAATTAACTCAACATTTATTTCAAGAGTGGTTCTGAAATGTATTTTCCGTTAGTCCCCGATTTTAGTGTACTGGTTTTAGATTCATGGACTGGACAAACAGAAGGTTGTATACTAGCAGCCAAACCAAATGACAAGGACATTGATGTCAAGATTGTACCAAAAGTACCTGGATGTATTTGGATTTCGGATATGGAAGAATTTCATTCGAACTTTCTACGATAGTGTGCTGTTACATGGTCTAGAGTTCAATATTCACCTACGTAACAACATCTTGAATGTTCAGTCTTTTACACACAACCAATTGTCATCCCCACGCTTTCAAAGCATGTGGACATATAGCTGGTTTAAAGCTGGCTTTGTAGATGAACGACCGTTTAACATTCCGAACCCTGTTTTTGTTTTTGTTTTAAAAGTCCTTCCCTGGATATATCTGGCCAGTGTACAAATACTGCCATACTCACGTGTGGCTGCTGTAAAACAAATCTATGCATTGACCACCTTGTTCATGACATTCACCTTTGTGATACGTACATTGATTGAACAAACAAGACATGATGAACTAGTGATACTCATTAATTGTGTAAAGAACTGTACTTATTATTAGGTATCGGTTGCATTTCATTCCTGTAATTGTATATAATAATACCTAGGTAATATATCTTGGACAATGAACAAATTACGGCAGCAACCCTGCTACTATGTCATCCATTGTGTTTATCATAGGTAACACGTCCTGCATTTTTTTTTAAGTACATCCACATTGAAGGCCACGCACTTGTATCATTCCGTCTCGTCTGGAAACAGCGAGCGTGTGCCAGACCTGTTACAGCCTCACTGGCTTGCTGCTCACTATTCTCGGTTCGGCACGCGTATCATTGTCATAACTGTAACGTTATAAATATGACATAGTATATTAATTTGAGCCGATGCTGTTTCCTGTGCCATGTTGTACATTTCCTCAGCTATTTGTCTCCTGAATTTCATCCCGATCGGAGTGTAGTAGCGCGAAGACTTCACTTGTAATACCCAAGCTGAGTCCGATTCTAAATCCCAGGCTGAGTCTTGGTCTAAATCCCAGGCTGAGCCTAAATCCCAGGCTGAGTCTTAGTCGAAATCCCAGACTGAGTCTACGTCCCAGCCTTAGTCTGAGTCTAAGTCCCAGGCTGATCTTGATTCTAAGTCCCAGTTTGAGTCCTAAGCTGAGTCTGATTCTAAGTCCCAGACTGAGTCTGAGTCCCAAGCTGAGTCTAAGTCCAAGGCTGAGCCTGAGTCTAAGTCCCAGTCTGAGTAAGTCCCAGGCTGAGCCTGTGTCTAAGTCCCAAGCTGAGGCTGAGGGTAAATCCCAGGCTTATTCTGAGTGTAATTCCAAGGCTGAGTCTTAGTCGCAGGCTGAGTCTGTGTCTAACTCCCAGGCTGAGTCTGTGTCTAAATCCCAGACTGAGACTGAGTTTAATTCCCAGGCTGAGGCTGAGTCTAAATCCCAGGCTGAGTCTTAGTCTTAGTCCCAGCCTTAGTCTGAGTCTAAGTCCCAGGCAGAGTCTGATTCTGAGTCCCAGGCTGAGTCTAAGTCCCAGGCCGAGTCTGAGTCTAAGTCCTAGGCTGATCTTGATTCTAAGTCCCAGTCTGAGTCTGAGTCCCAAGCTGAGTCTGTGTCTAAGTCCAAGGCTGAGGCTCAGTGTAAATCCCAGGCTGAGTCTGAGTCTAAGTCACAGCCTTAGTCTGAGCCTAAGGCCCAGGCTGAGTCTAAGTCACAGGCTGAGTCTGATTCTGAGTCCCAGTTTGAGTCAAATCCCAGGCCGAGTCTGAGTCTAAGTTCCAGGCTGATCTTGATTCTAAGTCCCAGGCTGAGTCTGAGTATGAGTCCCAAGCTGAGTCTGATTCTAAGTTCCAGGCTGAGCCAGAGTCTAAGTCCCAGTCTGAGTCTGTGTCTAAGTCCAAGGTTGAGCCTGAGTCTAAGTCCCAGGCTGAGTTTGAGTCCCAGACTGAGTCTGAGTCCCAGGCTGAACCTAAGTGTAAGTCCCAGGCTGAGCCTGAGTGTAAATCCGAGGCTGAGCCTGAGTGTAAATTCCAGTCTGAGTCTAAGTCTCAGGCTGTGTCTGAGTCTAAATCCCAGGCTGATTTTGAGTCTAAGTCCCAGGCTGATCTTGAGTCTAAGTGCCAGGCTGAGTCTGAATCTAAGTCCCAGTCCCAGTCTGAGTCTAAGTCCCAGGCTGAGTCTGAGTCTTAAGTCCCAGGCTGAGTCTACATCCGAGGCTGAGCCTGAGTCTAAGTCCCAGGCTGAGTCTGAGTCTAAATCCCAGGCTGATTTTGAGTCTAAGTCCCAGGCTGATCTTGAGTCTAAGTGCCAGGCTGAGTCTGAATCTAAGTCCCAGGCTGAGTCTGAGTCTTAAGTCCCAGGCTGAGTCTGAGGCTACGTCCGAGGCTGAGCCTGAGTGTAAGTCCCAGGCTGAGTTTGAGTCCCAAACTGAGTCTGAGTCCCAGGCTGAACCTAAGTGTAAGTCCCAGGCTGAGCCTGAGTGTAAATCCCAGGCTGAGCCTGAGTGTAAATCCCAGTCTGAGTCTAAGTCTCAGGCTGTGTCTGAGTCTAAATCCCAGGCTGAGTCTGAGTCTTAAGTCCTAGGCTTAGTCTTGAGTGCAATTCCCAGGCTGAGACTGAGTCTAAGTCCCTGGCTGAGTCTGAGTCTAAGTCCTAGGCTTAGTCTTAGTCCCAGGCTGAGTCTGAGTCTAAATCCCAGGCTGATTTTGAGTCTAAGTCCCAGGCTGATCTTGAGTCTAAGTGCCAGGCTGAGTCTCAATCTAAGTCCCAGTCCCAGGCTGAGTCTGAGTCTAAGTCCCAGGCTGAGTCTGAGTCTTAAGTCCCAGGCTGAGTCTGAGTCTACGTCCGAGGCTGAGTCTAAGTCCCAGGATGTGTCTGAGTCTGTCTAACATTGTAATAATCTTCAGTCAGCGAGTCTGGAATTGTGTGGAAGAACCAGGAAGTAAGCTTGTTGTCGCCTGGGTTTTCCTCGCGCACGCTCAATTGCTTGATGACTCGTGCAGGTAGGAGGCTTGGCAACCCTGTGCTAGGGGTGTGTCTAGGGTATTTTGAAGACCAAGAAGGCGATCCTTATATGGTAATGTTTTGTTTGGATTGGCTAGATCCGTGAGGGAAGCCAGGTAGGCCAGTGATTTGTGGAGGGGGATGAATAATATTAGGAATTGACGAGGCTGGGTAGACGACTCAATTTGTGAACTCCGTTTGGAGGAGGACTCTTGTTGTGAACCGCGTGTAGGGCGGTGTAATCATCTGTTGGACTCTGTGTGGAGTGGTTCGTATTCTTGGTAGGACTCCGTGAGGGAGTGGAACTTGTATTTTGGACTTGTGTGATTTCTGGTGGAGAAGGAAGGTATTTCAGACGATCATAAGTTTGCGTTGGAGGTACAATTACTGAGTTGCTGGATATAGCCTACATTCTCAAGGGAATAATGAGCCTAGTTTCAAACAAATCGCCTAGATTGTTTGTCTCGAATCGCATGAAGTATTGTAAACTAACGCCTGTGTACCGAGATTCTGAGACCATGGCGGTAAATTGTTGTACGGCGAATGCTCGTAAAATATGATATGTATTAATAAACTCAGGAGCGAACTAGTTGCTATAATCCAACACACGGATTTAAAGCATCCTTTCATAATCACATCCACGAAGATATATAAATCGTTGGATTCTGACTGTTCGCTTTCGCGAATGTTTTTTTTTGTGGCTATGTTTCCCGCACGGTTTGAAACACTCGTTTAATTTTGCCCCATTATTTTTTTCCGTTATAATTGCAGTATGAACACGGTGTTCTGATTATTTACTTAACTTACGGTTCATTTGAATTGTTGTTCTTTATTATTCTTGTCAACTCACCTTTTTCTGAAGTGTCTTTCTAGACGCACCATACTGTCACACTTTTTCATGAGGTACTGTGCTCATCTCAGCGGCAACCGTCGCAATGTGCTTGGGCTGTGCGCTGATTGGCTGTTTGACGCCCCGCCTTCATTCTGGATTGTTCGACGCGCTGTCGTCATTTCCACTATAAATTCTCCGCTTCGCCGTTCTGCGGCCTTGTCTACATCTACCTGCTTGAACCAGTCTGACCTCGGCTGCCTGCCGTTCCACAGCAAGGCCCTTCTTGTGAAGGCCCTGTTTGTAAACATTGAGTGGCTGGAACCTTGCCAGGCGGCATGCTTCATCACTCGGACTCTGTCACGCTGGGCGAGGCATGAGTCAACGACCTTCACCTCAGCAACTAAGTCAGCCCGCTAGCTCACTACAACTCGTCGATGAGAAACTACAATTGATTGTAAACCGCCAGACAGATCATTACCAAGAGGTCTGTTCCGGCGGGGTGCAATTCGCCAATGGAGCCACCATCCCTCTTTCTCGCAAGGCATGCCGAGGCAGCTTAGAGGAACCCTTCGTTTGGATCACAACCCGCTTCCTGCGGGCCAAATACTAAGTACAAAAGTATCGAATTATTGGTAACGTGAACTACTTTCACTTGGTTTATACATTTTTCAAGGCTAAGCCTTTTTTCTTGCTTCTTGCTTGTTTTTAGATATTTTTCTTAAACATACTTTTTTAATCGCCTTTATATGGCCTTTTTATGCATTTTTATTATAATTCTTCTTTATTCTAAGTTTCCTGGAGAAACCTTGCATTTTTTATTAGCTTCTTTTAATTATTCTTCTAAATGAAAATGTTTGTTATTACTTCACAAATCAAATAAATGTATCAAACCTTGGTTATCAATATTTGGTCTCTTCCTCATCGCTCTATTTAAATTTCACTGTGTGCCCGAATCCCAATCCCCCTTTTCCCAGTTGGGGTGCTAACTACTCACACCCTTTTCCATGGTACCTCAAACCCGGGATCCAACCCAGAACCTTTATTCTGAGACCACAAATTCTATTCCAAAAAAAAACAGAACTTGTGTAATCTAATATTTGCCTTATACATTTCAGTATATCGTGGCTAGCGCAGGAGATCTGCGGGAAAGCGGAGACAATCCCAGCTTACTCCATAACTGGTTTCTTTCTGGAAAGTAGATCCGTCTGGTGCCGCAAGCAGCTTTGGTAGGTGAGTTATTCCAACTTCCCAGCCATGCCAGTAATAATAGACGATAAATTGTTAAACTCTCGGGCGGCCTACAAAGGTCAACTTACCCGTTTTCAAAAATATCTAGCCACTCTACCGAAAGAGGAACAAAATCTTGATATTATATCTCAGCGTTTAAAAGCTTTTGAACAGGCGTACGAGAAATATGATCTCGTGCAACTTGAAATTGAAATCAAAAGTCCAGAACATCAATCAGATAGGGAAGAAGTAGAGAGTAATTACTTTGATACACACGCTCAGGCTGTGGCATTAGTAAGAACTTTGACCCTGGCGTTGAAGGTAGAGGAAACTCAAGGAAGAATTAGCGACCATGGGAATGGTATCAAACCATTGCTACCTAAAATTGAAATTCCGCATTTTTCAGGAAAGGAAGAGATGTGGCAATCATTCTTTGAATTGTTCAGTTCATTAGTACATAATAATGCCACACTTCCGGAAATTCAGAAATTTCATTACTTAAAATCCATTTTGCAGGGGCCACCCCTTCAACTTATAAGAGAACTTCCCTTAACAGGAGAAAACTATAACATTGCTATCGAGCTTCTTAAAGGCCGTTATGGCAATGAAAAATTATGTTTACAGAGGCACATTCAAGCCTTATTTAACCTGCCCGCATTGCGAACTGACAGCTTGTCAACACTGCGAGCCTTAAGTGACACGGTCCAACTACACGTCAGAGCATTGGCACGGTTGAATCAACCAGTCGAGCATTGGGATCTATTCTTAGTTCACTTGGTTACTTCTAAATTTGATTCATCAACTTTAAAGGCATGGGAGAGGGAACTAACAAATGACACTTCATATACTTATGGCTCATTGCTTACGTTTATGAATAATAGATGTCAGGTTTTGTCAGCTGTAGCCTGTCATATGTCAGGAAGTGCAGATAACAAATCTAATGTTGTGAAACCAGTCGGTGCCAAAATAAACAAATCTGCTGTCTTTACTGTTCAGCATAACTCAACGGAATGTATTCTCTGTAAAGCACCTCACAGGTTATATTCCTGCGTTGCCTTTAAAGCCCTTTCTACCGATGAAAGACGCAAATTAATAGCTCAAAAAAGATATTGCTATAACTGTTTGTCAACTAGGCATATGGTGCCTGATTGCTTATCTAAAAATACTTGCTCCCATTGCAAGGCTCAACATCATACCTTGCTTCATAGGTTTGAAAAGCCACGTCAGGCTCCTTCCCCTGGATGTTCTAAAGATGCATCCCCAGGAGCTAATGCGCAATCTTATACTCAGAGCTCTAGCTCAATTCGTAGTTCCCAGGTGCTACTATCAACCGTGTTAATAAAAGTTCAAGACTCTTCTGGTAGATGGCTTGAAGCACGTGCCCTATTGGATAATGCCGCCACCCATGACTTCATAAGTGAGCGTCTCATTAAGAAACTTGGTCTTTCCAAGCAACCTACATTAATTCAGGTTACCGGTATTAACAATAGCAATGTTAAATCTTTGCATTTTGTTCGTGTTCACATCAAAGATGCTGTTAATTCTAACACAACATTTCAGTTGAATTGCCTTGCCATTGATACTATTGGCAGTAATACCCCTAGTACTTCTTTTGAAATTAGAAAGTGGCAATTTCCTCATAACATTCAGTTGGCGGACCCAACATTTAATACGAGCGCCCCGGTAGACATACTTCTCAGTGCCCAAGTATTTTGGCAATGTCTCCTTAGCTCTAAGGTTAAAATATCACCTGGAGTGTTTGTTCATCATACCAAGCTAGGTTGGTTAGTAACGGGTCAGGTCCCTCGTAAGTCGTTTCAAAATTTCTCTCAATGTCATTTTGTCAATACAAGTCTCGATTACAACTTAGAAAGATTTTGGAAAATCGAAACTATAGATTCAGTTTCACCTTCCACGGTTGAAAATGAAATGTGTGAAAAACTGTTTCGTGAAACAACCAAACGCAATTCAGAGGGTAGATTTGTTGTAACAATGCCCCGAGTGGATAATCCACCTCTTTTATTTGAAACACACCCTAGGGCTCTTAGAGCACTCTATGCTGTGGAAAACAAATTTAAACGTGACCCTGTTGTTAAAGCTCAATACTCCACGTTTATGGAGGAATATGAGGCACTTGATCACATGGAGGTTGTTACCAAGAAAGATGATGCTTCTTATACTCCATCTGAAGTCATTTACCTCAATCATCACCCAGTTTGGAAGAATGAGATTTTAAAGGAAAACATAAGGGTGGTCTTTAATGGCTCTGCTTTGGATGCCAATGGAACTTCTTTGAATGACACATTATTATCAGGCCCTCCTATTCAATCTGACATTTCTTCTGTCTTGACGAATTTTCGCTTGTTCCCTATCGCAGTGATATCTGATATCAAGCAAATGTATAGGCAGATTTTGGTCGATCAACAACAGCGCGACCTTCAGAGAATTCTTTGGCGCGACGAGCCTACTAAACCTGTCAAGATTTTTCGGCTAAAAACCTTAACCTATGGACTAAAGCCCTCTGCTTTTCTAGCCATACGTACGTTGAAATTACTTGCTGAACAGGATGGCCCGTTGTATTCTCCTAAGGCTTCTGAAGTGTTAAAATCATCATTCTACGTTGACGATTTTCTTCATTCATTTGAGTCAGTGCCTGAAGCCCTGCAAGTCTCTAAGGATTTGACAGCTTTGCTTTTGGGAGGCGGATTTTCCTTGTGCAAGTGGAACTCTAATTCGGAAGAATTTCTTTCTAAATTTCCATTAACTTCAGTCTACAACGACTCAGTAGAGCTTCTTCAAGAAAGTAATTCTATCAAAACCTTAGGCATCTATTGGAGTCCTCAAAAGGATTTTTTCTTTTTCAAAATTAATCTCAGTGACATCAAACCGCAAACTAAGCGGCAAATTTTGTCTGAGATTGCAAAAATATTTGATCCTCTCCAATTTTTGGCGCCAATTATCGTCACCGCAAAACTTTTCATGCAAGACCTTTGGTCCTTGAAAACTGGTTGGGATGAACCAGTTCCTTCCGAGTTGCAAAAAAATTGGATTTCTTATAGAAATAGCTTGGAAGATCTCTCCAATGTCATTATCCCGCGAGTGATTATTCCCTTTCCCTCCTGTGGAGGATATGAACTTCACATCTTTGCCGATAGCTCATTGAAAGCTTATGGGTGTTGTGCGTATATTGTTTGCCGCAATTTTGACCAGTCATATTTCTTTTCCAATTTAATTTGCGCTAAGTCAAAGGTGGCTCCTCTTAAATCCTTATCCTTGCCACGACTGGAACTTTGTGCTGCTCTTCTGGCGGTTGAATTATCGGTCAAAATCCGCCAATCTTTGAAAATCCGATTTAGCAAAACTTACTTTTGGAGTGACTCAGCCATCACGTTGGCATGGATTGCCAAACCCTCCTCGCATTGGCAGGTGTTTGTAGCTAATAGAGTGTCCAAAATACAACAATTGTCTAACTTTGAACAATGGCATCATGTATCTGGCAAGGAGAATCCTGCAGATGTCATCTCTCGGGGATGTTCCCCTCTTATGTTGGCTAACCTGACATTATACTGGCACGGTCCTTCTTGGCTTCTACAAGAACCTTCCGCTTGGCCAAATTTTCCTCTTCCGGAATTATCAGACTTGCCAGATGTTGGTAAGATTACTGGATCTTCTCATTTCGTTTCTGACTCTCCCCTTATCTTGCAGCGATATTCCTCTTTTCATAAATTGGTGAGGGTTATGGCTTATCTCCTTCGTTGGAAATATTTTGTGGTAGAACAACCTCTTTTCCCTAAGCCATATTTAACCCTTTCTGAATTAGGTTTAGCCACTACAAAAATCTTATGGCTTACTCAACAAGAAATATTCTCTGAAGAATGTCAGGTGTTGTCTCAAGGTCAATCTCTCAAGAAATCGAGTAGGCTATCCTCACTCGCCCCCTTTTTGGATGCTGATGGTTTATTAAGAGTGGGAGGACGTTTATCTTTGGCTGATCTTTCTGAGGATAAAAAACACCCAATTATTCTTCCTTCAAAGCATCATGTCACTTCTCTAATCATTCGTCAGTATCATTACCAGCATCTTCATGCTGGAACCCGTACATTACTTTCCATCATTCGGGAAAGGTATTGGCCCATAAACGGAGTCCATGAAGTTACCTCTGTTATCCGGAAGTGCATTCCATGTTTTAAATCCAACCCTAAAATTACCACTCAGCTCATGGGTGATCTTCCTAACTTTAGATCTGCGCCTGCTAGACCTTTTGCCTTTACGGGGGTGGATTATTCCGGGCCTTTTGTTTACAGAAAAAATTCTCCTGAGGCCAAAAGATGTATTTGTGGAAAACTCTATATTTCGCTGTTTGTATGTATGGTCACCGGAGCAGTACACTTAGAACTAGTTACCAACGCCTCTACTGCTTATTTTTTGGCAGCTTTTGCCAGATTTTCTGCTCGCCGAGGGCTTCCTTCAGAAGTATTCTCCGACAATGCTAAAAATTTTATCGGAGCTTCTGAGCAAATTAAGAGAGCTCTTACTCAAAATGCAGCGCTGGAAAGGATTACTGATTATGCTCACCAGAGAAATTTCAAGTGGCACTTCATCCCCCCTTATGCGCCCCATCAAGGTGGACGGTGGGAGTCTTGTGTGAAACTCACCAAGAAACACCTTAGACGTGTTTGTGGCCACACCCCCCTATCTCATGAAGAGTTTAACTCCTTAATTATTTTTATTGAGGGCATAATTAATTCTCGTCCTTTAGCACCCTTATCTAATGACCCTTCAGATCTTCTACCATTAACGCCGGGCCATTTTCTTATCGGTGGTCCATTGACTGCCTCCCCATCTTTATTATATTCTAATTCTCCATCTTCTTTAGCCATTTCTTGGCGCAAAATTGAAAGTTTGCGCAACAATTTTTGGCGTCGCTGGAGGTTGGAATACCTCGGTTTGCTTCAGCAGCGTGGCAAATGGCGGGTTTCCTGCTCTAACCTTCAGATTGGGGACTTGGTCCTTTTGAAAGACCCTAGTCCCCCTCTTGTCTGGAATTTGGGTAGGATTGTTGAGTGCTTTCCTGGCAGAGATGGTAGGATTCGCGTGGTAAAACTGCAGACTTCTGCTGGCCAGTTTCTCAGGCCAATCACTATGATTGCTCCTTTGCCACGCGAGACCTAACTCTGCGCCTTCTTACTGCAATTTTTTTTCTCGCCCCTCCCAGCATGTTCGCTTTCGCGAATGTTTTTTTTTGTGGCTATGTTTCCCGCACGGTTTGAAACACTCGTTTAATTTTGCCCCATTATTTTTTTCCGTTATAATTGCAGTATGAACACGGTGTTCTGATTATTTACTTAACTTACGGTTCATTTGAATTGTTGTTCTTTATTATTCTTGTCAACTCACCTTTTTCTGAAGTGTCTTTCTAGACGCACCATACTGTCACACTTTTTCATGAGGTACTGTGCTCATCTCAGCGGCAACCGTCGCAATGTGCTTGGGCTGTGCGCTGATTGGCTGTTTGACGCCCCGCCTTCATTCTGGATTGTTCGACGCGCTGTCGTCATTTCCACTATAAATTCTCCGCTTCGCCGTTCTGCGGCCTTGTCTACATCTACCTGCTTGAACCAGTCTGACCTCGGCTGCCTGCCGTTCCACAGCAAGGCCCTTCTTGTGAAGGCCCTGTTTGTAAACATTGAGTGGCTGGAACCTTGCCAGGCGGCATGCTTCATCACTCGGACTCTGTCACGCTGGGCGAGGCATGAGTCAACGACCTTCACCTCAGCAACTAAGTCAGCCCGCTAGCTCACTACAACTCGTCGATGAGAAACTACAATTGATTGTAAACCGCCAGACAGATCATTACCAAGAGGTCTGTTCCGGCGGGGTGCAATTCGCCAATGGAGCCACCATCCTTCTTTCTCGCAAGGCATGCCGAGGCAGCTTAGAGGAACCCTTCGTTTGGATCACAACCCGCTTCCTGCGGGCCAAATACTAAGTACAAAAGTATCGAATTATTGGTAACGTGAACTACTTTCACTTGGTTTATACATTTTTCAAGGCTAAGCCTTTTTTCTTGCTTCTTGCTTGTTTTTAGATATTTTTCTTAAACATACTTTTTTAATCGCCTTTATATGGCCTTTTTATGCATTTTATTATAATTCTTCTTTATTCTAAGTTTCCTGGAGAAACCTTGCATTTTTTATTAGCTTCTTTTAATTATTCTTCTAAATGAAAATGTTTGTTATTACTTCACAAATCAAATAAATGTATCAAACCTTGGTTATCAATATTTGGTCTCTTCCTCATCGCTCTATTTAAATTTCACTGTGTGCCCGAATCCCAATCCCCCTTTTCCCAGTTGGGGTGCTAACTACTCACACCCTTTTCCACTGACCACCAATATTATACTGTACAAAGTTCATAGTTGAGAGGCTTGCGTGTGAAATATTTAGTAATTGTGTTGCGAGTAAGTAGGACTGATTCTCTGGGAGCACTAACCCCAGAATCAGTAGAGTTAAGTCTTCACAGCTAAGATCAACGCTTGTAAGTACCAGTCATCATTATTTCCGAGGGTCATGAATATGTCATAAGTGTGCCTGTGTAAATACGAGGGCAGAAAAAAAATAAGTTGCACTTCCCAGTTATGGTCATTTATTACACCACCTATACAACAGCAACACGCCTATAACGACATACAATGTAATGTCACTTTTCCACATAGTTTCCAAGAGACTTCAAACATTTCTGGGAACGCACAACCAACTTGTCGATGCCGGATGCATAGAAAGTTCATCCAGCGTTCTGCAACCACACGGAGACAGCGGCCTTCACCTCCTTATCGGCCTGGGAATGTCGACCACCGTTCTGTCTACTGATCGTATTCACACTGTTGACATTTGCACGGGCTCTGGACGTTACGGGCCTGCCCTCGCGATATTCGTCCGTGATATCCGTGCGTCCGGCTTCGAATTGCTGACACCAATTTACGATCCCTTGCCGGGAAATGGCCCGCTCCCCATACACAGCACTAATTTCACGATGAATGTCCGTGCAATTCTTCCTTTTGGCCCATAGGTATCGGATTATCGCACGCACCTCATATTTGGAGTGAACGTCCAGTCGACGCGCCATTGCTTTTGGCCACTATTCACACCATACAAGACGAGACACCCCGGCGACCTGCCTAACAGATGTGTGGGGATTGTCTGTCCCTTTCTCCGCGGTGTCCACATTTGCGACACACAGCTCGCTGCTGCAGCGCGTTAGTGCAACTACCTTTTGATCCACCTTCGTATGATAGGGACTGTTAGATAGTCTGTACGACGAGGATCCTGCGAAATGTATTTTATGTCTGGTATCAGAATAGATTGTAATTTTTACCAGATCTCTAGTGTCTTTATTTATGAGGTTACCAGTGTAGTTAAGAGTGAATGTTTATTGCTACCGTTCATATCGTACACACTGATGATCAACACCAACAAGACGAAAGAGATGAGGATACATTCTGACATCACGACTAGTTTGACAGTCAACGGTAAGGAAATTGAGCGAGTTGAGTCCTTCTTCTACCTTGGAAGTATAGTCACAAATGATGGGGGAGCAGAGGAAGATGTTCGAAGCCGTATCAGGAAGGCAAATGGTGCCTAAGTCCAGCTCTACCCCATCTGGAGAAATAGAAACATTTCCAGGAAGACCAAGCTCCGCCTTTTCAATAGCAACGTAAAGTCGATTCTTCTCTACGGCTGTGAAACATGGAAAGTCACAAAACCGATCAACAACCAGCTACAGGTGTTCATTAACAGATGTCTGCGTCGCATCATGAATGTGAGGTGGCCGGACATAATCTCAAATGAAGATCTTTGGACAATCACCAATCAACAACCGATTAGCATCCAGATCAAGGAGAGGAAATGGCGCTGGATTGGTCACACACTAAGGAAGCCGGACGGAGCTATTGAGAGGACGGCGCTAGACTGGAATCCTCAAGGCGCCAGGAAGCGAGGTCAACCTAAGAAGACCTGGAAAAGGACGATCGAAAATGAAATTGCAGAGGTGGACAAGAACTGGAGTCAAGTGAAGAGAATGGCCAGGAACCGTACTGCGTGGAGAAATTTCGCCAAGGCCCTATGCTCCGAATTAAGTAAGTAAGTCATATCGTACACGCACCCCGTGTAGTAGCAGGACAGTTACAACATATCGGTGCAATTTACTAACGGCCCAACGAGGGATACCGTATTACATTGCGTTGCTGAAGCTTAATCCAGCTCGCCACTAAATGGCTATGAAAACTTTCTAGTACGGTACTTCTGTGTCAAATAAAGGGGAATACTTTTCCTTCCAACGTGGAAATGATGCTTTTCTTCTTCGAGGGATTTTACACTGAAATTGTACCAAGTTATGCTCCAATTTCATCGAGGGATTTCTATTCTTGCCCCATTTTATGTTACTTTCAACTCGTGACATTTTGAATCAAGCAATAGACTCCATATTATGCAATATCACACTGGCAAACAACTGAAAAATGAATAACTTTCAACTACTGCTAATTTTCGAAACAGAACAAAACATAAACTGAAATAGTGAACTTTCCGTGTGCTCCGAAATATTGGTTTTGGTGCGAACCATCTGTGCTGGGTACCCATTTTGCGATAAAAAAAATAAATAAACTTACGAACAGACTCTAAACACGCCCCATTTTTCCTTTCCATTTCCCATCTACTAACAATTAAATTACGGTAAATAATCTTTGTACATTTTTTGTAAACTCGAGGCTTCACTAGAAGTGACCTCTCCATTTTTGAATTTAGCATCACGTAATGTCTGTTTAAATAACCTTCGTTCTTATTTTTCCTGCTGTGCCCAGAAACTTAGAATTTGTAATTTCATCTTTGTTAAAGTATTTAGCCGCGTTTAATTACTAAGGTTTTCTAGTAAAAAAATGTTGAATATTTCTTAATAGGTCTCAGACCCAGGCCCAACGGGAGGGGGGGGGGTCAGGCAGGGCTGGTGCCCGACCCTCCCAGGGGGGCCCGGCGTCCACGGAGGATGGGCCCGATCTGGCATTGATTTATTATTGCCTTTATGTGACTTGAATTTGCTACTGGCAATCATTTAGTGAGTGCAATGAACTGTCTGTGAACAATGTTACAAGGATTGATAAACTTATTATGTCAAGTGGACAATATTTTCCTCTACAAAGCGCTTGTGGGAAGAACAACTGTCTCAAAGTTGTCAACTTAGCGACGGGGCTTCGCTATGTATTGTTCTCAGAATATACCTGAAGACAGAGAGAGCACTCCATTATTCTAAATTTCGCTTATTTGGCTTATGCACCAATCGTTCAAATAACTTTCTGATCCCTTCACTTATTTCGCCAAGGCCACGAGAGCCTGGACTGCCCTGGTGTGTTTGGTCAGCAAGCTCAAGAGTTTCAAGTTTGCTACGTCACGTTGAGCTTAGATATTTAGAGGTGATAGTGTCTGAAAGGAATAAATTGTCTAACTAGACGTATCGTATGCCGAGCAGGCAGGTAAGTACATTTTAAAGTTGCGTCGAACCATTAATTCACTTTATAGTTGATTTAAGGGACAGAATAGCGAGGCCATCGTTCCCTTGTAATTCACTTTCGCACAATGTGAAAAATTATCATTGCTGACTAAATATCTTGCGAAAGGGTGGGATGATTCTGTTGTCAAACGTAGATAGAAGAAATGCGTGCGAAATTGTTCATCTTCTCGTATACTGAATTGAGGAAACAATGCTAACATTTGAATAATCCGTATGTTTAGGTGCAGTATAATAATTATTATAACTGGTTCATTCAATACGATCAACAATCCTAAGTACTTGGATTCGTGCGCGAATCATTTCTGATTAAGGGATTTAGTGAAAACCTAGGTACCAGAGTTGGGAAATGTATCCAAAGACTGAAACTAAGGTAATATTCCAGTATTTTCTGGACTGAGTGTTTAATTAACCAGGAGAGAAGTGACAATTAAGCTAGTACAATGAACCACTCAACTTTGTTTTCCAATTCCTCTCATGGGACGTCAGTGGTAAGGACAGAAGACCTACCGTTGCTGTTCCGCCTCATAAAACACAATAAGTAATGACAGTGGTAGGGGCAGATGGCCTAGCTGTTTCGCCCCTTAAAACAACATTAAATAACGCCAGTGGTGAGCATGGCGATTGAGAAATTAATACATTGCATGTAGGCAACCGCGCAGACTTTTCTAAGACCAAATATTGAATTCTGCTTAATTTAGAAGAATATTAAGATGAAGTATTGTCGAATATTAATATAAATACAATTTTGTTTTGAGCTGGTGCAGTGACTTATTATTATTGGACATTTCTAGATTTCTACGCCGTTTATTCCAAAGAGCAGCATCGATCTGCAAAGCACTTATTTTTCAGGACGCGAAGAGATATTTTCCCTTGCGAATCAAGCCCTTTCATGATACGCTTTAACGTCTCAGTACCGTTAAACATAAAATGAGTTGCTACCTTTATCTATGACTTGGAAATGACTCCGGGTCCTGACGAAGCCGCGGCAAGAATGCAGGATTCGACTTACCGACTGCGGTGTCATTCGAAGTCTTACTCAACAGATAATAATAGGCCTATTCGTCGTTACAGTTGTTAATTCATTTAGGGGCTTCCAACATTTAACCCGTGTACTTGGTAGTTAGTAGGTCTAGTATCACTGGCGGACAATGAACCATTGGCGCTCGGTTGGGAATCGTTTGCATCAACTAGTACTGTAGATAGCCCCTAATTCACTATTTGCTGACGCGTTAATTTTCCGGTTTATTTCTGAAGGCCTCCACATTATTGAATGAAGTTGACTGTAAAGCAGTAGTTTTCACAAATATTAATGAAGTAAATTATAAGATTCTCAAACAGCGAACAAAATAGAAAACCAAGAAACGTACGAATTGTGTAGACTGAATGGGAGGCTAGTGGTTGTTGTATAATTAGAGAGAGATATTGGCAACATTGCTGAAACTATTTGTCTTGGAGAGTAGAAACTTGGACCCTCTTAAAACCACCCACTGCTGGACGAAAAGCAGGGTATACACTGTGCTGTGCTATGGCCTCTGTGACATGATCAATCGCATGCCGTATTCTTAGTTGCTGATTGGGAAAAGTGGGAATGCGTTGCCCGTCGCGACTATTACTGTAATTATTAGGGTTAAGAGTAGGGTAGGTGTCCCTGGACTTGAAATAATGTACTATCCCGGCATTTGCCTGGAGGGAGTGTGAAAATCCACACTCAGGATAGCCGCTGTCAGCACCGAGATTCGAACCTCTGATCTGCAGACTTGCTGTAGACCCCCATCACGGTAATTGGTGAGCTACACCATGGGATCTTACTTGAAGGTGCGAGAGCTTTTACTTCAATAACGGAGGGTATTTTCTATAGCCACTAAATGTCAATGGTCACCACATTTTTACTCCAAAATATCACGAAAATAATCACCCAAATGGCCTATAACTCAATAATTTGGATCTAATTTTTGCAAAATTTTCCGGAGGAGGACTCCCGTAACCCACTCTGAGCTTGGTGATATCCCATACCCCAGATCTCCGGTGTGTCCACTCCCCCATACTCTTGGCTTAAATCCGTCTCCGATGGTCACCAGTTGTTGTTGTTTGAGTCTTCAGTCTTTTGACTGGTTTGATGCAGCTCTCCATGCGTCCCTGTCCTGAGCTAATCGTTTCATCTCTACATAGCTACCACACCCTACATCCGAGGCAATCTGTTTAACATATTCTAACCTTGGTCTACCCCTACAGTTCTTGTCCTCGACCCTTCCTTCCATAACTAAGCTTGCTATTCCTGGGTGTCTTAGTATGTGTCCTACCAACCTATCTCTTCTCTTCATTAGCAGTCGCCAGAAACATCTCTCCTCTCTCACTCGCCTTAATACCTCTTCGTTTGTAACCCTATCTACCCATCTGATCTTCATCATTCTCCTGTAACACCACATTTCAAATGCCTCAATTCTCCTCTTTTCTGCTGCACCAATAGTCCAAGTTTCACTTCCATAGAGCGCCACGCTCCAGACAAAGGCTTTCAAAAATGACTTCCTAATACCTAAATCTATATTCGATGTCAACAGATTCCTTTTTTGTAGAAAGGCTTTCCTTGCCTGAGCCAACCTACTTTTTATATCCTCTTTGCTTCGTCCATCACTGGTTATTCTGCTTCCTAAGTAACAGAAGTCTCCTACTTCCTTCAGCTTTTCACCTGCCAATTTGATCTCCATAGAGGTTTCTGATTTATTTCGGCTGCATTCCAGTACTTTTGTTTTACATTTATTAATTTTCATCATGAAGTCCTTCCGTAAGACGGAATCCATACCATTCAAAAACTCATTCAAATCCTCAGGCTTGTCGGCCAAGATGACGATGTCATCAGCAAATCTCAGAGTTGAAATTATTTCTCCTTGAATCTTCACTCCCACTTTAAATTTTTCTCCAATTTCCTTCATTGCTTGTTCAATGTAAAGATTGAAAAGTATGGGTGATAAGTTGCAGCCTTGCCTTACACCTTTCATAATACCAGCTTCTCTCTCATATCCTTCAGCTCGAATGACTGCTGTCTGGTTTCTGTATAGATTGTATATCACCCTCCTATCCCTGTACTTTATTCCAATAGATTTCAAAATGTCAAACAATTTAGTCCAATCAACGTTATCAAAAGCCTTTTCTAAGTCTACAAATGCCATGAACGTTCTCTTTCTTATCTTTCCTTATTCTACCTTCCAAAATCAGCCTAAGACTTAGTACAGCTTCCCTTGTTCCTACATTTCTCCTGAAACCAAACTGGTCTTCACCCAACTCCGTTTCGATCTGGCTTTCAATCCTCTTGTAAATTATTCTAGACAGGATCTTTGAAGCATGAGTAATCAAGCTGATTGTACGGTAATCTTCACATCTGTCAGCTCCCACTTTCTTTGGTATAGGGATGATAACATTCTTCTTGAAATCAGGGGGTACCTCACCTGTCTCATAAATCCTATACACCAAGTGAAATAACCTGATCAGACCTTCATCTCCTATGCAGCGTAGCAACTCAATCGGTATATCATCTATGCCTGGTGCTTTGTTCCTGCCTAAGTCCTCTAATGCTCTGTCAAATTCTGATCTCAATATTAAATCTCCTCTTGCATCCTCATCAATTTCCTCCTCCGTTTCCATTACATGATTCTCAATCTCCTTTCCCTTATACAAGCACTCTATGTAAGCTTTCCATCTCTCAAGCTTTTCTTCCCTATCTGTTAGAGGCTTTCCATTTGTGTCCCTAATATTACAGCACTTAGTCTTCTTTTCCCCAAAAGTATTCTTAATCCTTCGATAAGCTGTGTCTACTTTTCCTAATTTCAGACACTTTTCTATACCTGCACATTTCTCTTTCAACCATTCTTCTTTCGCTTCCTTGCACTTCGTGTTAACCTCATTTCTCAGACGTCTGTATTCTGCTTTCCCCTCTTCATCTCTTAGATTCTTGTGTTTCCGCCTTTCATCCATCAATTCTAGTATATCCTGAGTGATCCACGGTTTTCTACCTATTCTTTCTTTCCTACCAATGTTTTCTTCTGCGGATTTTGTTATTTCATTCTTCAAAAGTGCCCATTCGTCTGCAATTGAAGTTTGTTTAGGGGTTTTGATTAGTCCTTCCTTTATACTCTTCTTGAATCTTTCGTTTACATCCTTTACTTTCAGTCTGTCTATTGCCCACCTTTTTGTCTTTTGACTTTTCTTCAGTTGCTTCAACTTTAATCTGCACTTCATTACAGCCAGATTGTGGTCAGAGTTTATGTCAGCACCAGGATATGTTTTACAATCCAAAATCTGGTTTCGAAACCTCTGCTTGACCATAATGAAGTCGATTTGGTAACGCCCTGTATCTCCTGGTCTCATCCATGTGTATATTCTTCTATTGTGGTTGGGGCCGATAACCTAGATGTTAGGCCCCTTAAAACAACAATTATCATCATCATCATCATCTATTGTGGTTATTGAATAAGGTGTTAGCTATGACCAACTCATGTTCGGTGCAGAATTCCATCAGCCTGCTTCCTCGATCATTCCTTTCACCTAATCCGAAATCTCCTACTATCTTCCCTTCTCTCCCTTTTCCTACCACAGCATTCCAATCTCCCATTACTATAACAGTCATAGATAGGATTGGAGAGTTTAGGAGAACTGGCTCTAGGTTTGCTTACTGCAAAGCAATATTAAATTATAAGTACACTGACTGCAAATTACAAAATATAGTTCAAATTCACATTTTCTTATTTTTGAAAACAATCACCGATCAGCTACAATCTACTGATAGCACATAAAAAAATAACTTGACTTACGTATAAGTATACCTGTGGTTAATTATGAAATATATTTTGCTTTGTTTAATGTACAATGATGTGTGATGGCCGTTCAACCAAAACACTTATCAGTGTTTAGGCTTAGACCCAAGGGCGTGATTCTTCAAGGGCAGCAAGTTTTAAGAATGTATACATACAACCCCTGTAAATCGTATTTTAAAATACGTCTTGACTTTGTGTAGAAATCATGTTTCCATTATGAAAAGAGATTACGTCTTATGTCACAGAGGTCGTAGTACTGCACAGTGTACAGTATACCCCTTCCACCTCTTTTAACATGCAGTTCAGTGAACTGAACTTCCTGTTTGGGTCTTGGGGGCCCGGGAGTTTCCAGCCCCAGGGCCCGTCGCCGCTCTCCACGGCCCTGCTCAGACCTTCCATCTTTGTAATATTGTTTGAAAACACTATTAATGTTAATGCAATTGAAATTTCTCTAATTTGTTTGAGTTTAATTTGTACAAGTTGACAATCAAGCAAGCACGTTCGTTCACTAGCTACTACAGACTTGATTGCTAACTGCTACGCAACTTTGGATCATGACTTGTGATGTCACCCGGAATATTAGTCGACTATCTAGTTCACTACGGCTGAAAATGTATCTTTGGGACAGAGCATATCTACCTACAACCAGGCCTTGGCCACACCGAATTGCAACATCGATTCGCTAGCGTCATACGTCCGAGTCCGGCCGTACGCCTAGGGCAATATTCTAATTTGAAATCGGGTTATTGGAAAGAAGTTCACTAATATGTATGGACGGGGGAAGGTGTGTGTACTGTAGATGACAAAAGGAGATTCTGATGTTAGTTAATCAATTAATCAATAAAACGATAAAACTGATAAAATTACTTCACATAAATTTAACTTATACTACATGACAAGAATCAAATAAATACTTCATATAGGCCTACCGTAAGTGTTAGCAATTTTCGTTTCTTACTTCACTTGAAGTAGGTCTATTCAATGCATCACATTGAGGCGCAAGGCCCTGGGACCAGATATCTCTGGACTCTGAAGACTAGTGGGTTTGAACCCCATCGTAAACCGTTCTTGTTATGGTTTCCGTGG
Organism: Meconema thalassinum; assembly: GCA_946902985.2. Lineage (NCBI taxonomy): Eukaryota > Metazoa > Arthropoda > Insecta > Orthoptera > Tettigoniidae > Meconema > Meconema thalassinum. Next base: position 696,764,469 of record OX336390.1, read on the forward strand.
TTTTCAATTTTTAGCTCCAGGCAAATGCCGGCCACTGACGCTTCAATCCAATTCTTTGCCCAGTTTTAGTCATTGTATCTCTCATTAACTCTTCTGGTGAGGCCGGCGTCAGGAAGGGCACTCGGCCGTAAAAACAAATCGCCACATTTTAAAAAATCGTCCTAGTTCAACCCCAACCCTGTAGAAACGGCAAAAATGTGGGTTGGAAATAACAATAATAATAATGATGATAAAAGCACCATTAGATTTCTGAGACATCTCTTGCCCCTGCTAATTACAGTAGGTATAGAGCGTCTCAACCTTAAAAGACAGTACGCATTAAATGGAGCGCGCTGATGCCAGATCTGCTGCATATACAAAGTTCTGCAAGGCCGGGCACATGATGTAACATAACTCGTATTCAGGCGTGCTTTTACGCAAAACTTCGGAAATTTCAAAAATATGTGTTTGTTGAATATAACTGTACCTCATGCCTTGAAGCGAAAGACGGTACACTATTTAGATTATGATACACCGAAGCTCAGAGCGCGATTTTAATGCACACATTATAATAATTTATAATTTTCAATTATTCAATTATTCATGAATATGATAAGGCATTTTCTCGAATATCATAGGTTATAATAAATTATAATATAGCATAATAATAATAATACTATATTGTGGTCCACGTAATTTACCCAATTTTGTGTGGTCAAGTGGGTGTATGCAGCCGAAATTAAATTATTCATTTCTTGTTTCTTGAACGAGACGTTGTTCAATTTTATATAGTTCTTCACTTGCGCCCATACCATTTGGATGGGATTATGTTCACTGTGGTATGGTGGTGTGGTAAGGTGACAAGCAAGAACATCTTTCTCTGCTGTGATAGCCTGCATTGTCTATTACTAGGCTAGATCCTTCGGGAACATTGAGCAACAATATTGCTCGGCGAACCACTTTTCATATACTTCACCTGTCATTTTGTCGTGTGTGTCTACCGTGTTCTTTTGGCACAGAAACGTTAACTCTGCACCATTAACGAGCCCTTGTTAATTCCCGGGACGAACAAAGGCAAACTACGGGAACCACTTCGAGGATGGCTGAGGTAGGAATCGAACCCGCCTCTTCACAGTTTTGTCTCATGGAGTTGAGTACACCCCGTTCCAGCCCTCAGACCAGAATTACATTTCTTGGCAGAGCCGGTATTCAAACCCGGTCGTACACATTACCGAAGCCCTGAGAATCAAAACGATCTAAAAATTTTCCGAGCATGGTCTCCAATTAAAACGTCCCTGATTGGTTGAGCACTTATTGGGTCCTTCCCGCCACACAGCACAGTGACAGCCAAGAACGCAACGAGGCGGACAATTTATAAAGAACACAAGATCCACTTCATTTCATAGTTTTACTTCACTTCATCACCTACCCTCCTTCAAACGTAGTCGAAGGCGTTCCACTAAATCGCAGAGGAGATTGCGACTAAGTACCAAGAAAAGGAAGCCAGGCCCTTAAAAAAAAAAAAAACACCTCTTCACACCCGTAAGTTTTTTCCCCTTGTTTATATTTGAAATTATATAATTCTTTAAGCTTGCATTAGAGAATCTGTAATGCTCTGTGCAGTCGGATTTCACTTATATTTTACCTGTAGCCTACAAGTTGGATGACTAAATGTCACCCCGAAATCTGCAGGCTACATGGCTGAACAGCGCAGTGGTTGCTTGGTAGGCCTTGGCCCTTCATGGGCTGTCGCGCCAAGGGTGTAGTTTTTTTTTAAACTTCTAATACATAAGTATAGGAGTACAAAATTACGAACTATTCAGTGTCAACTTTTTTCAGAGAAGCAAGTTCGACTTCAAATGAAAAACAATGCATTGTGTGGAAAAATAAAGGGGTAGCGAATGTGAAAATGGAAAATTAACAAGATGGCGGCTATGGCTAGTAATGTTTGTTCTCCGTGCGGGAAAAAAGTGAAAAATTGCGAAGAATTCGTTAGTTGTGAAGGGGATTGTGGGCGTAATTTCTACAAGAAATGCACAAGACTTTCGAAGAAAGCCTACGAGTCTGTAAAAAGTGATCCGCAAAAGGTGTGGAAATGCAATCGCGAGGATTGTCACCCTCCACTCAAGTTCAGTGAATGTGACTTGGTGAAGGAGGTGACAGAAAAGATTCAGTTGTCAGTAAATGAACTAAGGAACACTTTCATGAAGGATTTGAAAATAATTAAGCAAGCCACGGAATTCATTAACGAACAATTTGAAGATTTCAAAAACCTCACAAATGAGATACAAAAAAGAACACTAGAATTGGAAAAGTCGGTGGCAAGTATCAGCAGTGATACAAAGCAAGCGTTAGATGGGTCAGAAGACCTTAAACAGTACACACGTAGGAATAATTTGCTATTTAGTGGAATTCCAGAAATGCAGAGGGAAAATGTGTACGACCTAGTGATCCAAGCTTCCAGGGCATTGGGGGTTGAGTTGGGACTCCCTGACATCGATGTCGCCCATCGTTTGCCGGCGAGAGGCGGAGACGTGGGGCGAATCGTGGTGAAATTCACCAACAGGTGGAAGAAGGATGAAATAGTGAATGCGAGAATTCAGAAGAGAGTTCTAACAACCCAGGACATTGGACTGAATTGCCCATCACGCAATATTTTTATAAATGACCACCTATCACCCAGGAACGACTATATTGCAAGAAGCGAAGATCGCCCACCTCGAGAAAAAATACGGACAATAGGTGCTGCAGGTATCACACACCAAAAGTTGCATATATATTAAATGGACGGAGACGACTATAAACACAACGAAACATTAAGGCTGTGTTTCTATCTCCCAAAATTTTAATAATGGCACCCCGTCGTGTTCGTTAAGCCGCCGTTTTGGACACGATGACGGCCTAGGGTGGGGGCTTACCGAAGCCCTGAGAATCAAAACGATCTAAAAATTTTCCGAGCATGGTCTCCAATTAAAACGTCCCTGATTGGTTGAGCACTTATTGGGTCCTTCCCGCCACACAGCCGCAATCAAATCCGCCATTAACCTCAATTTAGGCTGTGTTTCTATCTCCCAAAATTTTAATAATGGCACCCCGTCGTGTTCGTTAAGCCGCCATTTTGGACACGATGACGGCCTAGGGTGGGGGCTTAACGAAGCCCTGAGAATCAAAACGATCTAAAATTTTTCCGAGCATGGTCTCCAATCAAAACGTCCCTGATTGGCTGAGCACTTATTGGGTCCTTCCCGCCACACAGCCGCAATCAAATCCGCCATTAACCACAATTTAACATAACCTAAGTTACTTAAATTACAAATATTAATAATGTTGGTGAAGGTTGGGTGACTTGTGGATTAGATAAGCCATTTTTAGTGTTGCCTTCTATAGATTTGTGTTTTTTTGGCAATCTCGTTATCTTGTAGACATTAAGATAAATAGTTATATTTCGGGGGCCTATCACTCAGTAGCGGTTTATCACAACAGTAGCAACTATTACGAATAGCTGTACTATAGTAAGATTTTTCTGCACCTTCGCGAAATAGTGGCGGTGGTTTGAGATTATTTTTAACTACCATTATGGGGTTTTAATAGTTTTTCATAGAGCATTTTTGTTGTCTTGTAGGCATGATTGATTTGGCATGTTAGGTCTGCATGTAGCCTACAGTTTTTTTTCTGTTTTTTGGAATAATGCTCATTCTCATTACCATTAAGTGCAACCGTGTTGACCGACTGAAAGACATTGAATATTTCGTTTACTAAGGCAGCACTGAAATATGGGTTCCAACACGATATGGACTTGGAACTTATGTTCGCTTAACAAAATAACGATACATCAACAAGTCATCCTTGTAATCTCTGCAAATTCGCGAACTCGATCGAATGTAGGTGGCAGGTCGGTCGCGACAAAATGATGGACGCAATGGTGATAGACTTGATTGATGTATTGAATGTTGTTGGGGATTCTAGGCGGCCTCTCGTTGAAGGACAGGCAATTTTAGATGCCAAACACATAATTGAAGAGGTGAGTGCATGAAGGGGTTATGTGCCCAAATGTAAAATTTCCAGCTGTCAGAGGGAATGAAGGAGTTATGTGTTGTATTTTTTTTCTACACTGACTCCTGCTCTGTAGATCCTGTATTTACTGAGATCCTAGAGCGTGAAAGAGGTATGTTTCTACAGCATTTGTAGTTTGCAGGGCATGAAGGGGATGCAGGGGCGGCGCGAGATATAAGCGAACTACGCGGCCGCGGGTGGCGCCGTGAGACGGGGGGGGGGGCGCCCCGGCGCGCCGAAATATCAAGTTAGGGGCGCCCGGAGCTAGTTTGTAATATTGTAAACATTACGAATTCTAATTTTTACAACATTAACAAACTGTAATGTTTACATTATAAACAATGTAACCAGGTTATATTAACCATTCTGTTTTGTTTCGTCTTTTCTGTTTTACTTTACTATTTCAGTAACAAACAAAAAGAAATAATATTTGAAAAATTCATCATAACCATTTTAAAGAGTCTCCACTTTACGGGTGACGCTACTTATGAAACAAACTTAGGACTATTACGGAGTGCCTGGAGCCGTTCGGTCGAAGTATAACCGCTCGCCATTCACGAAAGGGAGAACACCCCTTCCACTAATGACTTCAACTCGTCCACGTGACTCATACATTTCTTGTCTGTATCCGCTCAGTGGCTCAGTATTGCCAGCTAGCTGACAGCCTTCACTCATCGTTGCAGTTTGTAGTGTGTTGATGTGTTGACGTAAGCTGCACTGTGTTATTGCCCCTTCTTACATGAGGAGATGATTTTTAGACACACGAAATGTCCAGTAATAAAAAGCCATCAGGTGCATTTCACCGTAAAAGAAAGTAGCAGCATTCTAAAGAAGATGAGAAGCAATCTAAAGCGCTGGAAAGTTATTTTGCGCCCTCGGCTTCATCGTCATGTGCAAAAATGACCGACGAAACAACTATGTTAACTGAATCCGTTCATAACGATGTGGATGACGACAGGTTACCAATATCAGAGCTGCCTGAACCATCAATAAGTGAAGAACCCCTCAAAAAGTAAGTGTAACTGTAAATAATTTTAAGTTATATTTTTTTGCTAATGACTCTAAATGCCTAAATTATTTGCAGAAAATATCGAGGTTGATGCTAACTTTGAAAAAGAAACCCTACTTCGGCCAAGAAAAGTAAAAAAAAAAGACAATTCTCCTATGAGAGTGAAGATGACGCTGTACGTTCTGGAAAGCAATAGCCTCATTAAGGGAGAGATTTGAGCTAATGGAACACCATAGTGAAAGTTTCAAATTTATTTATGACATTGCTAGCTTCGAGAAGGATTTGAACAAACAAGAGTTGAAGAAAGCCTGTAAGCACCTTCAAACCGTTTTGATTCATGGAGGAGACTGTGATGTGAACGGAGATGATCTGTTCGAAGAACTGCAAATTTTTTCACCAATGCTACCCCCTGGAAGTCACCCAGCTGGAGCCTTGTCTTTTATAACCAAACGTGGTTATTTGGACATTTTTCCAAATATTTTTGTTGCATTGAGGATTCTGCTAACGCTCCCAGTATCAGAGGCCAGCGGAGAAAGAAGTTTTTCGAAGTTAAAACTTATAAAAACATACTTGCGATCAACTTTAAGCCAAGAGCACTTGAGTGAACTAGCTACTTTGACCATTGAAAATGATTTGTTAAATGAAATGGAAACAGATTTGCTGCTGAACGAGTTTTCTAAAGTGAAAGAAAGAAACGTATCGTTTTAATTTTAAAAGATTTCAACAGTGTGCAAACAATCAACAATAATTGTCATTCTATGTAATAATAATGACCTGTAAATAAATGTTTGGTTTTCAGTTATGTTTTGTGTATCCCTTTGCCTTTTACCATTTGGCCATGAAAATAGTAAAGGTACTCTGATGAGTATAGGGGGAGGGGGGGCGCCAAAATGTTCTTTGCTTACACTACAAAAAGATCTAGGGCCGGCACTGGGGATATGTAACATAAAAAAGCACATACCTTCTAGTGTACACAAGTAACAAGTGTTTCCCTCGTGAATGAAGGTGTTATGTTACAATAAATCACACATACCTCCTCCATGCATTCATTCAATTGTTCTCATATTCCTTCCTCTCAGTGAATAAAGGGGTTATGTTACACACACACACCACACATACCCCCTTCATGCATTGAAAGGTAAGACAGATGAATATTAAGAAAGAATGTATGTGTCAAAGTATTGAACATAACCCCTTTATGCGCTATAAATTGCAATATTGTACTAAAGTGAAATAGGCATGTGTGAATCATACCTCCTTCATGCACCAGTCAGCTGCTGATAACCAAATAAGTTAACTAACATCATGCTTGTTTAGTTTTGGAAAAAACGTGTGATTTATATTGTATTATTTTATATAAAGTTAGTGTTAAACCATTGTTGTAATGGCTACAAGAGGCAAAGTGATGCTAAACCTTGCTTTGTCATCTATTAAAAATGAATTAAATGTTACAAGACGTAACAGTGATGAATTTCCTAATCCTAACCTACAAAATCAGGAATCACTAACATTGGAAGCAGAAACAAACAATAATATTCAGCAAATAGGTAAGTACAAGCTTTATTTATTGCTATATTTATGTTATTGAATAGATAACAAAGACTTTACTTTATTAGGCTCTTAGTAAAACGATCCTTTTTCGCAGCCTAGGCCTAGCGTGTTTCTGTTGTCTTATGCCGATAAACATATTATTTTAAGCCTTTTTTGTTGACTATCCTTAAGTGGCGATTATAGACAGAGGAGTTTATGCCTAAGCATGTAGAAAATATGGTGGTAGCATAGATCACCTAATAATAACTGGAGCCTAACCTAACATAAAACATATGACATTATGCCTTGAACCTAACCTGCTTCTACCAACTTGCTTCTAGCAAGAATATTAACAACCAAAAACAAGTTAAACCTTTTTATGTGTGCTTTTTTTTTTCAGAAATAGTGACACCATCCACATCAAGGCCTACAAATGAAGGAGATTCACGTGTCACGAAGAAAGCAGAAAAGAGACCTTTCCCAAGGAGAACACCTACAAGAAATGTTGACAATTACAGGAAACTACGTAAGACTATTACTTTACTCTCCTTCAATACCAAGTATGTGAGATAATAGTGTACAATATAAGTTAGAATTAAATTAGGTTAGAGGTATTAGCCGTCCCTGAAAACAATGTTCAAGTGAGAAAAGCAAATTTCCCAAATGTCATGAAACCTTTAAGGGTGGTTGTTTTTTCTGGTTCTCCATAATCTAAAATAGACTAGTCTAATTTTAATATAATTTTACTTTTAGCATCTAGGCTACTTTTAATATATCTTTCTTGATTGGATTAAAATTTGTTTAATATTTCAAAGTTTTACAGGTAGAAAAAAATCATCCCATTAAAGAAAACGCAAGATCTTTATGATTTTTGCTACCATATTAAAAACATGCACACCCTTTTTTATTTGTTACAGATAGAGGAGAAGATTCTGAAGAGAGCGACACCCTTTTTGGTGATCCTTCCAGCGATGAATATAGCCCGGATGATAACGATCTTGATGAATCAGATTACGAGGACTATGACAACCAACCGAAAAAGCAAAAAATTCAAAAGAAAGTGGTGCGACAATCAGAAAATGAAGTTTGTACCGGACAATATGACACAGATGCTATTGTTGATCAAATCGAGGTAGTCCAAAGTGAGGATGGAGATCTTCCAATGGCTGATGAAAATCTGATAAACACTGAGGAGCCGCAAATTCTCACTGTAAAGCGAAAGAAGAAAATATTTTCTCCGAAACTTAAAGTGACTAAAAAGAGGCAAAGAAACCCAAATGAGTGGAAAAAAATAAAACGAATGCTAAATAGAGAAAAAGGCAAGGCCTACATAAACTCAAAAGGTGACCTCAAACCAGCTAAAACCGTTTTTGTAGGGAACTTGTGCCCTGAAAAATGTCGCTTGAAATGCTCAGAAGCATTTACCTTGGAAGATAGGGAAAAACTATTTTCGTCTTACTACAAACTAGACATTAATGCTAAAAACTCTTTACTATTTAGTTCAATGCAAAGAAGCATTCCACAAAGGAAGCGAACTGGTGCAGTCAATCATAAAACTGCGACCTTCAAGTATACTGTAACTGTTGGGGGAAAACAAACAACTGTTTGTAAAAGAGCCTTTGTGAAGCTATATAACATAGGCACAAAAAAGGTTGAGTTAATCCAAGCCTCTGTCAAGAGTGGTTTGGGAGCTCCTGCACCTGACAGAAGAGGAAAACACAAGACCAGACCAAACAAAACGCCAGACAATGTAGCGGCTTACATTATTCAGCATATCTCTAGCTTTCCTGCCGAGGAATCGCACTACTCAAGGTATAAAAATATTCACAAGAAATACCTTCCTTCATTATTATCAATTCCAATCATGCACAAGCTATACCTCGAAAAGTGTCTAGCCGATAAGGTAGATGAACAGTTTAAAGTTAAAGAGTGCACTTATCGCTTCATTTTCAATAATGAGTTTAATTTGTCTTTTGGACACCCTAAGAGCGATACCTGCAGTACGTGCGATTCAGGTGTTGCTAATGAAGAACATGTGGAGAACTATAAGTTCGCTTTTGAATCTCAAAAAGCAGACAGAGAACAAGCCAGAAATTCATCCAACACCGTGTACATGACATTAGATCTACAACAAACAATGCCTCTTCCTAGACTAAGCACTTCTAAGGCATTCTATCTATGCCAGATGTGGTTTTATAATTTGGGAATACATATCATAGCTAAAGATATTGATAGAACAATCTGTTGCACATGGACTGAAAATCAACCAAGCAAAGGTAGTAATGAAATTGTTAGTAGTCATCTTAGGACAATAGAAGTTGAGGCTAATCTCAAAGAAAAGGATCACTTGATACTTTGGACTGATTCCTGCTCAGGACAGAACAAGAATATTTTGATGGTGTGTATCCACCAATACCTTGTTGGAAAAGGATATTTCAAGACGATTGATCACAAGTTTCCAGAAGTTGGGCATTCTTACCTGGATTCCGATAGAGATTTTGGGCGAATCGAAAAACGTTTGAGAAAATATCAAAATATTTACACTCCAGACCAGTATCGCGAAGTGCTAGTATCTTCTAATAGGAAAAATATGGTGATTGATATGAAGGATCATTTCAGGGACACAGAAGATTTATCAAAAAGAATGAAGATTTTCAACAAGAAAAAAGATCTCTTAAAAGAAAAGATTTGTTTCAGAGATGGCATCAAATGGTTTCAAACCGAATCTTTTGGATCATACCTCTTTAAAGAAACGTATGACACCCACACACCCTTCAAAATGGTCATTCTTAACAAACTATCCAAAGATGACGCTCCACCATCCCTCCCGAATGATTTCATCATCCCTAGGATCTTCAGAAAATTCAACTCAATGACAAAAGAAAAAATACAAAACTTGAAAGAACAGCTCTGTTTTGTTCCGGAGCAACATAAATGGTTCTATGAACAAGTGTTGAATGAACAAGATGAAAACGTTGAATAATAAGTTTCTTGAAAAGTGCTATGGGTTATAAACACACTTTTACAACTTTACCATTTGATATTACCAATGAAATGTAATCTCTATTATACTTTGTCAAAATATGCATAACAAATGTTATAATACATTTTTCTAAACAGTTATCTAGTACTTGTTTTACCCCAACTACTAATCACATCACTCATAAGATAGACAAAAATGCACATCTGCGTAAATGCATGAAGGAGGTAAGTGCACATACCTCTCTTTACATGAATAAAAATAAATGATAAGTAAAATTTTCTTGTGAATAAAGGAGGTATGTACAAATAATTTTTTATTTTTAATGCAATAAGCAAAGATTCAAGTTGAACACCATGCCAACATATTTCTATACTATTTAGGAGTAGAATAATTTAATTTAGAGCAAAAATGAACATAACACAAAAAAGTTCCAGCCCTTGAACTTTGGGTCTATTTATCTCAGAAAGACCATTTTGTAACATAACCCCTTCATGAACTCACCTCTTCAATTATGTGTGGGAGAGTAGCCGAAACAGAAGATTTAGTGAGACTTGAAGCTTTATGCTTACAAACCAGTAAATTGAAGGGAGTTCCTCGCCAGATTAAAATCGAGATTCGATCACCAGTTGCCGAGAAAAAGTTAATTTGTTCGTGTACCTATAAGGCTGGAAGTTCAGAAAAGTGTAAGCATGTAGTCGGTACATTGCTTTACATATTTCGGTAAGTAGATGCATTTAAATTTAGAAGATATAATACTGTTGAAGCCGATAAATCGAAGAGTGTACAAGTTGACTGTATTTGTTTTTTCCTCTTTTCGTAATTGGCAACTCAAACTAACACTCGGGGCGCTGCGGTCGGTCTGGATAAGTAGGGTAAAAATACTCAGTAACACGTGTTTGATATGGAACACTTTTTATTTTTCGGTTATAATCAGTAAATGTGGTCCCTAAAATAATGACAGTGTTATTTTTAAGTGTATATTTGTATAATTGTGCGATACACGTGATCTAATTTGTGTGTTCCACTGGATTTTATGAGTCAATTGCACATTATGAAGCATCGGTTGTCTGCTGGTATTTGTTTTTGAGCAGTTTGAGTCATGGCGCTGTTACGTTTAAAAGCTATATTTGAGTTTGCTCACTGTACCATAGACTATAGAAATTATTTGCTGCTTGATAGGGCGAAGGGATGAGTTTAACTTGTATTAAAACTCGGGGGATACAGGAATTGCTTGATTTGGATGGTTAGCAGGTGGGTTTGGTGTTGAATATCGGACTGGTTGGAGGTTCTCACAGAGTAGATATTTACCCTGCGAAGCCAAATTAGGCCTATATGACTCGTAGTGGAATAGCTCGGATATCGCAGAGCGAGGTGATGGCGGTTATTGGAAATGAACTAGGGAGCGGGGAAGGATACCTGACTGATGAAGCTTGGCTGTCCTCGGCTGGTATAGGCTTGGCTGTCTTGGTACGGCTTGGCTCGGCGAGACTGTACTTGGCTGTCTAGGTGCGGCTTGGCTCGGCGTAATAGTGAACAACCCGTCCTGTCGTCAGTGAGTGTAGTGCAGGTAATGTGTGGTGTAGTGGTGAGTGGTCGAACCCGCTCCTGTTGCCCGTATTTACTTGGTATCGCCACCTTTCGGCTATTGCTATTTACATCTTAAGAAAAATGATGAAAACTTATATCCGCAGCCCTCTTATACATCGACTTACAGTCGTAAACAGAGCAATATACTTTGCATTTACTCATTTTACATTCTATCAACGAGTAAAAATTATTACTTATGTATAAAGACACGAAGAAATTACCACGATCTGCTTACGAATACAAGAAACCATATACAAACAGCCGCCACGTGACAAATGTACCCTACTTGGTAAGTTTCTCATTTTTACCGCTAGATGTCATATCAGATAGCCCGAGTTGCCAATAGGCACACAATTGTAAACTTGGAAGACCTGAGCTCCACAGATTTGAAGCAGCAATGGGGCAAGTTAAAGAAAGACAACTACATGTACGACAAAGCGATTCCTATAAATAAATTTTGCCACATGGGAAGATCAACTGTCAAATCGACCCTCCAAAGTCACCTAGTCGGCAGTGCAGGCGAGAATAATATACTGGATATTCTACTTTCTTGGGCACAGGGATCCGAGCTGGATCTTACTTTGCGCTTAAGGGAGACTACTGCTACTACTACTACTATTCAAGTCTCGAGTGGTGATGATTTGCTACAATTATCCCTATGCCATAAACTTTTAGGCAACAACAGCTTGTTGCCACAATTGGCAACTCCAGACACGCGTCTAGCGAGCGGAAGGTCTTGCTCCAGTGCGCATGCGTCAGTGGTGAACAACCAAAGCTTTTTTCTCCGTGGTCAGTAATGTAACCGGAAGCTGCTTTATAAAATCAAATATGGCGCGGTAAATAATGTTTGACGATGTGATGCAATCTGGAAGCAATAAACCATTCGCAAATTTTTCCAGGATGGAAACGGTGATAGAAACTGGCATTTATAGCAATCTACAAACTGCATTAAGTCACGGAATTAAACTTGTGACGGTTCATTGTTTTCCACAATGATGTAGGCTACTGTGGAATGTGGCGAGGAAGCCTTCTGTGATATTTTACCGTGTAAATTAATTATACTTTCGATGGAAATGCAATTTTGGTCAGACAATTTATGATTAGACTGCACTTGAGCATACTGTATCTAATGAATCAGTAGCGATATTTTTTCTGACAAAGAAATTCGATCATAGAGGTTATGTATGGTATTGTTCAGTTACGGTTTCAATAAAACTGATCACTTTAAAGTATTTGCTGCTATATATACTATAGATATTATGTATGACACTTTTTTAGTGGTGTTTGATTTAGTTTAGTAAGCTTCGATGCCACTGTTTAGAACCATTTTATATTGTGATACCGTACCTGATTGAGATGCGTTAGGTTTTGTTTAAGATGTGGTTTTAAGGAACGTAACAAGTAGCTCATCTGTCCTTAAATGTCGGAGATTACTGAAATGCTAGATACACATGTAACCGGTACTTAAAACTTTTGAGATAGGCCTACAAAATGGTCGGTGATTATTATATGACCTATCTTTCTTGATATTTTATTTGAAGAAACTCACTGGCATCAGAGAGCAAATCCTAGATTTTGGGCTGGAAAATGGTTTGCTATGGCGGCATTTGCAAAGGAGCCGGGCCAGTAGTTCCTGTAATAAGAAAGTTATGAAAAGAGTGATATGTTGTATAGGCCTACAATGTAGTTGCAAGTGGAATCCTGTTGTAAATTCTGACCAGATTTGCTTGTGCATTGAAAGTATTAAAAAAAGGTATCTCAAGGTTACTCTCGAGCCATTAATTTCATCAGTACAGTGCAGCATTGTGTGTGGAAATTGTCAAACATGCAAGAAAGAATATAATGCCCCAATAAAGAAACCCTTATTCCCTTCTTCATTTCACACCATGTCCCCTACTGTACCGTTCCAATATTACAGAAAGTCACCAAATACCAGGTTTATTAAAAAAATGCTGCATTTGTATATTTTGCAAAAGTTAAAATGGTAATTGTGTACACCATGACTTACTTTATCTGAAGAATTATGGTAATTAACATTGGCTTATCGGAATGATTGATGTACAGCTATTTCATTTTGTTGGTGCAATCCACCTTGTGGCATAGTAACTAGAGTTTTTGGCTGTCACCTTAAAGGTCTAGGTTTGATTCCTGGCTCTGACAAGGAATTTAATTCTGCCTTGTGCGGCAGAACTGAGCCAACACCACACGTACACATGACCACAAAGTCAAAAACCTGTAAATGAATCAACATTAATTAACTGTAAAACCACTGTTTTTAACAGCAATGGCCAACTGGCTGCAATAAAGGCTATTATTATTATCAGCAATGCAAATGCTTGTTAATTCTTCATGATGGAACAATTTGGGAATTATCCCAGAAGCATGAAACAGGCAGAGAGTGAACATATACTGTATTTCCTTGACAGAAATGTAATGCGTAACCCTTAAGCAAAGTTAGCCCAAGTGATTTTTTTTTTGCTTCATTTAGAAACCCCTGGATTCTTGAATAAGTGTGGAATCTATTTGATAACCTGGGTTATTGTACTGACGATACTAGAGCTCAGAAGAATGCTAGGCAGGGAAATGTAGCCAGAGATAACATTGTGATATGTCTTCTCAAAAACATTGTGCCATAATTTCTGAACAGTGTCCACTCGTCCTGAGTGCACAACGGACAGATATACAGGGTCTTTATATTTGCTTGGCAAGGACATTCTCGCTCCGCCAGTGACGGCTCAGTTGCCAGCAACCGCATGCGCATATGTACGGCAGAATACGTTGCTAAAAATCAGTATCATGCATTTTTACTCACATGTTTACAGTAGACGCAGAAAATGTTTCCCACCCGCTGCCAAACAATTGGCATCTCCTTACGAAGTTCCCGGTTCATGGGCGCCCGCAGGATTTTTCCTGAGGGGGGCCAAGTTATAATTTTCATTTCATTGCCACCAGCCCCCCCCCCTCTATTCTTGTTTCATTTCATACTTGCTTTGTGAAATTCATTATTTGACTGGGGCCGATAACCTAGATGTTAGGCCCCTTGAAACAAGAATTATCATAATCATCATTATTTGACGGGACTGAAACCGTTGGCTGCTTTATGGCTAGATTGGGAGGAATGTTTTGTTTTAAGTTCACAGTTTTTGTCTATGGAAGTTCGCGTTTCTTCTTTTGTCATTCATTGTCATAATGTACAGTTCTTAAAAACAGGTAAAAATTAGTGGTATCACCATGTATCGACAATAATATAAAAATCAAGCAGTTTATTAAAATGCTAATGTAAATCCAGTTCGCCTATTTTCTAAATATGGTAACTGGAGGACATATTTTCAGATATTTTCAAATTACTGAGTTAAATTGAACTGTGGAGATATCTCTACATATGAATCTGCCTAATAATTCAAATAGCACAGTTTCCAAATATCTAGTTTGTACTGGCCGTTACAGCGGGTCCATCACGTTTTTCCTCTTTTTAACAAGTTACGGGGAATACTTCGCATTGCTCTTCTTAACATAATGAATCTAGTACGAAATGATAAATTCGTATTGTACGTTACTCGTACTTGTGACGCCCTTGGTTTTAGCAAATTTTCCTGTTAGAAAGAAAATATTTCATTTGATTATGGCTGACCGTAAAGTAAAATATATAAAACTCACTAAATCATGTACTTCTTAGTCGCTTTGATAACGACAAACATCGCAGGATCATTTAACTAGGCCTATTATACATTTGCACTTAAGAATGTCACATGAATGTTCCTTGAGTTAAGCGCCTGCTAATGTCTATTCTGTAATTTTCTTCTTTCAGAAGCACATCATTATCAATCCCCCCTTCAACTTTGGCGTTGTCACCTATTGATCTATATTGAATTGTAACTTTCAGTCGGTCAATACGACTACGAGCCCAATTAAATTAGGATTAAATTAGCTTCTCCACTCATATAAGTCTACATTTTGGCGCATCGGAAATTGCCTTGCAAGTAGATTCCATTGGAATCATATAGACTACAACATAACGAAGTCTATCACTGAATTCACCATTTTGTCTCAACTGATCTCGCTTTGATAACGGCACAAAAACACCGCAGAACTATTTAACTATTAGCGTGTAAATTGCTTCGATCGTAGAAGATTTAACACTACAGGCTAAGAATCTACAACAATGGTAGATTGCTGTTCATTTGAAGCAATAATTGCTCTGTCCTCAAGAAATGGACCACAGTTGTAGTATGGCACACCTTGAATAAAAATTTACCGGTATGGCATTTTGCAGCATGAATAACGATCGCAGTAAGGCAGAACGACGCAAATTTAGACGAGTGTACAACACAGTCTGGACCGCATTTAGGGCTCCTGAAGCCCCTGAGGAAAAATAAAAAATCTTTGCTACCCCCGATTTAATATATGTCGATTTATTAAAGTGTCCTTTACCTATGGGGCTGTTTCTTCAATGAGAGTGTATTTAACTATGTGTTGACTAAACTTATAAATTGAAAAAAAAAAAGAACTTAATACAAAGAATTTACATTTAAATTTCAAAAGATATACACAACCAATGGCAAAAACGGGTGAGTTAGCCGTGGTCGTTACGGTGTGGCTGCAGGCATTCGCTCACATCCGGGAGGCGAGGAGGTTCGAATCCCCCCGCCGGCGACTTTTAAGATGGTCTTCTGTGGTTTCCCATCTTCCTTCCAGACAAATGCCGTGGTTGGTCCCTAACTATAGGCCACAGCCACTACCTTCCAATTCCTCGTCCTTACATTCACACTTTCCTTCCCAGACAACATTCCACACGCGACGGTATTTGTAGCTCACCCCAAGGGGGTCCGCATACAAGCAGCTACAAACTCGGGTGAACATGTCCTCGGACATTCCCAGCACTAAAAGCCATACGTAAAAAGAAAAACACCAATTATTTAAATAACAAGGGGATTCCTTCCTGCCTTGTCATTTGCAAACAAGATTAGGATTTCATTAGTCCAATTTCACTTTCAAGTCCGATTCAAAAGCAAGAACACCATGATGACTAACACAATCCCGTTTTGTGTGTCCTTAAATAATGAACATTGCAAATGTGTGACAATGAATAATTCTCTTGTGTGTGTGTGTGTGTAGGGGGATTAAACATTAAAAACTTGGCGTTTAATGCCCAAGCGGTTTTGGACAGTTTTCCAAATTTTCTTCCACCCCTAAATCCTGCCGCCCTGGGCAGCTGCCCTGTTTGTTCCCCCGTAATTACGGGCCTCAAAACAGTAAATGTCCCTATATTGTAATCGCGACCTTAAGGGACCAATAATTTACTAGTCAGCAAAGAAAACCTCGCTTTAAGGGCTGAAATCTGCTATCGGTGTTGCAATGTATAAAAATATCTCCAGAACGTGCTCTCATATCACTGCCAAAGTGAGGTGGCGAAAGTAGTAGCCGGCCTAACCACGTTTGATAGTGTTGGGTTAGTTTGTTATTGTTGTTTTAAGGGGCGGAACTACGAGGCCATCTGGCCCTAGTGTTGGGTAAACATAAGGTATTCACACTAGGCATAACCATATTGAAAAATGGAGCTATGTTTCCGTTGGTGGTCTAGTGCATGACATCATTAGAACCATATATTTTTGAATATAAATACATATATGTCAGCAACATTAATGAAGTTTTCTATTGTGACATTTGTCAGTTGATTATCAGAAACTTCAATTTATGAAATAACTGGTGACATTGACCAATCGAATATCAACATTCTCGGAATTCCAGAGGGGGGCCACAGCCCCACCTTGCCCCTCCCTGCGGGCGCCCATGTCCCGGTTACTCCGGTTAATTTACAGTAGCTTCAGTAAGGAAATAACAAAGTCTATTTTCATTGTTTACTGAACCTGTACGTTTGCATCTCTTAGCCAGTTGTTTTATTGTCCGATTTATAGGAATGGGTCTCCCTGGAAATTTCACTCGAAACTTTTGCCTTGTTCTAGTGCACGATTTCCTGCACTTTGTGTACGTATTGTGCAGATATACATGTAACGAATATTTCTCATAGGGCATTACAGCACTATACACAATCACAATAAGACACTATACAATGCGATATACAGTACACAGTAGCTTTATAAAACACCCAATTAGCTTGGAGTTCACACATATACCGCAGCAAGAGCGTGGGAATATAGCCGGGCACCGCGCGCGCCAACCTGTAACAGCCAGCGAAGGTCGCCTTGCGAAGCAAAAATAAAGACCCTGTATATTCTGCTGAGAAGGAAGCAGGTTGCCATAGCAACGAATACCGACAGTAGTGGCTACGCTGGCTAAAGCGCGGCGTTAGGTGATGGGGCCAAGCTCTCTGCTGACTCGGTAGACGCGTGGGTTCGAGCCCCACCGTCGGCTGTGCATGAAATGGTTTTCCGTAGTTTCCCATTTTCAACGCCAGGCAAATGCTGGGACAGTACCTTCTGACAGGCCACGGCCACTTCCTTCCACATCCTTGCCCAGTTTCATTCATCTTCATCCATTCCATCTCTCATCCCGACGCGCAGGTCGCCCACGGGCGTCGAATAGAAAGACCTGCTCTCGACCTCTGAGGAGGCTACACGAAAAGAAAAAAAAAATAGCAACGAATTACTGTAGGCTATGTAGGGAATGCCCCTCCCCTTTTCCTCCACCTCACCCCACGCTCCCATTCTTCTGAGCTCCGTACAGTACTTGTAACTAAGAGCTAAGTTGGGAAGGAATCAGCTGGGATTTGAATTTACTTTGGGAATCAGCGGAAAACCACTTCTACAATGGCCGAGAGTAGGATATGAATCCACTACTCTCCTCTCAACTGTCCTCTGGATGTTTGCAAACCTCATCTATATATTTAAAACAGTAAGGTGATTTTTGTTACCACGAGATTGAGAGAACGACAGAACCGATTTACTTCGTAGAGCACTCTAACGAAAGCTCTTGGCCTCTAGATTTGCAGAGTGTCTCTAAAATAAACAAATATATTACGGTATATTTTTGAATTAATATAGAAAATAGCAGAATTCTTGCCCATCACGCATGCGCACAATTCGCCTGGGGTCATGACAAAATGGCGGTGAGAAGTCCATTAAATTGTAAGTTGCTTAATAAGCTTCCATGTAATTGAAAACATACATTAACCAAGTTCTGACAATAAAATGAACGTATACGAATGTGCAACATTGATTTATTTGGATAATGAAATGGATTATTTCCTTTAGACAGCGGCTTTTAAAGATAATGAATGGCTGCGTCTGCTATTGTACAAGAGTGCGCGAGTAGCTATGTGGTTAAGGCGACTGACTGTGGTTCCTAGGTTCGCCGGTTCGATCCCAGCCCTCGCCAATAATTTTTTTTCCACTGAAATATTGTTTAATCAAGGAGTGTTAGTAAGGTTTTATGTCTGTTAAAGATACATATTTCTACATTCCTTCTCAATACGTTTTAATTCCGTTTTACCATTGCATTACAGCATGTGATCAAAAGAGAAAACTGTTGTCCTCAGTACGCCGTTTAAATATCTGCAATCAGTTCCTATAACTGACAACAGATGGCAGTACATCGCCCATATAGTTCCAGTAACTGACAGCAGATGGCAGCACCATTGCATCGATATATTTAAAACACAAGACATGGCACTTTTTCACGTGATGGAGAATTAAAGGAGGGGAATATTTAAGAAGGGAAATTTTGAGGAACATTAACCGACAGTTGAATGTGTAGGCTATGTTGTTTATGTACCTTAATATTGCAATTTCTTCCCAATGCTTCGGTGGTCAAGTTATTAGCGTCCTAGACTAAAAGTTATAATTATGCATCGTCGATATACGCTTAAATTTAAAGAAAAAAGTAGTTTTCCAGGCACTCGCGCGTGTCCACAATTGCTTTCGCCATGAGAGACACTTGGCAAACATAATTCGTTTGAAGGGCTCTGACATCGTGGTCACTCAGTCCCGTGTACTTGGGTGTGTATGTGTGAAATTTTCTCTCATAACCTGTGTTATTGTGATGGCTGCATTACTGTGTGTATTTGTAATTAAGGTGGGAAATGGCAAGGAGACGGCCAAGGCCTTAAGTTAGGAACCATCCCGGTATTTGCCTTAAGTGGAAGTGGGAAACCACGGAAAACCACATCCAAGATTGTCGAGGTGGGAATTAAACCTTCCTCTTCTTAGTTATACCTCAAGAGACAGAATGTGCCCCGTTTTTGCCCCAGACCAGAATTAAATTTCTTGGCAGAGCAGGAAATGTAACCCGGGTCTCCGGGGCGATTGACAAGAATAGGTGGGCCTCCATGTGTTAATACGATTTTTGACATGCACGGGACATAGAATTCAAAATCTGCCTCCATTAGGGTGACTGCAGAAGTGAGTATTGAGTATAGGCCTATGGTCGTTCCAGTAGTTGGCGAAGTGATTCTATGTTCCCCTGCAAAATGTACTGCCATGCCCTATAACAGGTGATGGAAATTGCTTATTTAGAGCAGTTTCATACTGTTTATAACAAAATGAAGGACGTCATTCTGAGCTGCGTTTTCAAGCTATTGCAAAAAATTTCGCTGAAGGAACAATTATAAGGAATTTATTTTAAGCGATCAGTCTCATCGCATTCTCCTCACCAACCAACTTGAGTATGAAAGTCTCTGGACGGTCATGTTGAACTTCATTGTATAAGACAATTGTTTAATGATTATTTGTTTAGAGTACTGAGTCTAACTACGCAGTTGATTTCGGCAATGGAAGTATTATTTGCCATTTAATATTTAGCGGCTCCGTTATTGCAGGACACTATAGTGTTATCGAATAATACGAAGCCACATTTAAAATCCAATATAAATAGGCCATTTCAGAAACAATTCCAGATATTATGCAGTACAGTGTACTGTAAGGTCTTTGACGATAAAATGTAAACATTGTTCTACATTGTATTTCTCTTGCGTAAAATCTATGCGTGGTTACTTTGGTCTTTACTGTTGTGAAGGTAAAATTGATCTGCTGGAATATAACATATTTGCCAAGCTTCAACAATGTAATGATATTAATTTAAAAGTCATTGAACTTATATCCAGTAGTTCAAACACATACATCAGCGTTAACAGATTGGATACTGAAGATGAAAGCCAGCTACTTCATTTCCCTATTATTGAATTTTTCAATTCCTTGGAATTAAGTGATTCGCCTCCACATACTCCGAACGTTTGAGCCATAGTTATGCTCCTTAGAAATCTGAACGTTTCCCAAGGACTCATATTTGGTAATATATTAATTGTAAGAAATATGTAAGAAATTGCTTGGATTCGGATATAATAGGTGCACTAATATTAGGCAGAGTGCTCAAATCCTACGACTAGAATTAACACCTTCCGATAAAACACTTGCAGGTACAGTACATTTTATTTTAATAGGCAACAATGTCCTATTCGCTCGGCCTACTTTATCACAATCAATCAAGCTCAAGGAGAAACTCTTGAACGTATTGGGCTATTTACCTCATCACGTTTTAAGTCAAGACCAGCAGGATAGTGAAGGTACAAAAAAGGTCCTGTATGGGATGGTAAAAAATAAGAGGCGGAAGGATCCTATGGATTATGTTACAATGGTGAACAAAATGGGACAAAAGATAGAAAATAGGGAAGAACTGAAGAAAATGTGGAAAGAATATTTTGAAGAACTCCTGAACCCAAATGGAAACCACGGTGAGGAGGAAGAAATCGGGGAAGAGGTACAGTAGATGAACTGCAAACAGAAAAGGACTTAACATGGAAAGAAGTGGAAGATGCAGTGAGGAAGATGAAAGGAGGGAAGGCACCGGGTGTGGATGAGTTGAGTGTGGAGATGGTGAGAGCAGCAGGAGAGGTGGGGATACAATGGTTGTACCGAGTGATGAACACAGCATGGAAGGAAAGGAAGACCCCAGAGGACTGGAAAAAGGGAACAATTGTCCCGATCTGCAAGAAAGGTAGTAGAACAGAATGCAGAAACTATCGGGGAATAACACTGATGAGTCATTGTGCAAAGATGTTTGAGAAAGTTTTGGAAAGGAGAATTAGGACAAGGATAGAAGGAGGGATGAGGGAAGAACAACATGGCTTCAGAGCAGGAAGGTCCACAGTGGATTTGATTTTTGCTGTAAGGCAGTTACAAGAACAGCACTATGAGTATGGAACAGATCTACTGATGGCCTTCCTGGACATTGAGAAAACATATGACAGTGTATGCAGAAACAAAGTATGGAAGTCCCTGGAGGATAGAGGAATAGAAAAATGGACTATAAGGAGGATAAAGGAAATGTACAAGGGCAGCGTGAGCTGTGTGAAAGTGGGAGGAGAGAGATCGGACTGGTTGGAACAGAGAAACGGCCTGAAACAAGGAAGTGCACTGTCACCGTTACTTTTCATTGTGGTGATGGATGACATAATGACCCGAGTGGCACAAGTAATTGGGGAAGGAAAGATGAAAGCAATGGTGTTTGCAGATGATTTGATGATTTGGGGAAACAAGGAGGAGGAGGTACAGGAACAGTTGGACGTGTGGGAAGGAATAATACAAGGTTATGGATGAAATTTAGCATAAATAAGAGTGAGATGGTGATCACAACAAGGAAGAAGGAAAGAACCACAACAGGAATAACAATTGGTGGGGAACAGTTGAAGAAAGTGGAGAGTTTCAAGTATCTGGGAAGCCTGATACAAGAGAATGGAAGAAACGATAGAGAAATAAATGAGCGGGGGAGACTGGCAGAAGCATTCCGGAGGAGTGTGAGAAGCATGTTATGGAGCAAGGATGTCCCTCAGAACAGCAAAAAGATCATATATCGGACGTACTATGTCCCTATCCTGACATATGCCTCGGAGACCTGGGTTATGAAAGGAAGGGAGAAGAGAAAAATACAGGCCAGTGAGATGAGGTTCTTGAGAAGCAGTACTGAAGCTACAAAGAGGGACAAAATTAGAAATGAGAGGACCAGAGTATTAATGAAGGAGGAACCATTACAGGATGGTATAGAGAAATCTAGACTTAGATGGTATGGACATATAAAACGAATGGAGGAGAAGAGGATAGCCAGGAGGATACACGGGACGAAGTGGGAAGGAAAGAGACCAAGAGGGAGACCGAGAGACAGGTGACTGAAGGGGGTGGAAGAAAGCGTGAAGAAGAGAGAAGACTGGACAAGGGTGGAGGCTGAGAGATGGTGGGAAGACAGAAGACGTTGGAGAGGCTTGTGTTCCAAACAGACCCGGCCAGTGGCTGGAAACTGTGCAAGATGATGACCTCATCACGTTTTCAGTCATGACCAGCAATATGTTGCAATGCTGAGAGTGCTATCTTTTGACGCCCTTAAAGTTGCAATAGTGCTAAAAAGTAATCGTACAAAGAATGTAACTTATATAAGAAGCTTCTTCAGTAAATTTGTTTTCCATTGTCCGTCATGTTTTGACGGGTTTCATCTAGTACTAGATTTAAAATTCATGACAGAGCTTGGAATTAAGCCTAGGCCACCATCGTAGAAATCTATTAGTCATTGCCAATTCATTCTGTTTAGCTAGATTACTGGAATTCACTATTCCATTCAAATCAAGCAAGCAATAGTCACAATCCCTAATTGATATTTTACATTATAGCCGATAGCTCCCCAGACCATAATGCCCAGAGTTGGTCCTGTGCCTCTCGACAATAATGTCTAAGCACTTCTCTCTTCGTATGTTGTCACACACGATATGGCAATCAGTGCGAGAAAGACAGAGGAACAATTCATCACTAATGATGACACTATGCCTTTTGTCAACCCACACTGGTTTTCTCAACGGCACACGAGTCTTTCACGTCGATTTTGTGGAGTGAATGGAACACCTGCAGGAACACTGGCCTGTAATCGTGTGTAGGTTTCATCAACCATGAATTTATTTTTATTTGAATTTATATATTATACAAAGGAGTAGTTTACCAAATGTAATAGCTATGCAGTGTAAGGCAAACTCCAGACTCAGTAGATGAGCGAGCCTGAAGTTCATTGTTGACCGTCCTTGAAATGGTCTTTCATAGTCTCCCTCTCCCATTATCAATTTATGCTTTTCAGTCGGCCAATATGGGTTTGCCCAATTAGATTAGGCGGGGTAACTACATACGGTATATAAAACACACTTTCATGAAAAAGTTACTTATACCGTATTAAAATTAATCACTGATAAAATGTAATTTTATGATTACCCGTTTCGACCGTCACGTGGTCATCTGATCACTAGCCTAGGGTTGAAGTTTAAGATTAGCCTATACAAATATTTAGAAATATGTTTTGTCATACTTAGTATAGCTTTTCTAGTTAATGTTGTTTGAGTCTTCATTCTTTTGACTGGTTTGATGCAGCGCGCCATGGCTCCCTGTCCTGAGCTAATCATTTCAGCTCTACATAGCTACCATACCCTACATCCGAAGCAATCTGTTTAACATATTCCAACCTTGGTCTACCCCTACAGTTCTTGTCCTCGACCCTTCCTTTTATAACTAAGCTTGCTATTCTTGGGTGTCTTAGTGTGTGTCCTACCAACCTATCCCTTCTCTTCATTAGCAGTCGCCAGAAACATCTCTCCTCCCCCACTCGTCTTAATACCTCTTCATTTGTTTCCCTATCTACCCATCTGATCTTCATCATTCTCCTGTAACAGCACATTTCAAATGCTTCAATTCTCCTTTTCTTTGCTGCATCAATAGTCCAAGTTTCACATCCATATAGTGCCACGCTCCAGACAAAGGCTTTCAAAAATGACTTCCTTATACCTAAATCTATATTCGATTTCAACAGATTCCTTGCCTGAGCCAACCTACTTTTTATATCCTCTTTGCTTCGCCCATCACTGGTTATTTTGCTTCCTAAGTAACAGAAGTCTCCTACTTCCTTTAGCGTTTTACCTGCCAATTTGATGTACATAGAGGTTTCTGATTTATTTCGGCTGCATTCCAATATTTTTGTTTTACATTTATTGATTTTCATCATGAATTATTTCCTCAAGACGGATTCCATACCATTCAAAAATTCGTTCGAATCCTCTGGCATGTCGGCCAAAATAATGATATCATCAGCAAATCTCTGAGTTGAAAATATTTCTCCTAGAATCTTCACTCCCACTTTAAATTTTTCTCCAATTTCCTTCATTGCTTGTTCAATATATAGATTGAAAAGTATGGGTGATAAGTTGCAGCCTTGCCTTACACCTTTCTGAATACCAGCTTCTCTCTCATGTCCTTCAGCTCTAATGACTGCTGTCTGGTTTCTGTATAGATTGTAGAGCACCCTCCTTTCCCTGTACATTATTTCAAACAACTTACACCAATCAACGTTATCAAAAGCCTTTTCTAAGTCTACAAATGCCATGAACGTTCTCTTATCTTTCCTTATTCTATCTTCAAAAATCAGCCTAAAACTCAGTATAGCTTCCCTTGTTCCTACATTTCTCCTGAAACCAAACTGGTCTTCACCCAACTCCATTTCTATCTGGCTTTCCATCCTCTTGTAAATTATACTAGACAGGATCTTTGAAGCATGAGTAATCAAGCAGATTGTACGGTAATCTTCACATCTGTCAGCTCCTACTTTCTTCGGTTTAGGGATGATAACATTTTTCTTGAAATCAGAGGGTACCTCACCTGTCTCATAAATCCTACACACCAAGTGAAATAACCTGACCAGACCATCATCACTTATGAAGCGTAGCAACTCAATCGGTATTGTATCATCTATGCCCGGTGCTTTGTACCTGCTTTAGTCTTCCAAAGCTCTGTCAAATCTCTGATCTCAATATTAAATCAACGAAGTTTAGGGGCAACGGACAGTTAAATTCTATGCATTGTTCTATTACATTTTGTAGAATAAATATTTGTTCGAAAGCCAGCCTGTTCTTCTCGCAGTCTACACCGAGAATCATTATGGAATATTGTGAGCCAATATGGAATCTGTCAACGGAAAATGGAAAGGAGAATCCTAGGCGTTAAGCTAAGCGACAGAATCAGTAACACGGATCTGAGAAAAAGAAGTGATTGGAGGACACAACAACAAGAGCTCGGCAACTGAAATGGCGCTGGGGTGGACACATATCCAGAATGAACCAGGATAGATGAGCCTACTCCACGACTATGTGGGATCCAAGAGCTGGCAAGGGAAGCAGAGGACGCCCCCGTCGCAGATGGTCGGACGAATTTAGGTTCAAGGCAGGTGTTACGTGGACCAGAAATGCCAGGGATAGGAAGCTATGGAAGGAAATTCAGATCAGTGTAATAGTGTAACAATGTAAATACCATAGTAAGGGTGTGTGTTAATTTATTTTTTATTAATGTGTGTCAATATGTATTAGGAAAGACATCTCTCAAGAACTGGCTCCTCTTGGGAAACTATATGATCCACCCCCTACCACTCCGGTAGGAGGCCCTTGCCCATCAGGGATCTACAGGCTTATCTTATCTATCTACACTCGAGCTGTTGTATAAGAACAGAAGATAGGAACACCCCTTTCTTTAGCATTCTCACAGGCGTCAGACAAGGATGCATTTTGTCACTATTCCTATTCATATTGGTCATAGATTTTGTAATGAGAAAAGCTATGGACAATCCCAATATGGGGATACGTTGGAATGAGCAATCTAGGCTAACGGATCGGGATTTTGCTGATGACATGGTTCTTCTGGCAGAAACACCACAAAGTTTACAATTAATGACAACCAAGCTGGATGGAATGGCCAGTTCTGCTGGACTATAGATAAATGGTGACAAGACAAATATAATGTGCATAAAAAATGGGAATGTATCTACACAAATTATAGTGCAACAGAAGATTCTACAAGATGTTGAACGATTTTCATATCTTGGCAGCCTTATCTGTAGTAATAGGGACGTAGATGCAGACATCAGCAGAATTGGGAAAGCTTCGGCAATCTTTCAACGAATGCGGTCTATATGGCAATTAGACTCTATAAGTATGTCCACAAAGATTTGGCTATATTCCTCTATCATCTTACCGATCGCCATATATGCATGTGAGACCTGGAAAATATCAGTAAAATCAGCACACAAGCTCAACGTTTTTCACCAACGATGCTTGAGGCGAATTTTGAAGATCAGTTATTGTGGCCACATAACAAATAATGAAGTACTGAGAAGAAGTGGTCTACGCAGCTAGCACAAAATCGATGCTCAAAGGAGACTGAAGTTCGCGGGATATGTTCTACGTATGAATGATAGAAGGATACCCAAATCAACACTGTTGTGGAAACCAACGGAAGGATACCAAAGTAGAGGAAGACCTCGTAACACCTGGAAACAAACTTTTGCAAAGGATCTAGAATGCATGGATATGAACTGGGAGGAAGCTGAAAACCTGGCAGCTGATAGAGTTCGCTGGAGGAAACTTGTTGCCTGATATGCTATCTAGTATTGGAGGAACTAAGTCTAAGTAAGTACTGGAATCAGACGGCTTCAGTAAAAGTAGATTGCACCAACACCGGTAGTGTAGAAAATATACAGTAAAACAAGGAGTGAGACAAGTCTTATGCTCGATCTCCACATCTTTTCTATATCTACTCTGAGGAAATATTTTCTGAAGCATTGGAAGGAAAACAGGAAGGTATTGTTAATGGATGAACCATAAATGATTTGCAGTATGCAGACGATACAGCTCTGCTTGCAACAAGTGCTGAAGATCTACAAACCTTACTAAACTCTGTAGTACAACACAGTGCAAGAGCAGGTCTAAATTTGAATACAAAAAGGACAAAGGTAATGGTTTTGAAGAAACATGTAATTCCACCTATTAATCTTACTGTAGCTGGGACAACACTGGAACAAGCTCAACACGTGAAATACCTTGGATGCATACTTGATCATTATTGGAATAGTGCTATCCCGCATTGAATTGGCTAGAGCTGCATTCATGAAAATGAAAGAATTACTGTGCAACAGAGACATTAAAATTGCTCTTCGTCTCCATTTACTATGGTGTTACATTTTCTCTATCCTGCTGTATGGCAGTGAAGCCTGGACCCTCCCCACGGAGAACACCAGTAAAAAACTTCAAGCCTTCGAGATGTGGCGCCTATTCAGAATGTCATGGATCGATAGAGACGTAACATGGAAGTACTGGAACGCCTGCATAAAGAACAGAAGGATTTGCATAACACCAAACAGAAAAAACTTGAATACTTTGACCATATCATTTGCAATGATAAATATTAACTCCTACATATCATAATTGAAGGTAGGAGAGGTCGAGGAAGGAGGAGAATATTTTGGCTGAAGAATGGAATCAACACTCCTGCACTATTCCAAGCTGGTAAAAGAAATCGCCCTGATGACAACCAACATCCAATGAGATTGGCAGATGACCTCGTAGTTTCACCCCTTAAAACATCAATAACTAACATCCAATGAGGGTATGGCACAAGAAGAAGAAGTGTACTGTACCAACTAATAAACCCAATGGTGCACTGGAGTGAAACACTGGTAAAATAGATTGAGAAACTTGGATTATAGTTTCTTTGTAAATTGTATCAATATACATAATTATGTAATACTAGCAGTAGTGCCCGGCTTCACCCGGAGGATTTATTTGCTTTATGGATGACAATGAATACTACTACAGAACTGGCACATGATACTTAAACTAAACTTTTTGTGGTGGTGGTGGTGGTGGTTGTAGTGAGGGTAATATGCAGTAGAGTATAATGGACGTAACATTTAGATCATTTTCCCCTAATGATAATAATGAACAGGGAAACGGCTATTTACTAACTACAGCACTGACACATGTAATTTACAAACAAATTTCTAAAAATGATTAGAAAGAGGAGTAAGTGAAATAAAAGTCACTGCCTAGGGCCTATATCTCATTGTCTGTTAGAAATGTAGAGACCAATAGTGTCGTCTTTTGACGCAGAGCGCCATAGGAAAATAATCAGAACACTTTGGAAGCAATAGTAGTTATAGTATCATTTATGGCCACATAGCGCTCAACGATAAGTTTCGGAATAAATTACGGTAAATTTGAAAGCACCAACGCTTATTGCAGCTGATAACCTCAATGTATTGCACCAACACCATTGCACTTATACAAAGGTATAATACTTTCATGATGATAACTGTTTTAAGGGACAAAAGAAATCTTTTTGCACTAATTACTCCCCGTGACTGCAATTTATAAGCAGCACAAGATTTAACTATTTTCGCCATTCTGCACCAGAACACTGGTAGGGGCGACGTGATACAGCCCGATTTGTCAGTCAACAATAGACTTATTAAAATACTCTTACAGTTACACTACTACGGACATGAATGATTCTAGGGCCTTAATACATGGTTTTCAAGTTCAGTTTGTTTGTTATTCTAAATGTAGGGAATGGGGAGTGTTGTCCAAAATATCAAGTGGACAGTGTTACCAGCAGGGTTTCAAAGTGTATGTAAAATTTGGTGCAATTAGGAGGAACGGTGTAGATTTGTGATAAAGGGCCTAAATGCAGGAAATGGAGTGGTCTGTCCGAAATTTAAAGTGGACAGTGTCACCCGCAGGGTTCCAAAGGGTACGTGTACAACATGTGATTCTGATCAGTGAAACGGTGTAGATTTGTGCCAATGGACCTAAATGCAGGGAATGGAGTGGTGTGTCCGAAATTTCAAGCAGACAGTGTTACTCGTCGGGTTCCAAAGTGTAGGCCTAACTATGTGAAATTTGGTTCAGATCGGTGAAACGGTGTAGATTTGTGCCAAAGGGCCTAAATGCAGGGAATGGAGTGATCTGTCCGAAATTTAACATAGCCTAAACTATTCCTCTTGAATCTGGCTATCATATAAAAAAAGAATTTTTCGAATCCGACTGGTAGTTCCAGAGATTAGCGCGTTTAAACACACAAACAAACGCACAAACTCTTCAGCTTTATTATATTAGTATAGATATTCACAATCCCGGACAGTTACCCAAATAATAACAGTTACCATTGAGAAGTAGAGAGGGTGGTAAATAAACTACAATGTGACAAAGCGGCAGGGGTAGATGCAATTCGGTCAGAAACGGTGAAGTATAGTAGGAAAGCACGGCTGAAATGATTGCATTGGATAATCGAATTGGCATGGGTTTTAGGAAATGTGCCCCCTGACTGGACAAAAGCAGTAATCGCCCCAACTTATAAACAAGGTAACAGAAAAGATTGCAATAATTATTGTGGCATTTCTTTGATAAGTGTCCCGGGCATTGTAGAAAGGAGGGCCGAGAGTAAGATGGATGAAAACCAGCGTGGCTTTAGATCGCAACCGGCCGCGGTGGCCGAGAGCGCTACCTCGTGTCTCGCTGGCATTGGGAGAGCATGGGTTCGAATCCCACCTCGGCCGTCTTGAAAATGGTTTTCGTGGTTTCCCATTTTCACTACCAGGCAAATGCCGGGACGGTTCCTTTCACTAGGTCCACGGCCGATTTCCTTTCATAATCCCTTCCCTGACCCGTCCTGAAAAGAAAAATACCTGGCCGTTGGCTGCAATAATAAAATTATTATTATTTAGATCGCAACAAGGATGTCAAGATCAAATATTTAGTATGCACCAAGTTATAGAGGAATGTTACAAGAGGAATAGACATTTGTAGATCTAGTAAGAGAAGGCATATGATAGAGTACCCAGGGTGAAGATGCTGAGCATCCAGAGGGAATATGGTATCGAGGGAAGGCTGCTACAGACAATCAACATAATTTATGTTGATAATCAGGCTGCAGTGAGAGTTGATGGTAGGATTAGTTCTTGGTTCAAGGTTGTTTCAGGAGTGAGGCAAGGCTGTAATCTCTCACCACTACTACTACTGATTATTTTTACATGGACTATTTGCTGAAGGGCATAAACTGATTGGTTGGGATTCAATTAGATGGAAACCAGCATTCTGGCCTATGCCAATGACTTGGTTGTGATGACAGACTCCGTCAAAGGCTTACAAGTCAAAATGTTAGAACTTGAACATAAATGTAGGAAATAAAGTAGGTATGAAAATCAGCATTTCAAAAATGATGGTTATGCCGGCAAGGAAGAAGCACAAGAAAATAGCATGTCAAATAGGAGGAACTAAATTGGAGCAGGTGGAACATATTAAGTGCCGGTACTTAGTCTGTGTATTCTCTCAGGATGGTGGATATGGGGAAGGAAATAGAGTCAAGGTGCAGAAAAGCCAATGCAGTGAGTACTTAGTTGTGATCTACAGTATTGTGCAAGAAAGAAGTTAGTGTAGCAATGAAACGCTCCCTATATCACTCAGTATTTAGTTCGACCTTGCTGTATGGAAGCGAGAGCTGGGTATATTCAGGATATCTGTTACATAAGCTAGAGGTAACTGACATGAGGGTAGCTTGAATGATTGTTGGGACAAACAGATTGGAGCATTGGCAGGAAGGTACTCATAATTAAGAGATAAGGGCTTCGTTAAAAATTAGCACGCTAGATGAAGCTGTTTGTATGAGCCAACTCAGATGGTGGGGTCATGTGAAAAGAATGCAGGAAGAGATATTACCAAAGAAGTTAATAATTTCAGCTGTAGAGAGAAAGAGAAGCACAGGTAGACCTAGGAGGCAATTTCAAAGTGAGAGGTGTAGAAGAAGAGAAAGCCGCAGTGCTGACTGCTAATACGGGATCATGGATCTAACTTGTTCGCAAACAGAGGCTTGCAGACTAGACTGGATACTGATGGACAAAACAGTCTCAAATGAAAATTAATGTATAGTATGTACTTTTATTTTTTTAACTTTATTGATCACATTGGACCACTTGAACTGTTCTACGCACTTTTCTTAGAAGGTTGTACTGTTTGCTTCTTGCGATGCACCCAGCAATTCTTCATTCGGCCCAATCACAATTTTCTCATTTCATCTGAATCTTACCTTAATACAGACATCACAATAGGCTAATATGTTTTTATTCTGGTATCATACAAAAGTACACAATAACAATATTCTAGCTCCTAAAACATGCCGACTGCAGTGGCTACGCTCGCTAAAGCGCAGCGTTAGGCCATGTGGCCAAGCTCTCTGCTGACTCGGTAGATGCGTGGGTTCGAGCCCCACTGTCGACCGTCCTTGAAATGGTTTTCCGTGGTTTCCCAATTTCAATACCAGGCAAATGCTGGGACGGTACCTTCTGACAGACCACGGCTGCTTCCCTCCACATCCTTAACCAGTTTCATTATCTTCATCATTCCATCTCTCATCCCGTTGCGCAGGTCGCCCACAGGGGTCGACTAGAAAGACCTGCACTTTGCCTCTCAGGAGGCCACACAACAACAAAAAAGACCCTGAAATCAACCGAAGGCAGCAAATTACTGAATTTGAGATAGCTTTGGTCCTGTTACTGTTTTACCAAGCCCTCAGCCTGTCCCGACTAGATTATGATTTTGCAGCGTACAGTTCAGCAAAGTCATTAACTTTGAAAATGCTGGACAGTATAGCAGAATTAGGCTGACAGCCAATGCTTTCTGGACCAGCCCGATTTCCAGCCTACTCACCAAATCAGGTGTTCCACCTCTTTGTGTCAGACTCCAAGATATGCTTTCATCATATGCTGCCAATCTGCATCAAATGATGCATTATCCTAGCTATCAATCTCTATTCAATACCTGATCCCACCAGAAGTACACCAACCAAGCGGTGAGTATTAGGCTTGATAGCTCGTGTAATGAAATAGGAGTGGCTGCAGGTCCCTTTATGATCCAGACACCTAACGAGGTATTGTATGTCCGGAAGTTTGGTTAGATCTACATCGAGATCTTAAGGTGAACAGCACAGTTCACCAATTTCTGGATGTTTTTGCGGATCATTCGAAGGTGGACGAGAAAGTGGGTTGAGCTTAAATCATTGATGGTGCAAATATGAAGATCTCTTTGGGACAAACTTATATCCTCTTTACTGCGGAGCTCATTGCTATCTATGAAGCTCTGCAGTTTGCCCTACAGAATGTACGATTCCACTTTCTTGTGTGTACCGACTCTTTGAATTTGTTGCAGTCAATTGCTTCATGTTTCTCACAACACCCGTTAGTGCAACGAACCCATGAGCTTGACACTGCTGTTTGGTATTCCCTATATTTTTGTTTCTTCTTCTTCTTTCTTTCTTTCTTTCTTTGAATTTGGCCTACTGTGGGTCACGGGAAACAATTGATGTGCTTTTCCTTCACCCAGAATTTCTTCATCCTTTCGCTGTGGTTCCTCCTCCTTTCCTCTGACCAGGTGTTCTTGGTTGTTCTACTGGGTCTTTCCTTGAACCCCTTGAAGTTATCAATTTTTGCTCGAAACACAGCCCTATTCCACTGTCTTTAGTATGTACGCCAACTTACTCCATGTCTTTTCTCGTTTCTTCTACCCACATTGTAGTCACCTTTTGCTTGCTGATGTAATTAAATATTCTTTTCGTTATTCAATTCTCATCCATTCTCATGAGGTGCCCATAAAACTTCAGTCTCCTCTTACGCATGGTGTTCGTGATCTTCTCTGCCTGTCTATATAGATCCTCATTTCTGCACGTACCATTGTTTCGTTTCTCAGGCCCTATTATCTTTTTGTTAAACTATATTTTTGTTTGATATTATAATTTTTTTTGTTTGTTTTATTAATAATGGACTGTTTTTATTTTTAGGAATCCATCTCTAAATGTTAACTGAACAAAATTTATATTTTAAAACTGTTACGAGGGGCATATGACCTTGCTGTCCTGCCTCAACAACCCTCATCATGGAGATAGAATTGCCACAGTGCAAGGCTGTGCACGGTTTGTTCAGTTTAGGGGGCTTGTCCTTGACATTCATCATTTGGGTTTCAGTTTTTTCGTATTGATATCAATATTATTTTTTAGTTGTCCACTTTTCAATACAATTTTCAGTTTGTCCCTATCGGTACATGTTTCAGCACACGTGCTGTGCCTTCTTCAGCCTATTACAATATTATCATACAACTACAGTACTACAGCATTAGCATCAATTTTTCATCACACATTCCTTAAAAAAATAAAATAAAAATAAAAGCTAATTTTGATTCATATGACATCTACATAGATTTAAAATTCTTAAAATGTCGCTTGAAATAAAATTTATTCCAGAAATCCTTCCTTTGTCAACCATTTTTGATATTGAATATTGAAGATATGCCAAAACATGTACCAATAGAGACAAACTGAAAATTGTATTGAAAAGTGGACAATTACATTTATGATACAGCTTAGGGGGGACAGGGGGAGACTGCTGCGCCAACACTAGGTCAGCACTTGCTTGGTTCCTAACTTGACTATTGGCAATCGTGTCTCCAACAGATAATAAAAAGGGGGCGAGCAAAAGAAATCGAAAGTTCTACTAGTAAAAAAGGTACACTAACTCATCATTTCATTTAGTCTATTCCAGAAACAACTGAATTCTGTACTGTGTGATGATCTTTTATAAATCAGTATCTACTTTTTAATTAAAATACTCCTTCGTGTATGTCTACCCAGTATTATTCCCATATCAACTGGGTTGGAGATGTAATGTGAAGGGGGATCCCCTTCTCGACACCAACCTCAAGAGAGGAAGTAAATGAAACTGGGCAAAGAGTTGGAAGGTAGAGGCAGTTGTCTACTTGAAGGCAACTTTTGCATGGAGTCGAAAATGGGGAAACTGTGTGAGGTTTCGAAGCCATTTCTCAGTGTTGCCTGTATAATCAATTAATACTTTTCAGTCAGTCAAAATGCTTTCACCCTATTAGATTAGGCGGGGTAAATTAAAATATATCACACTTTTCTGAAAAAAAAAGATGACGATCAGGTTCCGTCAAGTCGCGACTGCATAGATGGACTGTCTCCATATGATTGGGTCTTCAGCCATATACTTCAGATCCTTCACTGACATATTCATGTTGGATTTGATGGAGTCGATCCATTTCAATGTTGGCCGCCCTCATCTCCAAGACCCTTCCACCTTTCCAAGCATAGCGGTCAAGCTGTATGCCTCTCACCCGGTTCGATTCCCGGTCAATGCATGTGAGATTTTCTAAGTGAAATGCCATGTCCTGTGGTTCGGATTCCACGTAAAACGGAGGTCCCGTGGCTTATGATCGCGAGATTAACGGTCACGTAAAACTACAAACTTCCATCCTTTCTTTCCAAGCATAATTGTCTTTTCCAACGAATCAGAACGTCTCATAATGTGTCCAAAATATGACAGCTGTAATCTTGTTATCAAGCTTCAAGAGACAGATCTGATTTGATTTTTATAATTACCCATATATTTGTCTTCTTGGCTGTCCAAGGAATATGCAGTATCCTTCACCACCACAGCTCCAACAGAGCTCAAAAGCATCAATATACTTCCTATCTGAAAAAAATATTGCATGTACCTTAATATTATTCACTGATAAAGGGGGATTTTATGATAACATTTTTCGACTGTCACACGGTCATCATCATATCCTCATCACAAGGGTTGGATTAAAATTATACAAGGGGCATACTGCAAGTCATGAACATTTTTTGGAGAAATATGTTTACTAACATTGCGATACACTGGATACAGCATTTCAAACTATAAACTTTTGTTTATTTTTCAACATAGTCTTCATTCTTTTGGACACATTTTTCCTCACCGTTGTGGAAATTTGAAAATACCTTGATGCTAGAAGTAGACTGTAGAAACATCTATAAGTTTGTTATTATGTTATTGCATGTCCTTTTTAATGGTGTTGTACTGTCAATTTTAACACTATGGCTGAGCCCCCAAAACATGTACCGAAATGTATTATAATTGATCTTGGAATACTAAGGTATTGAATAGGCGGATACTCAAAATCTTTGCCATATTTTGTAACTTGTCAAAACGGACCCAAAAAGACGATTTCAAAATTCCCGGAGACAAGTGAAGGTACACACACTTATAGACCTGGCACAGACTCAACTTGACAGACAACTGTGGGGGAGGTTCGGTGCATCATTAGGATGGTTCGGATCGACTCCCGTAGAACAGCAGCGCAAATTTGAGGAATAATAGCACCCTACATTACATAACAAACAGTGGAGAATCGTCTACGTGCTGTTGGCTTACAGGCCAGTGTTCCTGCAGGTGTTCCATTCACTCCACAAAATCAACGTGGAAGACTCATGTGCCGTTGAGAAAACCAGTGTGGGTTGACAAAAGGCATAGTGTCATCATTAGTGATGAATTGTTCCTCTGTCTTTCTCGCACTGATTGCCATATCGTGTGCGACAACATACGAAGAGAGAAGTGCTTAGACATTATTGTCGAGAGGCACAGGACCAACTCTGGGCATTGTGGTCTGGGGAGCTATCGGCTATAATGTAAAATATCAATTAGGGATTGTGACTATTGCTTGCTTGATTTGAATGGAATAGTGAATTCCAGTAATCTGGCAAAACAGAATGAATTGGCAATGACTAATAGATTTCTACGATGGTGGCCTAGGCTTAATTCCAAGCTCTGTCATGAATTTTAAATCTAGTATGAGGTTTGCAAACATCCAGAGGACAGTTGAGAGGAGAGTAGTGGATTCATATCCTACTCTCGGCCATTGTAGAAGTGGTTTTCCGCTGATTCCCAAAGTAAATTCAGATCGCAGCAGATTCCTTCCCAACTTCGCTCTTAGTTACAAATACTGTACGGAGCTCAGAAGAATGCGAGCGTGGGGTGAGGTGGAGGAAAAGGGGAGGGGCGTTCCCTACATAGCCTACAATCATTCGTTGCTATGGCGACCTGCTTCCTTCTCAGCAGAATTTATATTGGCCCGGTGTGCACTCAGAAGGACAAGTGGACACTGTTCGGAAGTTATGGCACAATGTTTTTGGGAAGACATATCACAATGTTATCGCTGGCTACATTCCCCTGCCTAGCATTCTTCTGAGCTCTAGTATCGTCAGTTCAATAACCCAGGTTACCAGATAGATTCCACACACATTCAAGAATCCAGGGGTTTCTAAATGAAGCAAAGAAAAATCACTTGGGCTGGCTTTGTTTAAAGGTTACTCATTACTGTTCTAAAAGAAATACAGTATATGTTCACTCTATGCCTGTTTCATGCATCTAGGATAATTCCCAAATTGTTCCATCATGAAAAACTAAAGAGCATTTGCATTACTGTTAAAAGCAGTGGTTTTACAGTTAGTTAATTACGTCGTTTCTGCATATAATGATGGTTACATACTCGCCAACCCCGACAAACATAGCCTCCTTTCCATTAACCCGGAAGAGGTTGCATTGCGGTCTTTGAGACCAGGTTCGTATTGTTCACGTCACCATTGTTGTTTGCTGCACGCCCCTACCAGGATACTTCATGTAATTGTCACGGAGAGCAACAGTTTCCTGCTGTCCGCTAATCCAATTTTGCGTGGTAAGTTGAACTATTCACCAATTATACCAGACCTGGTCTTGTCCACCACACGCGACCTGTTGAGTTTTGCATTTTATGATGGACTCCGAAGATTAAGATGGAATTAGGACGCTCTTAGAGAGTGTGGAGAAAGAAGAACGGAACAGAAACAAAGTACTCAGAGTGCAATAAGACAGAGTACGAAGGGAACTGTTTGGCGTAGAACAACAGAGAGCAGGGAAGTTTGAAGAAGATGATGATGGAAGTGCAGAGGACAACTTGGCTTGTAGTGAACACAACACTGACTCAGAGGAATCTATGGATGAACAATATTGTGGTAACCTGTCGCATAATTCAAATACGATACAACACACAGAAAACGCACCATTTTTTGCCTCTACCGGAAGAAGTACTAGTAATGCTGGACCAGCGTACATGGCTAATGAAGGTGTCACAACATAGCAAGTACATTCCTCTTAACAAAGGGGAAGGACACGCAGACACAATCTAATTTCTCACCTACCTGGACCCAAGGGTGATGCTCGCAATACTCGCTCTCCGATAGAAGTTTGGAGTATTTATTTTCCAGACTCCGAAATCGAAAAGATTGTGGGATTTACAAATATGTGGATTGAACAAAGACTAGCGAACTTCACATGAGAATGTGATGTTCTTTCTACAGATGTTCGAAAATTGAAAGCTGTGTTTGGGCTGCTTTACCTTGTTGGCGTTTCGTTCATTGCATCAAAATCTTGAAGACATGTCCTCAACAGATGGGACATGTGTAGAAATATTCGGAACGACAATTAACCTGCGTCACTTCAAATTTTTGCCTAGAGCTATGATATTCGATAACGTTCATGACAGAGATAAGAGAACTCAATCAGATCCTCTTTCTAAAATCCGTGAGATATTTCAGGCTTTTGATGATCGATGCTCGCAGGCATATTCACCAGGTGAATATTGCACAGTGGACAAAATGGTCGAGTCGTTTCAAGGGAAATTCGATTTTTTTTATACCAAGCAAAAAACGTCCAAGTATGGCATAAACAAGTTTTGCCTTAGTTTGTGCCAGAACATATTACACAGTTCATATGGAAATGTATCCTGGTCAACAATCAGAAGGACCCTTTAGAAGTGAAAATTCATTACGAGCCATTGTTGAGAGAATAGTACAGCCAATGTTAGGCAGTGGGAGGAATGTGACAATTGATATGTCCTTCCCCCTGGCCATCTCTCTTCTTGAAAACCACCATCTAAAAATATTGTCGGAACACTCCGGAAAAGTAAGAAAGAGATTCCTCCAATATTATTGCACCAAAAATGCCAGGATTTAAGGCTGCTCTCTTATGCTTCCAAGAAAAATAACGCCATCCTATTGATTTCCACTTTCCATGATCCTGACACAATCGATGAGAGTTCTACCATCTACAACATGACAAAGGGAGACTCCGGAAAAGTAAGAAAGAGATTCCTCCAATATTATTGCACCAAAAATGCCAGTCAACAGCAGTAGTTTTGGATTTAGGGCTGCTCTCTTATGCTTCCAAGAAAAATAACGCCATCCTATTGATTTCCACTTTCCATGATCCTGACACAATCGATGAGAGTTCTACCATCTACAACATGACAAAGGGAGGCGGGATACCGTCGATGAACTGAAAGGGACCTATTCAGTTTCAAGGGCTGGCTGTCGATGGCCACTCACTGTGTTCTATGGGTTATTGAATGTTGCTGGGAGCAACGCATTCATTGTCCTAAGGGAAAATACACAGTAAACCTTAATTCTCCTGGGAACTGTGTCTAGAATATTTACAATATCGAGAAACAATTTATTGCCTATCCGGGGAGATGAAGATGAGAATAGGCAGCATTCTAAAAGAGCTTAGTGAACCAACTGAAGTGCAATGTGAACAGTCTGCAGTATCAAGGCGGGAAACCGGACCTGGTCGTTGTGCCTACTGTGATTGGCGCAAACCCAGTGCAGCACACAGTTTCAACATGTGTCGCATGCACAACAGAAGGCGGTGACGACGAATGAGGAACTGAAGTGTACTGTAGCCTATTACAAATTTTGTTGTTGTTGTATTGTTATTGCAGATATTGCTTTTTCATTATTATTAGAAATAGTTGTTTAGTTTACAGTTTTAATGAATATGACTGTATTATGATTTTCAGCAAATTTTGTTACGTGTTTTTTAATTATCAAAAATCCAGAAGATTCCCTGTAAAATAAATTTAAAACAATAAAATGAATCTAACAAACAAAAACCATAAAAAATAAATACAAAACTAGGAAATAATAATCACAGTAAAGAAATGTGTCATTTGAAACAGCCTGATCTAAATGACTCAGCGCGACCTCTCATTTCCGACGAGTCAACGCGACCTCTCCCGGGTTAAGAGAACAATAGCAACCTTTTGGAAATGAATAGCTGACACCCTTCATTTCAGTAGTAAAGTTCAGTTGAAACAATGCCTCCGAGCTCTGCAGGCATTGCCAGAGCCATCAGAGATCATTACTACCGCGGATGAGGCTTGGAGTCGAATGCAGCAGGTTTGGGATGTAAATGTAAATAAGAGGACAGTTCAACAACACCTCAGAGAACAAAGTATTCGATCAAGGTGAACTGGTATGGGACCTGATCTGACGGAGAATACAGTCACCCATCTTCAGTTTGCTTGTCAGCACACCCAATGGAACCGTGTACTGTTTTTTGAAGAGCTCAGGTTCTTCCTGAAATCTCCAGATGATAGGGAGAGAGTTTGGAGAGTGATATACAGAGTGCACAGTATCCATAAAGACTCCATGATTTTGTGGGGCGGCATTGCCATGTAGGCTCGGATAGACTGGTTTTCATTGAAAGTGGCAGGCTCAGTGAGATTCTCATCGATAACACTATATTTTGGAGATGGAATCATGTCCATGCATGACGATACTTGTCCACTGCAGCACAATATGTATTACAGTGCATAGCCAGCTCACAGTTCCAACTAAAACCCTCGTAGAGGATCTTTGGGATAAGTTTGGGAATATGGAACAGAGTTCAAAATGTGCTCCAGAGGCATTATGTGATCTGCAGGCAACATTTCAAGAGGATTGGGACTAACTTGAGCAGAGAAATATCAAAGCCCTAACTGAAATGATGGCCCAGAGAATGGTGGCTGGAGGCTTCGGTGGCGTAGTTGGTAGCATGCTGAGCTTCTATGCCCAAGGTTGCGGGTTCAAACCCGGCCGAAGTCGTCGGATTTTTTAAGAGCATTAAAAATCCCTCAGTATGCCTTCCTTTGAAGGGGAAGTAAAGCTGGCGGTCCCATGTCATAGATTTATGGCATGTAAAGGAACCTTCCACTAATTACACTTGTGTGAAGCTAAATTATAGGTTAGATTTGTTTTACGCTCTTAAGTTCCAACGTTCGTCACCAGGAGCCAACTGCAGTGGCATCTAGTAACCAAGTTCACAACTAGTTGCCATTGACAGTAGCATTTGGTAGCAAAAGTAGGAACTACTTTAAAATTGAATGTCTGCAGTCCTTACCTGAATTACAGTTAACATAAATTGTAGTTCATGCCACTCGAGTTTTATGTCGTAATTGCCAATAAAGGAAAGACCATGGCCAATTGAAACACATTATTTAAAGTAGATTTCATCTCTTCAATTACTTGCTGATGAATCCGTACAGTGTAACTGAACATGACAAGCATATGACCATTTACTTTACAACAATTTAAGAGTAAGTTATTTCGACTTGACAACATAGAGGTATATGGGAAGGAACGAACCCTGCAATTATTACTTGATGGCACATTGGCACACAATGAGCTTCGTATGTAGGAGAGTCCATACGATGCAGCACAATTGTGAGGTGGAGGAACATTCACTTTGCTTGTTACAGAAATGTTCACACCAGTCCCTACTGTAACTGTACTCCACGTTAATCTCTCTTCCAGGAGTACAGCAGTACCTTTTTCTCCTCCTTTAACATCAAAGCTGTTAGGTTTACACAATGAAGTAATAATCGCAGTCTTCCATACACTTCCAAGCATCAAATTCATTAACCACAATCTCGAGAGCTATCTACCATCATTTTGTGTACTTCAGCCTGGTGTTGTTGATTCATTTAGAGGTTTTTGACTTTGTGGTCATGTGACCTTGTGTACGTGGCAGTAGGTAATCTGTGGTACGTGTGGTGTTGGCTCAGTTCTGCCATGCAAGGCAGAATTAAATTCCTTGCCAGAGCCAAGAATCAAACCTAGACCTTCAAGGTGACAGCCAAAAATTCTAGTCACTATGCAACAAGGTGGATTGCACTTCAACAAAATGAAATAACTTAGCTGTACTTCACTGATTCCGATAAGCCTATGTTAATTACCATATTTCTTCAGATAAAGAATGTCATGGTGTACACAATTACTATTTTAGCTTTTGCAAAGTATACAAATGCAGCAATTTTTAATAAACCTGGTATTTGGTGACTTTCTGCAAGACAGAACTATTGGAACGGTACTGTAGAGGACATGGTGTGAAATGAAGAAGGGAATAAGGGTTTCTTTATTGGGGCATTATATTCTTTCTTGCATGTTTGACAATTTCCACACACAACGCTACACTGTACTGATGAAATTAATGGCTCGAGAGTAACCTTGAGATACATTTTTTTAATACTTTCAATGCATGAGCAAAACTGGTCAGAATTTACAACTTGACTCCACTTGCAACTACATCGTAGGCCTATACAACATATCACTCTTTTCATAACTTTCTTATAAATTACAGGAACTACCGTACTCGACTGGGCCTGCTCCAGCCCAAAATCTAGGATTTGCTCTCGGATGCCAGTGAGTTTCTTCAAATTAAATATCCTCGCTTGCTGAGCTCAAGGTTGCAGGTTCGAAACCTGGCGCAGTCAGCTGGCATTTGAGGGTGCGCAAATGCGAGGGAGCCGTGTCAGTAGATTTACTGGCACGTTAAAGATCCCCTTCGGGGCAAAATTCCGGCACCCCGGCGTCTCTAAAAGCCAGGGTAGTTAAAAGGGACGTAAAACCAATAACATTATTTTATTCAAATAAAATATCAAGAAAGATAGGTCATATAATAATCACCAACCATTTTGTAGGCCTATATCAAAAGTTTTAAGTACCGGTTACACGTGTATCTAGCATTTCAGTCATCTCCGACATTTAAGGACAGATACTTGTTACGTTCCTTAAAACCACATCTTCAACAAAACCTAACCTTCTCTATCAGATATGGTATCAGAGTATAAAATGGTTCTAAACAGTGGTGTCGAAGATTACAAAACTAAACCACTAAATAAGTGTCATACATAATATCTACAGTATATATAGCAGCAAATACTTTAAAGTGGACAGTTTTATTGAAACTTATTGAAACAATACCATACATAACCTCCATGATAGAATATGTTTATCAGAAAAAATATCGCTACCGATTCATTCGATACAGTATGTACAAGTGCAGTCTAATAATAAATTGTCTGACCAAAATTGCATTTCCATCGTAAGTATAATTATTTTACGGTAGTAAAATATCACAGAAGGCTTCCTCGCCACAATTTCATTACGGTACACAGTAGCCTTCATCATTGTGGAAAACAATGAACCGTCACATTAAAGAAGTTTTATTCCGAGATTTAATGCAGTTTATGGATTGCTGTAAATGCCAGTCGCTATCACAGTTTCCATCCTGGAAAAATTTGCGAATGCTTTATTATTGCTTCATATCGCCAAACATTATTTACTGCGCCATTTTTGATTTGATAAAGCAGTTTCCGGTTACTTTGGCCACGGAGAAAAAAGCTTTGGTTGTTCAACATTGACGCATGCGCACTGGAGCAAGACTTTCCGCTCGCTAGACGCGTCTCAACTCCAGCTATTTGATATGACATCTAGCGGTAAAAATTAGAAACTTACCAAGTAGGGTACATTTGTCACGTGGTGACTGTTTGTATTATGGTTTCTTGTATTGGTAAGCAGATCGTTGTAAATTCTTCGTGTCTTTATACATAAGTAATAACTTTTACTCGTTGATAGAGTGAAAAATGAGTAAAAGCAAAGTATATTGCTCAGTTTACGGCTGTAAGTCGATGTATAAGAGGGCTGTGGATATATGTTTTCATCACTTTCCAAAAGATGCAAATAGCAATAGCCGAAAGGTGACGATACCAAATAAATACGGGCAACAGGAGCGGGTTAGACCACTCACCACTACACTTACTGACGACAGACGGGTTGTTCACTGTTACGCCGAGCCAAGCCGCATCTAGACAGCCAAGCACAGTCCTGCCGAGCCAAGCAGTACCAAGACAGCCAAGCTCCATCAGTCAGGTATCCTTCCCCGATCCCCTAGTTCATTTCCAATAACCCTACCAACCGCCATCACCTCGCTTTGCGATATCCGAGCCATTCCACTACGAGTCATATAGGCCTAATTTGACTTCGCAGAGTAAACCCACCTGCTAACGATCCAAATCAAGCAATTCCTGTCTCCCCCGAGTTTTAATACAAGTTAAACTCATCCATTCGCCCTACCAAGTATCAAATAATGTCTAGAGTCTATGGTACAGTGAGCAAACTCAAATATAGCTTTTAAACGTAACAGCGCAATGACTCGAACTACTCAAAAACAAATACCAGCAGACAACCGATGCTTGATAATATGCAATTGACACATAAAATCCAGTGGAACACACAAATTAGTTCACGTGTATCGAACAGTTATACATATATACAATTAAAAATAAAACTATCATTATTTTTGGGACTGCATTTACTGATTATAACCGATAAATATAAAGTGTTCCATATCAAAGGCGTGTTATTGAGTATGTTTACCCTACTTATCCAGACCGACCGCAGCGCCCCAAGTGTTAGTTTGAGTTGCCAATTTAGTGCTATGGTTGATTTTGATGCAGAACTTCAAGGTGACATGGCTCAATTTTTTAATGAGAAGGTAGCTCTCACATATGAAGACAGTGTAAAATTATGTTTGTCAACTCGTACCCAATCTGGAGAAATTTGGAAGAATGCAAGAAAAGTAAGATTAACTGGTACTACTTGTTACAGTGCACCAAACAGTTTTAAGCATTGCTTTGTTTAAGATTTTTGAAAACCATGAGGAAAGGAGTGGGAGAGTGGAAGTACACACGTGGTGGCCAACTGCGCTGCGGTTGGTCTGGATAAGTGCTTGGTAGGGCGAAGGGATGAGTTTAACTTGTATTAAAACTCTGGGGAGACAGGAATTGCTTGATTTGTTGGATGGTTAGCAGGTAGGTTTGGTGTTGAATATCGGACTGGTAGCAGGTTCTTGCAGAGTAGATATTTACCCTGCGAAGTCAAATTAGGCCTATATGACTCGTAGTGGAATGGCTCGGATATCGCAGAGCGAGGTGATGGTGGTTGGTAGGGAAATGAACTAGGGAGCGGGGAAGGATACCTGACTGATGAAGCTTGACTGTCGTGGTACGGCTTGGTTCGACGAGACTGTACTTGGCTGTCTAGGTGCGGCTTGGCACGGCGTAACAGTGAACAACCCGTTCTGTCGTCAGTGTGTGTAGTGGTGAGTGGTCCAACCCGCTCCTGTTGACCGTATTTATTTGGTATCGTCCCCTTTCGGCTATTGCTATTTGCATCTTTTGGAAAGTGATGAAAACTTATATCCGCAGCCCTCTTATACATCGACTTACAGCCGTGAACTGAGCAATATACTTTGCTTTTACTCATTTTGCACTCTATCAACGAGTAAAACTTATTACTTATGTATAAAGACACGAAGAATTTACCACGATACAAGGAACCATAATACAAACAGTCACCACGTGACAAATGTACCCTACTTGGTAAGTTTCTCATTATTACCGCTAGATGTCATAATCAGATAGCTGGAGTTGCCAATAACAATTGATGTTTTTTCTTGTAAATAGCATTTTACTAGCTTTTCTTATAGGATAGTTGAAGTAAAAAGTAACTTAGAGTAATTATTGCTACATAAATAGGCTAATTTATAAAATAATAAAAAAAGTGATATTTTTTCAAATGCTTTATTTATCATAGAAGTACAATGTGAATATAATAATATCATCATGTAGGTCATACCACAGAGCATCCCCATCCCCCAACATTTTAGCTTAAGATGAGTCATCATGCAGCGTGGTTTCACTTCGCTGCACGTTTGATACATTGAAAAATGGCTGCAGTCATAACAAGATAAACTCTTGTTTTCATCTGAATTTTCTTGAAGGCGTTGTTGTGTACGACTGAATATCAATTAGGAACTCGTGTAG
Organism: Meconema thalassinum; assembly: GCA_946902985.2. Lineage (NCBI taxonomy): Eukaryota > Metazoa > Arthropoda > Insecta > Orthoptera > Tettigoniidae > Meconema > Meconema thalassinum. The sequence goes on from OX336390.1 coordinate 696,809,247, forward strand.
TATACGTTGCCCGGCACCATTAAAATCCAAAAAATTGACTATAGAAATGGCCAATGTTACTAATATACAGGAGTTGAATATTTTATCGATAGAGTGTGACTGTAATTTTTCAGAGTGCCAAAATTGTTTCCAGACCAATGGTTTTCGCCCAGGCCAATAAAGGTTAGGTAGCGCGGCCCTGCGCGTTAGGCTAATATAAACACCCCTGGTTTTTGTTACGCACAGTGGGGGTAGTCATGCGTCAATACTCCTTATCCAGGCCAATGGTTTTGCCTAGCAGCACAATCAGTAAGTTGGCAGCAAACATGACGACTTGCTTTTTGATAAGTTTATTACTTGAAAGTTAATGTTGACAATTCCCTTATTTTGGAAGTGTTTATGCGTGTTTGTCAATGGCAAATGGCTTTAATAATGTGGCAGAGTAATTACAAACCATTTTCAGAGCGCTACTAAGTAAAATAACGCACTTTCGAAACGGGCAACGGATGCTACACGAGAGCCATCCAGGAAGATAAGTAGGATCAAGCCTAGAAAGGCGTAGCATTGGTTTGAAATTCATAATCATACGAGTACAGTATTCAATTGATGATTACAATTCTTTGGTTATGGACTATGGAGGAAAACCCATTCTCCATAAGAAGACTCAGATTTGTGAAAATAATTTACATATAGTACGTAGTTATGAACGAAATACCACATTTTTTTCTTAGGTCTACAAACATTACTATAATTTTGTTGGTGCACATGCCCCAGCATGGTAACATATCTGTACTTGGCAGAGTGACAGAAAATTCTATTAGGTTTCTCATGAAAAATAATAGGCTACGGGTACCAGCCTATTTTCTTTCACTCGGGTGCATTCTAACTAGGTACACAAATTGTATACTGTATATGAACTAGTAGGCTAATGTATGTTAGGGAGAACTTGTTGATTATAATCTACTGTATACTTGGGGGCGTGGTGGCGCAGCGATCAAGCTATTGGCCTCTCACTAAGGTGGACCAGGTTCGATTCCTGGTCAATGCATGCAAGATATTTTTAAGTGCAATGCCGTGTCCTGTGGTTCGGATTCAATGTGAAAAGAAGGTCCCGTGGCTCATGATTGTGAGATTAATGGTCACGTAAAACTACAAGCTTCCTTCCTTTACTATACATTGTTTTACTAGTGATTTGGTTCTTCTGGTCTAATTTCTGCAATTGGCACAGTCTAGGCCCAGGGAGGGACAAGGGGGCCAAATGCATATGGGTCCGTAAGCAATGAGGGCCCATTAGTGGTGCACGTTAGTTTTAGTTTATTGTAGCTACTTTTGTATTATGTAAGATGTTAAAAGTTTAAATTAAACTTTTAATTCATCAATCAGTATGGATATCTACAAGCATTCGTACTATCAATGGCAAATATATTTAAAGTCTAATAACAATGACCGCTGCGCCACCACGCCCCAGTCTAATAACACTTTACATCATTAGGACGGGGGGTGGTGGAGGGGACCAACGTTTTAAGGAGTGTAATATTAAGGTCACCTACATCTGTTGACATACAGTTATGCTATACTGTAGAAGGAAGAGTTTAGACTCCTCAAAAAATTAGGGTAGAGGGCAGGGCTGTGCAATGGATGAGTGCTAGCGAGAAATTCACTTGTGCCGGAGAAGCACTGCCCAGCCCATTTCTGAGCAGTGCACCGTTTAGTCGCACGAGTACTGCCCATGGTACTGCAGTGCGCCACTAGGCGCACTACAGCCAACATTTTGTCATATGCATGTGGTCCGCTGTGCTCATAACGTCTTTTGTGAATGGGGAGGACAGTAATAGCGTAGTGGGAGAAAAACACCGAAGACACATAAAACATTTTTGGACGTACATGGACCTGATCTGCAACAAGGATACATGCATTTGCTTAATTTTCTGAGTGATGCAGCAGGTAAGCTATAGTGAAATATAATAATCCTAAAAATTAAATCAAGCCTATTGGAACCATGCATGTGGCAGTAACAGGGGCCAGAATGGAATCAGGAGAGTTAAAATACATTAAATTTGTTGACGTAATGTCACAAACCAGCAAACTCATGTTAATGTGTGCATGCACAGTCTACTCCGATATCATTAGCGACATGCTCTGGCTACTGGTGTAGCCTATGAGTCTACATGATTATAGGCCTACATTTCCACTAGCAGCATATCAGTAGGTTAATTAAGAATTATTTGTAAGAAGTCGAGAGCTTGTTCATCCTATTTTTAGATCCAATTTAACCTGTCACATAAACGTTATGGTGAATATTATAGATATGGTAACCTTAAGTTCAGGAATGTTTATCCATATGCTGCTACATTCATGAAACGATCATGCAACTTTAGTGGCTAAAGCAGGGGCATTAATTCATAGAAGGTAACTCGAATGGCCTAGGCCTAACCTAAAAATTAGTTAGTTATTGAGGTTTTAAGGGGCGGAAAACCTAAAAATTACAAGCAACGTGAAATTAACAAAGTTGTTCATTGAGCGACACCACTATGTATTCATCATCAGTTTAGTCTCCCAGTGGATCCATTGTTATATTAAGCTGTATTAAATTTATTTTGAAATAATGAACGAAACACGTTTATACAACTGTCATTTCGTGCCATCTATCCGTTTCTATTTACAGCTAGTTTATATGTAGCGCTTTACTTCGCTGCTGATACAGCGCTCAAATTCTGCTTTAGAAAAAAAACACCCACAAACTGGGTACTAGGTACCAGTAGCAAAAGCCTCCTTAGTCATACTTATCAACACTAAGAATAGGAGCTGAGAGGTTCACTACTCCTGCAATAATAGTCATTACAGAATCCACGTATGGAACCATATATAAATTGACTCTCCCTTTTAATACTTTAAATATTTTCATCCTCTGAATTGTTCTTTCTACATGCACTCTAGCTGCAGCTATGTCAGCAGTTCTGAGTGCATCCTCTGTTGACAATTGCTGATTCTTACCAAGAAAGGGTGGCCTGATCAATTGTATATTCCTTTCAATGCACTCACTCTATCAAAAATCCTTTATCGACCATTACAGCATCCTGATAAGGTAATAACATGCCTAATAAATTGGATTGCAAAAATATTTCTTTGTCTGTAACCCTTCCACCATACACCTGACTTACAAAAGTTACTAAACCTGATGGTGCAACACCAACAAGTACTTTCAATGTGTAATCGCCTTTGTAATGAGAGTAGGACATCACACGACACTTTAAACACTTATTTTTCTCCACGGGAATTTCTGTACAATCCAAAATAACTCTAGTATTCTGAAAATGTTGAAAACATATAGGCATCATCTTCTTAATCAGATCTTTCTCCAGCCATGGATCAGCTGTTTTTAGTGCCTCGTGTAATAACTCTACTGTTACATGGAAATAGTTCTTACATGTATTAGCTGTGGCCCCAAATAGAACAGCTAAACACCTAAAAGAAAGATTAATTTTCAATTTCACGAACACTAAAATGATTCGCTGTCTTAATGACAAGGTTAGTGGTTTGGCACTGTCTTTCTAATTTTCCTGTAACCGATGGGATACCAGTAAATGCATTAATTTCTCTATTTGTTTTCATCATGTCCTCTAAAGTTATTTTTCTACAATCATCAATTACACTTGGCGTTACTTGTATCCTTTTATCTTCTACACATTTCCTTAGAGTGGGATCTTCCACCAGAGCTGCAAACATCTCCTCTGCCACAGTCTCTGTGTCTTCAGTTACCACTTCACTGTCTTCAGTTGGAGATGGTGGTGCCACAGCTTCATGTCTATGTTGCACACGTGTATCCCTCGCCTCTGCCTGTAGTTTCAGGGGAGAAGATATCTTCTTATCCAATGATCTCAGTGGCAATTTCTGAGAGGGGATGGCGCCCTTCTTCAGGTATCTTTTACATGCTCTCACATCTGAAAGTATAATATATTTATAATTCTACTGCAATATTATAACAATCTTATGCTTATTGATAATCCTACCCCACTGGAAGTAGCTTGTGTAGTCCACTTTAAGAAGAATAGGTATAAATAATGTAGCCTAATCCAGTGTATGAAGGTTATCTTTCCACAACTGGGACGTAATTAATATGTATGAAAGAAATAAACAGGTCATCTACAGTACACGTACAAAGGAATGTTTACTAACCTGGATAAAAATAATCCTCCTTTGTGAAATGCAAACCGCATACAATCATATATTTAGAAATCGGCTTTGCAATGCGAAGTACTCGACTCCATTCCTTCTTTAAACCTTTCTCTTTTGGAAAGTAATGCATTGATATGCCTCTTGTTGCCTTTGAAGAGCACTGTGGAACTGAACAATATCTATTACTCATTTTTCAGCCTCAGTTATTATGCAAAAGCTGAAAAAATGAGAGAAGATCACACACGTCAACAAAAATCTCAGGTTAAACAGCTGTTTGTTATTATTTCTATCACCATTCCTCTAGTTCCAGCTAAGCGGCAGCACCGTCGCTTGAGTTCGCGAATAATAAAAATATTTCCCATCCAATATAGGCCTATTCATGTTGAACGGTAGAAAGTTATCAACCTTTATTAAGGCAACACTGAAAAATGTTCATTTTGATCTAGCCTACTTACTCGGAGTCATCTGCATCAATGTCCCTAGAGGTTCAGCTTTTTAAATTCTCCCTTTCCTATGGTCAAATAACACATGGATGTTCCCTATTTTTCTTAAGGGGATTCAATGATCTTATGCTGAACTAATTAAGAATAGGGCATGTACCCCAACCTCTTAAAATATGAAGTTATCAGGATAAAAATAATGCCCATAACCATCAGAAACTTGAGAACACAGATCAGGAGAATGTTGATCGACCATGGATGCAAGACCAGAAAGTCTTAAAGAGGAGTGTTTCATTTAGAGGCTTGGAACATCATGGTCAAGACCCCTGTACTTGGGTGTGTGCTCAATTTGTTTGAAAACCCGTTGACAGATCATAAGTTAATCTGTGGCTGGAATCCACTCCGTCCTATGCTAAGCTGCGAGTACTGGGCACCATTAGTGTTCTGTGACTACTGTATCAATTTCTGAAAATTGTGTCATAGGCCTATGCATAGACAAGTCGCTGAGAATGTTCTCTGAATGGTGAATACCAGTAGGCTAGCCTACTTAGCTGCCTCCTTCACTAGCATTTCCAGGCACCTGGTTAGTTGGTAAAATGAAATAGAAAAATCACTTGAATGATTCAAGTTGTCCTTGATTGCCCTCGAGGGACAGTGTACCCCATTCCAGATCTTAGTTCAGAATTAGTTTCCTTGACGGAGTTGGAGAAACAGTCACAATACCTATGGTACTACTAGACCTAGTACGGTACATGTAGATGGAAGCATTGTGAGACCAACCACTAGATAGCTTATGTCCCATTAGTTGGGAGTGTTAGGGAATGGGAGATTGGTTCAACATTTCAGCCTATGTTGTTGTATATTTCATTAATATATGAGATCTAAAAGTGTATCATAGGAATATTAAAGCAAACCATAATATATTACCAGTTGGTCAATTGGATACAACAATTCAATGAAACATTCTGTTAATAATTAGGAAGTGTCATAGGCAACCAGAGAAGCGACACAAGAAAAAACACCTGAGTCTTCCAGGCAGTTGTCATCAACTGTATTTCACATAGAGAAGAATGACTAAAATGGTTCCTCATGAAAAAAACAACTGGTCAATGGCTTGAAAGACAGTAGTAAGGACTTACATGCTGTCAGTAAAAGTGGAGTTAAGAAAGATGTCTGGAATATTTAAATCAGTAGTTGATAGCCATGATTTTTAAAAATACCCTAGTTAATTGCACCTTAATATGATTAGTAGCCTACCGCTATGTGCAAGATTTTAAATGGTAGGTTTTCCTGTGAACCAAAAAACAGCTCTTAACATGGATTATGTTCAGGTTAGGCCTACAAGTTATTGGGAGGGAGGTTTATTTTACATACCTGTTGCACATAAAATGAGCTTCTGATTAGAGCTCTGTGGGAATGTTTAAATGGTTTGATGATACAGGATTTATCAAGCCTCTTTCTATGCATCTTTTAAAAACATTTTAACAATTCATAAATTACTGTCATCATTGCTAATGCTGTAATCTGTCATGTTTATTTATGCAGCATGAGGAATTAGGAAACATTGGTAGGATTGGTATATTGAGTGGAGATATAGTAGGATAAAATGCAACTGTGTCATGGAAACCTAAGATGTATTTTTATTTCTCAACTTTATTTTCTGTAGACTCCAATACAGCCCACCACCAGGGGGAAAAAAAAAGTGTTGGTGATGTTTAATGAGAGTAAATCTTGAAAAACTGTGATTTAAGTGGTCGGTATCAAAAGCTGTATAGGAAAAATGAAAATGTGAAGTCTCGCCCAAGTTTATGAAGCCTTGCCAGACTCGGCTGAAATTATCTTCGATGCAAATCAAGTCTCAATACTTAAAACTTTAGGACGACCTTTGACATGAGCACTATAATAGGCCTACATTTAGGATCGACATAGCCTGCAGTAGGTCTTGTGCTACTGTATGCACCTGGGCATGTTTAAAAAAAACTCAGCCTGCAGGTTAATAAGGTAGTATATTACTATAAATCTATCTCAAGCAAATCCAAGAAGTTACCAGACTGAGAAACTACATATCAATATTTAAACAAAAAAAGGGTGGCAGTGCAAACTGCACTTTTAATCCTTGCTTCATTAGTTAAACCATAATATATGTACATAAATACAGTAAGGACTTCACATTACAAACGGCCACTTAAATTATATGCTTTATTAGGCATAACCTACAAATTACATGTCATGAAATTGGTAAATATAAGCAGACAGCAACATCAATATGCAATGGTCTATAATGTAGTTTTATAGTGCACAAAAGGTTATTGTACTGAATGTATTTCGAACTGATGAATAAAATTGGTGGAAACGACAGCCAATTGATTTACATCCATTACATCCAAAGTAGTAGAAACTTTCAGTTGATTGGCAAGAGTGTTGATTTGTACTTTTATTTTCACAAATTTTGATGAACAGTGTCACGCTTCAATTTAAATATAAACGCACATACAATTCCTCATCAATAAGTGAGGGCGTGGTGGCTCAGCGGTCTAGCTGAATGCCTCTCACCAAGGCGGTCCGAGTTCGATTCCCGGTCAATGCATGTGAGATTTTCGAAGTGAAATGCCATGTCCTGTGGTTCGGATTCCACGTAAAAAGGAGGTCCCGTGGCTCATAATCACAAGATTCACGGTCACGTAAAACTACAATCTTCCTTCCTTCATCAATAAGTGATTTGCACTTCATACTGTCATGAACTGGAATAGATTTCTAGCAATTTAATTGATGTAGAAATCTATTCCTCTCGCCACCATGTTGGTGATAATTGTAAACAAACCCGCGGGCAGCCAATGGCTGGTAATAATTGCCAGCCAATAACAAGCCAGGATGATGCGGATCATAATTCGCGTTTCACTCTCATTGCGTTTTAACTTGAGGTGAGGAATCGGCTGTTCGTTAACGCCACGGGGTGCCATTATTAAAATTTTGGGAGATAGAAACACAGCCTAAGCTCTGTCGAAATTCATTGTGATTCTATAGAAAACTATAATTTACAGACTAAAAATCAGATCTTGAAATGTATCTACATCAATGCACGAAGTATTCGGAATAAGTTCGAGGATATTATGCTCCTTATTGACGAGATTTTAGAAATAGATTTAATAGTCATAACAGAAAATTGGTTGTCAGACCAAGAAACACACTATTATAACATTCCCAGCTTTGACTCACACCATGTAACACGAATCGGTACTGGAGGAGGTCTGTCAATTTATATATATAGAAAAAGGGCGACCAAAGTTATTAACACCATTAACAGTTATCACAGTATACTACAAATCGAAATATTTCAGAAACACAGAAGATATAATGTTATTGCTTAGGGCTGTTTGCCAAATGATGAACACTCGACACTCGCACTCCACACTCTCATGTACACTTGCACTCGATCACTCTGTCCACACTCGAAGTGTAAACACTCGGTAATTTGGAACGTATCTGCACTCGCTCTCCCTGGGCGCGGCGCGCGAAGTATGATCGCTGGCGGCACGAACAGCTGACCGTCTCATGTTTACATTCGTTGCGATCTGATTATCGCGAATAAGAAGGGGTGCATCGTGTATTTGGCTCTGGCAACTTAAGTATGTGAGAAAAGTAAGCTAATGAGTAGCCGTGGGATGTAAAGGCGTCCATGTCTGATGAAGGATAATATAATTTGCAGCATTTCTTCCCTGATAGCCCTACCTGCTACTGCAGTGTATTGCTTAAGAATAAATCCTACATTTATTTCTTTAGCATTTTACTTCCATTTAGTCCAATGAGATAGTGCTCAATCACTTGTTAGTGGCGTAAAATTTATTACTTACTTAGGCCTAGGCTACCTACTGAATAAACTGGGAGTTAAGCTTTCAATCTCTTTCATTGGGGAGCATTCCATGAATTCTGAATCTCATCCCACTCCCATTTCCTTGTGTAGTAGAGATGTACTGTAATACCTATCAGAAGGTATTGGTAAAGACACAATAACGATCCTGGTACATAACCTTGGAGCACCAGGTTTAATTCCCGATTAATGCATGGTCGACATAAAAAAGAGATGCTGTGGCTCAAAATTGTGAAATTTGATAGTATTGGTTTAACGTTTTCTATAATTGCAACGGTTTGAGATCCCAGGGTGCTAGAATTATCCCCTGGTAGGGTTCTTCAAAATGTCAGTATATAAACAGACACAGGCCTCTTGCATATAGTAAGCTAGACATGGGGCCTTATAGGCTGCACCACATACCTGAACAATCATAACTTTTCAGGCCACGTTAAAACTACTAGCTTGAGAATAATTAGCAACCACCCTGTTATGGTACAGCTTCCAAAACCAAGAGTCTGTATTCTTACTGCGGTAAATGTTTCCCAGCTCGTCAAAAGAAGATGAATAGGACGTGTGGTATAACTCCTGCATCGTGTTGACTGAGTTAAGTGTGGTACTATACTACGGAAGCTATGGATTCCGTTGTGCACACAAGTAATGGCAAGAAATGGAAAGACTAACTAGTCATAAATAAAATTTTAAAATTAGTACTTTTATTGTATTTTTGCCTTCTTTCTGCTATTTTTCTAAGAGTTTCCTGAACCAGTGAACACTGTGCCCACGTTAAGCCTGCTTTATATAGGGAGTATTTTCACAGCTAGTAAATAACTTAATTATTAGTTATGACAAACATACACAAACAAAGGCAGCTAAGTCACTCTGGTGTGTTGTCCAAGTGCCATGCTAGCTTTCAATTCATCCTAGAAAAAGCAGGTTTTAGAGTCTATTTCAAATCGAGCAGCATGCATTCAAATTCTAGCATGGTATATTGCTTTTTTTTTGCTCATTTCAGATTAACTGCATTCTGACTAGTTGACAAATCAGTGCATGTGACATGCATATGAGAGATGCATTGAGACACTAATTCGCATACACACAGGAGTGCCTTTCTGTTATTGCCATTGTCCTAGAAGAACAATGTAATCCAAACAGGTTCAGAAAAAGTATTTTTTCAAAAGGCATAGAGTAACTTACATCAATCATTAGGTAGCTTCTAACAATATAATACTTCCACTCCTCAGCACTGAAAACTATTCTTAGCGATTTGTTAAAAAAAACGAGTTCTACAGTAGTATAGCGGGACAGTCATGCTTCATTCTTGGAACATCCTTAATCAAATAATAATAATAATGTTATTGGTTTTACGTTCCTTTAACTACTGCAGTTTTTAGAGATGCCAGGGTGCCAGAATTTCATCCCAAAAGGGTATCTTTAACATGCCAAAAAATCTGTGATACGACTCCCTCTCATTTATGCACCAACTGACTGAGCCAGGATTCAATCCTGCAACCTTAGGAACAGCAGGCGAAAACATTACCTCTGCGCCATGCGCCTAAATCAGGCAGCACATCCTGTTGAATGAAAACAGGCCTATTATGCAAAATTGTGCTGTACCACATGTTGTACCAATGTTGCAATGTTTACTGTTTATAAATACTTTCAGGAATAAAAGGTTGTAACACATTTAAATTAATGTAAACTGTACAGATATGATTTTGAAATTACATTTCATTTCTCTATTTTATTGACTCTTCATATTATACATTTTTGTTTTCTTCGTATGTATATTGCAGCAATTCCACAAGGGAAGTCTCCCATTTCTTCAGTCTTGGTGTAAATCCTGTCCTGGATGGAGATGACATCGACAGGGTTGCTGGATGGAGGGGAGAGAATGTAAATGTTGTCAATATAATGGGGCTTATTATAAGCTTCCTTGACAAATTCTTCACCTGCCAATGTAAAGACAGAGATTAGCCAAATTAGGTGCTTAAAAACATTTCAAAATTATGCAGTCATAACATAAGGAAAAATTGTTATACATGCACTTCAACAAAAGTTTGGAACACTGGCATACAGAGTAGTCATACCATATTGTTGCTTCATTGGAGGAGCTTGGACATTGTGGTCATTTAGCCCCGTGTACTTTTGTGTGTAGGCCTATGTACAAGAAAAGTCTGAAGGCTGTAGTAGTGTGTGTATTTGTAATTCAGGTGAGGATTGGGAAGGAGGCGGCCATGGTTTAAGTTAGGAACCATCCCAGCATTTTCATGGAGTCGAATTGGGAAACCACAGAAAACCACTTCCAGGATGTATGAGGAGGGAATCGAACCCACCTCTTCTAACGAGGAAGTTAGCACAAGTTGCGATCGCAATTGCAAAATAGTTGTGGTTTGCATGTAAGAGTTTTACATCTACATTGCAAATAAGCGCACAATATTTGACATTGACAATCACACTGCACCTTACAAGCATGCGCATGTTCAGTCACCGAGTTCAAAAAATGGGTTGTTGGCAGCTATGGGCAAAAATTACGAGTATAAACAATAAATTTGGAACAGAGGGAATTCTATTCTATTCTTATCACAAATACAATAATTGTGGTGACCAAATCCAAACTGCAGGGGCGTAGTCACTGTATGTACAATTTCTAACGTCACGAGGGCAATTATTCCAAATTCTTGTTCCCGACACGAGAAAAGAGTTACTGAAGGCAGCCACTGGACTGTAGCTCGATATGACTTCAGACCAGAGATGTTTAAAACACCGCCAGAACATATTTTTGACGTTCAAACGCAGTGTGATTTGGAAGACTGCTTAATGCTGTTATTCTTGAAGTGAATGAGATAACTTTGATAAGCAACTCTGCTTCCGGCACTTGATGATCTGGTGACATGTTCATCCTCGTAATGTGAATGTGACTTTTTCATACCTTGTGTCCTCGTTTCATCATCAGAGTGATATTACGTATTTAAATTAGCAACCCTGGTCACTACTGAACCTCATATATATGCTAAAGTTCGTAAATATGTGATGTTATTTATTGCTATTTTAAAGACGGCTGCCATGTTTGGACAGGGCTTGCATCTCGTTCAACTGTCATCAAGACTCACTCTAGCGGCACGCACCGAGACGGGCACATTGTTGCCCACATGTGATTACAAAATCACTGTTGATAAAAAAAAAACATCGGGAGGCGTTAGGCTGAAAGCATTGTCAAAACTCATTGATCTGGCCGCGTTAGGCCGTAACCATTTTCAAGAACCATTGGATTGGACAAAACGAAGGTTAGAATGGTTACGTACAGGTGTGGCCTGGCCGTGCGCAGCTAGCTGGGCACGGCTGACACAAAACCATTGGTCTGTGCGCGTTAGGCTGTCACCATTGTCATAAACCAATGGATTGGACAAAACGAAGGCCAGGTGTAGATGTGGCCTTGGCCACGCGCAGCTAGTGGGGCATGATTGACACAAAACCATTGGTCTGTGCGCGTTAGGCTGTAACCATTGTCAAAAACCATTGGATTGGACAAGACAAAGGTTAGAAGGTCAGGTGTAGCCTTGGCCGCACGCCGCTAGCGGGGCACGGTCGACACAAAACCATTGGTCTGTGAGCGTTAGGCTGTAGCCTAACCATTGGATTGGACAAAACGATGGTTAGAAGGTCAGGTGTAGGTGTGGCCTTGGCCGTGCCTAGCTAGCGGGGCACGGTTGACACAAACCCAGTGAACTGGGCGCGTGAGGCTGTAGCCGTTGTCAAAACCACAGTTGTGCGGAAAAAAATACACATATTTATTACAGCGGAGCGATATAGGCCTACTGCATAGTAATTACAGAGCAGATAAAAACACTCATTTCAACCGTGGAAAAAAAATAATCATTATAGAAACGAAATATTGCACACACTAACCTAATTAGAGCGGTGAACTGGGTGCTGGGCACGAATGATGCGCACTAGAGACTGAACTGGTCGTTTCTTTGTGTTACATAGTACCGTAAGGGCGAGGTTGGCAGTATTGTTTTGATGACAGACCAGCGTATCAGTGGGGCTATCGAAGGGACTCGAATACTCATGACCGCAACTGATGATTGATTTGGACTAATGGCGGCCACAGCTGTAATTTTGGTTATATAAGTCGTGATCCTATTTGGGATGGTTGGGTGGGTCACAGACGGCCGAGGAGGAAACATCTATTAAAACATCGTTCCCTGATTTATTTTTCATCGCTTCACAAGTTATTTTGGCTAATTCATGTATTATAGAGAATGTTATCGCTCGTTCTATCTTCATTCAGCGCTACCATAATATTAAGCTACTGAAAAGATCTTACAGCAAGGAAAACAGATGGAGGTGACAAATATGTTTCTCCATCACAAGTAGAATGTGGTGGCAGTTTGTAGAGATTGAAGTACCGGTAGGCCTAGGCCTACATGGAATTCCTCATTCAACTAGATACAAACACTTATAACAAGACTCACTCACTCACTCACATGAGTAACCAACTGTTATTTTGTGGGGAGGAATATCGAACTTATCTGCAGGAGTAGGGGCAGATGACCTCGTAGTTCCGCCCCCCCCCCCTAAAACTACAATAACTTAAATATCTGCAGTAGTGGCAATCTGGATAAACCTCCACATGTTGCATCCAATTGCCAGACGTTAATTGCAGCTAGCATAAATACAGTAATTAATTGGTCCGTGCTATAAAAACAAACTTATCGCCTAACCCAGTTTATTATTATTATTATTCAGAAATCACATATTCTTACCTCTCTTGCAATTTTATATGGGTGCTGACTGTTCAAATTTGCCAAATCACATCACACCCATTAGAAACAAAATCCGTTATGAAAAAGAAGTTTCAGTTTTTCTTTTCACGTAATACTCCGTCATCGACACTAGAAAATAAAAAGGAAAACATTATGAGTAAATGTTTGAAAGGCCATGGAAAGTTTGGTTAACCTCGCAGGTTATGGAACACTACTAACATACAAATATTCAACATTGCAAGTATGTTAAAAAACAATCACCGCTATTGTAAAGGATAATTACTTACAATTAAATATAAGTATCCCTCCTTGTATCGTCTGAAATTCACAATTGATCATGTCAATTGAGAATACAGATGTTCTGTCAAAATGGCGACATCACAGAGCCTGCACCGAGTGAACGAACCGAGTCTGCACCTTCAAAATTGTCGCTATGTACACTCGCACTCGGCTCGTACACTTGCACTCGATCGTATTTGGAATACCACTCGCTGACGTCACTTCCGAGTGAGAGTGTGCAAGAGTGTTGTTGTTGTTTGAGTCTTCAGTCTTTTGACTGGTTTGATGCAGCACTCCATGCCTCCCTGTCCTGAGCTAATCGTTTCATCTCTACATAGCTCCGACACCCTACATCGGAGGCAATCTGTTTAACATATTCTAACCTTGGTCTACCCCTACAGTTTTTGTCCTCGACCCTTCCTTCCATAACTAAGCTTGCTATTCCTGGGTGTCTTAGTATGTGTCCTACTAACCTATCTCTTCTCTTCATTAACAGTCGCCAGAAACATCTCTCCTCTCCCACTCGTCTTAATACCTCTTTGTTTGTAACCCTATCTACCCATCTGATCTTCATCATTCTCCTGTAACACCACATTTCAAATGCTTCAATTCTCCTCTTTTCTGCTGCACCAATAGTCCAAGTTTCACTTCCATAGAGCGCCACGCTCCAGACAAAGGCTTTCAAAAATGACTTCCTAATACCTAAATCTATATTCGATGTCAGCAGATTCCTTTTTTGTAGAAATGCTTTCTTTGCCTGAGCCAACCTACTTTTAATATCCTCTTTGCTTCGTCCATCACTGGTTATTCTGCTTCCTAAGTAACAGAAGTCTCCTACTTCCTTCAGCTTTTCACCTGCCAATTTGATCTCCATAGAGGTTTCCGATTTATTTCGGCTGCATTCCAGTATTTTTGTTTTACATTTATTTATTTTCATCATGAATTCTTTCCGTAAGACGGAGTCCATACCATTCAAAAACTCATTCAAATCCTCAGGCTTGTCGGCCAAGATGACGATGTCATCAGCAAATCTCAGAGTTGAAATTATTTCTCCTTGAATCTTCACTCCCACTTTAAATTTTTCTCTAATTTCCTTCATTGCTTGTTCAATGTAAAGATTGAAAAGTATGGGTGATAAGTTGCAGCCTTGCCTTACACCTTTCTGAATACCAGCTTCTCTCTCATGTCCTTCAACTCGAATGACTGCTGTCTGGTTTCTGTACAGATTGTATATCACCCTCCTATCCCTGTACTTTATTCCAATTGATTTCAAAATGTCAAACAATTTAGTCCAATCAACGTTATCAAAAGCCTTTTCTAAGTCTACAAAAGCCATGAATGTTCTCTTATCTTTCCTTATTCTACCTTCTAAAATCAGCCTAAGACTTAGTACAGCTTCCCTTGTTCCTACATTTCTCCTGAAACCAAACTGGTCTTCACCCAACTCCGTTTCTATCTGGCTTTCAATCCTCTTGTAAATTATTCTAGACAGGTTCTTTGAAGCATGAGTAATCAAGCTGATTGTACGGTAATCTTCACATCTGTCAGCTCCCACTTTCTTTGGTATAGCGATGATTACATTCTTCTTGAAATCAGGGGGTACCTCACCTGTCTCATAAATCCTACACACCAAGTGAAATAACCTGATCAGACCTTCATCTCCTATGCAGCGTAGCAACTCAATCGGTATATCATCTATGCCTGGTGCTTTGTTCCTGCTTAAGTCTTCCAAAGCTCTATCAAATTCTGATCTCAATATTAAATCTCCTTTCGCATCCTCATCAATTTCCTCCTCCCTTTCCATTACATGATTCTCAATCTCCTTTCCCTTATACAAACTCTCTATGTAAGCTTTCCATCTCTCAACCTTTTCTTCCCTATCTGTTAGAGGCTTTCCATTTGTGTCCTTAATATTACAGAACTTAGTCTTCTTTTCCCCCAAAGTATTCTTAATCCTTCGATAAGCTGTGTCTACTTTTCCTAATTTCAGACAATTTTCTATACCTGCACATTTCTCTTTCAACCATTCTTCTTTCGCTTCCTTGCACTTCTTGTTAACCTCATTTCTCAGACGTCTGTATTCTGCTTTCCCCTTTTCATCTCTTAGATTCTTGTGTTTCCGCCTTTCATCCATCAATTCTAGTATATCCTGAGTGATCCACGGTTTTCTACCTATTCTTTCTTTCCTACCAATGTTTTCTTCTGCGGATTTTGTTATTTCATTCTTCAAAAGTGCCCATTCGTCTGCAATTGAAGTTTGTTTAGGGTTTTTCATTAGTCCTTCCTTTATACTCTTCTTGAATCTTTCGTTTACATCCTTCTCTTTCAGTCTGTCTATTGCCCACCTTTTTGGCTTTTGACTTTTCTTCAGTTTCTTCAACTTTAATCTGCATTTCATTACAACCAGATTGTGATCAGAGTTTATGTCAGCACCAGGATATGTTTTACAATCCAAAATCTGGTTTCGAAACCTCTGCTTGACCATAATGAAGTCGATTTGGTAACGCCCTGTATCTCCTGGTCTCATCCATGTGTATATTCTTCTATTGTGGTTATTGAATAAGGTGTTAGCTATGACCAATTCATGCTCGGTGCAGAATTCTACCAGCCTGCTTCCTCGATCATTCCTTTCACCTAATCCGAAATCTCCTACTATCTTCCCTTCTCTCCCTTTTCCTACCACAGCATTCCAATCTCCCATTACTATAACATTTTCATCACCCTTGATATACCTCAGAATTTCGTCTATTTCTTCGTAGACCTTTTCAACATCCTCATCATCAGCTTGACTGGTAGGCATATAGACTTGTACCACTGTAGTGCAGGTAGGTTTTGTATTGATTTTTGCTACAATAATCCGTTCACTATATTGCTCATAATATTCCACCCGCTGTCCAAGTTTCCTACTCAATATGAGGCCAACCCCTGCTTGGCCATTGTTTGATTTAGTGCTAATGACCCTATAGTCTCCTGACCAAAAGTCCTGTTCTTCCTGCCAGCGCATTTCACTAATCCCAACCAAATCCAACCTCAACCTATCCATTTCCCTTTCTAAGTTTTCTAACCTTCCACTTCCTAGCAGACTTCTAACATTCCACGCTCCGATCCGTAGAATGTCAGATTTCCTCTTTGTCACTTCTGTGATGTTAACCCCCTCTCGAGTAGTCCCCACCCGGAGATCCGAACGGGGGACTAGTTTACCTCCGGATTGAAATTTTACAAGGGAGGAGGCCATCATCACATGTAATTATGCATAGAGAGGTGCATATCCTCGGGAATAGCATACGTCTGTAGTTTCCCGTTGCTTTCAGCCGTGCAGCAGGACGCAGTGTAGCCATTATTGGCTTATATTATCAATATCTTAACCGTCTATAAGACTAGTAAAGAATTGATTTATTCTGAAAGGCTGCTACTCCCTTTCAGAATAAGTAAAGAGCAATTCTACTAACAAAAATACTAACCTTCTACCGTACTAACAATTAAATACCAAAACTCTACTAACAAAAAACTTAAGTTCCACCAACAACAAATACTACCACTAAAACAGTCTGTCAACAGGCACACTCACATGCACCCTCACACATCACAGTCTACTGAAACAATGAACTATAACTAATAAACAATGCAACTGCTACCAGACACACTCACACGCCATAGTCTAATAGAACAATGACATATATCTAATAGACAAACTAACTACCTACTTACAACTAAAACTAACTACATACTTACTGTACTTTTATTTGAATTGACAATATTTACAAAATGCAATTTAGATAGAAAATACTTACAAAATGTAATTTAGATTCAAAATTGTCACGAAATGCAATTTAAGGGGGACGTATGCAAAATTGCACTAAGTGAGAAATGGTTTCATTTCGGCTGTATTAAGGTAAATAAGGAGGATTGTGTAGTCGGGAATTGGTTTTTGACGTTTGTAACAGTGTTTTATACGAGTGTATTCATAAGAGAATCTGCGTCTGATACTAGATCGTTCAGTCCATAACATTTCGTATACTGGCGAGGCGAGCAGCAAATTTATGTGAAGTGAGACGAACATTATTAGCACCGTATTGAGCCTAGTGATTTGTTTATGACTCAATTCATGTAATTTAGGATGTAACGCCCGTGTGGTGTAGTGGTAGTGTACTTGTAAAAATGACGGCGGTCATATGTGTATTTTCTTTTATTGGTCACGTGTTAACTTACTTGTGTTGATTTGTGTGTGAAGTCCTAATTTTAGGCAGTAATGTTTTTTGCTACGGCAGTTTTGATTCCAATTTCACGCGGAAATTATTGTGTTGTTTATTTTAAGTATAGGAAGTGTCGGTTTAGTTTTAAGTGTTCAGACAAAAATATATTTTTGCGTGCATCCGTCACAAAACAGTCTGAAACGGGCAAATATGTCAAATTTTCGTAGAAAAGCCGAAAAATCAGACAAACATTCATTTTTATATAATAGAGAAGGGATATAATAGACCTTCCGTACCACACCCACACGTGTAAATCGCGTGAAAAAATTCTAGAGTACCCCTTGGCCCCTTAAGCGCATTGTATGTATTAATGAATATCTCAGCTTAATTTGGATCCATTATAACCTTATAGCCGTTTGCAAACCTTCACAGCAATGTAATAAATGGAATTGCATTGCGTCTTACAGAAATAGATGTACCTCTGAGATTCAGTTGCCATGGTTACCGCCATGCATTCATTCATTAATTTATTAAGTGAAATTAGTTTTCTGGGAATATCTCAAATACTGTTGGTTTTAGGGCCTTAAAATGTGGTTTAAGGGCCCCCGAGTTTCGTTTCTCACATTGAGGGGCTGAAAATGAGCTTTGTTTCACCCTTCTACGCCTATTTCAGCATGTATTTTAAGGGGGTAGGGCCCGTTTTATGAGAGGTACGGAGAAGAGTTACATCAATGATTAGTATGGTGCCTCTGATGGATATCTGTATCAAATTTTACGTTGATGTTATAAGGACTCGTAGAAGTTGTCCACAGACACACAGACAGACAGACAAAAAAAAATATTTTTGCGCGCATCCGTCATAAAACAGCCTGAAACGCGCAAATATCGCAAATTTCCGTGGAAATTCAGAAAAAAACAGACAAACTTTCATTTTTATATATATAGAGATGAAGGGGCCAAAACAATTAGGCCTCGAAACATGTACCAATGACCACTAAGTGATCATTTACATATACTGTAATACAAAAAAGGTATTGATTAGGCGGAACTTTTGCAAAATATCAATACCAAGTGTGGAGATGACTAGTTCTTTTCCATGATGAACTTCTTTTTTATATTCCGAACGCCTATACAATAATAATAATAATAATAATAATAATAATAATAATAATAAGGGAACTGATTATTACGTAATGAAATACTTTTTGGGCTTATGGATGGAGACTGTAACTATGACAGAACATTTCAATCTATATATGATATTTTATTTCACAAATAAAATATTTTTGATACGTTTTTATGTAAATAAATATTTGATATACACTTTGGCTATTTGGCAAACAGCCATTCCAAGGGAGAGTAATGCAAACGAATTTATGCTTGACCTTGAACACATACTTTGCAATACTAACAAATCAAACACACTACTTATCGGAGACGATAATGTAGATTTTCTAAAAAACAGCATTATTTACAGGGCCTATTCGTCTTTACTGAATTGCTTTAGTTTTTATCCATGCAATACAAAACTGGCGCTGCACACCGTGAGAACATGTGTATAAAAAAATTGAGTAATGAAATTAGCCAAAGTACCGGTAGTAATGGTATCTGGAGATGATAAATTAATAATGTTGACTCGAATTAATAGATGTTGACTCGTCCGCTGTCATAGACCCACGCAGCCTTCCCAAATAGCAACACTACTTATATAGTTGAAATGAAGTCTCTAGAAGACGTCTTTCTCACGAAGTCAGGAATGCCAACCCCACGCATTTGATACTATCTCGCACCGGGTATACAAAGAAACAAAAGAGCGTCGATAATGTCGACTCGTCAGTCGTACTTTAACCATGGATTGTGTGACATGTGAAATTACTTCATAAATTCTATCTTATTAATGTTTTACATACAAAAACAAACCTAACCTGGGGTTTACGCCCCAGACCCCCTTGCTTGTGGTACCAGCAGTAATTTTCGGCCAGGCAGTACCTACCCTAGTAGCGGACATAAATTCTATCTTATTAATGTTTTACATACAAAAACAAACCTAACCTGGGGCTTACGCCCCAGACCCCCTTGCTTGTGGTACTAGCAGTAATTTTCGGCCAGGCAGTACTTTACGTCTTTACGTGTGAAATGGTGAATGGTGAATTTTGTATGCGACAGGTTGGTAACGTAGTCACATTTCCGTCTGTCGAGTGTCCAAGATGGCGTCCGTAGTGAAACGAACACGATAAAAATTCTTTATTTTCGTAAAAAAAAAAAAAAAAAACATTATTGAGGTGCGGCAGTTGTAGTTGAGATTGTGAAACGACTCCAAACATCTCCGAGAAAGGTATGTAAATCATAAATCCTATATTTTCAATAATATACCTCGTTAAAAGTTACGAAAAGGCATGTTCTCACGGCGTGCAGAATTACCTAAATGTTAAGCAAAAATCACAGGTAAAAGGTACACACAAACCATGGGTAACACAGGAGTTTCTGGAAGCGGTAAAAAGAAAAAATAATTTGTATGCAAAAACTAAAACTAAAAACCCTTCAACTGAAACCATTAAAGAGTACACAAGATGCAGTAGGGATGTGACTAGAATGAAAAGAGAGCTGAAAAAGTTATACTACAATAATGTAATTAGAGAAGGGAATACGATAAAAGGAATGTGGAAGGCAGTAAATCAAATCCTTGGCAAACCTCATAATACACGAAACATTGTTGAAATTGAATATGAAAACATACAATACACCGCTAGCCAAGATATATGTAAAGCATTTAACATGTATTTCATAAATGTTGTAGAAAACTTGGTTAAAGATACTCCAATGATCCCAAATTTGCAATCGAACCAGACGATCTGTAACTCACTATTCATAAAACCAACAAATGTGACGGAAGTTAAACAAATCATTCAAAACCTTGCGAATAAAAAGAATTACACAGATGATGGAATAAATAACATACTCCTTAAGAGATGTGCCAATCATCTGGCTCCATTGCTTGCTGATATAATTAACTTGTCACTGCAAACTGGAGTAATACCAGATAAATGTAAACTAGCAAGAGTGGTACCAATATTTAAAAAAAGGTGATGTATCTAACCCCAGTAATTACAGACCGTTGTGTATATTATCCTCACTTGTAAAAGTACTGGAAATAGTAATCAAAAAACAAGTCCTGAATTTCCTAACAAAAAACATTTTTTTCTTCAAATATCAGTACGGCTTCCTTCCCAAACATAGCACAGATTCAGTAGCATTTGACGTAGTGTCACTTATACATAAAGCATTAGATAACAATAAAATAGCAGCAGGACTATTTATAGATCTTGCTAAGGCGTTTGACACTGTTAACCATACCTTGTTGCTAAGTAAACTATCAAATGCAGGAATTAGAGGAATAGCCTTTGAGTGGTTTAAAAACTACCTGTCTAACAGGAAGCAGTATGTTAATATTAATAAAACTAAAGGGTCCATTTCTGATGTTAAATGCGGAGTCCCACAAGGGACAGTGCTCGGACCATTGCTGTTCCTGATTTTTATTAATGATATAGGTTATTTAGAGTTTACTGGTAAAATATTTCTATTTGCAGATGATATATTTCTACTTTACGAGAGCGCCTGTGTACAAACGATTATGCAGAATATGCAAAAGGATCTAAATATACTAACAACATGGCTTTCAAAAAGTAAATTAATCATTAGTGGCTCAAAAACAAAATACATGCTATTTCACAAACCAGCTTACAGTCCAAGCACTTGCAACATAGTTAAAATTGGTAATGTACCCATCGAACGGGTGAAACAATACACATATTTAGGCCTAACTTTGGACAATAACTTAAGTTGGAATGAACATGTCACAAATGTGAAAAAGAAAATTGTTAGTGTAATTGGTGTTCTAAAAAGATTAAGGGAGTATGGAATAAGCAATCAACATTTAAGGAGCATATATGCCTCTCTTATTCATTATCACCTTATGTACATGAACATAATATGGGGTAAATGTGCACGGGAATCAATAAATGAGCTCGAAGTTCTCCAAAAAAGAGCAATTAAAATCATGTATGGTTACGATTTTAGGAAACCAACTGTACAAGTATTTCAGGAGACAAACATATTGCCATTACGAAGCCAGCTCAAATACTCTGAAGCTTTATTTATGTTCAAATATAAACAAGGTCTTATTAATCTTAATACTGAACTTCAATGCAGGAAAGACATTCATACCCATAACACAAGATCAGCAAACCAGTTATACATGGAGTCAACAAACACAACTAGATATGGTATTAAAAGTATTTCCTATTCAGCCAGCACATCTTATAACAACTTACCTCCTAAACTGAGACAAATTGTAAACTTAAACAAATTCAAAAAGGAAGCACGCAGGTACTTCCTGAAACTATATGTTGAAGAATATAGATGAACCCATAAAGACTGAATAAATGATCCTACCACCTTAATATATTCTAGTATAAGTTGCTAAGCCATATTTGTAAAAAAACTGCCCCAATAGTGAAGGACACTGCACTCAGAAGAAGAGCAGCTTTCCGAAAAAGTTTATTTGCGTCGCGAGAAGGGAAAAGAATGTCCCGACAACAGTGTAATGAAATGAAACGTACTGTCTCACGTGATAATAGAAACCGATCAATGCAGTTGGATTTCGATGAGGTACTGTTGAGAGAGTTTAGTGATGAGAAGATCAAGCAACTAACGGTTAATGAAGGCCATATACAAAAACTGGAAAAGGAAACAAGGGGCCAAAGGGAAAATTAAAAGTGGCACACAGCTAGAAAGGACAGACTTACGGCATCCAATTTTGGATATATTTGCAGGAGGAAACCTACTTCGAAATGGGCTCCATTAGCAAAAACATTCTGTACGGCGAATTTCACTCAAAAGCAATGCAGTATGACTGTGGTAATGAGCGTTTTGCAAAACGAAATTTAGAGGAGAAATCGGTAGAAAAGTCGAAGAATGTCGTATTTTCGTACATAAAACTTATGAGTTTTTAGATGCCTCCCCAGACGGATTAATAGGAGACCACGCTGTAGTCGAAGTCAAGTGCCCTTATTCTGCACGGAATATGACCATACTGGAAGCCTGCAAAAAGCTAAAGGGATTTTGTTTGGCAGAAAGTATGCGACAAAGAAAGCCAGAGAATGTCAAGAACAGTGCCTTTCAGAAGAGAACAGATTGATAATTCTCTAACACTCACATGGTTTTTATTTCCATAGCCAGGGCCAGTTGGAAATAACATAGCGGGAAATATGTTATTTTGTGGTATGGACGCCTAAGGACATAAACATAGAAACAATAAAGAGGGACGAAAAATTCTGGAGACAAAAAATGCTTATGTAACTGACATGCTGCTGCGAGAAAATGTTGCCTGAGATCATTGATCCCAGGATGACCATATCAATGGATATAAGAGAACCTGAGGTGAAGTAAAATACTGAGTGTGTGTAAAACATGAAACACTATATTTGATATGGAAAAAATTGAAGCATTGATTTCAAGAACAGGAAATAATTAGGTATAATATTTTTGTTTGTTTATAGTATGCATTACTAGTGCCTGTGCTAACAATAGGCAGATGAGAATATCTTAGGAACTTGAATTCTATTATGTACATAATAATTTTGCTCTTGTTATGCATTTTCATAATTTGTTTATTGTAATAAAATGTCCTACATAAATGAACTTTTATTATTACCTCAATGAAAATTGAAGTTACAGTGATTGGCCACACAGAGTCGTTTCAGATCTCACGAAAAAAAAAAGGAATTAGAGCAAAAGAACCATACGAATCACCAAAATAAATGAATGTATGTATGTATGTAAGTATGTATGTATGTATATGTGCGTGCGCATTTGGCCTCTTATAAATCGATAATAGCTGGCTCCATTGATTAGAATATGTCACGGTTTGTGTTCTTGTTTGTTATGTCTAGAAGACGATACCTAGAGTTGGACGTCCGCATCGGAAGGTTTTTAGAATAGATATTCCCAATAAACCTGAACAGGAATATATCTTGTCCATCTTCTTTCTAAAATATCAAGAACGTGCTAACTACAAACCAGTCATGTCTTTCTATACAGTATTCAATTTCGCATCGAGTAAAACCAGTCGCTGATCTGTGCGGTAAGAATTATGCCCTACAAAGTATTACTAATGTCGGAACAATATATTTTTTGTTCGGGAGTTTATCCTCAAATAACTCTAAAACAGTTACTTAGAAGGGAATCCAACGCTGTCAGCATCTATCCTGAGTGTGTTTTAACCGGTTTTTTTTCCACAATCCTTCCAGGTAAATGGCGAGATAGTACCGTACGTGAAGTTTCAGGGCACCTGTCCCATCCCTGACTCTAATACAGTTACACACAAAATCAACTACACGGGACTGATGATGATGATGATAATAATAATAACATTATTGGTTTTACGTCCCTTTTAACTACTGCGGCTTTTAGAGACGCCGGGGTGCCGGAATTTTGCCCCGAAGTGGATCTTTAACTAGCCAGTAAATCTAATGACAAGGCTCCCTCGCATTCGTGCACCCTCAAATGCCAACTAGCTGCACCAGGATTCGATCCTGCAACCTTGGGAACAGCAAGTGAGAACTTTACCGCTGAGCCACGCAGCCAGCCAAAGGTATTGATGACCAAGATGTCCCAAGCCTCTACAATGTATTATTGTCAACAAGAATGTTAGAGGAAGTAAGAAACGCATCTGTACGAACCCATTGTGTCAACGTTACATATTGTGACACTACTACAGTATAATTTTATTGCTCAGATATTTTCCACGCCTAGGCACTTGAACACGTAACTCGTCGAACAATATTTATGACAAGAGGAAGACAACTCCTTCCTGTCGTCAAATAGTTTCCTTCTCCCTCCGCCCTGTCAGCGTGTTCATCATTTTACTTGCGCAAGAAATCTTGAAGTTACAGTGATTGGCCACACCGTTTTCAAAACAATTCCCGAACTAATGCTGTCGATTCGATTCACCCGATTTAAATTCTGAAAAATGCATTGGAAACAGGAAATAAATCACCATTTTCGTATTACCAGTTTTTTTTTCATATTTTAAGCAGAGATATAAAAAAACTGTTAGTAACTTTTTTGTTTTTCACATTTTGTTCAAGAAAAAACTGAAAAAAGAAATTGTCTCACTTTGGTGCTGCTACGTGGTGCCAGAATTACAAACTAAAAAATGGGACATTTAGCCTTAATTTACAATAGACAACACATTTAAATTTTAGCAAGTGTATGAAGCTTAAAAATCATAATGCATGAAGCTTTAGAACAATGCAGAAGAGCAACCACGTGTGATAGAATTCGAGAGCTTACTCATCATCATCATTTTCATTTCCCCATTTCCAGTTAACACTGGGTGGGGGCAAATATGGTTCCTCTCCACTTTGTTCTGTCGTTCCACCATTCCTCTTCCGACATAGTGTTCCAATCCAGGTTCCGTTTTCTAATACTATTCTCCACCAGGGACGGCCGCTCCTTATGTGCTGAAGTGCTGCAGCACATTGCTTTATTTGAAAATAAATTATTTTAATAGTAGGCCTATTATCTACAAATACAACCCTTTAAAAAAGACGTCAAGCAAAGAATAGGAAATATTTCTTCTCCCCTCACTACGAGGCACAGAACATGTACGGTTCGAGGTATCTAGGCGTGCGCTCCACTCCGTGCATGGCGTTAGCTGTGCAGATCACAGCCCAGCGAGAATTCCAAGTTTATTGGCAGGAAGCGTGAATTTTGTCTTCTGCGCATGCGCGCCCAACGTTTCCCTTGTGTTCTGGATGTGCTGTTGTGACAACAGCTAAGACCAGTCATCAGCGATTCTTTGTTCGACACAGAGAGGCAGCACTGGTCACACAGAATGTGAACGTGGCCAGTGGCACTATCTGGACTCAGCAATATGATTTAAGAGGGAATCTCTAAAAGAAAATGGGGTAAAAAAGCAGAGGAAGACATCAGCTGTTCCGCCAGCAGGTCTTTTTCAATACTCCCAACCTACTTATTCTATAGCCACACTTTGTAAATCGATGTACTATAAAAATTATATTGTTTATGTCGTCAAAATAAGGACATGATTATTGTGATGCCTAGTTTATAAATTTCACTGTAGAAAAATAGCATGTGATTTTGCATTACGGCGTTGCTGGTTTCATTTTAATGCTTTTGGTAATACTGAGTAGTACTGTTTTTGCGCGGTCAGACCAAGTGTTTCCGAGTTCGTGAATATTTTGTAATTGCATGTGTTATTGTGTGCGGTACTTAATTTTGTATGAGGAATGAGTATAGGTGTTGAGTTTGTTTGCGTGTTTGTGCAATATGGAAAGCTCAGTGGAGAGCCTCTTGAAAACCCCATTTTCAACCAGAACTCTTGAAGAAAAAACTAAGGTAAAGAAGTTAGGTAGACCTACCCCGGACTTAGATATTGCTCAGAAAGCCACTTCTAACAAATCTGCATACACTAGAAAATTTAATAGAAAAGTGTATGAAAACGATTGGGTGTGCGGGTGTGAGATTAGAAATGCCCTTTTCTGTTTTCCTTGTTTGTGTTTTGGCAATAGTGATTCTTGGGGAACAGTGGGTGTTAGAGATCTTGGGCATCTAAACGCTTTAATGAGGAAGCATAATGACAGCGAGAAACACATCAATAATTCTTTAAATTTAAGTGCTTTAGGAACAGTTAATATTGCAAAACTATTAAGCCGTGCTTATCGTGAAGAAAAAGAAAAGCACAATCAACAAGTGGAGAAGAACAGGTATGTGCTATCTAGAATTATAGACTGCATTAAGTTTTGTGGTGCGTTTGAATTAGCCTTAAGAGGGCACGACGAAAGTGATAATTCAGACAATCCTGGCGTTTTCTTGGGCCTAGTAGATTTAATTTCCAGTATAGACAGTGCAGTAAAGGAGCACATTGAATCTAATAGAGTTTTCAAAGGGACCTCAAAAACCATCCAGAACGAGCTGTTGGACTGCATGCTAGAAACCTGCAGAGAAGTGATAGCAGAAGAAATGCAGCAAGCATATTTTGTAGTGTGATGGCCGATGAAACTACCGATGTTTCAGAGCAGACACAGTTAGTGTTGGCATTTCGGTATGAGAAAGATGGTATTCCATACGAACGATTTTGGAGCTTCTTTAAACCGGAAGGTCAGAATGCGGATTCCCTTGCATCATGTATTTTAAGTGTAATGGACAACATGTTTAACGCTACACCACACAAAGTTATTGCGCAGACCCACGACGGGGCATCAGTAACGAGTGGTGGTAAAGGTGGAGTGCAAGCAAAGATAAAAGACTGCTATCCCAACGCGCATTACATTCACTGCTATGCACACCAACTGAATTTAACAATGGAACATGCAGCTTCACAGAATCAGTTGGCTAGGATGTTCTTCGCTCACCTGTCAGCGTTCCCAACTTTCTTCTCAAGGTCGCCGCAACGGACGTCTGCTTTAGAAGCAGTGGCAGCTCGAAGAATTCCAACTGGACCAGCGACTAGATGGAATTTCAGGTCGCGCACCGTAAATGTGGTGTACGAGCAAAGGGTATCCATAAGGGTGTGTTTATTAATGCTGGAGAAAACCCCATCCTATAAAACTTGCCTTCAGGCAAACGGGCTTCGTCACAGCTTAGAAGACGAGGAATTCATATTTTGGCTACATTTCTTTCATAAATTGATGCCACATGTGGACATTATATACAATCAGTTGCAGTCAAGAACAGCTGATGCCGTGAAGATAAAATCCGCTGTGTCACACTTTATTCAAGTGATCAACAACATCAGGCAATCGGTGGAAAACATTGCTAGTACCGGTACTTCTGAAGAAACGTGTGCTTCAGAAAACAAGCGCAGAAAGTTATCATGTCGGCGAACTGATGCCAAGGAAGTATGTGATAGAATAACACGAGAAGCCCGCGATCGCTTCCAAACCTTGGATCACCTGGAAGCAGCAAAACTGTTAGATTCCACCAACTTTGAACTATTTTCCAAAACGTTTCCAGATAAAGAACTAGGTGTAACTGTTCAGGCCTATAGCATGCTGGAAAAGTAAAGGCTCAGAACAGAACTGTCGGTTCTGTACTGTAGGCCAGATTTTAGGAATATTGGTGGGGCAGTCCCTCTTCTGCATTTCATAATATCCAGTAATCTGCAAGGTACGTTCTGCCAAACAAGCAAGCTTCTGAGAATATTAGTAACAACACCCATGACTACTTCAGAGCCTGAGAGGTATTTCTCATCGCTGAAGAGGATCAAGACCTTTCTGCGGAACACCATGGCACAAGAAAGACTAAGTGTCCTCACTATGCTCTCCATTGAGAAGAAGATAGTCTCCAGTATGGAGGGGTTCAATGCCAGGGTGATTGACAATTTCTGCAACCAGAAGGAGCGACGTATGGACTTCATTTTTCGTCACTGAGTGAGTGTTTCTATATGTTTATATGTATATATTTGGAGGGAGGGTTAGGCCTGCAGCACACAACTAATTTTCTACACCAGCCGCCACTGTTCTCCACTGAGTCCATCCAACGCATTCTTGGTCTTCTTCGTCCTCTCTTCCCTGTCATCGGTCGTTCCAGTGCTCGTCTTGGTAGCCTTACTTCATTCATCCGTTTGACATGTCCAAACCACCTCAATCTGTATTGCTCCAGTTTGTCATTTAGTTTCTGTACTCCCAGTTCTTTCCGTATATCTTCATTTCTCACTCTGTCCCCTGGGGCCGATAACCTAGATGTTAGGTCCCTTAAAACAACAATTATCATCATCATCATCATCACTCTGTCTCTCCTCATTTTCTGGACCATACTTCTCAGGAATCTCATCTCAGCCGCTTGTAGGCTACTCTGCTCTCATCCTTCTTAGTCATTGTCCAAGTTTCTGCTTACTATCAGTTAATATTATAGAATAATCACGTTGTGTTAGGAGCTGTACTTACGTTTCCCAGATGATTAACCTTCGATCTCGGGTCTACCTTAAACACTATTGAAAAAACTGCGAGTGATAAAAGAATATAAATATGCAATTTTATGCGGACTGGCACGTTCAGTACCATTCACCATTACGTGCCGTCTCAATACTCACGAGTCTCAAAACTCACGAGTCTCAAGATGAAGGTTGGTAAAAGTAGGTTCTAACCGGTTTCTGTACTTGGGCCAGTCTCAAAACTCACGAGCCAAGCCAGTTCTTCTTTGAGTGGGAAAAGGTCCATTGTTAGCGACAGCCGGAACCGCGGCATTATTCCGGCACCCTGGCGTCTCTAAAAGCCGCAGTAGTTAAAAGGGAGGTAAAACCAATAACATTATTATTATTATTAGTCTATTGTCGAATAAGCGGCTCGTCATTTGTTTTGCTAACGGCCATTGGCTGTCGCTTTGTATCCCAACACAAAATAACGAAATCCATGGAATCCAATGAAGTTTTTAAGGCCTGCTTAATGACACAAAGCAGAATGACTGAGTAAAAATCAGTGTTACTTGGAGAATTTCGTTGAAGTAGGTCGATTATTCCTGTTAAAACAATACAAACGAAATCTCATTCTAAAATTGGGTGGACAGACATGGGTTGAAGGGCAGTGTGAGTCACCGTACAGCTCACACGTGCTCTCCGGAGTCGTGAGTTTTGAGACTAATTAGAATGTTAATTCAGCTACTAGTTTGTAGTCGGGAGTTTTAATGCTATTTGTTACTATTTATAGCTCGCGTGTTTTGAGACTCGTGAGTTTTGAGACGTACAGGCCAGAGGTTTGTTTTAGACGATTGCCCTTGACCTTGAAGCCTGCGGGTGAGCCTACACACACTCACTCTCTCACCCTATCGCTTCACACTTGTCACAACCGATCTCATGTAACGGAATTCCAGACTTGAGCAGACAGTACAGTCCACCTCGAAGTAGTATGTGACGCGCAAGTACACGTTACGTAGTTACGAACAGAACGTCATTATATTTGCCAATGACTGTACTTCAGTAGGAGTGAGAAACAGCTTTGTCAATCATCGGACCGCTTGGGGCAGCTGATAACAACACAGGTATTGCAGTAACTCGCCTCCAGGCTTCCATTAAGATTTTTCACTCGTCTAAAACAAACGTCCGACCTGTAACCCATCATTATGCTTATTGGTCGCCACACATAGACCTGGGTGCGGCGTTGCCGCTCTGCTATGGGCAAGGCCTGGTTATTGGTCTCTGCGCGGATGCGGATATCCGTGGATATCCGCACATTCGGATATAGTTTGCACAGCTGTACGGATAGCGGATCAACTGCGGGAAGTGTAAGACAAAAAGTTTTTAGATAGATAGATAGATTTTTATTAATTCCATTTGATCAAATACATGCATTCAATACATTTTTGATATAGGACACGTCAGAATTTACATGCATAAAATAAAAGAACTAACAGGTATATATTACTAAGATTAAAACTATTTATAACTTATTATAATAGCAAATCTTAATAGATACAATCTTATTGCACAACTATTTACACCTCACTCTATTATCATAATATGAAAACTTAATTCTATAAATACAACAACATACAGCTAGGTATTAAAATTAAATTAAAAAAGTAAAATATAGTTATAGATTCCATCACTCCTATACGCTAAAATATTCAACTACTGAGTAAAAACAATGGCACTGCAGATAAGCTTTCAACATTCTATCAAAGGTTTTTATTTTTGGGGCCAGTTTTATATACTGGGGTAGTTTATTGTATAATTTAACTCCAGTGTGAAAAGTTCCTTTTTGATATATGCTTGTGTGTGTGTGTGAAATATGAATGTTTTGATTTTGTCTTGTGTTATGCCTATGAACATCATTGTTTGTTTTAAGAAAAACATCTTTATTCATTAAATTCTTTTTAAAAAACATAATACTTTCAAAGATATATATGCAGGGCAGTGGGAGAATGTTTAAATCTTTAAACAGAGGTCTACATGATTCTCTAGAGTGTACATTTGCCATAATTCTAATCGCTCTCTTTTGTATCCTAAACGTGCTTAGTACATCTGGCGACATACCCCAAAATATGATCCCATATCTTAAGTATGAATGGAAATAAGCAAAATAAGTATTTCTTAATGTGTGCATGCTAGTGCAGGTTTTCAAAATACGTAACGCAAAGCACATCGAGTTCAGTTTAGTATTCAGATATTGTATATGTTTATTCCATTTCAAGTCTTGTTGTATCCATAGTCCTAAAAACTTTGTTTCTGATTTATTTTCTATTTGATGACCATTTAATGTTATATTGGGCATCGCAGGATTCCTATTCTGTATAGTGTGGAAATTTAGACATACTGTCTTTTTATAGTTTATTATGAGGCGATTATCTTGTGACCATTTGGTTAACTCTCCTGTAACGGAGTCAGCAGACTGCTGTATGACCTGTTTAGTTTCACCTTTTATTACGAGTGTTGTATCGTCCGCAAACAAAATTTCCTTATGTGAATGAACGTTCTGTGTTATATCATTGATATATAGAAGAAAGAGTAGTGGGCCCAAAACCGATCCCTGGGGTACTCCAAATTCAATAATTCCCTCATTGGACAATGTTTCATTAAGTAATTTGGTTCCATCATCCTTGTGTCTCAAGCTTACTATTTGTTTACGCCTTGTTAAGTAAGACTCTATCCATTTATTAGCTAGACCTCTAACACCATATTGATTTAGTTTGGTAAGGAGGATTTTATGGTCAACTACATCAAATGCTTTCGATAAATCCAAGAATAGGCCAGTTACATGTTCCTTATTGTCAATTAATTTCAGTATACTATTACTACATTCGTAAATTGCTGTCTGTGTAGATTTTTCCGTTCTAAATCCATGTTGTGAGTTTGATAATATTTTATTTTTTTCTATGAAACTTATCAGTCTCTTATACATAATTTTTTCCACAATTTTTGCAATACCAGTTGGTAAGGTAATAGGACGATAGTTATCTAATTCATCTTTTGAACCATTTTTGTGCACTGGAATTACTTTTGATAACTTCAAAATATCCGGGTAAGTTCCTGAGAGAATTGAACTGTTTATTAAGTGCGTAAGTGGATTTATTATATTTTCTGCACATTTCTTTAAAATTGCATCAGGGATGCCATCAATGCCAGCACAGAATTTATTTTTTAGCTCTTTTATAACTATTCTTACCTCTTCACTTGTGACATGATTTATAAATAAAGAATCACTGCATATATTTATTTTATTATTAGAATTTAGTGTATTTACCTGTGATTTATTTAATAATTTTTGCGGAATTTCCAGAAAATAGTCATTAAAAGTGTTTGCTATTTCCTCTGGATTATTAATCACTTTATTATTTCTGGTCAGTGTAATGTTCCTTTGTATTTTAGCAGATTTTCCAGTTTCTTTCTTTATTACAGACCACATAGCCCTGTTTTTATTAGATGATTGGGAAATAAAATTATCATTATGCATTTTCTTTGCTAGTCTTATTACCTTATTTAATATGCTAGTGTATTTTTTGTAGTATAAATTGAATTCAGGTGTTGTGTGGTATTGTTTATATAATTTGTGTAGAAATTTCTTTCTTTGACATGAATTTATAATCCCTGTTGTTATCCAATTGCTAGTTTTGTTATTTTGAACAGTTCTTCGTTTAGAATACAATCCGAACTTGTTGAATATCATTAGAGCCCTGCGCGGATAAACAAAACGTTATCCGCATCCGCACGACTGTTATCCGCATCCGCATGGCTTTTACTCGCATCCGCCCCACATCCGCTTGACTTTTATCCAAATCCGCTGATATTTCAATATTATGTTTATGTTCGACCCTCACTATTATGTGTCAGATAACTGTATCATAATGATGGTCATTATAACACTGTTTTCCATTATGATACAGTTTCTCCAGCCAATCAGAGCTCGTTCATTGACCAATTAGGTAACGATAACTTCGCGCATGCGCTCAAAATCCAACATGTCGGACATAAACACAACATCGAACTATAATAAATTACCGACATGGAATACCCACCGTCCATATGTTCGCGTAAATAAACTGGCGAATGTGAGACAAGAAATAGCACTGTACCTTAAAATCACCAACACTAATTTCTACACAGCGCATTGTCTTCAAATGACTGCGGTGACAATATTACTGAGGGACGGCTGATGTAAACATATGGTTGCATATGGCATTGCCACCACACAGAGCGCATGCGTCGGTTGTTCAAAGCTCTTGAAAGACAAAGATATAACACCCAACGCTCGCTCTGCGATCAAAAAATTCCAGTAGCTGACTCTCAACAGATATTTATGAATATTTATGTTAAAACATATAATAAAGTTATAATTATCGTCGAACATAAACAGTCGTATGCAACTCGCCTATAATGGTAATTAAGACACTCGTATGGAAATTATAAAACTCGCATACGCTCGTTTTATAAAAAAAATACTCGTGTCTTAATTATAGCCATTATAGGCTCGTTGCATAATGTACTATTAATTTATTAGATCAAGCATAACGTGTTAAACCAACACATTTAGACATTTGAGGAGAAAGTCGTCCCTGACAATTTGCTTCATTGTAAGGAACTTCAAGTTGGCATTCCAAGGGACTTCAAGGTGGATGACACTTCTGGTTCCTTGACCTCCGCTTTAGACAAAAAATTGGCTCTAGTTTTTTTTTGGCGACTTTCGCACTTGTGCCTCAGGAAGTTTGATGTGCCCGATTTGTGTCCTGAGTATGAATACACTTTTTTTTTACAGGTAAAACATCACTATATCGTTCACCTTTTCGTTTCCATTGAAAACGTAACCAAATGTCTGCCATATCGTTGACTTGAGCTTTGTTTCACGCGCTATTCAATATTCACCTTGTTTTATTTTAATATAATTATAGTTTATCCAAGTTGGTGAAATGATTTTCATACTCACGGTCGCAGTAACATTCACTACGTGAACATCTCTTTACGCTTGGAGAAAGGGATTTACATTTGGCCGGAAATTTCAAGTCAGTCATCATCCTTCTGCTTCTGGACCCATCCATGTTCGCATAGATGATGTCATAGTTGATGTTGCAATATCACAGCCAACGTGCTTCAGTGACAAGTTGGAAATAAATCTACAGATAAACCTGGATCCCGATCTCCCAGGATAGCTTAGATGGTGAAGTAGCTGACATGAGGAATGTTAATGATGTCACCACGATGAACTAACAAACTTATTGACAGCATTATATCTCGTACGTATAGTAATAATGACAGTGAGAATTGATGATGATGGGATGTCAAGACCATCTACTACTGTACAAACATACGGTACTTAATAAAATATAGTTGAAAGTATATGAGTAAAATGATCTTCTCGTGTATAAGTGCAATACGTGCCTGAATATTTCGTACGCAATAGGCTATAGGAGTATTCCTCTTTTAAGCATGAAGCTGTAGATTGGCATATTAAATACCGTATGTAATATTAACGTAAGTTTGCATTCTAAAGACTACCGGTATCCGCAAATTTACTCGAAACATTATCCGCAGCGTATCCGCTATCCGCACAGCAATGCAAAATCCGCGTAGCGAAAATATTTGCGGATATCCGCGGGTTTATCCGCGGATATCCGCATCCGCGCAGGGCTTTAGCCATGGACTGTATTAGACCTATCTACATACCTTGGTCAATGCTGATGAAGAAACCGTTGCTATACCTTCATGACGAAAGCGGAGAGATGAAGAAATTTAACAAAACTAGACTGGCTATGCTACATATTTTAGTGATCTATTGAGAGCTAAACATTGTGAAATACGCCTTTCATTGGAAATTATAGTCCAGGACACATTAAATAAGTTACTAGAAAACCAACATGGCCGCCACATTTGGTGTTGCCAACTTACATCATTTAACACGAAAAGTCAGCACACACATCCATGTAACACGTATCGCAAATGATCCAAACTAAGTAAAGGCTCTTTTACGAAAATACTTTTTACATGAAGTTGTGAAGCAGACCTTCCTAAAGTTAGGGACATCTTGGTCATCAGTCCTCGACCGTAACTCTTAAGCAGTATTATGGTAGTGTAGTTAACTTAAATTATCTCTTCTAGATTGATTTTTAAAGCATCATATAAAATGCATAAGAACAGAAACATTAATACTTACTCAATTATTTTCGCCAGGGAGCTAAAGATGAGCATGTTCATTTCTTCTTATACACTATATTTTTATAATTAGTCCAAAAATGCAGACCATTCTGTTTTAAGATGAGTGTTCAGAGAAGGGTTTAGGAGTAGGAGAGAAATATAATAGTAGGGTACATATTAGCTTATTATTTCTTTATTTTTGCTAAGTACCGTACTCATTTCTTGCATGTATTGGCAACTCAAACTAACACTTGGGGCGCTGCAGTCGGTCTGGATAAGTAGGGTAAAAATACTCAATAACACGCGTTTGATATGGAACACTTTTTATTTTTCAGTTATAATCAGTAAATGTGGTCCCTAAAATAATGACAGTGTTATTTTTGATTGTATATATGTATAACTGTGCGATACACGTGATCTAATTTGTGTGTTCCACTGGATTTTATGTGTCAATTGCATATTATCAAGCTACGGTTGTCTGCTGGTATCTGTTTTTGAGCAGTTCGAGTCATGGCGCTGTTACTTTAAAAGCTATATTTGAGTTTGCTCACTGTACCATAGACTGTAGAAATTATTTGCTGCTTGGTAGAGCGAAGGGATGAGTTTAATTTGTATTAAAGCTCGGGGGAAACAGAAATTGCTTGATTTAGATGGTTAGCTGGTGGGTTTGGTGTAGAATATCGGACTGGTAGCAGGTTCTCGCAGAGTATATATTTACCCTGCGAAGTCAAATTAGGCCTATATGACTCGTAGTGGAATGGCTCGGATATCGCAGAGCGAGGTGATGGCGATTGGTAGGGTAATTGGAAATGAACTAGGGAGGGGGAAGGATACCTGACTGATGAAGCTTGGCTGTAGTCGGCTGGTGTAGGCCTAGCTGTCTTCGGCTTGGCTCGGCGTAAACAGTGAACAACCCGTCCTGTCGTCAGTGAGTGTAGTGGTGAGTGGTCCAACCCGCTCCTGTTGCCTGTATTTATGTGGTATCGTCACCTTTTGGCTATTGCTATTTACATCTTTTGGAAAGTGATGAAAACTTATATCCGCAGCCCTCTTTTATGCATCGACTTACAGCCGTAAACTGAGCAATATACGTTGCTTTTACTTATTTTACACTCCATCAACGAGTAAAACTTATTACTTATGTATAAAGACACGAAGAAATTACCTCGATCTGCTTACGAATACAAGAAACCATATACAGTCACCACGTGACAAATGTACCCTACTTGGTAAGTTTCTAATTTTTACTGCTAGATGTCATATCAGATAGCTGGAGTTGCCAATAGGCTATAGGGTAGGTGATGTTGTTTACAAACAAACCAGATTGTCATTCGGGAAGCAATATGTCTTTATACTTGTGAATAAACTCCAACAGTTAATTATAACGTCATTTGAATACTGGCTTATATTTTAAGTATTTGCTGCATTCATTAAATTAAATAATGGTGGAGATACATGCACGAACTACGGTAGGCTATATGGACCTTGTTTCGATCAGTGCACAGTAGGCCTAGGCTATGGATGAAAATCTCGAGTTTCAGGAATACGACACCTATTAGAAATTGTTACCCATATAATTAGGATGCGTCACAAGAATTTGTGATTTCTAATGAATGGTAGATAACCAGAACAAAAATAGGCTGTTTCATGCATGTTGAGATACGCGATAAACGTTTGTTTCGAAGTGGGTACGTTGTAATTAATACGTTTAGTCATGTGCGTCCTTGATAAATCTAGCATCTCACGATATTTGCAAGATAGGGTATAGTTCAACGTTCAACTATAAGAGTAATTTATTGGGTTTCTAATGCCTTTTATTTGAATTATAAAGTGGAAGTAGTGGACATACATTAGTTCGCATTCTTCACACTCTCCTATTTTCACCATACGCATTACCTGAATATTAACATTTGACATTTCAGCTCTCATTACCTCCTTTGATAAGGTTGACTTGGTGTACCTACAAGAAACCCAGCAACAGACACGGCCTAAATACCTAAAACTATTGCTGGAGTATTCTGACATAATTTGTGATTTAGGCTACATTGGAGAAATCGATTCTGTAATGATGATAAATATTGTTTTGTTTCTCTTTGGTTGTTTTGGGAGATGATGTTTGGTATCCTGTACTCCTTATTTGGAATACCGGTAGCAGAATAAAAGAGATGTGATTTTTTTTTATAGGCTACCCTAGTAAAATTTTTGTTTTGTATACCGACAACTCTCTTCCCCATGGCTCCAGTATGATTTGAGATGTCGCCCTGCCATAATCGGAATGTGACTTGTTTCAGTTCGCACATAACGTCTTTGTGAGACCTACCGGCACCGGTAACTCATTGTTTTCGAAATCCAACCGATTGATTTCAATCTTGGTACGGTAACTCTTATTCTCAAATATATATAAAATCGTTGGAATCCACACATAGCTCGAAGTGTAAATGCGCTGAGTCATGGGGTCAGGCCATGCCATTTCCGGCGTAGAAAGGAGACGTATGTTCGAACCCTGGGCTGCGTCCATCCTAATCCTTGCCCAATACCATTCACTTAAGCTCTCATTACCTCCTCTGATGAGGTTGACTCTAGCATCCAGCTGTAAATGCATTCGCCCATTGCCGTCTATAATTCTCAAGCCGTGTCATGACGCTTGGCAACGCCGTCCACCTGTCATTTGGTAGGCCTAGCGCAAGCACATGGTATTTGCTAACACTGCGTAAACACATAAAATTTTGACGTGACATGTTTTCGAAAATTCAACAGAACATAACGACCGCTAAATCTACACATAAATATCACAAATAAAGGATAAATATTATCATGCTATGTACTGTCGATTCCCGATAAAGTAATAATAAAATGCTGTAGGCCCTACTGTACCGTACCTCAATGTCCCAGTATTCTGAAGATTTATTTTCTTGCTGCTATGCTCACTGCCATCATTGACGCGCTCCAAAATTATTTAAGACTATTTTTACGAACTAAGAGACTGCCTTAGTTAATAATTCCATCACATGCACTCATCATAGTCACAATAGGCCTCTAAGCTTCATGTTGACAGTCTAACAATAACGCTCCACTGGTCACTTAATTTAAAAATAGGTAGCTTTCTAATGAAATCTACCTAAACTCACTTGCCAACTGAGTGCAGTTCATAATGTACGGTATTGGAATATAGAGGCCACATGAAGATATATACCAAATCTAAATTACTTGGCACTGAAAGCTGGGGCGTATATAAGGGGGGCCCGATGCCCCCCCCCCCCCCCGAAATTATTGTCACCTATATTATTTGTTTATGAATTAAAACATTAAAAACTAATATACTCGTACTTATCATGTACTATTGTTACTAAACGACATATGGCAACATTGCAAAGCAAGGTGACGGTAGAGCGATGTAAACAGTGTGACAATCAGTTTGCTTTGATCTTATGTGTAACAACATAACCTCTTACTGCATTACTCTCCAGTGCCTTCGATCTTATGAACGTACCAAGAACAGCAACAAGTGTCCTTGAAGTGTGTGACAAAAGTGTTTTCCCTAACTTTTATACCCTTATCAAACTTTTGGCGAATTTGCCTCTCTCTGTAGCTACCGGTACTGCCGAACGGAGTTTGAGTTGGTTGAAAACATACTTAAGAAATTCTACTTCTGAAAACAGACTCAACGATCTAGTATTGTTATCTATTCACAGACATGCATCTCACTGACGATGAAGTTATAAATTGATTTGGTAATGCTCCAAGAAACCTTAACTTTATATTATAGTGTAAGTTGTAAATCAAAACAGTAATGTTAATTCTTTCCATGTAAACTCTATCAAGTGAACAAGATGATTGTATTAATAAAAAAGTAACATAAAATGGCCATAGTTGTGCTTGACACAAACCAAACATAAAACATCATAACAAATTGATTGAAAAGTGATGCCAGATAGCCTTAAAACTTATCATTTTGCACCAAATTATACAAAAGTTTCCAGGGGAGAACCCTGGGCCCCCTATTCTTTGGGGCCTATACCATGCCCCCTAACCCCCGGTTGGGCACCCCCCGAAATAAAACTCTATACAGTATATGCCCCTGGCTGAAAGTCCTCCATGCTAGATAGATAGATAGATAGATAGATTTTTATTAATTCCATTTGATCAAATACATGCATTCAATACATTTTTGATATAGGACACGTCAGAATTTACATGCATAAAATAAAAGAACTAACAGGTATATATTACTAAGATTAAAACTATTTATAACTTATTATAATAGCAAATCTTAATAGATACAATCTTATTGCACAACTATTTACACCTCACTCTATTATCATAATATGAAAACTTAATTCTATAAATACAACAACATACAGCTAGGTATTAAAATTAAATTAAAAAAGTAAAATATAGTTATAGATTCCATCACTCCTATACGCTAAAATATTCAACTACTGAGTAAAAACAATGGCACTGCAGATAAGCTTTCAACATTCTATCAAAGGTTTTTATTTTTGGGGCCAGTTTTATATACTGGGGTAGTTTATTGTATAATTTAACTCCAGTGTGAAAAGTTCCTTTTTGATATATGCTTGTGTGTGTGTGTGAAATATGAATGTTTTGATTTTGTCTTGTGTTATGCCTATGAACATCATTGTTTGTTTTAAGAAAAACATCTTTATTCATTAAATTCTTTTTAAAAAACATAATACTTTCAAAGATATATATGCAGGGCAGTGGGAGAATGTTTAAATCTTTAAACAGAGGTCTACATGATTCTCTAGAGTGTACATTTGCCATAATTCTAATCGCTCTCTTTTGTATCCTAAACGTGCTTAGTACATCTGGCGACATACCCCAAAATATGATCCCATATCTTAAGTATGAATGGAA
Organism: Meconema thalassinum; assembly: GCA_946902985.2. Taxonomy (NCBI): domain Eukaryota; kingdom Metazoa; phylum Arthropoda; class Insecta; order Orthoptera; family Tettigoniidae; genus Meconema; species Meconema thalassinum. The sequence continues at coordinate 696,848,951 of OX336390.1, forward strand.
ATAAGCAAAATAAGTATTTCTTAATGTGTGCATGCTAGTGCAGGTTTTCAAAATACGTAACGCAAAGCACATCGAGTTCAGTTTAGTATTCAGATATTGTATATGTTTATTCCATTTCAAGTCTTGTTGTATCCATAGTCCTAAAAACTTTGTTTCTGATTTATTTTCTATTTGATGACCATTTAATGTTATATTGGGCATCGCAGGATTCCTATTCTGTATAGTGTGGAAATTTAGACATACTGTCTTTTTATAGTTTATTATGAGGCGATTATCTTGTGACCATTTGGTTAACTCTCCTGTAACGGAGTCAGCAGACTGCTGTATGACCTGTTTAGTTTCACCTTTTATTACGAGTGTTGTATCGTCCGCAAACAAAATTTCCTTATGTGAATGAACGTTCTGTGTTATATCATTGATATATAGAAGAAAGAGTAGTGGGCCCAAAACCGATCCCTGGGGTACTCCAAATTCAATAATTCCCTCATTGGACAATGTTTCATTAAGTAATTTGGTTCCATCATCCTTGTGTCTCAAGCTTACTATTTGTTTACGCCTTGTTAAGTAAGACTCTATCCATTTATTAGCTAGACCTCTAACACCATATTGATTTAGTTTGGTAAGGAGGATTTTATGGTCAACTACATCAAATGCTTTCGATAAATCCAAGAATAGGCCAGTTACATGTTCCTTATTGTCAATTAATTTCAGTATACTATTACTACATTCGTAAATTGCTGTCTGTGTAGATTTTTCCGTTCTAAATCCATGTTGTGAGTTTGATAATATTTTATTTTTTTCTATGAAACTTATCAGTCTCTTATACATAATTTTTTCCACAATTTTTGCAATACCAGTTGGTAAGGTAATAGGACGATAGTTATCTAATTCATCTTTTGAACCATTTTTGTGCACTGGAATTACTTTTGATAACTTCAAAATATCCGGGTAAGTTCCTGAGAGAATTGAACTGTTTATTAAGTGCGTAAGTGGATTTATTATATTTTCTGCACATTTCTTTAAAATTGCATCAGGGATGCCATCAATGCCAGCACAGAATTTATTTTTTAGCTCTTTTATAACTATTCTTACCTCTTCACTTGTGACATGATTTATAAATAAAGAATCACTGCATATATTTATTTTATTATTAGAATTTAGTGTATTTACCTGTGATTTATTTAATAATTTTTGCGGAATTTCCAAAAAATAGTCATTAAAAGTGTTTGCTATTTCCTCTGGATTATTAATCACTTTATTATTTCTGGTCAGTGTAATGTTCCTTTGTATTTTAGCAGATTTTCCAGTTTCTTTCTTTATTACAGACCACATAGCCCTGTTTTTATTAGATGATTGGGAAATAAAATTATCATTATGCATTTTCTTTGCTAGTCTTATTACCTTATTTAATATGCCAGTGTATTTTTTGTAGTATAAATTGAATTCAGGTGTTGTGTGGTATTGTTTATATAATTTGTGTAGAAATTTCTTTCTTTGACATGAATTTATAATCCCTGTTGTTATCCAATTGCTAGTTTTGTTATTTTGAACAGTTCTTCGTTTAAAGGGGAATGCTATTTCAAAATAGTGTTTTAGGGTACTGTTGAATGCATTAAATTTATCATTTACATTTTCTAGTTCATAAATTTCTGACCATGTTTCCTTATTTAATAAGTCATTGAAATATGTAACATTTGATTCAGTGAATGACCTGCACTTTGATTTTACTCCATTATCATTATTATTGATTACTTCGGATACTTCAAAACTCAGTATTTGTCCATGGTGGTCACTAAAACCCGGACAATAGACTTCTATTGAGTGGTGATATTTATCTGTATTTATAAAAATTTGATCAGGAGTGGTTTTACTAAATTTTGTTATTCTTGTTGGTGTATTTACTGTAGGTTTCAGTCCATAGGAAATTAGTAACTGGTTTAATAATTCACAATTTCTATCAAGTTTTAAGAAATCCACATTTACATCCCCACAAATTATTATATCGAAATTTACTTTGCTCATGTTATTGAGTAACAATTCTAGTTTATCTATAAATAGAGGAAACTTTCCTGACGGAGAACGGTATACGCATACAATTATTAACTTAAACTGCTGAATTTTTACGGCAGAGAATTCAAAATCCTGTTCCATAATTAGATAATCATAAGCTGTTATCTGTTCATGATCTAAATTATTTCTTAAGAAGATGCAAGTACCACCATGGCTAATATTAGATCTAGAGTATTTACTAGCTTGTATAAACCCTGGGAATTGAATTAATTCGAGTTGTTCCTCTTTCAGCCAATGTTCTGAAATACATAGTGCTGAGATGTCTTGAAGTTCATTTTTAAGCATTAGATTTATGTAATCAATTTTATTATAAAGAGACTGGACATTCTGGTGGTAAATTTTAAATTTGTTACTTTTGCAAGCTTGTGTTGGTGATTTATTTACATTATTATTATCATAATTGTTATTATTATTGTTGCTAGACAAATCCGAAATACCATTGTTGCACTCCGTTAAATTTGACTTCAAAAGATGTGAATGCCAAACCTCACGTTTGGCTTCTTCTACCAGTTTCCCTGCTTCCACTCTAATGATATTACTGTTGAATTATTCTTACCATTTGAATTTACAATTTTGCAGATTTCATCACTAAGATACTCTTTTCCTAATCTATTTAAGTGTAGGCCATGCCGAGTGTGGAACTTCCTGTCTAATTTACTTACATCTACAATTTGGACATTTGGAAAACTCTTACAAATTTTATGAATTTTTCCATTTGTAGCCTCTATTTCTACATTTACACATGACTTGGGAATTAAATCGTGTCTCTGCGGAATATTTACAATAATGACATTTGTTTTTTGCATGGATGGCAATGTACCCTTTAAATCTTTGATTACCTTTTTATTCTCATTTCTATAAACGTCGTTTGCTCCAGCGATGATCACTGCGTAGTCCTTTGCAGTAAGGGACGCACACTCTCCTATCATCCCGTTCGTGACTTCTGCAATCTGAGCTACGTAGTAATATAACCAGTTATTTTATTAGTGCTGCCACAATATGTCTCACAGTAAGGCACACAACACTTCCTAGGCATCTGAAATATTTGAGTGAGATATTAGTAAAGAATTTGTTGGTTAAATTCATTACCAGACATTGGTTAGCCTACACATACAACTTAATACGGAAAATACTCACTTCTACAACTTTCAGCAGGTCTGATTTACCACGAGGAATTTCACGGGTGTTGAAATATGAATACGAACTACTTTTAGATGCTGTCATATAAAAATAAACAATATTAATGAACAAAACTTGGCATGTAAGCCTACGTGTTTATACACCTTGGAGCCTAGTTCCTGTGTTGCCAATTCTACCAACAGCACGGCTTGATAATTATAGATGGCGATGATTCGCCACATAGAAACTCATCGCACCGCATCCATGATCCTGTAGAAATAGAAATAATGATGAAATTCAATGAATACTTGGCCAAATAAACTTACCCAGATGAACTAAAATTGATATAAGGTAGTTCATGTTTTCAAAAGAACTAGTAGAAAACATTCCCATCTCATCTGTTGTATCGTTCCAAAAGTACATAGAAGAAACTACCGCCATTTTCTATCAACAGAATTCCAACTCTGAAACTGCTATCGGCTTATTTTTCTCATTTCCCTGTTAGAATAGAGCATGTAACCATTGTCTTCTACACTTACAAGCCGTGGCATTATGCTTTGCAACGGCGCCCATCAGCCTTCCCCCAGCGTTGCCAATTCTATCAACAGCGCAGCTTGAGAACTATAAACGGCGATGATTGAACCCATTGCAGCTGAATTATTTATTGGTCTACTTTCATATTTTTACCAATGCATATAACCATTGAAATGAAATGCATCAGTTGCATGTATTTGTCCGAAATGACGTATAAATTAATAATAATGTTATTGGTTTTACGTCCCTTGTAACTACTGTGGCTTTGAGAGACGCTGGGGTACCGTACCGGAATTTTGCCCTGAAGGGGATCTTAAACGCAAATCTGCTGATACAGCTCCCTCGCATTTGCGCACCCTCAAATGCAAACTGCCTGTGCCAGGATTCAATCCTGCAATCTTGGGGACAGCAGGCGAGAATGTTAATGCTGAGCTACACAGCCGGTTAGTGGCAATAGTGAATACAATGTTGATTCAACCTTGTAGCAAGAAATTATACTATAAATAACCATGTTTACAGTGATGAGGGACAAATGGTAAGGTTACATTGTTAGTAATTCATTTAACATGACGCGGACTATAGCACGGGTTCGCGTTAGTCCGTGACTGGATGACGTCAAGGAGCCGACTTGGGTAGATAATGGCATTCTTTTATCCTTCGGGCGTAGAATTTTACAGTACGGTACAGTGTATTTATTTTAATATATCTGATTTCCTTACATCGGACCAGCCTACGCTACATCGCATAAGCTACATGTCGCGAACTAAGACGCAATAGTGAGGCCTATATGTGACAATATAACACATGCCTCCCTCCTCCTCTTCATGTAAATAAATAACTGCCACAGATAAAGTTTAAAAAATCTGTGTCATGAGGAAATTAGGTTTTTAAATACATTTTCAGACTGTTAATATTAATTCTGAATACCAAATGATGGGCCGAGTGGTAGGCTACACTGGGGAGAAAAGCTAAAAGTTGGTTGAGATGTCATGGTTAAACCAGGCCTTCTGCCGTCATTCCATTAATAGAGCTGACTAGTTCAAGAATAACCTTCCCAACAAGGAGAACCGGGTTCGATTCCTGGTTAATGCACATGGTACTGTCAAAAATGTCATACCCAGTGGTTTTGATTTCTTGTGAAAAGGAGGTCCCGTAGGTTATAACAGCGAGATTAACGGTCACATAATACTGCAAGTTTCCTTTGAGTGTTATTTTTTCAACACTTGTATGTTATTCGACTACCATAGTTCTATGCTATACTTGTTTTAGTATTTTAAAAAATGTTTCTTATTTTTTTCATATGGACATAGTGATGTGGGCCGGGCAAATGCCCAGTGGGCAGGACATCTATAAATGGGCATTTGCCTGGGCATTTGCCCAAAGCAGTTTTAAGTGCCCAAAATCTGGGCATTAAAGAAACTTTTTTATTTACTTTTTACTACTTGTGATTGTTACTAGAGCTTCTAAAACATAATAAAAACCATTAATCTAAGTTACATTTCATGGATAAACTAGTAATGCCCGAATATTGCTAATAATAATTTAATTACCCTGTATCAATGTTGTCAATAACATCTAAATGGGAATTAAGTATATCTGGTTTGAATAAAACATTGTATTACTGAGTTAGACCTGCAGGCCTTTTCATTTAAATGTAGGAAATGTAGGGGCACCTGTTATATCTGCTGCCACAGAACGGACCTTTAGCACTTTTGGTTGGATTCATAGTAAAAAAGAAACCGACTTCCATCTGAGAGGGTTACCAAGTTGACTTATCTAGCCTACAATTGGAAGCTGATGAATGGGGAGGAAGCGTAAGGCCGACAAAATAACTGAAGAGACTCGTCAGAGTAAGAGCCTCCGTGGCTTAGGCGGCAGCACGCCGGCCTCTCACCGCTGGGTACGTGGTTCAAATCCCGGTCACTCCATGTGAGATTTGTGCTGGACAAAGCGGAGGCAGACATGTTTTTCTCCGGGTACTCCTGTTTTCCCTGTCACAATTTCATTCCAGCAACTCTCTCCATTATCATTTCATGTCATTCATTTAATCATTGCCCCAGGGGAGTGCGACAGGCTTCGGCAGCCGGCACAGTTCATATCCTCGCCGCTAGATGGGGGCTTCAATCATTCCATTCCCTGACCTGGTCGACTGAAAGCGGGCTATGGAATTTCATTCCACTCGTTTGAGTAATCCAGAACAAGGAGAAGAAACCCCAACACCCAGTAAAGAACGAATTATAGGCCTAAAGGAAGATTCAGAATCAGAACTGTCAGAAGAATCTGAGCCAGAACTACTTGAAAGTTCAATAGAAAAAAGTGATGAAGAGGATACAGAAACAGAAGAAAGTGATTAAGATAACCAAGAATACAAAACATCCATTTATTATTAATTTCGTATTTGAATAAATGTACCTCATGTCCTCATTTGTTTAATTTTTAACTTATACAGTTAATGTAATAGCATACATTATTTATTTAATAAAAGATCGTTCAATGTACATTCAGTAGATTATTCAATTTCCTTGCTCCACCGAGCAAATTACCCTGGTACAGTACTCTGTAAGGGATACTTGTCTTTTCCCGCACACCTTTATGTGGTAACGACCACAATGCATGTTGCATATTTCACAAACACAATGTTCTCCTGGGTCATGGTGCTTCTTGTTGCTGCAGCATTTGAAGTGAAATCCGTGAACAGCGAACCTTATCATGTGTCGAAGGTCGTAGTCGGCCCGTTTCCATTCTGTCGTGACCATTGCGTCGGTGGAATAGAATTCGTCCCATAGCATACATTATGTATTCAGTATTAGTCATGTGATGTAATATATCAAACTTATTTAAGACTTATAAAGATGTGTTATGTGAATTCTTTTTCCCCAATTACACAATCAACATTCATAGGCATACGCATAATTTTTATGTATAAAAATCCACTTGAGTTGAGAGGCTATAGAAAAATATTAGGACTTCTTAACTACTTTTCCATCAATATAAATTAAATAATTTTGTATATTAAATATATATACTGTATGGATAAATATATAGAGTACATATTGTATGATAGATAGATAGATAGATTTTTATTAATTCCATTTGATCAAATACATGCATTCAATACATTTTTGATATAGGACACGTCAGAATTTACATGCATAAAATAAAAGAACTAACAGGTATATATTACTAAGATTATAACTATTTATAACTTATTATAATAGCAAATCTTAATAGATACAATCTTATTGCACAACTATTTACACCTCACTCTATTATCATAATATGAAAACTTAATTCTATAAATACAACAACATACAGCTAGGTATTAAAATTAAATTAAAAAAGTAAAATATAGTTATAGATTCCATCACTCCTATACGCTAAAATATTCAACTACTGAGTAAAAACAATGGCACTGCAGATAAGCTTTCAACATTCTATCAAAGGTTTTTATTTTTGGGGCCAGTTTTATATACTGGGGTAGTTTATTGTATAATTTAACTCCAGTGTGAAAAGTTCCTTTTTGATATATGCTTGTGTGTGTGTGTGAAATATGAATGTTTTGATTTTGTCTTGTGTTATGCCTATGAACATCATTGTTTGTTTTAAGAAAAACATCTTTATTCATTAAATTCTTTTTAAAAAACATAATACTTTCAAAGATATATATGCAGGGCAGTGGGAGAATGTTTAAATCTTTAAACAGAGGTCTACATGATTCTCTCGAGTTTACATTTGCCATAATTCTAATCGCTCTCTTTTGTATCCTAAACGTGCTTAGTACATCTGGCGACATACCCCAAAATATGATCCCATATCTTAAGTATGAATGGAAATAAGCAAAATAAGTATTTCTTAATGTGTGCATGCTAGTGCAGGTTTTCAAAATACGTAACGCAAAGCACATCGAGTTCAGTTTAGTATTCAGATATTGTATATGTTTATTCCATTTCAAGTCTTGTTGTATCCATAGTCCTAAAAACTTTGTTTCTGATTTATTTTCTATTTGATGACCATTTAATGTTATATTGGGCATCGCAGGATTCCTATTCTGTATAGTGTGGAAATTTAGACATACTGTCTTTTTATAGTTTATTATGAGGCGATTATCTTGTGACCATTTGGTTAACTCTCCTGTAACGGAGTCAGCAGACTGCTGTATGACCTGTTTAGTTTCACCTTTTATTACGAGTGTTGTATCGTCCGCAAACAAAATTTCCTTATGTGAATGAACGTTCTGTGTTATATCATTGATATATAGAAGAAAGAGTAGTGGGCCCAAAACCGATCCCTGGGGTACTCCAAATTCAATAATTCCCTCATTGGACAATGTTTCATTAAGTAATTTGGTTCCCTCATCCTTGTGTCTCAAGCTTACTATTTGTTTACGCCTTGTTAAGTAAGACTCTATCCATTTATTAGCTAGACCTCTAACACCATATTGATTTAGTTTGGTAAGGAGGATTTTATGGTCAACTACATCAAATGCTTTCGATAAATCCAAGAATAGGCCAGTTACATGTTCCTTATTGTCAATTAATTTCAGTATACTATTACTACATTCGTAAATTGCTGTCTGTGTAGATTTTTCCGTTCTAAATCCATGTTGTGAGTTTGATAATATTTTATTTTTTTCTATGAAACTTATCAGTCTCTTATACATAATTTTTTCCACAATTTTTGCAATACCAGTTGGTAAGGTAATAGGACGATAGTTATCTAATTCATCTTTTGAACCGTTTTTGTGCACTGGAATTACTTTTGATAACTTCAAAATATCCGGGTAAGTTCCTGAGAGAATTGAACTGTTTATTAAGTGCGTAAGTGGATTTATTATATTTTCGGCACATTTCTTTAAAATTGCATCAGGGATGCCATCAATGCCAGCACAGAATTTATTTTTTAGCTCTTTTATAACTATTCTTACCTCTTCACTTGTGACATGATTTATAAATAAAGAATCACTGCATATATTTATTTTATTATTAGAATTTAGTGTATTTACCTGTGATTTATTTAATAATTTTTGCGGAATTTCCAGAAAATAGTCATTAAAAGTGTTTGCTATTTCCTCTGGATTATTAATCACTTTATTATTTCTGGTCAGTGTAATGTTCCTTTGTATTTTAGCATATTTTCCAGTTTCTTTCTTTATTACGGACCACATAGCCCTGTTTTTATTAGATGATTGGGAAATAAAATTATCATTATGCATTTTCTTTGCTAGTCTTATTACCTTATTTAATATGCTAGTGTATTTTTTGTAGTATAAATTGAATTCAGGTGTTGTGTGGTATTGTTTATATAATTTGTGTAGAAATTTCTTTCTTTGACATGAATTTATAATCCCTGTTGTTATCCAATTGCTAGTTTTGTTATTTTGAACAGTTCTTCGTTTAAAGGGGAATGCTATTTCAAAATAGTGTTTTAGGGTACTGTTAAATGCATTAAATTTATCATTTACATTTTCTAGTTCATAAATTTCTGACCATGTTTCCTTATTTAATAAGTCATTGAAATATGTAACATTTGCTTCAGTGAATGACCTGCACTTTGATTTTACTCCATTATCATTATTATTGATTACTTCGGATACTTCAAAACTCAGTATTTGTCCATGGTGGTCACTAAAACCCGGACAATAGACTTCTATTGAATGGTGATATTTATCTGTATTTATAAAAATTTGATCAGGAGTGGTTTTACTAAATTTTGTTATTCTTGTTGGTGTATTTACTGTAGGTTTCAGTCCATAGGAAATTAGTAACTGGTTTAATAATTCACAATTTCTATCAAGTTTTAAGAAATCCACATTTACATCCCCACAAATTATTATATCGAAATTTACTTTGCTCATGTTATTGAGTAACAATTCTAGTTTATCTATAAATAGAGGAAACTTTCCTGACGGAGAACGGTATACGCATACAATTATTAACTTAAACTGCTGAATTTTTACGGCAGAGAATTCAAAATCCTGTTCCATAATTAGATAATCATAAGCTGTTATCTGTTCATGATCTAAATTATTTCTTAAGAAGATGCAAGTACCACCATGGCTAATATTAGATCTAGAGTATTTACTAGCTTGTATAAACCCTGGGAATTGAATTAATTCAAGTTGTTCCTCTTTCAGCCAATGTTCTGAAATACATAGTGCTGAGATGTCTTTAAGTTCATTTTTAAGCATTAGATTTATGTAATCAATTTTATTATAAAGAGACTGGACATTCTGGTGGTAAATTTTAAATTTGTTACTTTTGCAAGCTTGTGTTGGTGATTTATTTACATTATTATTATCATAATTGTTATTATTATTGTTGCTAGACAAATCCGAAATACCATTGTTGCACTCCGTTAAATTTGACTTCAAAAGATGTGAATGCCAAACCTCACGTTTGGCTTCTTCTACCAGTTTCCCTGCTTCCACTCTAATGATATTACTGTCGAATTATTCTCACCATTTGAATTTACAATTTTGCAGATTTCATCACTAAGATACTCTTTTCCTAATCTATTTAAGTGTAGGCCATGCCGAGTGTGGAACTTCCTGTCTAATTTACTTACATCTACAATTTGGACATTTGGAAAACTCTTACAAATTTTATGAATTTTTCCATTTGTAGCCTCTATTTCTATATTTACACATGACTTGGGAATTAAATCGTGTCTCTGCGGAATGTTTACAATAATGACATTTGTTTTTTGCATGGATGGCAATGTACCCATTAAATCTTTGATTACCTTTTTACTCTCATTTCTATAGACGTCGTTTGCTCCAGCGATGATCACTGCGTAGTCCTTTGCAGTAAGGGACGCACACTCTCCTATCATCCCGTTCGTGACTTCTGCAATCTGAGCTCCTGGCTTCACTGTCGAAGTGACCTCCATTTCTCGGCTTCTCTCCAAAACGCTTGCTGCTACATCTCGCCCGTGGCTATCCGCAAATATCCGCATCTTCCTGGATTTTCTCTTTATCACTTTCTTCTTTTCTTCTTGAGGAAAGTCATCATTTTCTTCGACAAGCACTCCAAATGAATTTGAGACGGGAATTTCAGTTACATGTACTCCATTTATAGGCCTAGGCTTATTCAATCTTACCTTACCAGCAATCACTGTCGACCAAGTTTCCTTGCTTTCCCCTATATATGTAGATACATATATGGCTAAAACAATATTTATATAAGCATTGCATTATGAATATGTTTTTAAAAGAGGTAAATACCCAAAATGCCTGGGCATTTATGGGTTTTGGGCATTTGCCCCGACTTATAAATGCCCAGACATTTTACATCACTATATGGACAGGTGCCATGATCCTTATTATTATTATTATTACTATTATTAACTAACCATGAACTAACACACTGTATCTTTTTGTATGAGAATATTGCATATAGGCCTAGTAGCTGAGGGGAATTAATCGCATGTATCATGGAAAAGGTCTGGGATTCGAAGCATTCTATTCTCTTGTATTCATGTTACTGTGTTGCTTCTTGTAGCATCTTGAGAACGATGGAGGAACTACATTACATCAAATGTGAGCCAGAGAATGAGTCAGATGCAGAAGGATCCTCTACAGTTGTAAGTTCACTTTTAAGAAGTTAGCCACAGTAATTGGGAATAACTGCAAGACACGTCGTTATATTATTGTATTTAACTTCAATGTTGCTGATAGCCGCATGGAAGTTTTTCAGCAGATATCGTGGGAAATGAATTGTGTGTGTTATTAACCCTTGAAGACTCACGCTGGTTAAAAATTTGCCAGTGAGAAGTAAGAACCAGATGTGGCACGACGAGTTTCTTTTTCACAAGCTTGAGAATTCACCAACTTTCATTTGGACTCATCCAGCACTTGCATGGTTGTGGTTATTTTCTCTCCAACAATTAGTTGAGCTGTGATAGTAGTTTTATGCAATATTGTTGCTGTGTATGGTAAGATTTTACCCCACGTGCCTGCCTACTACCAGCAATATTGTAGTTCTAATTTTGTGTGTATTGTTGAACAAAAAAAAAAAAAACAACCCAACAACAAACAAACAGGGAAAGAAGGCTGACAGATAAAAAAATTCAGGCTTGTTTTGAAGCTTCAGATGATGAAGTTATTGGGGGAGATACATCTTTATCAGAAGAGGAATTAGAAGAAGACGGTGAACATAACTCGGGCCCAAAACAAAGTGCAAAAACTGATCATGATGGTATGTCTAAATATAGATCAACCTCTGCAAACATTTGTGAAAGTGACATTTCCTAGGGGATACGTCTTCATAGCTTGAATGTGAAAGATGGCACGAATTGATATAAAGAACCTCCAGTAACTAGAGGAAGAACACGTGCTCCAAATATTGTGGCAGAGCGACCTGGTGTAAAACAAGTCAGTCAAAAAATTTAACTAGGTTTGTAAATATGTGTTAAGTTGATATTCTTCAGTATAAAGTTTATTCACAATAACCTATGGTGAATCTAAAATAACAATCACATGATAGCAAAATATTATCCCCACGCGAGTTTTAGCGTAGGTCTTCCAGATGCACTCCCTCAAGGGTTATTAGTAATGACCAATTGTACTTGGTGTCATTGCATTATTATAAACAAATATATACAGTTTTTACTTCCAGTCAGTGGTGGCTGCTGATAATTCTCTCTTAGTGTTGTCAGCAAATTCAAAATTTGCCATCAATTCGTTGAAAGTTGCAAGTATGGTTATTGCATATGTTATGCTATAAGTTACATGAAAGCACAGTACTTCACTATGGTAAGACTAGACCTACTTTAGAACTAGAGCAGAAAACCAATGATCGAGAGGGGCAAGAGACAGAGAAGCCTAGAGACAGCTGGAGCCAAGCAGGAATCAACAAGCACCAAACAGGACAGAAAGACATTGGCAGTGAGTGTGCGAACAGTACAGTATGGAAGTCTTCATTATCTGTGTTGCCAGTAGCATGGACTAGGTTGCAATCATAATCAACATTTAATGGTTTAGCTGGCTGAAGAAACATAAACTTCTCCTCTACTTCTTGAAACTGCTGAAACATACCCTAAATCTCAAAAACACCTTGTTCAAACAAGAAAAAATTACACTTCTCATTCAAATCATTTATGTAGAACAATCCAGTATCTGTAGTTTCTTATTTTTTTATTTGTCTGTGACGTTCCATTGAGGTAACCTACCTAGTTATATGCATTCCTTCTCAGGTTTATCCTCTTATTATAAGAAAATTAAATATGTAGAAATGATCCCATCAAAGCGCCACCCGTTGTGGCTCCATCACCTAATGTATTAACTAGAATGTTACTAAGGGCATATATGTTTTGTGCTACCATAAGTGGAATAATTTATTGTGACCAAATTGTTTTGGGCACCTTATCTTCGTCATCTTGGACTAGCCTAATTTGTCTGTTGTCAAAGTGTTCCCTAAAATTTGTTGAGTGTCTAATACTGTTTAACATTTGGTGATTTTCTTCAGGTCATAAAGACAGAGTTGCCTACTGAGAATACATTGATCATAAAGCAAGAACAGGACAATATACTTCTCTATAAAAGTATAGAAGAAGATATTGCACGAATAGTGAAAGAGGAGAACAATCTTGAGGTAAAATATTTTGATTTCCATTGCCATTGTAAATAAATACAGCAAATTCTCTTCGGTGAAATTGGGTTTTATTAAACATATAGTTTATTTTATTTATTCAACTTGTGAGTGAGGAAGTTTCTTACCAGAAGTAAAATATTCTGGGCATTACTATCATACAGTACTAATCATCATCATCATCATCTTGCACAGTTTCCAGCCACTGGCCGGGTCTGTTTGGAACACAAGCCTCTCCAACGTCTTCTGTCTTCCCACCATCTCTCAGCCTCCACCCTTGTCCAGTCTTCTCCTCTCTTCTTCACGCTTTCTTCCACCCCCTTCAGCCACCTGTCTCTCGGTCTTCCCCTCGGTCTCTTTCCTTCCCACTTCGTCTCATGTACTCTCCTGGGTATCCTCTTCTCCTCCATTCGTTTTACATGTCCATACCATCTAAGTCTAGATTTCTCTATACCATCCTGTAATGGTTCCTCCTTCATTAATTCTCTGGTCCTCTCATTTCTTATTCTGTCCATCTTTGTAGCTCCAATACTGCTTCTCAAGAACCTCATCTCACTGGCCTGTATTTTGCTCCTCTCCCTTCCTTTCATAACCCAGGTCTCCGAGGCATACGTCAGGATAGGGACATAGTACGTCCGATATATGATCTTTTTGCTGTTCTGAGGGACATCCTTGCTCCATAACATGCTTCTCACACTCCTCCGAAATGCTTCTGCCTGCCTCCCCCGCTCATTTATTTCTCTATCGTTTCTTCCATTCTCTTGTATCAGGCTTCCCAGATACTTAAAACTCTCCACTTTCTTCAGCTGTTCCCCACCAATTGTTATTCCCGTTGTGGTTCTTTCCTTCTTCCTTGTTGTGATCACCATCTCACTCTTATTTATGCTAAATTTCATCCCATATCCTTGTATTACTCCTTCCCACACGTCCAACTGTTCCTGTACCTCCTCCTCCTTGTTTCCCCAAATCATCAAATCATCTGCAAACACCATTGCTTTCATCTTTCCGTCCCCAATTACTTGTGCCACTCGGGTCATTATGTCATCCATCACCACAATGAAAAGTAACGGTGACAGTGCACTTCCTTGTTTTAGGCCGTTTCTTTGTTCCAACCAGTCAGATCTCTCTCCTCCCACTTTCACACAGCTCACGCTTCCCTTGTACATCTCCTTTATCCTCTTTATAGTCCATTTCTCTACTCCTCTATCCTCCAGGGACTTCCATACTTTGTTTCTGCATACACTGTCATATGCTTTCTCAATGTCCAGGAAGGCCATCAGTAGATCTGTTCCATATTCATAGTGCTGTTCTTGTAACTGCCTTACAGCAAAAATCAAATCCACTGTGGACCTTCCTGCTCTGAAGCCATGTTGTTCTTCCCTCATCCCTCCTTCTATCCTTGTCCTAATTCTCTTTTCCAAAACTTTCTCGAAGATCTTTGCACAATGACTCATCAGTGTTATTCCCCGATAGTTTCTGCAATCTGTTCTACTACCTTTCTTGAAGATCGGGACAATGATTCCTTTTTTCCAGTCCTCTGGGGTCTTCCTTTCCTTCCATGCTGTCCTCATCACTCGGTACAGCCACTGTATCCCCACCTCTCCTGCTGCCCTCACCATCTCCACACTCAACTCATCCACACCCGGTGCCTTCCCTCCTTTCATCTTGTTCACTGCATCTTCCACTTCTTTCCATGTTAAGTCCTTTTCTGTTTGCAGTTCATCTTCCTCTTCCCCGATTTCTTCCTCCTCACCATCTTTTCCATTTGGGTTCAGAAGTTCTTCAAAATATTCTTTCCACATTTTCTTCAGTTCTTCCCTATTTTCTATCTCTTGTCCCCTTTTGTTCACCATTCTAACATAATCCGTAGGATCCTTCCGCCTCTTATCTTTCACCATCCCATACAGGACCTTTCTTGTACCTTCACTATCCTCCTCCATCATCTTTGTCCACTCTTCCATCCACTTCCTTCTCTCCTCAGCCACCACTCTCTTCGCCTCCTTCTTTCTTTCCTGGTACTCTTCCCTTGTCTCTACCGTCCTATTTTGATACCACCTCCTAAAGGCTCTATTCTTTTCCCTTACTATATCTTTTGTCTTCTCATTCCACCATGGTGTTTCCTTCCACCTCTTCTTACTACTTGTCCTCCCACATACTGCTTCTGCTGCACCCACTAGTGTCTTCTTAAATCAAATGCTTTCAAAAATGGAAAAAATACAGTACTAATATGGAATATAATTGTTTTATTTATTTGCAAATAACAACATAGTTCCCGGGGAGGAGGAATTACAATAAAACTTCAATTAAATTAAGTAACAAAAGGATAATGAGAAACATGGATTTTCTGCATAAACAAATGAATAATAAATAAATAGCAATAACAAAAATATTAAAATTATGTCAATGGGGCGGAGGAAATGTTCCCAAATTTACCGTACTGATTGTACTCATCAGCAGACAGTGGGTGCACGTCATCCGAACCCCCTATCGAATAGTAACTTCGGTACTTCACTACTTGCTATATCCCATTTATGAAGTGCATTGCAGTACTTGGCTATAGGAGCTGAAAGCTCACAGCTTCTTTAGCACTGTTTTGGTCCCTACGAAGGCCCCTTTGAAAAGATGGAATCCTTTGGCTTAAAATTTGGATTAAATCAGTATACCTAAGCAAAACACCCTCAGACATGGTATAATACCTAGAAGAATTTGCTGTATTTAATCCTATGCTCGTGTGACCTTTATAATTTACTAGCCTATTAAGAAATGTTATAAGGTCATAAAAGTGGTTTTTAGTGAATAGTTGCCCATGAAGCAGTCATAGCTGTTATGGTAAGACTTGAAAATATGACCTTGGTTGGAATTCAAACTTGAATCTCTTGCTGTCAGGGTAGGTACTTTAGCCACATTACCCACCAAATCGACGACGTCGAGAAACTGGTCCTTGGTGCTCTCTTCATCTTGGACTTGGAAATGTGTTGTGGTCTTGGGAGTGTTTGCATTGGTGCCTGCTTGGACAGCAGAAGATTCGAGTTCAAATGTGAACTGACTTGAAAAGACCACTAAGCATTTTTCACTGGTTTTTGCCTGAGGTGCTTATACCTCCAAAAGGCATGGTACAAGGTATGAAAATAAACTTATGTGGTCTTGGGGTACATATTGAGACCACGGTCCCAAAGGCCCTGCCAAGAAATATAAGTCTGGTGTGGGTACACTCAGCATCGTGCGACAATAGTGAGAAGAGGTTCGGGAATTGTTCCATTGACATAACCACACAATCCTTCCAGCATATGACACATTTTAATTGCAAATTTCCAGCTTCCATAATTTTGCTGTCCTAGTTTCTCTATATTGGGCACAGGCGATGAGACAGTGATCCCAGAGATGGCAGAAGTCGATGCGGAAAGCATGGCTGTGACATTTGATTCACTACTGGTTGTTGCCATGATGTGTAAATACACCACTTCTAAGTATTCGCTGAGCGACATCGAATATTAGTTTTAGAAACGCACTACTGGGCCCAGAACCTGTTAGTCAGTTAAATGGCACACGGATTGATATTTGGATACCAGATTTATTTTAACCCCTCACGATGGTATCCTCATCTTGACGTGATGTGGGGGCTTGAGAGTTCAAATGATCCTGCAAGCTATGCCGGCGGGAGCGTAAGCTCCTGGTAGGGTCACCCATGCCGGACAGGTTAAAGGTGATGGGCCAGACTAAGAGGGATACCCTGGTCCTCCAGGTTGGGGGTTGGGCGTAGGGTTAACAACCCTACCCTGTAAAAAATCTCAATGTTACGGATACCTTACAAGTGCCTCGGAATGCTGATCACCCGATGACGAACCAGCAAAGGAAACGGTTAATGAGAAGGAAAGCGGATATTATGTTAGGACATGGAATGTGAAAACCCTAGACGACCTTAGAAGTCTTGGAATCAGGAACTGGAGAAGGAAGGCGGTAGATAGAGATGAATGGAGGCAGGTGATAAAGGAGGCCAAGGTTCTTCAGGGACTGTAGCACCGACCAGTAAGTAAGTAAGTAAGTAAGTAAGATTTATTTTAACACACTTCAACACAAGTCAGTGCATACACGTTGACTGTATGGAATACATACAGGAAATCACAGCCTACTTGTCTCAAAAGACATTGTATATAAACATAGTGCAAGCAAGCTTTACAAAAACACTTATTACAATTAAAAACTTAAGTTGAACAGAACAATTGATTATCTTTATGTTAACTGGACATTCCAACAATATTAGTATTCAAAAGAAACAAACATGGGGTATATGGAAATAATTACAACCTTTACTAGTGAATCCTGAATCCAATCCTGACATATATCTCAGAGACCTGGGTTATGAAAGGAAGGGAGCGAAGCAGAATACAGGCTAGTGAGATGAAATTCTTGAGAAACACACGCCACCCTCCTGGGGGCTATTTAACTCGGGGGCGCTCGGGATGGAGCGTCAGTTGGATCTTAGCTCAGGGCATGTAGACACCACAGCAGCTTCAAGTATCAGTTTGTAACATGTGTCGCCCGACACACCGTCGCCGGAGGAGGAGCTTCGTGCCGGAGGGCGAGCTCCCAGGCAAGACCTCAGATCGGTCATCCACGACAGGCTACACCCTCACCCGGTATCCTCCGGTCGGCCACCTTCAGTCAGCTCTCTCAGACTTCTGGGCTCATTACAACCCAGACGAGCCGGATCCGACACCAAATGAAGTTCCTATGCCAGTCAACCTGGTACCGGACCACATCTTCGCCTTTAATTGGTTTCGATGGTGAAGTGCCCCTTGGGAAGCATGGACCGATGTCATCGGCGATGATCTCGAGGAATCCGGGGGGCAGCTCAGGGAAAAGTGGGCACCCCCACAGAACAACAGGACGACAACATAGACCAATACCAGTTCCCACCAGATGACGAGGAGGACGATATCTGGATATATGATACCGAATACCCGCGCCGACCACCTATTCGTCGCATCACCACACCTCTGCACGATGAATTCCAGTGGACAGTGCAACCTCCTGCACCACGGCCGCCGCCTCCAACCGCCTACACTTCAGTAGCTGTGCCAGCCGCCCATCCCGTTCCATACGGGGACTCATCCAACGGTGCCTACATTACCAGAATCCTCCAAGATGGCGTCCACCTCCCTCGTCCCATGGGAGCTACTCCAGTCTTCATGAAGACCAGAGTCACACCCATGATGACTCAAGTGATCCAAGACTTGTGTGACAATAAAATTTTATATCCATTCAAGGGATTCTACAGTTTTCCGATGTTTTTGGTGCCCAAGGCCAACTGTCAGGCCCGAGTGATTGATATATGACCTCAGCAAATGGACAGACTCTATACAGAAGCCTAAGTTTTCTCTCCAGAGTGCCGAGCAAGCTCTTACGGCTATCCCCAGTGACCACTTGGCTATTAAACTGGATCTTAAGTCGGGATTCTACCAGATCCCACTCAGTGCACGTTCACAGTTCTTTTACGGTGTGTACTATGCTGGAAAACATTATATTTGGACTCGACTCCCGATGGGTAACAGCCTCGCGCCCTCCATCATGCAGCGGTGGGCCGAGGCTGTCAAGGAGGTGATTGAACGCGAGTTCCCTGTCAAGATGATTCCTTACCTGGACGACTGGCTGATTCACGGAAGGTACATCCCTGTGGAGGAAATCACCCTGTATCTGGAAGTGGTGCTTGGCATCACCCTCAACCGCGCCAAGTGCATACTTCAACCGATGCAACTCATCACTTACCTTGGCGTCGTCATCAACATCCCAAACTCCTGTGTCGTTCTCCACCAAGCTTCGCCTTCGCCAAACCCTGGGAGATCTTCACCTATACAATGACAAGCAGCTCGAACAGGCGGCCGGGTTCCTGAGTTGGGCGTGCTGGGTAATGAATTGGCCAATGTTCTTACCCCGGCACGTCCTCTCTAGAGAATTCTACTGGCCCGGGCGCCTGCTGACCCCCGCCTTCATTGATGCTACCAGAGACGTTAGGACGGACTGCCACACTCTCGAGATGCACGCGGATGCCACCCCATACAGCATCGCAGGATACCACCGCCCGGGGAACCAAGCCTTTCGTCATCCAGCGACGGTCAACGAGGCCGAATTGGTTGCGGCTATCATGACCGCCTACTGGGCGCTGACCGACCTGGCACCGGACGATGACCAGCTAAAGTGCATTGTTACCTACACGGACTCTAATGTGACAAGGTATACCCTATGTACGGGCCGAGGCCCTTTATTGTATCGTATATATCATATAATGTATTTGTACACACAGCTTATCAATAAAGCAGCATTGCGGGGCGTCCGCCTCGCGTGGCGACGCGTGGCCTCAGCTGAGAACCCTGCTGACGCACCATCCCGGGCCGTGCTCTCCGAGGTACACGCCACCCTCCTGGGGGCTATTTAACTTGGGGGCGCTCGGGATGGAGCATCAGTTGGATCTTAGCTCAGGGCACGTAGACACCTCAGCAGCGGAGTGACAAAGGTGGACAGGTTAAGAAATGAGAAAATCAGAGAATTAGTCAAGGTGGGAGCATCACAGTATAGGATAGAGGAATCAAGGCTTAAATGGTAAGGGCATGTTAAGCGAATGGATGGGAGGAGGATACCCAGGAAGATACACGAGATGAAAATAGAGGGAGAAAGACCAAGAGGAAGGCTGAAGGATGTGGAGGACTGTGTGCGAAAGAAAGGAGAAGACTCAACCAAGGTGGTGACGGAGAGATGGTGGGAGGACAGAAGACGATGGAGAGGCTTATGTTCCAAACAGTCCCGGCCAGTGGTGGAAACTGTGCAAGATGGTAATGACTAGTTAATGGTGTGCGGACATGAGTGTGTGACTGAAATCACATTGTACGTTCTGTTTACATGTGCTAAGCAGTTGACAAGGATTGCAGTAAAGTATGATAAGTTGCGTGACGAAACTTGTGTAGGGGTGGGGATGAAGAATCCAAAGCCGCATATCTTGTAAGTGTCCTTTTGTTAGGGTACTCTGTTGTACACTGCTATTACCAGCCAGGTTGCGTGTGAGTGAGCTACACGTAATTGTCCTACGATAGCGTACTGCCCAAAATTACCAAGGGGTTTAGCTCTGCGGCTACATCCCTCGAAAGCCATTTTGAGGTTATTCCAGGCATCCTTCGAGTAGGGAGCATTGTGCACATGAATATAGCAAGAAGGTTTAACGGCCGGGCATATTTTCACCAGGACACTCTGGTCACGAATTGTGTCCACAAGTGAAATAACGGGCTGATTCAGAAATTGCTCACAATTGAGATTTGTGTTTGTCAATTTTCCTATGAACTTTCACTAAAAAGTAAAAAAAAAAAAAACTACACAAATTAAATTTCACCCGTATGGAACAACTTGATTATAATTGCGGTTTAAAGGAGCGGAACTGTAGGTCATCTGCCCCTCGGTCGGTACTTTTATTGTGCATCCTGTTGTTTCATTTAGAGGCTTGGGATATGGTAGTCATTTAGTCCCATGTATCCATGTGTGTGTAGAATTTATCTGTTAACCTGCATTATTATGGTACCTGTAGTAGTGTGTTTATTTGTAATCAAGTCTAACATTGGGAAGGGGACAGCTGTGGCCTTAAGTTGGGTACAATCCCGGCATTTGCCTGTAGTATAGATGTGCAAACCTTGGACAACCACTTCTAAAAAGGCTGAGGAGGGATGCTGAGTGTACCCCATTTCAAGAATATTAGCCAGTACACCAGGAGGTGGTCCGAACGTTTATCTTGATTTATGCTATTTCATTGCAAAGCTTGAATTGGTGAAATAAATGAATGTGGACTTGGAAATTGAGGAATATCTGCTTTGTCTCATGATTTCAAATTCTAGAAGTTAATTTAGTCTCATGTTACATTAATCTTTCAATGTGTCGTACAAATGCTGGTGTATTTGTGTAGTTTTACATCCTATCATATTCCTCTTCAAAACCTGATATTTGCTCGCTGTTATTTTAAATTTTAGGGCAGTTAGTGCAAGCTAGTACAAGCTAGTAAATACTCTAGATCTAATATTAGTGGTACATGTATCTTCTTAAGAAATAATTTAGATCATGAACAGTTAACAGCTTATGATTATCTATTTATGGAACAGGATTTTGAATTCTTTGCCATAAAAATACAGCAGTTCAAGTTAATAATTGTATGCGTATACCGTTCTCCATCAGGAAAGTTTCCTTTATTTATAGATAAATTAGAATTGTTACTCAATAACATGTGCAAAGTAAATTTCGATATAATAATTTGTGGGGATGTAAATGTGGATTTCTTAAAATTTGATAGAAATTGTGAATTATTAACACAGTTACTAATTTCCTATGGACTGAAACCTACAGTAAATACCCCGACATGAATAACAAAATTTAGTAAAACCACTCATGATCAATTTTTTTAAATACAGATAAATATCACCATTCAATAGCAGTCTATTGCCCGGGTTTTAGTGACCACCATGGACAATTACTGAGTTTTGAAGTACCTGAAACAATCAATAATAATGATAATGGAGTAAAATCAAAGTGCAGGTCATTCACTGAAACAAATGTTACACATTTCAATGACTTATTAAATAAGGAAACATGGTCAGAAATTTATAAACTAGAATATGTAAATGATAAATTTAATGCATTTAACAGTACCCTAAAACACTATTTTGAAACAGCATTCCCCTTTAGACAAAGAACTGTTCAAAATAACAAAACTAACAATTGGATAACAACAGGGATTATAAATTCATGTCAAAGAAAGAAATGTCTACACAAATTATATAAACAATACCACACAACACCTGAATTCAATTTATACTACAAAAAATACACTAGCTGATTAAATAAGGTAATAAGGCTAGCAAAGAAAATGCATAATGATAATTTTATTTCCCAATCATCTAATAAAAACAGGGCTATGTGGTCCATGATAAAGAAAGAAACTGGAAAATCTGCTAAAATGCAAAGGAACATTACACTGACCAGAAATAATAAAGTGATGAATAATCCAGAGGAAATAGCAAACACTTTCAATGACTTTTTTCTGGAAATTCCACAAAAATTATTAAATAAATCACAGGCAAATACACTAAATTCCAATAATAAAATAAATATATGTAGTGATTCTTTATTTATAAATCATGTCACAAGTGAAGAAGTAAGAATAGTTATAAAAGAGCTAAAAAATAAATTTTGTGCTGGCATTGATGGCATCCCAGTTGCAATTTTAAAGAAATGTCAGAAAATATAATAAATCCACTTACACACTTAATAAACAGTTCAATTCTATCAGGAACTTACCCGGATATTTTGAAGTTATCAAAAGTAATTCCAGTGCACGAAAACAGTTCAAAAGATGATTTAGATAACTATCGTCCCATTACCTTACCAACTGGTATCGCAAGAATTGTGGAAAAAATCATGTATAGGAGACTGATAAGTTTTATAGATTTTTTTTTTTATCAAACTCACAACATGGATTCAGAACGGAAAAATCTACACAGACAGCAATTTATGAATGTATTAATAGTATACTGAAATTAATTGACAATAAGGAACATGTAACTGGCCTATTCTTGGATTTATCGAAAGCATTTGATGTTGTTAACCATAAAATCCTCCTTACAAAACTAAATCAATATGGTATTAGAGGTCAATCTAATAAACGGATAGAGTCTTACTTAACAAGGCGTAAACAAATAGTAAGCTTGAGACACAAGGATGATGGAACCAAATTACTTAATGAAACATTATCCCATGAGGGAATTATTA
The DNA here is from genome assembly GCA_946902985.2 of Meconema thalassinum. NCBI lineage: Eukaryota > Metazoa > Arthropoda > Insecta > Orthoptera > Tettigoniidae > Meconema > Meconema thalassinum. Next base: position 696,872,059 of record OX336390.1, read on the forward strand.
AATTTGGAGTACCCCAGGGATCGGTTTTGGGCCCACTACTCTTCCTTCTATATATCAATGATATAACACAGAACGTTCATTCACATAAGGAAATTTTGTTTGCGGACGATACAACACTGGTAATAAAACGTGAAACTAAACAGGTCATACAGCAGTCTGCTGACTCCGTTACAGGAGAGTTAACCAATTGGTCACAAGATAATCGCCTCGTAATCAACTATAAAAAAACAGTATCTCTAAATTTCCACACTATACAGAATAGGAATCCTGCGAAGCCCAATATAACATTAAATGGTCATCAAATAGAAAATAAATCAGAAACAAAGTTTTTAGGACTATGGATACAACATGACTTGAAATGGAATAAACATATACAATGTCTGAATACTAAACTGAACTCGATGTGCTTTGCGTTACGTATTTTGAAAACCTGCACTAGCATGCACACATTAAGAAATACTTATTTTGCTTATTTCCATTCATACTTAAGATATGGGGTCATATTTTGGGGTTTGTCGCCAGATGTACTAAGCACGTTTAGGATACAAAAGAGGGCGATTAGAATTATGGCAAATGTAAACACTAGAGAATCATGTAGACCTCTGTTTAAAGATTTAAACATTCTCCCACTGCCCTGCATATATATCTTTGAAAGTATTATGTTTTTTAAAAAGAATTTAATGAATAAGGATGTTTTTCTTAAAACAAACAATGATGTTCATAGGCATAACACAAGACAAAATCAAAACATTCATATTTCACACACACAAACATATATCAAAAAGGAACTTTTCACACAGGAGTTAAATTATACAATAAAGTACCCCAGTATATAAAACTTGCCCCAAAAATAAAAATCTTTGATAGAATGTTGAAAGCTTATCTGCAGTGCCATTGTTTTTACTCTAGTTGAATATCTTAGTGTATAGGAGCGATGAAATCTATAATTATATTTTCCTTTTGTATTTTAATTGTAATACCTAGCTGTAAGTTGTTGTATTTATAGAATTGAGTTTTCATATTATGATAATAGAGTAAGGTGTAAATAGTTGTCCAATAAGATTGTATCTCTTAAGATCTGTTATTATAATGTTATAAATAGTTATTATATACCTATTACTACTTTTATTTTATAGATGTAAATTCTGACGTCTCCTATATCAAAAATGTATTGTATACATGTATTTGATCAAATGGAATTAATAAAATCTATCTATCATTCTTTTTAAATATCTTATTACTTTTGCAACACTACATAATTCATGGAGAAAATTTGATCTTGAATGCTTCTCTTTGTCACTTTGGCTCTGATAGTTCATTGAAAATTGAACTGCCAAATTGTGTGCTTGGATATTGGCCATTCATATCTTACTAGCACAAGCCAATGCAATTAATGCATGCATATTATACAAAATGAAAACTTAGTCCCAATCCCAATAAGACAGAAGTGTGTGCATTTCATCTGTGCAACCACATTGCCCACCAACAGGTGAAAGTGAACTTCTGCCAGCAAAGAGTTCAGCCCAATTTCAGCCCTAAGTATCTTGGCATCACCTTGGACCGTTCCTCAACCTTCAAGAAACACTTGGAAAACACAGGCCAAAACCTCAAATCGCGGAACAATATCAAGAAGAAATTGGGTGGCACATCATGGGGTGCTGATGCAACTTCACTAAGCACGACTGCCCTCTCCATGGTTTATCCTGTAGCAGAGTATTGTGCCCCTGAGTGGCACCGTAGTGCTCATACTGTAACTATACATACGGGGTTGGGGTTATGGGGGCCATGCGTGTTAGCACACAAAGGAAGAGTAATTGATCATAATCATATATTTTCATGGTTACTCATACATAAGACTCCACATACCATATCCTTTCTCATTCTTTATCATAAACGAAGTACCACACTCTCGTACCTAACACTCATATCTAAAACAAAACCATTATATTCATGATCTTCAGCTTCATAACCTTTCATTGCCTACAAAAAAAAAGATACTCTCTCCTTTCCTTTCTTCATCTTGCCAGCCAAGCCAAAACAATAATCAGACATCATGGAACTAATACTATAATATACAGTCATAGAATTTAAAAGAAACAACACACCATCAAAAAAAGAAATATTCATACAGATATAGAACTCTAATGAACATGGCCCCCTCCTACCTTACTGCTGAACCATTGCAAGGAATCCCTATAGCTCAGTCGCTTAGGCCTGCAATGCAATGGCCCACCAGTAACAGGCAGCCATGCCTCGAAACTTAGATAACCAAAGAAAATGAAATGCTCCTAACCTATAAACTAACCAAAGAGAATAAAATGCTCCTAACCTATAAACACTGTAACCCCATGTTACAATACTAAAATGATCGATGTTCATCTGAATGAATGGAAAAATTTCTTAATTCGGCAAGTAAACGATTTAATTCAAGATGAGGGTCATAACAGGTACACTGAGATCCACCCAAACTCCCTGGTTACACACTGTCAGTAACATATCACCTCCAGAACTAAGACGACAAGAAGCAACAGTACGTGAGTGGAGAAACCTACATAAAAAAAATCACCCACAGGATCTCCCAATTCATGAAGTTCTTAATGATCTTCCCTCCACTCGTCTTAGATCAGGAACCTAATATGGCATAACATACGGTACCTGACATTCATTCCGTGGAACAATGGTGCCAAAACTGGAAGTCTGCTCCTATGAAACATCAAGGTATTCTAGATCCTACTATAAGACTTCCGGGATTTAACCCGAAGAGAAACCAGTGGGTAAAGTTAAATCGCCTAAGAACAGGTCACGCCAGATGTAATGCCTTGCTACATAAATGGGGACTTCATGATTCTCCTGCCTGTGACTGAAGAGCTACTCTTCAAACTGTGGAGCATATTGTTCAAGAATGTCTGCTGAGGAAGTATGCTGGATCACCACAAGATGTTATTTCTGCTGCACCTCCCTTTCTGGATGGCTTCAACAACTGGATATCTCGTTATGAATGCAAACGCAACCATAGTTCTTGTGATGTATATATTGTACATATGATTTACTTATTCATATATATATATATATGCATTTAATATACTCTAATTCAGCTACTGCAGTTGCTAACCATACAATATATAAATAAATAACAAGCCAAACAGTGCATGTTGCTCTAAAGATCAATAGAAACCATGTGTCTTGCATCTATCACTGTACATTAAAGCAGTGGAACCTCGTTTCTACTTCTGCACCTCCTCTGTCACCAATGTTTGCACCATACCACGAGGGCTACAAGCCATTTAGTTAAAAACACAACACACTTATTGGTGCATATGCATATCATATTTGTTAGGATACAAGCTTTGCATCACACTTGAAAATCAATTGCCACTGGGTATAGAACCCAGTATCAGGTTAATTAAACAAGAAAATTTGTTTAATTATGAAGATAATTGTAAGGTATGCTCATTCCTTTCTTTTCTTCCTCAGGATGTAAAAGGTGAAGTCCTGGATGAAGAGTATAGCATCAGTCCGTTGCTTCCAAATGGGTAAGTGTACTTTATTTTGCTAAATTTTAGTGTGGGAAGATGGCTTCATTATTGAGTTGAATGTTAGTCAGGGAGTGTGCATAGGTTTGCAAATTATTGTGGCAAACACCTGATGATGAGGGGGTGTCAAACATTATTTTAGGGCACCAAACATATTACAAGATTGTTATAAATTTCTGAATTCAGCTCAGGAAAACCTTTCCAAAATCAATTTTAAAATACAGTCCTCCTAATGCCCCCTGCCCCCAATCAATTCAAGAGTATAATATTGGAGCCAGTTTGTACCCCAATTTCATCATAAGTCGTCAATGACTTTAATGTACATCGAAGATATTAGTTAAATAAAATTAATGGGTGAAAGGAAGAATTCAGTGAATTTTATTGGCAGCCTGTCCCATATGCTATTATATTTACAGTATTTATTAGAGATTTTAAAAACATATGTTACTGTAGTAGGAAACCTAAGTTATTGTGTCCCACTTTGTTGAGTTTCACAATATACTGTAGCCTGTTGTATCTGGCGGGTAATTATAACGTATTGATATGAAGTACATCATACCTCATATAAGTTATCCATATTGACATATAAATTAAAATACGTATGAATAGGTAAAATAGATTTATTCCACCTAAGTCAATACTATATTGAAACTGAATGACATATAGAATTAGATTTGGTTATCTTGTAACCATCATCAGTTGAAATCAAATTATATAATTAAAATAAGAGCATCAATATAGTCTTATCACTAATAATCTATAAATAAAATGAAGCACTAAAATAAAAATGTTCCCTATAAAACATTTTAGTATCCATTGAATAACTTTCCAAATATTAACTGAAATCTGCTTAAAATAATTTTAGAATCAGAAAAGAAAATACTGTCTATCTTGATACTACAGTATTTGAAGAATGGATAATAATCATGGTAGAAATATATTGTAAATTTTTAAAAAAATCAGATCTGTTACATTGGAATATTTAATGAAAATTAAAAAAACATTATAAAAATCCTTGAAGTTCAGAACCAATAATATAATATTTGCTTCTGTAAAAATGCTCTTCAGTGTGTTGTTATAAGTAAATTAAATTAAAAATGACTTATTTGAATATCATGCAAAAGATTCACTATTGACGTCAAGATTTTGAAGGTTGTTGTATAAAGATCTTGATAGCTTAAATTATTCTTCACCAAATCATAATGGAGGGAGGTTTCTCAGTTGAAAATATCCGTTTGTCTTCATCCAAATCAAATGTTCAGTTTGATTATGCTAATTTATACCTATAATCATAATATTTATACGTCCTTCGCAAGGTAGACCAAATTGAGAAATGTTGCTATGGAGGTGAAAAGTGATAATAAAACATCCCTTGTGGTTTTTAATTTGCGTCCCATGACCATTTGAATGCATACATGCAATACATGAACCTCCGCAGTGACAGCCAAGAATAATAACCCTTACGCAACGAGGTGGGCTCAGAAATTTACTATTAGAAAGTGACGCCGTTTGCATACCATTGTCTACTGTTCTGATTTGGGCCTAAGATAAAGGAGATTTTCCTGAAAGAAACACATCAAATGTTCAAAGAGTTGAAAAATTGCTGAAGTATGCCATTGATTTACAAGAAAAGAATGGATTTCTAGACTGCGGTATGTGAAAAAAGACTTCCAAAGTGACAGCGATGACTCCGAGCACAGTGGACGTAGCAGTGAAGAAGACATCATGGACTTACCATCTGGCTTGTGCGCCTGGTTGGCCACTACAGCCTGTTGTGGATTAAGGTGTGATGTTGACAATCTCAATTGTTTGATTTTTATTGCATGTTCACTTTATCTCTAGTGTGATATTACTTTTTCTGTACCCGCAGCGAGTTTCATGTGTGTCTGTCAATCCAGCTTGAACATACTTTTTAGTTTGCTACGTCTAGACATAACACACAAGGAAACACATGAAGAGTCATGTAGTGTGGTACATAACTTTTTCACAGAGTTGGGAGGATCTAATCTATATAATAACTTTCAGGGTCAGGACTATTTCTTCTTCTGAAAATGCGGATTTCCCAGTGATTGATTCGACTTACAGTCTCCATAGCAAGAACAAACCGGATCATTCATGCAGTAACTGTAATAAAACGTTCACAAGGCGAGCTGGTTTGGTTCGACACCTTGAGGTCCATAAGCGCCCCAATAATAATAATAAAGAAGTGAAAAAAATGTCCTGTCATTTATGTAACAAGACATACATTCAGGGGAAGTATTTGGAGTATCATATTAGTCTTCACAGTCGTGTTAGGCCGAGACATACTTGCGGTATATGCAGTAAAACGTTTGGTAAGAGAAATACCTTGAAATCGCATATGGCTGTTCATACTGGTGAGAGGCCTTATGCATGCGAAATATGTGAGAAGACATTTGCATTACGTAGTTCTTGGACGCGTCACCATTTGGTGCACAGTGGAGAGCGAGCATTTTCCTGTGATATATGCAACAAATCATTTGCTCAACGTAGGGATTTAAACGTACACAAAGCAGTTCATGTTGATACTAAAATTTGTTCTTGCAACTATTGTGTAAAAACCTACCCTGAGTGTTTACAGTTGGAAGATCACAAATGTCGGATTGGGAAACAGGAGTCTTCTACAGAATATGAGAAGGAAGTTTTAAAGAAGACTAATAAGAAAACTCTTAAAAAGGCAGGGACCAAACTGAAGGTACATTTTTGTGATATATGCAAAAAGACATTTTCTCGGAAGTTTATTTATGACGAGCACATGTTGGTTCATTCCGGTCAACGGCCCCATATTTGTAGCATGTGTGGAATGACGTTCTCCCGGCAGGGAACTTTAAGAAGGCATAGTTATACACATGGTGGAAAAGGGGGTCATTCTTGCAGGACGTGCAATAAGAAATTCGTTCGACGTTCATACCTGAACGTCCATATGGCGACTCACCGTACAGAAGCGTTACAGCAGTGTACCACGTGAGGGACGTAATGTATGTCCAACTGGAATGTAGACTTTTCCATTCCGGCATTCTCAAATACTGTAGTAGGTTCTGTGTCGTGGCATGTTCACTTTTCTTTTATATACAGAGTGTCATTTATGTACTTGAGTACCCTTAAGGGGCGTGTAGGGGATGGGTATAGGATCAATTTGAGATAGGGAACCTGGGGTCGTAACGGCCTCCTAACCCCAGAAAAAGGGATTGACTTTTAGTCATGTTTTCGTTTTTGATGGCCAATAAATACATTTTTAATTTTGACTAATTATTATGTTTGTTGTTATGCTTTAATTTCCTGTTTTCAATTTTGCTGAAAGCCATTTTTGGATGGAGTACGTTTGGTTGTTGAGCTTTAATTTTTTTCCGTTGCATATTGATGACGAGTGAAGAAAATTTCTTGATTGGATTACATTCGTTTCAAAGAGTTTTAGGCGAGCTTACGAAGTTTTTACTAAATAAAGCTGCATTCCTCTAGCCAATCGATAGTTCCGTCGTCTGTAACTACTACAGAAACACACGTAACTTATTGATACTAATAATCAAAAGGCAATTAATTTTACGGAATCAACGATAGTTTAACAAAAATCAACAGATAATAAACACGCACTGTGTCTACGCCCCCTCATTCCCTTCTAAAAAATAAAGAAAAATTGAAGGCATGGCACCCCGGGAGAAACGAACCCGGGACCTCCACGGCACCACGCCTTGCCGCTATCCTCTCGGCTAACGCAGCGTTGAGCGGTGGTCGCGCCAAGACCGTTGACAAAGAAAGAGTGTCTGACCTCAGAGTAAAACATGGCGCGCTTGCCTACTTTACAGGGGCGGAGGGCTTGAAATAAACCTGTTTTCTGGGGTTAGGAGGCCGTTACGGCCCCAGGTTCCCTATCTCAAATTCATCCTATACCCATCCGCTACACGCCCCTTGAGGGTACTCAAGTACATAATTGACACTGTATATATATTGACGGTGGAATTGCAATACCTCGTAAGCCACCACAAAGCTCCATTCCATTCCCTTCTAATGTGTGGTAAACAAACCTTAGCCATGAATGGATAGAAACGTCGCACCTAATATTTTAGAAAGATGGTATATTGGGTTTCACAGAATTAAAGGAGTTTAATATTTTAGGGTAATTTTTATCTGCAATTCATCAAAGAAAACGTAGCTATAAATAAATTGGTCGGCGGGAATGTATAATCACATATGTCTTATATGTCGGGATTAGCTACAACGAACAGGATGGCACATAGTTATGATTTACAAGGTCTCGCTTTCCCAACGTCGATTTATGCACATGGCTCAAATGCAGTGCTACAATTTAATACAAAAATTCTTTATTCTAATACGGTAATGCTAATGTAAAAGGTTACTTAATATGGTCATAATGTTAATATATACAAGTTCTCATAATGTTACTATTAAGGATTCTAACTTCATTAAAAGAAGTGATGTACAGATACTACCCTTAACACAGATATTTACAATTTATTTTAAAAGAATGTGTTGATCCGGTTAGTTGTGAATACTCTGCAAGTGGGGATATATTTTCATACAGTTTTTATAGTGGTTATGAAGTATTTCAAAAGTTTCTGTCGGAGAATGGAGATCTAATTATTTTCTTACATCAATGTAGATGTCAGGCAGTTTGCACTAAGAATGCGATGTGTCGTCAATAAAAACGCTGTAAAAATTTACCCTTTTAGTTGTGGTTATTGTGTGGCAATATAGTTTGTGGTACTGGATCTCTTCCGGAACATTGACAGACAATCCTACGATAATTCGCTATTACTGCAGCTATACTTCTCCTTCCGCACTCAATGGTTTGATATACTTATATACATATACTTGTTGACCATGCCTCATTCAAAATTTAATATCAAGGGACCATCTAAATGATCAGTGATCAATTTTGGAGTTGCAATTGTTAAATTATATTGTCAAATATTCTTCTATTAAAGCATGTTCTCCACAGTTATTATCATTGTCCTCACATACTATTGTGGTTTATTTCTCGTTTGATAATTTACTGAAGAAAAGTGCTGTCCGGATACCAATACCGGTACTTGGTGGAAAATCAGTAAATTAACGCAGGCGTACGGTCTCATTGCTATACCGGCTGGCTGCGTGGCTCAGCGGTAACGTTCTCGCCTGCTGAGCTCAAGGTTGCAGGATTGAATCCTGGCACAGCCAGTTGGCATTTGAGAGTGTGCAAATGCGAGGGAGCCGTGTCATTAAATCTACTGGCACATAAAGGATCCCCTTCAGGGCAAAATTCCGGCACCCCGGCGTCTCTAAAAACCGCAGTAAAACCAATTTAATATTAGTATTATCATTGCAATACTGCGGTATGGGAGCAAGTATAAGTATATGAAAGTCCAGTTTGTCACACGTACGGTCCATTTCTGAAACGGTGTGCCTTAAAGATATGTAGCTCGTGTTGCCTTATGAGAAACTTGGGAGTGGGCAATTTGTTTTTGTCTGTGTCACTACTTGGCATGTGTAGTTCTTCTAACATGTTCTCATTATGGAATTTGCCATGCATTGCATTAATACACACATAAAAAAAAGTTTTGCATCACCTCGGTTCCCAGATCTCCGGCATATAGACGTTGACTGTGTATATTGTATCCAAGATACAGTCCCTTTGACTGTTCATAGATGTCACTAAAACTGCTCAAAGATGTAAACAACCATGCATGAGCAGGGCCTATTAGACGGAGGGGGTACGACAGCCGATCAGTTCCAGTCATTCCACCAGGACGAAGGTACGCTGCTCATGTTGTCTGTAGTTCTACCATGCCTAGAAGGTCAATACCGCAGTTCGATCGCGTCCGCATTGTTACTTTGTGTCAAGAAGGGCTCTCAACAAGGGAAGTTTCCAGGCGTCTCAGAGTGAACCAAAGCGATGTTGTTCGGACATGGAGGAGGTACAGAGATACAGGAACTGTCGATGACAGGCCTCGCTCAGGCCGCCCAAGGGCTACTACTGTAGTGGATGACCGCTACTTATGGATTGCCGCTCGGAGGAACCCTGACAGCAATGCCACCATGTTGAATAATGCGTTTCGTTCAGCCACAGGACGTCGTGTTTCAACTCAAACTGTGCGCAATAGGCTGCATGATGCGCAACTTCACTCCCGACGTCCATGGCGAGGTCCAGCTTTGCAACCCCGACACCATGCAGCGCGGTACAGATGGGCCCAACAACATGCTGAATGGACCCCACGGAATTGGCATCACGTTCTCTTCACCGATGAGTGTCGCATATGCCTTCAACCAGACAATCGTCGGAGACGTGTTTGGAGGCACCCTGGTCAGGCTGAACGTCTTAGACACACTGTCCAGCGAGTGCAGCAAGGTGGTGGTTCCCTGATGTTTTGGGGTGGCATTATGTGGGGCCGACGTACGCCACTGGTGGTCATGGAAGGCTCCGAAACGGCTTTACGATACCTGAATGACATCCTCCGACCCATAGTGCAACCATATCGGCAGAATATTGGAGAGGCATTTGTCTTCATGGACGACAATTCTCGACCTCGTCGTGCACATCTTGTGAATGCGTTCCTTCAAGATAACGACATCGCTCGACTACAGTGGCCAGCATGTTCGCCAGACATGAACCCTATCGAACATGCCTGGGATATGTTGAAAAGGGCTGTTTATGGACGTCTTGACCCACCAACCACTCTGAGAGATTTACGCCGAATTGTCGTTGAGGAGTGGGACAATTTGGACCAACAGTGTCTTGATGAACTTGTGGATAGTATGCCACGGCGAATACAGGCATGCATCAATGCAAGAGGACGTGCTACTGGGTATTAGAGGTAGTGGTGTGTACTGCAATCTGGACCACAAATGCTGAAAGTCTAGCTGTATGATGGTACAACATGCAATGTGTGGGTCTCATGAGCAATAAAACGAGCTGAAATGTTGTTTGTGTTGATCTCTATTCCCTTTGTATTTAACGGTTCCGGAACTCTTGGAACCGAGGTGATGCAAAACTTTTTTTGATGTGTGTATGTCACACCAGAACGGTGACCAAAGTTATGCATTATTAAATATTGTTGATTTTGTATTTTATGTTTGTTCTATATATCAAATGAGATTATTTACTTATATTTATAAATTCAAACTTAAGAGTTGACAAAAGTGATATTAAGCAAACATTAAGACCAAATTGAAAATAGTAGCCTTTATTATTTGAGCAAATGTGATAACAATTGGGAGAAATAAAGCATGCAATTTTTAAAAATTTCTCATTAAATTATATGATGCTACATTAATTAGCAATTGTTATTGATTCAAATAAGGTAATTTTATTCGAATGTTTAAAACGATAAACAAAAATCCCTCTCTCCTTCGTTCTGTTGGCCACAAAATAGTACCAAGTGATATTTCCTTGTGCATGGAATATGGGGTTGCTGCCAGAACTATTTCTTGAGCCTATTGTGATGGTTCGGAAAATGCACACCATCCAAACGAATAATTATTGGCAACCGGGGCTCTGTTGGGCGGCAAAAGTAGCAGTACGGGCTCTCGTGTTATAGATTGTTAATGTTCTGGAGATCACAAGCTCGACCCTCAGCAAGATACCTATACTTACCACTTACCTGTGTTGATATTTTACCGGAAAACAGCTCGGAGTGGGCGCCTTATCGCAACAGTAATTTGGCGAACAAAAAAAAAAAAAGACCAGGTAGAGCAACAAGATCTCTCTTTCAGCTCGAGGTGATACTTGGTATCTAACCAGTTGATATTTATGCGTAAGTGGGAAAAGGGATGCCTTAAAACTAGAGATCTTTCTACAATATAAGGGATAGACGAAGCGGTACGGTAAGTATAAAGGAATTTAATTAAGAAGCAGCAAGTGAAAATGATATATACATAGGGCACTTCAGCTAATGAGCCTACTGTTTCATGTGCTGTCTAGACCTACCCCACATCTGCACCGTACAGATAACGAGACATCTGTTTCAAATAACGTACCGCAACTCCACTCCCATTGTCTTGGCCGTCTTCATCGTAGCAGCTGCGTCCTCGAAGAATTCCGTAAACCTGCTGCAAGCCTTCCTAATAGCGTACAGTTTCCACACCACGAAAACACAGCTCTGCCTGAATATAAAATGAAAGCTTCCAGTTTGTACATTAAAACCTGAATTATTTCATTTATTTAACTATTTGTTAAATAAATGAAACGTTAAATAGAAATATTAAAATGTTAGGCTACGTATGTCTGTAGCGGTTGCTGCTTAAATTATTTCAGAATTAATAAAAAAACATCGATGAAAATTATTATTATTAATAATAGTGAACATCAAATAATAATAATTGAATTATTATTGAATGTTCTGGAAGAGTTTGGGGTGGATGATTCATCCAGAAATTTGATTAAACAGACTCACCAACACAATATCTAAGGTTAAATTCAAGAATGAAATCTCAGAGCCCATCGAGATAAAAACTGGGTTCAGACAAGGAGATGGACTTTCTCCACTTCTTTTCAATTGAATCTTAGAAAAGGTAATTCGAGAATGGAGAAAATCACTGAACAAAGAAGAAAGAAATGAAGATCAGTTTCGATTAGGCCTCAAACACAAAGGAGTGTATGTTGACTGTCTGGCGTTCGCAGACGACGTAGCCATATTTGCAAACAACACCAGTTCAGCAATCGGGAAGATAAACCATCTGAAAGAAACAACAGAGAAAGTAGGACTACAAATTTCATTTGAGAAAACGAAATATATGACTAACATCCGTGAAGGTCCAGAATGGTTCTTCACCGACCATGGAAAGATTCGAAGAGTCAAGAAGTTTAAATACCTTGGTGAAGTAATCCAAGAGAATGGGCTAGAACAAGAAGCGACCAATATCCGCATCCTGAAACTAGAGCGAGCGTTCCAACCGACTAAAAACATCTACAATAAGAAGATGCTAAGTATCGGAGCCAAACTAAGGCACTACAGCACTGTTGTCAAACCAGAAGGTTTATATGCTTCGGAGACTCTGTGTATGAATCGGACAGGACAAGTCAATCAGCTACTTAAAAGAGAACGCAGACTACTACGGAAGATCTTGGGCAACAGATGGGTTGACGGACAGGTTCGACTGGTATCAAATAAAGAAGTATACACAACGATGGAACCGATAACAACAGCAATTATAAAACGAAGATTGCTGTTTTATGGACACATCATCTGTATGAATAATGACCGGCCCACAAAGAAAATCTGGAATTTTCTTAAACCGAAGATCTACAAGTTGAAATGGTTCCAAGAGTGTGAGAAAGATATGAGACAGGTGGGCATTACGGAGGATAAAATCAAAGACAGGAATACTTTCAGAAGGAAGGTGAAAAGCTATCAGGGTTTTATGGTGGAGGCAGAACCCAGAAGACGAAGAGGCCCTTTGACAGAGGAGCTGAAGAACAAACTGATAGATGGGCTCAAGAGATACTGGCAAGATGTCAAAGCCGGCAAACGAACAAGACGCAGACACTGAAATGAGAGTGGTTGTTAACACGCAGTCCATAGAGGCTCAAGTCGACAGTAAAAAAATAAAAATAATAAATAGACCCTTTTTCAAATCGTCTCACTGTTACTAGGGATTATGGGACCCAGTCGCCTGAGGGCCAAAGGCCACATCAGAACAAGATTTACCAAATCATTAGTGATTTTTAATCTAATAATAAGTGCCAAGTGTGGGTCTATTTTTGGGAATACGGTCTTTCCCACACAAATTCCCGCATATATCACGCACCTAAAATTTTCAAACTTATTTTCGGTCAAAAAAGGGCGAGTTATATGCAAGTAAATACGGATCTAGTGACCGAGATGTTGCACAAGGTTACAATTGCGATTCAATAGCTGTGGATATTTTTTTAAACTTTCATTATCTGAAATTGGGGTTCCTACAATTATCAGGCTGGAGCTTTGCTTGGGGAAACGGATATTGTTAGCCACCTTCTGAGGAAAACAGGCCATTGAGATAATGCCCAGTTGGCAAGATCTACAGCTTTGCCTGGTTGATTGTGAGAATCCTTGACATAATGCCCAGATGGTAAGATCTACTGCTATGCCTTATTTATTGAGGGAATACGCTACTTTACATATTGCTCATTTGGCAAAATCTACTGCTATGCCTATTGAATTGTGCGAATCCTTGACATAATGCCCATAATAAAATTGATTACATAAATCTAATGCTTAAAAATGAACTTAAAGACATCTCAGCATTATGTATTTCAGAACATTGGCTGGAAGAGGAACAACTCGAATTAATTCAATTCCCAGGGTTTATACAAGCTAGTAAATACTCTAGAACTAATATTAGCCATGGTGGTACTTGTATCTACCTAAGAAATAATTTAGATCATGAAAAGTTAACAGCTTATGATTATCTAATTATGGAACAGGATTTTGAATTCTCTGCCGTAAAAATACAGCTGTTTAAGTTAATAATGGTATGCGTATACCGTTCTCCGTCAGGAAAGTTTCCTTTATTTATAGACAAATTAGAATTGTTACTCAATAACATGAGCAAAAAATTTCGATATAATAATTTGTGGGGATGTAAATGTGGATTTCTTAAAATTTGATAGAAATTGTGAATTATTAACACAGTTACTAATTTCCTATGGATTGAAACCTACATTAAATACCCCAACAAGAATAACAAAATTTAGTAAAACCACTCCTGATCAAATTTTTATAAATACAGATAAATATCACCATTCAATAGAAGTCTATTGCCCGGGTTTTAGTGACCACCATGGACAAATACTGAGTTTTGAAGTACCCGAAACAATCAATAATAATGAAAATGGAGTAAAATCAAAGTGCAGGTCATTCACTGAAACAAATGTTACATATTTCAATGACTTATTAAATAAGGAAACTTGGTCAGAAATTTATAAACTAGAAAATGTAAATGATAAATTGAATGCATTTAACAGTACCCTATAACACTATTTTGAAAAAGCATTCCCCTTTAGACAAAGAACTGTTCAAAATAACAAAACTAACAATTGGATAACAACAGGGATTATAAATTCATGTCAAAGAAAGAAATTTCTACACAAATTATATAAATAATACCACACAACACCTGAATTCAATTTATATTACAAAAAATACACGAGCATATTAAATAAGGTAATAAGACTAGCAAAGAAAATGCATAATGACAATTTTATTTCCCAATCATCTAATAAAAACAGGGCTATGTGGTCCGTGATAAAGAAAGAAACTGGAAAATCTGCTAAAATACAAAGGAACATTACACTGACCAGAAATAATAAAGTGATAAATAATCCAGAGGAAATAGCAAACACTTTCAATGACTATTTTCTGGAAATTCCACAAAAATTATTAAATAAATCACAGGTAAATCATCATCGGCTTTAACTCGAATCCGAGTATAAATCTTCTTCCTTCAGTCCAGTTTGTGGATGTGTTTACGGTGACTAAAGAGTCCAATCCTGGCATGGAACAAGCGACCACACAAGTCGCATAGTATTGCTGGAGGAGGACGTGGTTGGGCTGCTCGAAGTTTCCTAGCTTGACGCTTGGCCTCTTCATGTATGCGTCGATCCCTTTCAAACGTCTTTACAGAATCCGAGATGGTACGGCGCCAAGTTGAGCGGTTTTCAGCCAGCATGTCCCAGGTTTGTGGATCAAGACCTGTCAATTTCAGGGTCTGCTTAAATTGGTCCTTGTAGCGCCTCTTAGGACCACCATGAGGTCTGGTGCCATAGCATAACTCACCATATAGCATTTGACGAGGTAATCTCACATCATCCATCCGATGGACATGACCAATCCATCTAAATTGGTGACCTATTATGGATGATTCTATGCTGTTGATTTGAGCCTTTTCCAGAACAGCAATATTGGTAATGCGGTCTTCCCATTTAATCCTCAGGATTGATCGAAGTTTTTGTAGGTGAAAACGCTCAAGCTTCCGAAGATCACGTCGGTAAAGGGTCCACGTTTCACAGCCATACAACAATGTAGAAATGACTACTGCTTTGTACACCATAAGCTTTGTACTCATGGATAGATCTTTATTCATGAAGACCCGGTGCGCTAATCGTCCATATGCTGCATGGGCTGCGCCAATTCTCTTATCCACATCCTGCTCACAGGTACAGCTCACAGAAATGGTACTGCCCAGGTACGAGAAGTGGTCAACCTGTTCTAATGGCAAATTTGAAATGGAGATATTGAACTGAGGAAGAGGTGTGCCTGGTGAAGGTTGTGCCAAGACTTTAGTCTTATTGACATTTATGGTAAGACCAAAGCGATCACATGCACTTTTGTAACAGTTAACTGACTCTTGCAGCTCTTCTGGTGTGAGAGTTGGTGACGCAGCATCATCTGCATACAACATGTTAGTAACCTTAGTAACCCGAGTTTTCCTCAAGGAGCGGAGACGAGTTAGGTTGAAAAGCCCTCCATCAAAACGATACTTGATCTCCACACCTGGGATGTTTGTGGGTGAATCATAAAGCATTGCAGCCAAGTACAGCGCAAAAAGCGTTGGAGCCAGTACACATCCTTGTTTCAGTCCATGGGTAATGGGAAATTCATCGGACATCTTATTCTGATGGCAAACCTGACCTGTCATGCCATCATGGAGAGCTTTGATTAGATCTACAAAACGCTGAGGGCAACCAAACCGCTTCAGCACTGCCCACATGGC
The DNA here is from genome assembly GCA_946902985.2 of Meconema thalassinum. Taxonomy (NCBI): domain Eukaryota; kingdom Metazoa; phylum Arthropoda; class Insecta; order Orthoptera; family Tettigoniidae; genus Meconema; species Meconema thalassinum. Next base: position 696,888,294 of record OX336390.1, read on the forward strand.
TGGTCTTGGAACCGAATCAAATGCCTTTTCCAAGTCATAAAAGACTAAGAAGAGTGGATTCTGTTGTTCTCTACATTTTTCTTGTAGCTGTCTCACACAGAAAATCAAGTCAATTGTGCTTCTGGAAGTTCTAAATCCGCATTGTGACTCTGGGAGGATCCTCTCAGAGATAACCTTGAGGCGGTTAAGTAGAATTCTTGCAAGAATCTTCCCCACAATTGATAGCAGTGATATACCACGGTAGTTGCCACAAACACTGCGATCACCCTTTTTAAAGATAGTGACGATAGTGGCATTCTTTAGGTCTCCAGGTACCTTTCTTGATTCCCAAATTCTGAGGATAAGGATGAAAATTCTTGATTTGAGGGAATGACCTCCGGCTTGAATTAGTTCCAGAGGGATGTTATCTGGGCCAGGTGCTTTTCTGGGTTTCAATTGGGTGAGAGCTGCACTGAATTCATGATAAGTAGGAGGTACTGCCAACCACAGTTGTTCAGGTTGTTGCGGCACATCACAGAGGAAGTCTTCAGCAGCTTCTGATGGACGATTTAGGAGATTGGAGAAGTGCTCCTTCCAGCGTTCCAAGATTTCTTGACTATCAGTAAAGGTAGTAGAATTATCAGCGCTTTTCAGTGTACCTGATGATGAGCGAGATGGTCCATATATTTCCTTGAGTACGGCATAGAAGTTCCTCAAGTCTCGAGCATCCGATAGTCTCTGCAGTTCCTGAGCCTTCTGTTGCCACCAAGTATTTTTAATCTGCCTTATCTGCGTCTGGCATTTACCCTTGAGTTCCAGTAGTTTATCTCTCTTTGTGTTGGAAGTTGGGTCTTGAAGATGGGCAAGATAGGCATTCCTTTTGGCATTGATGAGAGACAGAATTTCCTCATTGTTGTCATCAAACCAGTCTTGTCTTTTCCGCACTATAAAACCAATGGTTTCCTCAGCTGACTGTGTGATAATCTTCTGTAATGTGGCCCATTCTTGCTGAATATCATTTGTTACTGGGTTTTCTGATAACTGGGTGACGATCCTGTTTCCAAAATGTTTGTACATGGATTCATCCTGAAGTTTGGATGTATTAAACTTCTTTCTTGGCAAATTTTTGATGTTCCTAGGTGGTTTAGGTCTGATGGATATCCTGAGCTTACATATAAGAAGTTTATGATCTGTCCAACAATCGTCTATATTCCTTGCTGTTCTGGTAATAAGAGTGTCCTTCTTATCACATTGCCGGGTAATGATATAATCAAGAATGTGCCAATGTTTGGAACGAGGATGCATCCACGTGGTTTTGAAGCGGTCAGGTAGCCGGAACTGCGTGTTGGTAATGAAAAGTTCGTGTTCTGCACAAAGACCAAGAAGCAACAGTCCATTGGAATTACATTTTCCAAGTCCCTGTTTGCCCATCACATTATTCCATAGCCTGTGATCTTTCCCAACTCTGGCATTGAAGTCACCGAGGAGCAAGAGTTTATCTGCAGATGGTACCTTGGAGATGATTTCACTTAGCTGATTATAGAACTGAGCCTTTACTTCATCATCAGAATCTAAGGTAGGAGCATAGGCAGAGATGAGTGTCATAAAGGAACCTCCTGAGAGTGGTATGCGGAGAGTCATGAGCCTTTCGCTGATTGCAATGGGCGTAAGTTGGTGATCATTTACCAGTTTGGTCTTCACAGCGAAGCCCACACCATGAATACGACATTCACCCTCATCCTTTCCTTTCCAGAAGATGGTATATCCTGTTCCAGATTCAGTAATCTTGCCTTCAGCAGACAGCCTAGTTTCACTGAGAGCAGCAATGTCAACGTTGAGTCTTGATAACTCATGGGTTACGAGAGCTGACCTTCTCTCAGGTCTAATGTTATTGTCAAAATCAAGCAAGGTTCTGATGTTCCATGATCCAATAATCAAATTGTGATTCTTTACTGTTTTTGAGTTTCGACCGCATGAGGGGTGACCTGCTGAGTGCGGTTGCCCAGCCGGACCAAGATTGTGACTTCCGATGTTTAGCCCACCTTTTCTAGGGCCTTCCCCATGTGGGGTGGGCAGCGGTGATCCTAAATAGGCCTGCCCAAACACAGATGCAGGACCGAATTCCTGAGTAGTCACAGAGTCTCCGGAAGACGACCATCACACATCTGCTGCCAACGTGCAGGTCCGAACTAGGGGCTTCCAGTTACACCCATAACCTGCCCCCACCGTCCATATCCCATCGCCGTTGGACTTTGAAAAGTGACGTTCGGAAGAAGTGCCACTGGCGTGAATTTGTTTAGGGTGGATCTCAGCTTGCCAGGACGAGACCCACACACTATGATCTCTGAGCCTTATCCTGCGGCTCACAAAGAATGAGACATGCAGGACCGAACACAGAGACTGCAACGAACTGCCGCATACTCAAGTACTACTGAGGTGCGCCTTTACAGCCAGTCCGTCTGGCGTGGCCTCTTCCGCCTCTATGACCGTTGGGAGCCATGAGAGTGATTGGCTCCTCATCCGCTCATTTTGCCGTTGGGCCAAAACCTGCCCATCATAACTATGGACAATAGTTTGCCCTATTAAACCTGAGCAATAGGCTGCCCCTTCCGCCAACCACACTGTGCCAGAGTTCACCTCTTTCACTGCAGTTACCGTTGAGGACTTCACCGTAACCCTGGCAAGGGACCCTAACAAGGTACTACCAGCCGGGCCAGCTGGACCAAGGTTTTTTAAAGAGGTGTTACTCCTCTATCACTCCCTACTTGATCATACTATATATATATATACTGTAACACTGTATAACACTACACTAGGTGCTATTGCACCACACTGTAACACTCACCTGGTAGCAATACCAACACTGTATAACACTACACTAGGTGCTATTGCACCACACTGTGTCACTCCAATAGTAGCAATACCAACACTGTATAACACTACACTAGGAGCTATTGCACCACACTGTGTCACTCCAATAGTAGCAATACCAACACTGTATAACACTACACTAGGTGCTATTGCACCACACTGTGTCACTCCACTAGTAGCAATACCAACACTGTATAACACTACACTAGGTGCTATTGCACCACACTGTGTCACTCCACTAGTAGCAATACCTACACTGTATAACACTACACTAGGAGCTATTGCACCACACTGTGTCACTCCACTAGTAGCAATACCAACACTGTATAACACTACACTAGGTGCTATTGCACCACACTGTGTCACTCCAATAGTAGCAATACCAACACTGTATAACACTACACTAGGAGCTATTGCACCACACTGTGTCACTCCAATAGTAGCAATACCAACACTGTATAACACTACACTAGGAGCTATTGCACCACACTGTAACACTCACCTGGTAGCAATACCAACACTGTATAACACTAAATTCTAATAATAAAATAAATATATGTAGTAATTCTTTATTTATAAATCATGTCACAAGTGAAGAGGGAAGAATAGTTATAAAAGAGCTAAAAATAAATTTTGTGCTGGCATTGATGGCATCCCAGATGCAATTTTAAAGAAATGTGCAGAAAATATAATAAATCCACTTACACACTTAATAAACAGTTCAATTCTCTCAGGAACTTACCCGGATATTTTGAAGTTATCAAAAGTAATTCCAGTGCACAAAAACGGTTCAAAAGATGATTTAGATAACTATCGTCCTATTACCTTACCAACTGGTATCGCAAAAATTGTGGAAAAAAATCATGTATAGAGACTGATAAGTTTTATAGAAAAAAATAAAATATTATCAAACTCACAACATGGATTCAGAACGGAAAAATCTACACAGACAGCAATTTATGAATGTATTAATAGTATACTGAAATTAATTGACAATAAGGAACATGTAACTGGCCTATTCTTGGATTTATCGAAAGCATTTGATGTTGTTGACCATAAAATCCTCCTTACCAAACTAAATCAATATGGTATTAGAGGTCTAGCTAATAAAAAGGTAGAGTCTTACTTAACAAGGCGTAAACAAATAGTGAGCTTGAGACACAAGGATGATGGAACCAAATTACTTAATGAAACATTGTCCCATGAGGGAATTATTAAATTTGGAGTACCCCAGGGATCGGTTTTGGGCCCACTACTCTTCCTTGTATATATCAATGATATAACACAGAACGTTCACACATAAGGAAATTTTGTTTGCGGACGATACAACACTCGTAATAAAAGGTGAAACTAAACAGGTCATACAGCAGTCTGCTGACTCCGTTACAGGAGAGTTAACCAAATGGTCACAAGATAATCGCCTCATAATCAACTTTAAAAAATCAGTATCTCTAAATTTCCACACTATACAGAATAGGAATCCTGCGAAGCCCAATATAACATTAAATGGTCATCAAATCTAATATATAAAAGTGAAAGTCTGTATGTATGTATGTATGTATGTAAGTATGTATGTATGTATGTATATATGTTGGTTCCGTATACAAATCTACACCGTTCCACCAATCTCAACCATATTTTGCATACACATAGTTTAGGACCCAGAAGGAACCGCTGGCTACATGAATTTTCGATAGTCTTTCTCATTCTTCTGATTTCGGCCCTTTTTCACTCAAAAACAGGCTAATCAAATCATAAAATATACTCATGAAGGAATGGCAAGGCAGATAGTTTCCATGGCAACATAGCTCAAGTCGAGACACGGCCGACTTGATGCCAATTGCGCTCAGCACTACCGGTATAGAAAATGAGGATCTTTACTTGAAATCCCGTTAGTTACTCAACTGCTCACACAGCACTGTCAACCGAGATTAGCATAACAAAGACTTGACACTATCTTCTTTCTACTATATATTTGTCAAATACCACTCACTCACTCACTCACTCATTCATTTATTCATCACGAAATCTCAGAAACCACCAAAAGGATTGGAATGAAATCTGGTATGCAGCTTCCTCAAGGGCCGCAAATGCCCACTAAGAGAGAAATTTTGGCTATTCAGGTTCTAAAGGGGTGTTAAGGGGGTAGACCTGCATTTAATTGAATAGCAATATCTCCCGATTGGTTTCATGGGGGGATGTGATACTCGGCATATAAACTCATCATTAAAAATAAGAAGACATGTGTCTGAGGGTTTTTCGATCTGGTGTATATTATGAGGTGAAAGGGGTGAAAAGTGGGGATTAAAAGATTCTTAACGGAGCGTGTGTCTCTTAAACGAAATAGGCGAGGAGTTTGAAACACAGCGGAAAAAAAATCAACAAAAAAAAAAAAAAAGAAGTAAATATGTGTTTGACAGTTTTTTCATAAATCCAATTTAAGGGGCCCATGGGGAGAGATGAAATTCTGGGGGGGGGGGGGGAACAGGAAAGAAAGTGTCCTAAATGATTGACTGACTGGCTCACTCATCAAACTCAGGGGGAAAAACTGCTTTAAAGTAAGTAAATAGCTGTTCGACAGTTTTTTTTCATAAATCAAATTTAAGGGGTTCATGGGGAGGGGTGAAATTCTGAAAAAAGAAAATTGAAAGAAAATGTCCAGACTCACTCACTTACTCACTCACTCATCATCGCCTAGCCAAAATTATTGAAGTTAGAAACATGACAGTTTGGGGATATGTTCATTGTATGTCAAAACCGTCTACTAAGGGAGGATTTTTGGATATTCAGGTTGTAAAGGGGTCTTAAGGGGGTTAAACCTGCATTTCATTGAATAACAATATCTCCCGATTGGTTTCATTGGGGGATGTGATACACGTCATATAAACTTATCATTAAAAAGTAACAAGACACGTGTCTGAGGGTTTTTCGATGTGTTTATGAGGTTAAAGGGGTGAAAAGTGGGGATTGAAAGATTCCTAACGGAGCGTGTATCTCTTAAACGACATAGGTGAGGAGTTTGAAACTCAGCGGAAAAAAACAGCATAAAAATAAGTAAATATGTGTTTGACCGCTTTTCCATAAATCCAATTTAAGGGGCCCATGGGGAGGGGTGAAATTCGGGGGGGGGGGGGGCAGGAAAGAAAGTGTCCTAACTGATTGACTGACTGACTCACTCATCAAACTCAGGGGGAACAAACTGCTTTAAAGTAAGCAGTTTGTTTTTCAATCAAATTGAAGGGGTTCATCGGGAGGGGTGAAATTCTGAAGAAAAAAAAATTGAAAGGAAATGTCCTGACTCATTCACTCACTCATCATCGCCCAGCCAAAAATATTGAAGTTGGAAACATGACATTTCGGGGATATGTTCGTTGTATGTCAAAACCGTACACTAAGGGAGGTTTTTTGGATATTCGGGTTCTAAAGGGGTCTTAAGGGGGTTAAATCTGCATTTCATTGAATATCAATATCTCACGAGTGGTTTCATTTGTGGATGTGATACACTGCATATAAACTAATCATTAAAAATACGCAGACATGTGTCTAAGCGTTTTTCGATGTGGTGTATTATTATGAGGTGAAAGGGCTGAAAAGTGGGGGTTGAAGGATTCCTAATGGAGCGTGTAGGCCTATCTCTTAAACGACATAGGCGAGAAATTTGAAACTCAGCGAAAAAAATCAGCTTAAAAAGTAAGTAAATCGGTTTTCGACTGTTTTTTCATAAATTAATTTAAGGGGCCAATGGGGTGGGGTGAAATTCTGGGGAAAAAAAAGGAGACAAAGTGTCCTAACCGACTGACTCATGGGAAAAAGACAGCTTAAGAAATAAGTTAATAGGTGTTCAAGCGTTTTTTAATCAATCCAATTTAAGGGGCCCATGGGGAGGGGTGAAATTCTGATAAAATAAATGAAAGAAAATGTCCTGTCTGACTCACTCACTCATCACGCCCAGCGAAAACTATTAAAGTTGGAAACATGAAATTTTGGGAAGATGTTCGCTGTATGTCGAAAACGTTAACTAAGGAATGATTTTTGTTTGTTCGGGTTTTAGAGACGTGTCAAGGGGGTAAACGTGCATTTCATTGAATAACGATATCTCATGAGTTGTTTGTTTGGGGATGTGATATTCGGTATATAAACTAATCATTAAAAATAATCAGACATATGTCTAAGGGTTTATCGATGTGGTGTGTATTATGAGGTGAAAGGGGTGAAAATTGGGGGTTGAGGGATTCTTGACGGAGCGTGTATCTCTGAAACGACATAGGCGTGAAGTTTGAAATTCGGTGGGAAAAAACAGCTTAAAATACAGGTAAATAGGTGTTCGAACGTTTTTTCATAAATCCAATTTAAGGGGCCCTTGGAGAGGGGTGAAATTCTGGGGGAAAAAAAAAACAGGAAAGAAAGTGTCCTAACTGATTGACTCACTTACTCACTCATCAAACTCAGGGGGAAAACAGCTTTAAATAAGTAAATAGGTGTTTGACCGTTTGTTTCATAAATCCAATTTAAGGGGTTCATGGGGAGGGGTGAAATTATCAAAAATAAATGAAAGAAAATGTCCTGACTGACTCACTCACTCATCATCGCCCAGCCAAAATTATTGAAGTTAGAAACATAAAATTTTGGGGATATGTTCGTTGTATGTCGAAAGCGTCCACTAAGGAAAGAGTTTTGGATATTCAGGTTCTAAAGAGGTGTTAAGGGGGTAAACGTGCTTTCCATTGAATAACAATATCTCACGAGTGGTTTCATTTGGGGATGTGATACTTGGCACATATACTAATCATTAAAAATAAGCTGACACATGTCTAATGGTTTTTCGATGTAGTATATATTATGAGGTGAAAGGGTTGAAAAGTGGGGGTTGAAAGATTCCTAACTGAGCGTGTATCTCTTAAACGACATAGGGAGGAGTCTGAAACTCGGAGGAAATCTATCAGCTTAAAAATAAATAAACAAATGAATAAATAAATAAAATAAATAGGTGTTAGACCGTGTTTTCATAAATGCAATTTAAGGGGCATATGGGGAGGGGTGAACTTCTGGAAGAAAAACGTCCACTAAGGAAGGATTTTTGGATGTTTGCTCTCATCGACCAACCAAAACTGTTAAAGTTAGAAGAATGATATTTTGGGGATATGTTTGTTTGTTGTGTGTCGAAAACGTCTACTAAGGAGGGATTTTTGGGTATTCAGGTTCTAAAGTGGTGTTAACGGGGTTAAACCTGCATTTCATTGAAAAACAATATGATACGACTATGACGCGAGCGATGTGAGGCTAAAATTGAGATGGTGTGTGTCTGTGTATTACTCAATCTCGCAAGTACCACTGGTCCGATTTACGTGAATATTACATGGAAGTAGCTGATTTACCTGGTTAACATATAGGTTACTTTTGATTTCAATACTTTGCACTATTTAAAATGGCGACCATTTTAGTGACGTCACTACACCCTTTGGTTTCAAACTTTCATATTTCCATTTCAAATAAAAAGAGAACGCTAAGAAATAGCAAACTTTTGATGGCATATGCGAGGTTTAAAATTACATTTTCTATCCGAAAGGTATCTGCAACTGTTAGCGAGTAAAACCTAAATTTGTGCTATAAAACACGGTCAACGCCGAGCGGTGTAGTTGGACAAAATGTTCCATCCTTAATCTCCCTCTGCGCAGCACCTCGCCTATCCCCTGTTTTAACTGTCACCTTCACATTTTAATTTATTTATGACGCGTAGCGAAGCACGGGTACTTCAGCTAGTCTTATATATAAAAGTGAAAGTCTGTATGTATGTATGTGGGTGGGTTGGTTCCGTATACAAATCTACACTGTTCCACCAATCTCAACCAAATTTTGCATACACATAGTTTAGGGCTCAGAAGGAACCGCTGGCTACATGAATTTTCGATAGTCTTTCTCATTCTTCTGATTTCGGCCCTTTTGCACTCAAGCACAGGCCAATCAAATCATAAAATATACTCATGAAGGAATGGCAAGGCAGATAGTTTCCATGGCAACATCGCTCAAGTCGAGACACGGCCGACTGGATGCCAATTGCGCTCTGCACTACCGGTATAGAAAATGAGGATCTTTAATTGAAATCCCGTTAGTTACTCAACTGCTCACACAGCACTGTCAACCGAGTTTAGCATAACAAAAACTTGACACTATCTACTATATATTTGTCAAATACCACTCACTCACTCACTCATTCATTCATTCATCACGAAATCTCAGAAACCACCTAACGGATTGGAATGGAATTTGGTATGCAGCTTCCTCAAGGGCCGCAAATACCCACTAAGAGAGGATTTTTGGATATTCAGGTTTTAAAGGGGGTGTTAAGGGGGTAGACCTGCATTTCATTCAATAGCAATATCTCCCGATTGGTTTCATTGGGGGATGTGATACTCGGCATATAAACTCATCATTAAAAATAAGAAGACACGGGTTTGAGAGTTTTTCGATGAGGTGTATATTATGAGGTGAAAGGGGTGAAAAGTGGGGATTGAAAGATTCCTAACGGAGCGTGTATCTCTTAAACGACAAGGCGAGGAGTTTGAAACTCAGCGAAAATAAATCAACATATAAAAGAAGTAAATATGTGTTTGACCGTTTTTTCATAAATCTAATTTAAGGGGCCCATGGGGAGGGGTGAAAATCTGGGGGGGAAACAGGAACGAAAGTGTCCTAACTGATTGACTGACTGACCCACTCATCAAACTCAGGGGGGTAAAAAACTGCTTTAAAGTAAGTAAATAGCTGTTCGACAGTTTTGTTTCATAAATCAAATTTAAGAGGTTCATGGGGAGGGGTGAAATTCTGAAAAAAGAAAATTGAAAGAAAATGTCCTGACTCACTCATTCACTCACTCACTCACTCATCATCGCCCAGCCAAAATTATTGAAGTTAGAAACATGACAGTTTGGGGATATGTTCATTGTATGTCAAAACCGTCTACTAAGGGAGGATTTTCGGATATTCAGGTTCTAAAGGGGTCTTAAGGGGGTTAAACCTGCATTTCATTGAATAACAATATCTCCCGATTGGTTTCATTGGGGGATGTGATACACGGCATATTATAAACTCATAATTAAAAAATAAGAAGACACGTGTCTGAGGGTTTTTCGATGTGGTGTATATTATGAGGTGAAAGGGGGTGAAAGGTGGGGGTTTAAGGATTCCTAACGGAGCGTGTATCTCTTTAACGACATAGGCGAGGAGTTTGAAACTCAGCGGGAAAAAATCAGCTTAAAAATAAGTAAACAGGTGTTCGACCGTTTTTTTTCATAAATCCAATTTAAGGGGCCCATGGGGAGGGGTGAAATTCTGGGGAAAAAAAAAACAGGAAAGAAAGTGTTCTAACCGATTGACTCACTCACTCTTCAAACTCAGGGGGAAAAACTGCTTAAAAATAAGTAAATATGTGTTCGACAGTATTTTTTTTTGATAAATCAAATTTAAGGGGTTCATCTGGAGGGGTGAAATTCTGAAGGAAAAAAATGAAAGAAAATGTCCTGACTCACTCACTCACTCATCATCGCCCAGCCAAAAATATTGAAGAAGGAAACATGGCATTTTGGGGATATGCTCGTTGTATGTCAAAACCGTACACTAAGGGAGGATTTTTGGATATTCAGGTTCTAAAGGGGTCTTAAGGGGGTTAAACCTGCATTTCATTGAATAACAATATGTCACGAGTGGTTTCATTTGTGGATGTGATACTCGGCATATAAACTAATCATTAAAAATAAGCAGACATATGTCTAAGGGTTTTTCGATGTGGTGTATTATTATGAGGTGAAAGGGGTGAAAAGTGGGAGTTGAAGGTTTCCTAACGGAGGGTGTAGGCCTATCTCTTAAACGACATAGGCGAGAAATTTGAAACTCAGAAACAAATCAGCTAAAAAAATAAGTAAATCGGTGTTCGACCGTTTTTTTTTCATAAATTAATTTAAGGGGCTAATGGGGTGGGGTGAAATTCTGGGGGAAAAAAGGAGAGAAAGTGTCCTAACTGACTGACTAACTCACTCACTCATCAAACTCAGGGGAAAATGACAGCTTAAAAATTAGTTAATAGGTGTTCAAGCGTTTTTTCATCAATCCAATTTAAGGGGCCCATGGGGAGGGGTGACATTTTGGTAAAAATAATTGAAAGAAAATGTCCTGTCTGACTCACTCACTCATCACGCCCAGCGAAAACTATTAAAGTTGGAAACATGAAATTTTGGGAATATGTTCGCTGTATGTCGAAAACGTCAACTTAGGAATGATTTTTGTTTATTCGGGTTTTAAAGAGGTGTTAAGAGGGTTAACGTGCATTTCATTGAATAACGATATCTCATGAGTTGTTTCTTTGGGGATGTGATATTCGGTATATAAACTAATCATTAGAAATAATTAGACATATGTTTAAGGTTTTATCGATGTGGTGTATATTATGAGTGAAAGGGGTGAAAATTGGGGGTTGAGGGATTCTTAACGGAGCGTGTATCTCTTAAACGACATAGGCGAGAAGTTTGAAATTCGGCGTGAAAAAACAGCTTAAAATATAAGTAAATATGTGTTCGACCATTTTTTCATAAATCCAATTTAAGGGGGTGAAATTCTGAAAAAAAAAAAACAGGAAAGAAAGTGTCCTAACTCACTCTTTCATCAAACTCAGGGGGGGGGGGGAAGAATAGCTCAAAAATAAATAAATATGTGTTCCACCGTTTTTTATTTCATAAATCCAATTTAAGGGGTTCATGAGAGGGGTGAAATTCTGAAAAATAAATGAAAGAAAATGTCCTGACTTACTCATTCACTCATCATCGCCCAGCGAAAACTATTAAAGTTAGAAACATGACATTTTGGGGCTATGTTCGTTGTATGTCGAAAACGTCCATTAAGGAAGGATTTTTGGATATTCAGGTTCTAAAGGGGTGTTAAGTGGGTAGACTTGCATTTAATTGAATAACAATATATCCCGATTGGTTTCCTTGGGGATGGGATGGTCGGCATATAAACTCATCATTACGAATAAGAAGACACATGTCTGAGGGCTTTTCGATGTGGTTTATATTATGAGGTGTATGTGTGAAAAGTGGGGGTTGAAGGATTCTTAACGGAGCATGTACTGTATCTCTTATTCAACATAGGCGATAAGTTTAAAATTCAGCGAAAAAAGCAGCTTAAAAAATAAGTAAATAGATGTTCGACCGTTTCTTCATAAATCCAATTTAAGGGGCCCATGGGGAGGGTCGAAATTCTGGAGAGAAAAAAAAACAGGAAAGAAAGTGTCCTAACTAATTGACTCACTCAGTCATCAAACTCAGGGGGAATACTGTGGTGTATATTATGAGGTGAAAGGGATGAAAAGTGGGGGTTGAAAGATTCCTAACGGAGGGGGTATCTCTTAAATAAGTAAATAGGTGTTCGACCGTTTTTTTTTCATAAATCCTATTTAAGGGGTTCATGGGGAGGGGTGAAATTCTCAAAAATAAATGAAAGAAAATGTCCTAACTGACTCACTCATCATCGCCCAGCCAAAATTATTGAAGTTAAAAACATGAAATTTTGGGGATATGTTCGTTGTATGTCGAAAACGCCCACTATGGAAAGAGTTTTGGATATTCAGGTTCTAAAGAGGTGTTAAGGCGGTAAACGTGCATTTCATTGAATAACAATATCTCACGAGTGGTTTAATTTGGGGATGTGATACTTGGTATATATACTAATCATTAAAAATAAGCTGACACATGTCTAATGGTTTTTTGATGTGGTGTATATTATGAGGTGAAAGGGATGAAAAGTGGGGGTTGAAAGATTCCTAACGGAGGGGGTATCTCTTAAACGACATAGGCGAGGAGTTTGAAACTCGGAGGAACTCAATCCGCTTAAAAGTAAATAAATAAATAATTAAAATAAATAGGTGTTCGACCGTTTTTTCATAAATCCAATTTAAGGGGCCTATGGGGAGGAGAGAAATTCTGGAAGAAAAACGTCCACTAAGGAGGGATTTTTGAATGTTCACTCTCATCGACCAACCAAAACTATTAAAGTTAGAAGAATTATATTTTGGGGATATGTTTGTTGTGTGTCGAAAACGTCTTCTAAGGAGGGATTTTTGGATATTCAGGTTTTAAAGGGGTGTTAACGGGGTTAAACCTGCATTTCATTGAATAACAATATGACACGGCTATGACGCGAGCGAAGCGAGGCTAAAAATGAGATGGTGTGTGTCTGTGCATTACTCAATCACGCAACTACCACTGGTCCGATTTACATGAATTTTACATGGAAGTAGCTGATTTACTTGGTTAACATATAGGTTACTTTTGATGTCAATACTTTGCACTATTTAAAGATGGCGACCATTTTAGTGACGTCACGACACCCTTTGGTTTCAAACTTTCATATTTCCATTTCAAATAAATAGAGAACGCTAATAAATAGCAAACTTTTGATGGCATATACGAGGTTTAAAATTACATTTTCTATCCGAAAGGTATCTCCAACGGTTAGCGAGCAAAACCTAAATTTGTGCTATAAAACACGGTCAACGGCGAGCGGTGTTGTTAGACAAAATGTTCCATCCTTAATCTCCCTCTGCGCAGCACCTCGCCTATCCCCTGTTTTAACTGTCACCTTCACATTTTAATTCATTTATGACGCGTAGCGAAGCACGGGTACTTCAGCTAGTAGAAAATAAATCAGAAACGAAGTTCTTAGGACTATGGATACAACATGACTTGAAATGGAATAAACATATACTATATCTGAATACTAAACTGAACTCGATGTGCTTTGCGTTGCGTATTTTGAAAACCTGCACTAGCATGCACACATTAAGAAATACTTATTTTGCTTATTTCCATTCATACTTAAGATACGGGGTCATATTTTGGGGTATGTCGCCAATTGTACTAAGCACGTTTAGGATACAAAAGAGGGCGATTAGAATTATGGCAAATGTAAACACTAGAGAATCATGTAGACCTCTGTTTAAAGATTTAAACATTCTCCCTCTGCCCTGTATCTTTGAAAGTATTATGTTTTGTAAAAAGAATTTAATGAATAAGGATGTATTTCTTAAAACAAACAATGATGTCCATAGGCATAACACAAGACAAAACCAAAACATTCATATTTCACACACACACACAAGCATATATCAAAAAGGAACTTATCACACAGGAGTTAAATTATACAATAAACTACCCCAGTTTATAAAACTTACCCCAAAAATAAAAACCTTTGATAGAATGTTGAAAGCTTATCTGCAGTGCCATTGTTTTTACTCAGTAGTTGAATATCTTATTGTATAGAAACGATGAAATCTATAATTATATTTTACTTTTCTATTTTAACTGTAATACCTAGCTGTAAGTTGTTGTATTTATGGAATTAAGTTTTCATATTATGATAATAGAATAAGGTGTAAATAGTTGTCCAATAAGATCGTATCTCTTCTGTTATTATAATAAGTTGTAAATAGTTATAGTATTAGTGTTACTGTATATACCTATTAGTACTTTTATTTTATAGATGTAAATTCTGACGTGTCCTATATCAAAAATGTATTGTATACCGGTACATGTATTTGATCAAATGGAATTAATAAAACTATCTATCATGGGACAAGAACTACTGTTATGTCTTAATTGTTATGGTACCGGTACTCCTACAAAAATAAGTTTCTTTGTTAACTTAATCAAATCTTGGAGACCAGTAAAGAGAAATTGGCTTTAGAATATGTGGCGAGTTGTAACACTGACATTGGTTTAAGTCGTTATTTTCCAGTTGTGACTTGAGAGTATATACCTGTTGTTTATTCATGATCACTTTGTGATGAAGTAAATATGTTTTGAAACAAATGAATAATAGAATATTGAGTATGCCAGAATTTTCTTTGAAAGGTTCATGATATTTAAGTCATTTGACTAAGTTTGATTGATGTAGTGCATTCTGAATTGTTTTACATATAGTTCATATTTCGTTTTTAATTTGAAGACTGTTAAAACGTGTTAGGTTGGCAAGGGTTATAACCAAATGTTTTTCTGTTAGGGGGACCAAGTACTCCCTATACGAACAATGTTAATTTAGTAAAACTTGGGGGTGCTCATCTTCCAAAGTATTGCAGATAGAGCAGTGAAATTTGATATTGTTGTAACAGTCGCCTTTATCTCTGTGTTAAATGCATTTTAAACAAAATTAGTTCATCCATTTTATTTTATATTTTACTTTTTTCATGTAAGTAAAAAAAACTAATTTTTTTCTTGCACATGATTTTTTAATGAGCAAAGTATGAATTAGTTTATAATGAATTTGTGTTTAACATGGAGATCAGTGTTAGTTTCAAAAGTGGTATTAGTTTTACCCTTGTATCTTTCGTAGTTTCCAAGATGAGCACCCCACACCAAAAAAAAATAATGTTTCCAGATATTTAACTTCAAAGTTAAGTTAGAAAAGAACATGCACTTTTTGTGGTTTAGAACTTTCCAACTCCATACTCTGGATCATCCATGTCTTCCTTTCTCCGTTTGGCTCCTCTCCTTTTCTTTCTTGCTAATTTGGTCATCTGTTGTGCCTGTCGATCAGCATTTTTCACACGCACGTCATCCATTTTCTGAAGCTGATGTATGGTGTTAAGGCCTGGTTCAATCCCTAGGTGGGCAAGCACTTGTGCTTTTCCAATGTTTCCCATGTTGAAGCACAGAACACTTTCCAGCACCCCAATTTTAAGGGTATCATACCCAACAAACACATTCTTGGGTATTATAGTCCATATAATGTTGTTAAACGACTCATTCGGGTTCTGGATTTTGCCATGTAAGCATTTTCTTAGCAGGTCTGGGTGAGCCAAATCCCGATATATGGGTTTTATGGCATGTAAAATAGGCTCAGGAAGGCCTTGGTGCTTGTAGTTTGCCCTTTCAGAAGAATTATACTTACACCATGAATCTGTTGGGCAGAGTCCATGTTGAGGTTGATTGTCTGTCGAGAGCTTATGAAAATATGTGCACCACACTGCTTTTCTCATCTTTTCCAAGTCATGCACATTTTCTCTTATTGATACTCTCTTTCACAATAATCACATTTTATACATATGACACTAGCAAGGCCCATTCGATTGTCAGTGTATTCATGCACAGATATGCAATCCACATGATTACAATACTTACACTCTACAAATTGTCTCAAAGCTTCAGACAGCAGTTCAATATCTACAAACTGAAAACCTGTGGTCACTTTATTTACACCTGTATTACTGTTGCCAAATTTATTAAACATAGATCTTGAAGAAGAAATTTTCCTCCTTGATGCACTTGTTGGACTATCTGTACAGTCAGAGTGGACCCACTGTTGCTTGTAGGCCTAACCTCACTTTGAATATTATTTCCTTCACTGTTTCTTACACTTACACTATCTGCACCACTACATTTATTGCTCCTTAAAGATGTATTCTTGTTCTTATACTGATTTCCATGAATTTTTCTTCGGCCAAATTTCTTAACATTACCCATTTTTCTCCGGCAAACAAGATAATATGGTTTGTATCAAAACAAATAACTCCCTGTGTTATGGATCAAAATATACCAACTCCCTGTGTAAAAACAAAAGAAGGTGACATAAAGACAGTAGGACCAACTTCAGCTACGTTAATTCCTCTTTAAAACGAGGGTACGCACATCAATCTGACACAAAAAGTAACGGAATAGAAGTTGATAAAGTGAACTTCATATGAAAAGGGGCGTCACCAAGGTTACAAGCATGCACTAATTGTTAAAAATGAGACATTTCCAGATGGATTTAGGATATGAAACTCTAGAATTACATTTATTAGACATCCCTCAGCATGAAAGTGAAAAAAAAAATAAAAAAAAAAAAAATTCATCCCATTTAAGGGTACTTGGTTCCCTTAGTTGGTACTTATTATGTATGTTGTTCGTTTTTTTTTCAAGAAAAATAAAAGAGGAGTAGCCTACAATGTTTTGACTTGAAAGTGAAAATGGTGAGTGAATCACTGAGTGAAGTGAAACCTAAAATACTATAAATTAAAGAAAGCAGACTGAAACAGTTTAATAAAATATCAAATACAGAACAGGTCATGGGCCCAGATGCGCCAAATGCAATGGGTAAACTGTGAAACAAGATAAATAATCAAGAACTGCGCAGCGGGTTGAAGGAAAACAAAAGACAAAGACAATGGCATCAGAAGATAGTGAACTACACAGCATACAAAAACTCAGCAGCCCCGACACATTTCAACGGTGGGATTTTGAAATTCAAATCCTTTTTAAAGCCATGCAAGTATGGGATGTTGTTAATGGACAAGAACCTCTCTCTGAAATACCATAAGATGCAGCTCAAAGAAGAAAGGCCTGGTTGGCAAAAGATACTAAAGCTCAGTATTATATTCTGAGAACAATTGACAAGGTGGTGAAAACTCATATCCTGACATGTACCGTACTACTTCCAAAGAAATGTATGAAGCACTCAGAGGTGTATTCAGAAGAGATAGTCAACAAAAACAACAACTGCTCATGGACTTCCAAGGTTTCAAGTTTGAATGATGATGAACATCAGCCATCTAAGAAAAGTTGTCTTCAAACTACAACAATTCAAACAAGAGATATCTGAAATGATGGTTATGGCAAAAATCCTTTTTTCACTGCCTGAGCAATATCACTATTTCTCAAGTGCTTGGGAATCTACACCTACTTCAGATAGATCCATTGAAAATCTTGTGGATGGACTTTGTTGTTGAAGAAGACTACAAGTTGGCAAGTAGGCCTAAGTCACAAGAGACAAGTGTTGTTTTTTGTGTACAAAATGAATACAAGGGGTCAAAAGGGTCTCAAGTGAAGTGTTATAAATGTGGGGGAGAAGGGCATATTAAACCAAGATGTCCAAAGAAGAAATATTGCAAGATCTGTAAACATGACACTCACAATGAAGAAGAATGCTTCAAGAAGAAAAACAATGTGCCTGACAGAAAGAAATGCATTTACTGTATAAAATCTAATCATGTGTCTGACAACTGATGGTTCAAAGAAGATCCTGAAAAAAAGAAAGACAAAGTATCCTTCTTTGCAGAATCTGAACAGTATGGTGAAGTGCTATTCTGTGAAAAACTAAATGAAAATATGTTTGTGGTAGACAGTGGTTCTACATCACACCTGACAAATAAGCGTGACATTTTATCTAACACTGAGTCATCAGAAGCTAAAATATACAGCGCAAAGAAAGGTGTAACAATGAACGCTGTGTTGTCAGGAGACATTGAAACTGACAACGTGTTGTTTAAAGATGTGTCTTATGTGCCACAACTCACCCGAAATTTACTTTCTGTAAATGCCATCACTGGAAACAATGTAGAGGTAAGATTCAAAAATAAAGAAATTTTGTTTTTGAAAGATGATAAAGTTGTGCTTACAGGAAAGAAAACTCCAGGTGGATAAAGAAGAAACACTCTTAACCCAAACTGAAGAAGAACACATGGTATGGCACAAGAAATTAGGCCATATTAGGTTTGGAAATCTACAGAAACTTCCTAACCTATGTCAGGGAGTGTCCAAAGTTAACCCTAGATGTGAAATATGTGCTATAGCCAAACTCAACAGAAATCCTTTTAACACAGTGTGACAAAGAGCAGAGAGACCTTTGGAAATAATACACACAGACTTGTGTGGTAAAATTGATCCACCAACTTTTGACAACAAGAACTATTTTATGTTATGTATAGATGATTTCATCCATTTTGTACAAGTGTATTTGCTAGAAACTAAAGATTTTTAAAGGACTATATTGCTGTAGCAGAAAACCACCATAACCTAAAAGTGTCTAAAATAAGAGTTGGTAATGGTGGAGAATATCGGTCTAATGACTTCAAGAACTGGTGTAAGGGTAAGGGTATCAAATTAGACTATACCATACCTCATACACCTCATTTGAACGGCACTGCTGAAAGGATGAATCTGACTCGAGGAAACAAAATGAGAGCGCTACTGTATGATGCAAATTTCCCAATGAAATGTGGAGAACTGCAGTGGAAACTGCCGCCTATCTTCAAAACAGGTGTCCAACGGTAACAGTTGACACCACTCCTGCCGAAAAATGGTACTACAGAAAACCTGATCTCTCTCGCCTCCAACAGTATGGTTCTCTGGTCTACACCAAGAGTCTCGGGCATCTGAAGAAACTAGATCCTAGAGGTGAGAAAGGTTATTTTGTCGGCTACTCCAATAATGGATACAGAATCTGTGACAAGGAAGATCGGGTGATCTATGTATCAAGAGATGTGAAGTTATTTGACACAGAAAATGACAAGAAGCCTTCATTACAAAGAAATAAACCATGAAAGTCAAGATGAAACAGATAGTGAGGAAGCAAAAGATGAAGATACTGGATTGGATTATGAACCCTCAAGTGATGAAGATGATGCACCAATAAATCCACAACCAAACCGAAGACCACAAAGATACATAAAAATGCCAAAGAAATATGAAGATTATGCATTGCTTACAGATGAGTCACCTCTTACATGAAGACTGCATGCAGAGTCAAGATAGAAAAAAATGGAAGAAGGCCATACAAGAGGAAAAGGACTGCCTCAAGAAAAATGAAACTTGGGATTTAGTCAACGAAGAAAGTGACACAAAAAGCTATTTGATTACACCCTTGAGGGAGTGTGTTAAAACATGTGTTAGGTTGGCAAGGGTTATAACCAAATGTTTTTCTGTTATGTTGGTACTTATTATGTATGTTGTTTGTTTTTCAAGAAAAATAAAAGAGGAGTAGGCTACAATGTTCTGTCTTGAAAGTGAAAATGGTGAGTGAATCATTGAGTGAAGTGAAACCTAAAATACTATAAATTAAAGAAAGCAGACTGAAACAGTTTAATAAAATATCAAATCCAGAACAAAGACTTGTAGATGCTTCATGATTGCTTCATTTGTTAATTGTAACTGTATATAATGTTAGCGTTCCGAGAGGTCCTTATTTTAAGAGACATTGTTATGGATGCAAGTAAAGTATTTATTATACGTGTATTTTACTTTATTTATCCTTCCTTGATTAATAGGCTAATGGGCTGGTACATCCTGACCTGTTGCCTTCAGTGCACGTCATGTTTGAACTGGTTAATAGAGGACCTTAGCCACCGAATCCCGTACGCTTTGATTGCCGACAGTCTGATCAAACTCGTCAAGTCTGCTTTCTGATAAATCTTAGATATATGGCTATGCTATGTGTCTACAAGTGCAGGGATTTCTTCAACATATTGGAATTAATGTATTATCTTCATCACATAATGGAAATTTGTAGGAAACGTCTTTTCATAGCATAAGGTAGGCCTAATTCGAGATTTTTTTTGAGGAATCAGTAGGCTACACCACTTGTCTTGGCAATAATTCATTTTTGTTATTTCTGTACATTACACTCTTTCTTCTAAAAATAATGTTGTCTAAAGGTAAATAAATAAAATGGTAAAATGAAAGACGTAATTTACAATTATAGCTGTCCACATAGGATAATTTGATCTCTAAAGGCCCTTTATTGCAACTTTTCTCAAGTAGTTACTTTAATGTTAAACTTCAGCCGTTATCACAATAATGTATTTTCTGTTGAAATAAGCTATCTCCGACCTCGAATGATGAGTGGGCTTGTCCTTAAAATGTTCTATCATTTTGAACTACAGATAGATGCCGGAATGATACTTTATCAGTGGTAATCTTTGAGTATGATAATAATAATTCCTCGGAGAGCCTGTAACACCCCTATCTCCACTTGGCAGATAGGGGTGCCTCCCAGATATAGATACTGGATACTTGGAGGGAAGTAAAATACCTCTCTCAGATCAACAGGGTGGTGATAGGCATGTTTGTACCCAGATTGGGCGACCTTATACAACAACCATTTATTAGCGTCTGTTTCCCGGGTTAGGGGTAGTCGTAAAAGGTGTCTGTTTCCATGGGTTGTTTTTTTAAATAGTGGCAACTATTTTTTATTCAGATACATAGCATATTTACTACGTTCTACAGGCCTTCGAATTAATCACCACCGCTGTGTAGCACACGTTCCCAGCAAAGTGGAAGCCGTTGGATGCCGTTGAGAGCCCCTAATCTCTGAAGGTCGCGGATGAAGTGGTTGGTGGCCTGGAGAACGTCATCCACTGTGCGGAAGCGGATTCCTCGAAATGGTGCTTTCATTTTGGGGATGAGATCTGGAGAGTAAGTGGGAGGTAAAGCACTTCCCAGCCCCAGCGATTGAACAACTCAGTCACAGCTCCTGCTGCATGTGGTCTTGCATTGTCATGCAGAATGATGGGTGGGTTATTCAGGAAGTGTCCTCGTTTTTTTCCTTAGGGCTGCTACCAGGTTCATTTGCAAAAATGCACAGTAATACTCTGCATTAACGGTAGTCCTCGGGGAACAGTATGCTTTATGATAACACCATCCCAGTCGTAGGCAACGATTAGCATGGCGATCAAATTGGTTCCGGTCGGCCGAATCGTTACTTTTCGCGGTGACTCGTGATGATGCCACTAGTTTGATTGGCGTTTCAGCTACGGTTCATAACCTAGCGATTATCCATCGTAAGAAGGCCTCACCGTCTCGTTCATAGCGCTCCAGGTGTATACGAGCTGAATCATATCGCAGCCATTGTTGATGTTCGGTCAAATCATGTGGAACCCACTTGGAATAGCGTCTTCTTTTATTGTTTTCAAAATACCTTAAGCTCTTTTAAAATGCATTATAAATTCACTAACTTGGCCAGAAAAAACAATCCACGAAAATTCGCTACTACGCGGTGTAGGACCGTCACCACTAAAACCGGCATCCGATGAAGTTCCAGTTGCCCGTAACTTGCGAACGTCAGATGTGTTGGGGGATAGTGGTGGTTCAACGGTTAGCGATGACTAAACGGTGGTCAATGGCTCAACGGTAGACGATGGCTCAACGGTAGGTGATGGCTCAACGATGGGCGATAGCTCAACGGTGGTAAATGGCACAACGGTGGACGTTGGCTCAACGGTTGAAGATGGCTCAACAGTAGATGATGGCTCAATTATGGGCGATGGCTCAACGGTGGTAAATGGCGCAACGGTGGACGATGGCTCAACGGTTGACGATCTCTCAACAGTAGACGATGGCTCCACCCCACGCCGGTTTTCTTGTCACTGAGTTTTAAAACACTAAGTTTTATTTAAATAAAAAAATATGGTTTAAAAGAGAACAATTCCCCCCCCATCACCACAAAGGTCGACTTTTATGGATTTATCGGGCATTTTTTCTTGTTAACACCATTATGCATAAACATGGCTGAAAATACGCATGTATTTATTGTATTATTTTTACTTACGTTTGATGGGTACGCGATGCTCCGTGGAAATGTTCCGTGCCGGTGAAAACTCACGTCCCACTGCCACTGTATTTGCACCTAATTATCACTGTAAAAGTTGCTGATTCAGGAACGACTGCTTTCGCTCATTCTCGGTGACCACTGCACTGACAATAGTGAGCACCCCACCCCTTGAGGAACCTTGGAACCCTAAACCTGTCAATTTTGTCACGATATCGCGGATATCTGAGGACGTGCCGTGACAAGCGGTAGCAGGTCATAACATTCCTCCGACAACATCTCAATGAGTTGGCTTGACCTGAAGTTATCGATGCGCTCACCACACCTTTTTGTCTAGTCACATGGCACAGATGCTGGGCTCACTTCGCTGTGAAGCTGAGTCGCTCTGCATAATGAACGCGGGATGTTACACCCACCCAGAAACGTGCCGATGAGTTCATCCCTTGTCCTTGGTCCCATATTGCTCATCTGTCATTCTTTCTTCAGTTTCCATACACATAAACGAAATGACAAGTGGCAGATGGTGCACCGAGGACTGGAAGTGAAACCTTTATAATGGTTATTTTGCTGACTCTTCTTCTTGCCGCACTGGGCTATTGCCTGGCTGTGCCGACTGTCAGGATTTAAAAAAAAAAAATTAAATCGGACCAAATCGTTTATGGCCATGCCCCGTTTTGCTTTTTTAAATGCTGTTTTGGGAAATGTTTAGACTTCTTCAGGATTTGCCGACTGATGTCGTATTTGCCGACTGAGAAAATACCTTAGAGGGGATGAGACCCCCCCCCCCCCTCCACTCGAACCGCCCCTGCCCGTGCTGTCAACAATATTGTGCACCTGGTGTGATACATTTTGTGTTTATATGTATTAAGGTGGTGCTAACTTACGTGTTGGTGATGAAAATCAATGTTTTTTTTAGTGTTGTGGGTTCTGAATATATTGAATTATCATGGGAAAAACTAGTCTATTAAACATCTTCTAGTAATTAATTCTATTGACCTATGGTGGATTACTTTTAATACCATTGGTAGTTAGGTATTAGGAAGTCATTTTTGAATGCCTTTGTCTGGAGCGTGGCACTCTATGGAAGTGAAACTTGGACTATTGGTGCAGGAGAAAAGAG
Source organism: Meconema thalassinum (assembly GCA_946902985.2). NCBI lineage: Eukaryota > Metazoa > Arthropoda > Insecta > Orthoptera > Tettigoniidae > Meconema > Meconema thalassinum. The sequence goes on from OX336390.1 coordinate 696,911,611, forward strand.
GAGAATTGAAGCGTTTGAAATGTTGTGTAATAGGAGAATGATGAAGATCAGATGGGTAGATAGGGTTACAAACGGAGAGGTATTAAGACGAGTGGGAGAGGAGAGATGTTTCTGGCGTCTGCTAATGAAGAGAAGAGACAGGTTGGTGGAACACATACTAAGACACCCAGGAATAGCAAGCTTAGTTATGGAAGGAAGGGTCGAGGACAAGAACTGTAGGGGTAGACCAAGGTTAGAATATGTTAAGCAGAGTGCCTCGGATGTAGGGTGTGGTAGCTATGTAGAGATGAAACTATTAGCTCAGGACAGGGAGGCATGGAGGGCTGCATCAAACCAGTCAAAGGACTGAAGACTCAAACAACAACATGGGAAATTTGTTCGGAACAAAAATGTTAATTTATTCCCGAATATGGACTCTTGGAGTTTGTCAAATGTCTGCCAAGTCTTTATTCAACTACCTTTGCAGCCATTTCGCACAACTTTTATTTTTATCCATGCAAATTATTTCAGGAAGTACTGCACTGTACTGAAATGTTCATGCATATGCTCAGTACATTAAACGGACGTAGATTAATAGCCGCAGTATTTATGAGAAAGCATGAATTTCTAAAAAAAAAACAAGTTTCTTAAACTTTTCAAAGAAAAAAATGATAAATAATAAGTTTGTAGAACTAGAACCATGAATCTAGGTTGAATTGACTGTATTTTATTTAAAATCTTCAACTCCAACAATTAGATCATACATGTGCAATTTGCTTAATAATTTGTTTTTAAGAATTCAGTACCGGTAATTTTAATGTTTGTAACAACGAAGGATATTGCTTTTCCAGTAATTTAACTAATTTATCCTATAAAGAGGGTTTTACTTACCATGTTGATAAATGTTCATAACAATATTGATTCAGTAGTTCGGGTGGTCGAACATATTCTTAAAAAGAAGTGATTTGCTCAAGTATTAAGTTAGTGCCACCTGTGAGTATCGAGCATGCTGTGTAGCCTAAGTATATAATGCAGATTTAGTTTACCCTGAAAATGTAAATACGAGCAGCTACTGCCTTCTAGGGCAAGCCATTTGATGCCATGTGATACCAGAAGTGTACTTCTTTATCGCAAGGTATAGTTGATGATGATGATAATTGTTGTTTTAAGGGGCCTAACATCTAGGTTAGCGGCCCCTAATGGTGTGGGTGATCGTGAAGATGAAAATGAAATGTAAACTATAACTAACTACTAACTTATATACTAGAAGAAGAAATGGTAAACAAAAGGAGAATAAGGCAAATAAAGGACAAGAAGAAAAGAAATGCCCTCAACCCTCGAAGAATGCGGATTGAGGGACTTGGTAGGAGTGAGAGCCATGAAAGGCAGATAGGAAAGAGGAGAGGGTCCGCCCCAGAGGTACTGGATAAAAGGGGGAAAACCGGACCCATCGCAGGAATCCCTCGGAGTCGCCAACTCCCCGAACTCACCAGCCGTTATCCCCTGAGGGTGTAGCAATATCCAGGGTGCACCAGAAGTGGTGGGGCTACATACACCCTGCCTCCTTGAGGGCCTTGAGAAGAAGGCAGGAGATAACATGAAATGAAAAAGAAGGCTGACCCCTCGCAGAAGGAGGGTGAAAAGATGAGACAAGGGCCAATTAAGGCGAGAAAGGAAGAGACTCCCTACGCCTTGGATACCCTAATACCGTCGGGGTCGGAAGAGAACAAGAGTTGGCCAAGTGTGGTCGACAGGAAAGAAGACTGAGAGGAGCCCGGCACAAGTAAGTGGACGCAATGCCGGACTCAGCTGGGGCCCCGTGGTCGCCAACCCACAAGGTATAGTTGTGACGGTCAACGGATATCCAGTCGGCGCTCTCTCATCCCCACAATCCTCCCGCTCAGTCCAGCTCCACTAGTTGGATGAAGGTTTGATGTCGGCTTCCTTTCTCTCACCAGTGGGGATCCGTTGGGCGACTGAACTATACTTTGGCTATTTACAATAGCACAGTTCACTTCTTGCATCGATTACTTAACCCTTCATAGGTCCTTGGGATACTATCTTCCCATCATGTATTTATAGAACGGTATTAGGGAGAGTATCTTCCCACCTCTTTCATTTCAAGCAGTTCCACATGCATCCACAAGCTAGATGCAGAGAAATATTGAAAACCCATTAATTTGATGTATACTGTCTTCAGAAACCAAAGGTGGGAAGCGTATATCCCAGTGGTCTCCACAGTGCACGTGCTCGTCAGTTCGGTTGTGTTGAGTGAAAGAAATGGATTGTTTTACAGAAGAAGGTGTTTTTATTGAAGATAAGAGATTTTTAAACGTTTGTATATAACTGAAATACAATGTTAATAATGGTTTTGGTCACTTGAGTAAATATATTTCAGCTAGAATGGAAATGATTATCCTGCTAAGGGTGTTTGACATAGACTAGAAGAATTTAATATTTTTTTTTCTGTGTTTTTAGTAAATTCTGTTTTGAAATTATTGAATTATATTCGAATATACTAACTTTTAACATTCCAAAATCACTTTTATATTTTTTGTGCAGTTTTCGGCAAAGATGATATAAGTCACTGACCTAGTGTTGCGTGAGAGTTTGTTAAATAAACCTCATTATTGAGTGATAAACACAGTATCATCATAATTTGGAGTTGGGAGATTATTACCCCATTGCTCATTTAAGAAAACATACTGTCGGGGTGGGCAGTCGGATAATAATTTCCAACCCCATATTTCATAAAATAGAATCCACACCCAGAAAATTGTTGCATATTCCTACTCATCTATCACCCCCAATTACAAATGTGCAAAATAAAATATAAAAAAGAAACAAATATTTTATGCCCCCAGTCTTTTGCCCTATAAAGGGTAACATGTTAGTGTTCATTTTCATGACGAAACATCAAATAAATCTTGATTCACACCTTAAACTAAGCATGTTAACACTGATGATTTTTCTTCTTTTCGTGCATAGTAACATGAGATGTGCTTTGGCAACATTCATGCCACTATTTTGTCTTGGTGAATAGAAACTTAAGAGCCAACTGCCGTTTTGGGTCCAATATCTCATAAACCCGCTGGGAGAGAAACATTTGTCTAGGGCTGAGGATCAATCGCATCCCGCTTCCTTTGACGCATGCTGAGGACGCGTTGGCCGTTACAAGTATTAGATAAATGTGTTAGGTTGGTTGGTTGGTTCCTCACTTTAGGGGCTGCGACAACGCGGTCATGTAGCCTCTTGTACTTTGGGTGTGTGTAGAATCTGGCCGGGTTTGAACCTGCGGTCTTGGGAATAGAAGCTCAGCATGCTACCAACTACGCCACCGAAGCCGCTATAAATGTGTTAATAAGTGTAACATAAATAATTCATGCAGAATTTCTTTCAGGTAATAAGACGATTTTATGTATTTATCGTATGGGTTTTAGTGCCGGGAGTGTCCGAGGACATGTTCGGCTCGCCTGAGTCTGTAGCTGCTTCCAGCGGACACCCTAAAGGGTGAGCTACAAGTTCCGTTCAATTTCAAGTAGTTCCAACTTTCGCCACCAGATATCAATGATGGTGAACGTTGGAACTTTGATAGAGCGTTCTGACGAAATCTAACCTAACAATTTTTGCTTTACACAAGTTTAGTCTGTGAAAGGATCTTTCACATGCCATAAATCTATGACATGGGACCGCCGGCTTTACTTCCCCTCCGAAGGAAGGCATACTGAAGGATTTTTAACGCTCTTAAAAAATCCGACGACTTCGGCCGGGTTTGAACCCGCTATCTTGGGCATAGCAGTTCAGCATGCTACCGACTACGCCACCGAAGCCGCTAATAAGACGATAAAAACATGTGTTACTTCCCTCCCAATCTGTTTGGGCACACTCGTGTTGACAGACTGAGAAGAGCAATTAATAATTTCACTGTTTAATTATTTGAAGGTAAGTGAGTGGTGTAGAAGCAAAGGAGGCCACAGTGCTCACCGCAGAAAGGGGATCATGAAGGCGACTCGTTGGCAAGCAGACATTCGCAGACTTAAATGGACGCAAAAAGGCAAAACGGTCTGAAATTAAAATAAATAATTCTATGAATGCATAATTAAGTCATGCTATTTATGGATACGGGGCAGATGACCTAGCTGTTCCACCCCTTAAAACTTCAATAACTAACTAATTTCTATTTGTATACTGTATGTCACTGATAAGCCGGCCCCGTGGTGTTGGGGGTAGCGCGCCTACCTCTCACCCCGGAGGCCCCGGGTTGGATTCCCGGCTCCGTCAGGGATTTTAAAACTGACGTGAGGGTTGGAACGGGGTGCACTCAGCCTCGTGAGGACAATTGAGTAGCTGTCTGACAGTGAGGCAGCGCCCCGAACGCGAAAACCAAGATTAACGGCCGAGGGACCCAATGCCCTGATCACGCGTCACCCCAATATCTGCAGGCCAAATGGCTGGGCAGCGGTCACTTGGTCGGCTTCATGGGCTATATAGTGCCAGGGGTTGACTTTTTTATATTTTTATTGGATTATTAGACAAATAAATAACGAAGCACATTAAGTCTAACAATTATACATGATGATGATGTTTGTAGATTTAGGTGACCGTTAATCCTTCGATCATGAGCCAAGGGACTTCCTTTTTACGTGGAATCCGAACCACAATACATGGCATTTCACTTTGATAATCTCACATGCATTGACTGGAATCGAACCCAGCCCGCTGTGGTGAGAGGCTAATAGCTTGACCTCTGCGCCACCACGCCCCTTCAATTATACATCAAAAGGGAGTAAAAATGATGTTATAAAGACAGCCCGCCCCCTACTGCTTAACTTTAAACCCCACGGTTATCATCGTCTGTTGGGCAAGCGTGGTATGCTTGGATTTAAATTGTTTTATTTTGTTTGGTTGGCGATTTTCAATTTTCAGGGATTTCATATCTAAGTTCCGTCTGTGAGGACGTAATTACATCCTTATGGGTGACTCGGAGTCGAATAACATGAGGTATTAAAATTATATTTATGTACAATATCTTTTGTTAAATATGTGGAAAATATTCTCCCCAAGCCACTACCACATAATGAATGAAATTCACAACAAAACAGAGCCCATGCTTGTTAAAAACATAGTTGTTGATATAGTTTTAAAACTATTCCTCTTTGTTGAATTTGATGATGAGACATTTGCAGCGTTTATGAGTTCTACAAAGAAAAACATTGTAAATTAGCAGAAGCTTTCTAAACATCGGAGTAAATAACTACACTCTGTACTGTGCCATCATCATAATCTCTCCCACAAAATACTTGATTAGGCTTTCTTATTTCCTGTTAAGGAACTTGCACATGTATAAAATTGGGAATTGAAAAGAATCACAAAATAGACTAGCGGCTTTGAGTAGAGCTCTTTTATTATTCCTTTCGTTTCTTTTTTCTTACAAAATTCACATGCATTTAATCGTAATACTTTTCCTTCAACATTCCAGTGTTACCTGGTTCAGTCTTCATCGGACCGAGATAATGCCATTAGCAACTGGTACAAGATAGGCGTCGGAGTGGTGTCATATAAATATATTGTGGGAAAATTTTCTAAATATCTTAGATCGTGCTATTCATAAATTCGTGCCGTTTAAATTACTGAAGCAAAACCCGGATCCGGAATATTACACAAGGGAAATCAGGGGACTCAAAGGAAATTAAGGAAAGCTTATAACAAACGACACGATAGTTACGGGCATATGCTAAAGGCTGCTCACGATACTTACATGCAAAACTTAATTGGGGGAGAGGGTGATGGGTGGGAATTTTTTAAAGGTTACGTTAGAAAGCGGAAGGGAAATTCCAAAGATTTGTCTATGATAATGTCCGGAAATGGTGAATTAATTACTGAGAAACAGGCAATTGCTAATTAATTAATCAATTAATAATAATAATATCGTATGGCCTCGGATGCCGGGTGCAAGCTTTGTTATTTGACACTCATTAGGTAGCTTGCATGTCGAATTTTTCGTTGCTCCTTGACTATGAAAGTCAAGGAGATTAGATGTTAGATTTCTAAGCTCCTTGAACACTATAGCTCTTTCTAGTAGAGAAATGAAGAACTTTGTGTAGGCAGAAACTCCCGAGCTTAATTTTGCCATTATGAACTCGTCCTGCTGATTTCAAATGGGTTCTTTGACATGCCAACATCGTATGACATGCGTATCGTATTTTTGCCGCCTTTCAAAAAAAAAAATCACTTACCACGGCCAGGAGCGAACCTGCAATCTTGGGGTTAGTAGACCGACACGATATCCACTCACCCACCGTGGCAAGCTGCTAATGAATTAAATATATGGTATGGCAGTGTGTTTAATGAATTTAATAGCTGTGTTGGACCTTAACTATGTTTCTGATAGCCCATCTTTCCGAATAAACCAATCGTTGATTCTAGCAAGAATTAAAAAGCTACATAGAAATAATCGAAAGGCCCAGACAATATTTGTGGAGATGTGCTAAAACTGGGAGGTACAGCCATTAGGCGATACTTGGGGGTGCTGTGTAATGTATCAGTTAATAACACACAAATACCCAAAGACTGGAAAAGGGCTAAAATAGTTCCAATATTCAAGGGAGGGAATAGATTGTTAATGGGAAACTATAGGCCTGTTAGTCTCACATCCATCATATGTAAACTGATGGAGCACGTTATTTCTGATTACTTAAGGGAACAGTGGATAACGTTGTCATGGCTTAATGGGAGGCAACACGGATTTAGACATGGGTGCTCATGTGAGAGTCAAATGTTATCACTCTTTCAGGATACTAATGACTCGCTAGACAGCAGGGTGAAAGTTGACGCTGTAATTATAGATTTTGCGAAGGCATTTGATGCCGTCCCACATGACATACTACTCCGTAAATTAGCGGCAATGAAGATTGGTAAAAGAGTAATTTTATGGATTCAAGAGTTCTTGACTGGTCACTCGCAAAGGGATAAAATGGGTGATCCTACTGTGATGTACTTTCCGAGATAATAGCCTAATCTATTGGAAAATATGACAAAGGCAGACTATGATCATGGTCAATATGGATCAATATTTTCATCACATTATGAAAAAAAAAAAAAAAACGGAACAGTGATCATGCCAGCAAGAACAACAGTTAAGCCAAATTCATGACTAAGAAATAATAGATCCAGAACTTGAATTTCTGAGTTATCATAGTCAGCATAATTAATGTCAGAAACACTCGTTTGCTTATATAGCCTACTGGTCAAAAAGAGTTTTGCATATTGCATTATGTATTTTCATTGCTGTATGACAATATTTCGTTTTTGCACATTGGCTCATGTGTTAACTCCAATATAACATGTTTGTTTGTTTGTTTGTTGTTTGTACCTAACATTGTTATCGGACATGAAGCTTGTGCATACAACCTGCACAAATGGGGGTAGCTGCCAAAACCCTGCTGTGATTGCGGTACATCGAACCAGACCATCAGGCACATTGTCGAAGATTGCAAACTAAGAGCGTACCTAGGTGACCCTAAAGACTTTTTCAGTGCTACACCATCGAGCCTGGACTGGAGAAATAGACTGGACATAAGGTCGTAATAAGGTTGATATCTGTGCTTGTATGTACTTATTATTATGATTGTGCTTCATGTGTAATGCCGTACGCTACATAAATAAATAAAACAGTTATTGGATAAAGCACATGTAGGCCTATTATATTTGGTCCACAAATAGACATAATCTTGCAATATACAAAACTTTTTTTGACCAGTGTAAGTTAATATAATGTTGTAATGCATCAATATCTTGTTTTTGAAAACCAATGAACATGTTAATCTGCAGACACTAATGTTCTTTTAAGAACTGGTACAAACTGATGATTCCACACATTAAGCTGGAAATTGTACCATAAGGACTACATAATGGATTCTCCCTCAAGATAACATATAATTCCTTTATCAGGAGTATAATTGAATATACATGTATTGTCTGAACTTCTTACTATATGTGTTGTTGGAATTTAATAAATATAAAGCAAGTCATGGGATGGTTAAAAGAAATAACATCGTTCATCATACACGCCTTTTAAGAAATTTCAGTTTCATGCAGCTCAGTACTCGTAGGGCATCGGCTTAGGGCAGATATTTATTTACTAATCTAGAACTGATTAACTACCCTGAAAATATTAACTATGATATGGAAAGGATACCGTATGCCTTCGAATGCTACCTAATTATTATTCCTGAGCTTGAAACAATAACCTTAAAAAATCTCTTGTTTAAAGAATGTGTTACTAACAATATAGCCAAGGAATTTAAAGTGATTGATATTGCTTTAGAATTACATACAAAAATTATAAAATACATATGCAGCAAATATTATATGCATGATGATTGTTTTCACCCAAACAGAGTGTTTGTAGTGCCATAGTGCTCTGGAATACAGAACAAACGACATATCATTCTTGTTCCTTTTATTTACTAACTCTTGGATTTAAGGATTGACGATTTAATATACCCACGAAATGTTTTGTCTAATTTGAATGTAACTGATTACTTATATTTGTAAAACTTTTAGAGTTTCCTTGTAGCTTATTCATTTTTACTTATTTCAACCAACTCCACATGTATAACTTAAACCATTTAGTAGTAGGCCTATCCATTGTAATTGGGTGATACACCGTTGCGGACGTGGCATGCAAATAAATAATTACAACATACTATTATGTATTCAAGAATGTACATAACACTTCGGAATTTAAATTACAAATTAATCACTACAAATTAATTCTCGCTACTTATCCTCAGTAAAAAAAAGCACAGATAGAAAACAAAACTAATCTTTATACTACAACTAGGCTATCAGATGGAAACATAAGACTGATTTTGTTCCAGTTGTTAGCAAACTGAGGAAAATGAAAATTGTAGATTTGCAAGATCAACTAATGCTTGGCAGTGATAAAATAGGCTGAGAATTGCAGTTCAGTATTATATTTAGTAAGTTGAAGCAATGGCAAATCAATGCACAAAATCTTAAATTGAAATTTTCTAGAAACTTTTTTTTTTTACAAAATTCTCTTTTAACACACGAATTGAGTGAAATGAATGTTAATTGGGTTTGTTGCAGCGCTAAAATTCATTATTAGTTTCCTTTGATATAATAAACTAGACAAATCTACAGTGAATGCAATGTGTTTCTGACAGCAACTGATAATTCTACACCAGCATATACACGATTGTGGATGTATACACTGCCGTAAAATGAAAATAGGTCACCTGAAAAGACGACGTCGATTTTGATCCGATAACGGCAGATGCCACCCGGGGGATAGTAGATGTACTGATAAGGGTTTCAACGTCGTCCGCCAACAGATAGCGTAGTGGCATAGCTACCAGAGCGCAATCTGTGTCTACCATTTAATACGGAAATCTCACAGCCATATGGCTCATTGTGGTGCAAACGTGTGAAGCAAGCAGGTGCAATGCCACGGAGACTCACTCGTGCTTCCTACAGCCGAGTTTGAAAGGGGTCAAATTGTGGCCTTCCGAGTGGCGGGATGGTCCTTTCGGAGAATTGCAACACAAGTTGCACGTGCTGTGTCCATTGTGCAACGATGCTGGTATCAGTGGTCACGTGAACATTCTCACACCCGCAGACGAGGTTCTGGACGTCCACGCAGCACAGACATTCGCCAGGATCGTCGTATTGTAAGGGCAGCAGTGGCAGATCGTACAGCTACCACAGCACAGATACGAGGGTTTGTGAGCCCAGAAGCGTCAACACGAACTGTTTAGAACTGGTTACTAGCAATGGGACTACGGGCACGCACACCTCTAGCCCGTCTTCCACTCCCGCCACAGCATCAACGTGCATGGCTCGACTGATGCCATCAGAGGATCACTTGGAAGATGGAATGGCGCGCCGTGGTTTTCAGCGATGAAAGCTGATTCTGCCTTTAAACAAGCGATGGTCGTTGGCGCGTTCGACATAGACCTGGTGAGCGCTGTCTCGTAGAGTGCATTCGTCCAAGACACACTGGCCTCACCCCATGCCCTATGGTCTGAGGTGCGATAAGCTACAACTCTCGTTCACGTTTGGTGTTTGTGGAGGGAACGCTAACCAGCGCTCAGTACGTGCAGGATGTTGTTAGTCCCGTTCTTTTGCCGTTCTAGCAACAGGAAGGGGATGTGTGTTGTTCCAACAGGATAATGCTCGCCCACACACTGCCCGTTCAACTCAACGTCCACTGCAAGACGTGCAGCAACTTCCCCGGCCAGTACGGTCGCCGGACTTGTCGCCAATCAAGCACGAGTGGGACATGATGGGCCGTCAAGTGACTCTTGCGACTCGTACACCCACAAATCTTACAGAACTGTATGGACATGTCGAACAGGCGTGGAATAACGTATCCCAAGACAGTATTTGCCATCTGTATGATCGACTGGTTGCAATAATCAGTGCCTGCATTGCCGCCCGTGGAGGCTACACCTCGTACTAATATGGATTTTTCATCATGGGTCGATACCTGGTATCTCAGAACCGCTTGACCTATTAATCTGTATATTTAATCATTTCATGTACTCCGTATGCACTGTCGCCACAATAAATCTTGAGTGAATTGGTAACCTCTAAACGGGTGACCTAATTTTTTTTTCCGGCAGTGTAATTCAGTGAACCATGTAATGAGTTGAGTATATTGGTAGCTACAAGTCTAATCGAGACGATCAGCCGCCATGTCCTAATTTTGCAGATTATGTAGATTGCTAAAATTAAATGTTATTAATCTTGATTTTTCACAATATAAGAATTTATTATTAATTTTCAAATGTAGTTGATGTTGTTAATTTATTTTAGCGGCTTGGGATTTCTTGATCATCAGCTCCGTGTAGTTGGGTGTGTGTTGAACTTGTCTGATAGCCTGTATTTGTATGATGACTGTAGTAGTGTTTGTAACTGTATTAGGGGCAGGGATGAGGTAGGTTCCCCGGGACTTCGAGTAACTATCCCGACATTCGCCGGGAGGGAGTGTGAAAAACACCACACTTAGGATAGCCACTGTCAGCACCAGGATTACACCCTCGGGTCCCAGGGCTTGTTGCAACCTCCCTCGCGGCCGTAATAAACAATTCAACGAGCACTGCTATGCCAAGGGGTGGTTTCAATCAGAGTAAACAACCCCTAGTTGGCAGTTTCCAGGCTATTGGCATGATTTCAATATCATGGAAATAGCCCTCATCCATCGCAAATCAGACTCTGGCTCCATTTGAAAGATTTCCCTGATGGAGAGTAAGACAGTGGATTAACACTACAAGATTCTTCACACTGCTCTGCTAATGGAATACCTTCATTCGCGTATAACATAGAAGTTTGCTTAGTTTCGTAGAACACTACGCCTAGTATAGGAGAGATTCATGTGATTCAGCATGTTTTTTCAGACTTCCGTGATGTTTGTATGCACGTTGACATACACTACACACAAACGGCTTTTCTTCAGTATGATGGATCAAATGCCTTTTTAAAGTATGCCCTTGATGAAAAGCCTTGCTGCATATATGACAGGCGAAAGGCCTGTCGGTAGTGTGAAGCAGTTCATGCTTCAAGAGGTCAGCTCTTTCGGCGTACGCCTTACCACAGGTACTGCAAGAGTGTGGCAAACCTGCTGCGTGCATTGCCATATGCCTCTTCCAACTACTGCGTTGATTGAATGCCTTTTCACATAACGTACAAGGATACGGCTTATCTCCAGTATGAAGCAATGAGTGTCTTTTGAGGTCTCCACTTCCTGTGAATGTTTTGCCACATGCACTGCACACATAAGGTCTTTCACCGGTATGCATTAACATGTGACGTTTCAAATTACCAGGTATATGAAATTTTTTCTCGCAAACATTGCACTCATACGGCTTATGGAGTACGACATGCTTCCGTAAACTTGGTCTATCAGGAAAAGCTTCACCACAAGTTTTGCAACAAGGCTTTCGTTCTCCGGTATGAAATAACATGTGCCTCTTTAAGTTACCCCGTAGATAGAACGACTTTTCACATAAAGTGCAAGGATAAGGTTTACTAGCACTGTGGCTTACTATGTGTCTGGTTAAATGGTTTCTCGTGCAAAATTTCCTAGGGCATAGAGTGCAGCAATGAACTTTGTCTCTTTTCTGATCTGAAGTATGAGCCTTCATTTTACCAACGGAATCAGCGTCTTTTCCAACTTTACTTTTTGATTTCAAATTACTTCTTGTTTGTCGCAATTTCTTAGGCTCCAAGTGTTCAGATTCGTTTGAATTATCACATCCGTTGTATAAGAGTGGTTTATCTTTCTCGCATTCTAAGATGTCTATTTGAAGAATAGAATACACGGAAAATTTATCCTTGCTGAAGGTACGAGATTTTCCTTTCTTTTTGGGGGTACTCTCACCGCATTTCTTTTCTGATATATCAGCAGTCACCGGTGACGTCTCTAAACTAAGAAAAAGAGAAGAAGAAATATGTGACATTTGATGAGAACACACACAAAATCAATGGAAACTATAACAAAGCCGCTCTACTACTATACTAGTACAAAACATGAAACATAGTACATTAATTTAAAAAAATACAGAAAAATGTTAAGGATGTTACACACATTTTTTGTGTCAATCCATAAATTGATGGTTAGAAACGGTTTATTAAGTTCCAACGTTCGCCGCTAGGTGTCAGTGACAGTAGCATGTTGTACCCAAAGTTGGAACAACTTGAAATTAAACTTGTTGGTAGCCCACGGGCATTCAATTAAAATATTCTGCTGCAATTATATTTATAATAATAAATTGATGAAATGAGATTAATTTACATTAATTTGCATACTGAGGCCTAAAGGAAATATGTTCGTCAATATAGGTATAGATATACCCGATTTCTTACAATATTTGTTATGAATTATACATTTGACTTATTATGATATATTGCTAAGGCCCAGCCTCAACACCCATAAGTATTACAATTATAAAGGAATCGTTCACCCAGCCAAGCTGCACACATGAAGCAATCATTACTTCACCATGCAGGCCACCAGAGCAGAGATAGCCGCCCTCCGGCGATATCGCATCCGGTCAGGATTCGACATCCAGACACATCACAGCAGCACCTCCAAGGGTAAGTGTGCCAGCTTTTCCTTTTTCCTCCTCTGCACCTTTGACAACACTCTCACCCTGACTCTAGTTATTAAATCCTAGTTATGCGTAAGTAATTTCTGTCTCTTTTTATTTCATTCTCCCGAATACTGACTTCCCTAACAACACGCAGGATGCAGTCGGTAGCTATTTCACCGACTTGGCAACTATCTAGCGACTGCAACAAGGTCGTGTACGGGTAACCCTGAATCCAGCAGGTTGCCCAAGTACAAACCTATGCGAAGCGCCCGTCCTGAGCCCATTTCCGTTCCCTCCACACTCATTCGTCCCTCCAGCCCCCAAGTCACACGCACCCTCGCAGACACTACCGCGTTCCAGGAAGCCGTCCTCTCCTGAGCATCCCCTTCACACAAATACCCCTTTGCCAAGCACCCACGAGCCTACTAGAGAGGGTAGCGACCTGAACAAGTGGTGGAGTCGCCGAGGGTAACCAGATAAACGGTTTAACAACGTCCTAGGTACACCTCTCTCGCAACTTTCATACTCACAAAAGAAACATCCCCCCTCGCACGCTACTTACAGTACACTACACTCACCCCTGCGTACCCCCAAAGCCTTTGAAACACTTACGGAGTGCACCGGGGTTGAACCGAAGATAGAACGCTTCACCTCTTGCTACACGACACATCCCCTCTCGTATCCCCTCAAAACTCTCCCCCAGACCCTCCATACAGTACGCTTTTCCCCCCTCACCCCCACACAAGCCCTCCAGAACATGGACGAAGACACGTGCCCACATCTCCGATAAAACACCTCTCGCAGCATTTAAAACATTCACAACCCCCCTTCATACTAAAAACGCACCCCACGTCCTGCAACACACTGGTGGAATAGCACCTGTATCGAAAGCGGCTTCGGTGGCGTAGTTGGTAGCATGCTGAACTGTCGTGCCCAAGATAGTGGGTTCAAACCCGGCCTAAGTCGTCGGATATTTTAAGAGCGTTAAAAATCCTTCAGTATGCCTTCCTTCGGAGAGGACGTAAAGCCAGCGGCCCCATGTCATAGATTTATGGCATGTAAATGATCCTTCCACAGAGTAAACTTGTGTGAAGCTGAATTTTTAGGTTAGATTTCGTCGGAACGCTCTATCAAAGTTCCAACGTTCACCACTATGTATCATTGATATCTGGTAGCGAAAGTTGGAACTACTTGAAATGGAACGGAACTTGTAGCTCACTCCAAGGGTGTCCGCTGGAAGCAGCTACAGACTCAGGCGAGCCGAACATGTCCTCGGACACTCTCGGCTCTAAAAGCCATACGATAAATAAATAAACCTGTATCAAAATACCTCTGGTAAGATCTCAGACATATCCCCCTCTCCGAGGCAAGGCTGGGACTGCATCCTCAATTCCAACCTAGGAAATCAACCCAATTCCCCACCGTATCAATTCAGCTTTTGCACGCCACTACAGTCATCACACAAACTACTCACTAACAGACAAGCAGACATACGCCCAAATACACGGATTAACGACGTAACATTATCATTATTATTGTCACCTATTCTAATATTATTATTATCATTATTGCAATTATTATCATCGTTATCACTATTATTACATGTAAGGCGACTAAGGGCGGAATTACACACGCATGCAACGACAGGAAACAGAACTTCGAACATTATGATTATTCATAAGATGGAGAGGAATGCGATTTGGCATTTCAGAGAGAATATTCATTCGGTATCATCATTATGTTATTATTCTCATCATTATCATCATTAAGCTTATTGCGGTGAAATTGCGACCCTTAATTCTTGGCATCACCCGAAAGGTCCGGATCCAACTCGCGACTCGGTCAAAGACACATAATTCAGATTATAGGTTAGGATTTTACACACACAGTTCAGTAAGAAAAACGAATAGAAGGGGATTCAATCCTCACCTCGGATATTCTGAAAATTACCTTCCACTTCCACTCCATGCAAACGACGGAACCCCCCCCCCCAAATTAAGATCACAACCTTCATCCCATCCCTTACTTATATTATAATCTATATTGCTCTCTTTTATAGTGATAATTAACTAACATACCAGGGGCGTAGTATGTTGTTTTACACTTTTCTAACCAAATGAAGTACATTACACGTCAGTTGTTACGTCCATCTTCTCAACATAATCTCCTTGTAACTTTTGGCACTTTTGCCATCGATGTGTCAGTCTCTCCAGACCTTCCTGGAACCATTTCTCGGAGTGCTCGTACCCATGCCTTGATAGCTGTGTCCAGAAGTTTCTTCGTGTTCCTGAGCAGGTGTTGATCACTTGGTGCCATGTCGGTAGAGTATGGTGGGTATGGCAGCACCGTGAATCCCATTTGATCAATGGCAGGGGTGGTCTCTCGGCTAGTGTGGGGGCGAGCATTGTCATGTTGCAGAAGCACACCTTTAGCCCATTTTCCTGGCCGCATAGTTTGAATGGCACGACGTAAGCGCTTAAGGGTTGCCACATATGCTGCACTGTTAATCGTGGCCCCCAATTCCAGCCAGTCAATGAGTATGATGCCCTCTGTGTCCCAGAACACTGTCACCATTCGCTTGCCCACTGATGGCACTGTTCGACATTTCTTTGGCGGTGGACTGCCCCTATGCTTCCATTCCATGGTCGCCGTTTTGCAGAACTGGACACGGCTGTCAAGGCATGGGTACGCAGCACTCCAAAGGAATGGTTTCAGGAAGGTCTGGAGAGACTGACACATCGATGGCAAAAGTGTATAAAGTTACAAGGAGATTATGTTGAGAAGGTGGCTATAACAACTAATGTGTAATGTACTTCATTTGGGTAGAAAAAAAAATAAAGTGTAAAACAATATAGTACGCCCTTCGTATGTAATTTCTTCCAGAAGTGTATTTATACATTTACATCTTACACACCGCCCATTCATTGAACATACTTGCGTTGACCGACTGAAGAGCACTAACGACAATTTGCATAGACTACGCTGTAAGAATAACTTCAAATCTTTCCCAATCTCTTATTCTCGGAGCCACAGGGCACACATACACTAATTCAGCCATTACAATAACACAGATCACCAAACGAACTACAATCACACCCCTACAGGCACCTCAATAACACAGGCTAATAAACAAGTCTCACGCACACAGACTATTCATTCATTACAATAACACGAGTCACTAGACAGATTCATTCACACTAATACAGTCACCACAATGGCACAGCTTAACAGACCAATCTCATGCACACACACTAATTCAATACAATAACACAGGTTAATAGACCAATCAAGCACGCACACGGACTAATACAGTCACAACAATGACACAGTTTAACAGACGATTCTCATGCGTACACACTAAGTAACTCAATACAATAACACAGGTTAATAGACCAATCAAACATGCACACGGACTAATACAGTCACCACAATGACACAGTTTAACAGACCACTCTCATGCACACAAACTCACTTAATACAATAACACAGGTTAATAGACCAATCAAACACGCACACGGACTAATACAGTCACCACAATGATACAGTTTAACAGACCAGTCCCATGCACACATACTAACTCACTCAATATAATAAAACAGGTTAACAGACCAATCAAACATGTACATGGACTAATACAGTCACCACAATAACAGAGGCTAACAGACAAATCTCACACCCACCCACTAACACAGCCATCACAATAACACAGGTTATCAGACAAGGTACATACATACATACATACATACATACATACATAAATACATATACACACACACATACGGACAGTCTCTGCAATGACACAGATTATTAGACCAATATTACACACGCCCACACTATTACTGTCATTACAAGGACAAAGGTTACCAGACAGTCACCACAATAACACAGGTCATCAGACTTCGCACACACACACCCAAGTACTCGGGTACACATAACCACGACATCGCTGAGTACCACAGGAGATCCTAACCCTAACCCCGTGGTACTACAGCCCATGAAAGGCCGAGGCGTACCAAGCGACTGCTGCCCAGCCATTTGGCCTGCAGATATTGGGGTGACACGTGGTCAGCGCATCGGCCATTAATCTTGGTTTTCGTGACCGGGGCGCTGCCTCACTGTCAGACAGCTACTCAATTGTCCTCACGAGGCTGAGTGTACCCCGTTCCAGCCCTCACGTCAGTTTCTAAAATCCCTGACGGAGCCGGGAATCGAACCCGTGGCCTCCGGGTTAGTGGCAGGTGCGCTACCCCTATACCACGGGGCCGGCCACAGGTGATCCACAGCGCACAAAAATATCCATACATATCATTCAATTTACCAAGAAATCTCAACTTAGTGTTTGTTTAGATCAGGTGAGAGACCATATTATGCTCCGTTCGGTTCCGCAAGCGATCTTACGAAATTGCAACTATGCAAATTCCATTACGTACTAAAGCTGACCGCCATCGTGATTTGAGTTACCCCACCAACACTCCCATTCACATAATGTAAACACACGCACCTCAGCTACAACGCTTCCACAACTATCGCCCGCTCAAGACCGCAAGTTTGAATCTTGGCGCAGTCAGATGGCAAGTGACGACACACGAATACGAGGGAGCAACACCATCACATTTACCGGCAAACTACAGACCTCCTTCGGAACTCTTTCCCGTCTCCAGTACCCACAGTAGGCAAACCGTGAAATAAACCATAAAGGCTGACTTGGGAAATTGCTGGTCTCTGACATTTAGTTCTGATGCTTGTCAAGTGAGAGAAGTATATTGTTGACTGGTAACTTCGAAAATTAACTTCCATAACAACAACAACAACAACGGACTGCCTAGGGCCTGAAATTAACTAAATTATTGAAAGCATCAAGTTAATCCAATTGTCGACCTCCTTGTTATAAACCACCATAATTTAATCACTACTCAACCAGTTTTTTGTTGGAATATGAGACCATGGTTTGTGTTGGTCACCTGTTAATCAGTAAACCTGCTCCACAGAGATATGTTTCTCTTTTGTTTTGGTGTGTATAAAAGAATGTTGTATCACCTTGTTCGTTCAGTTCTGTTCTAGTAAATGTCAAGTACATTAAACGTGTGTTCCATTTCAATTGCCTGTGTGCCTCGTAATCCTACAGGTTATGGGCCCAGCCACGAATCCACCGTGCGAATATAAAGTGCGTATGATAGACTGCTCGCGTAATGAACTGTGAATTTCGCTACGTATCGAAATCAACCTGTCTGCAACCAGCACCTCGTTAACGGCTATAGATAAGCTGCGAGGTAGTCTAAATTATGTGGATTGGAGATTCGACGTGGAAAACGTCCTAAGACTCGAAGATCTGTGGAGCTGTATAGTTGGCTACCCGGATGTAGATACTACAACATCTGCAAAGAAAGCTAAAGACGATAGTCGGGCTAGGGCCAGACTTAACCTCATGGTGGATAAATCAATTTTCCCAATCGTCATGCCTTGTAAGACCGCGAAGGAAGTCTGGGAAGCTCATGAAAAGGCCTACTCAGATAAAGGAGTGAATCGGCGGATCGTCATCTTGAAGAAATTGTGCAAAGTTAAATTAAAGCACTACAAGACGATGGAAGAGTATGTGACTGAGGTTATGGCACTTGCTCAGCAACTTGCGTCAATGAATAAGGCACTGGACAACGAGTTTGTGGCAGCTCTTATGCTGAAAGGTCTACCAGATGAGTTTCAGCCTATGACTATGGCTCTGGAAAGTTCCGGAACAGATCTCACTGCAGACACAGTCCGAACCAAGTTGCTACAAGATACTACCTCGAGTGGGAAAAGTACTTCCAAGCTATCCAAGGATTCCGTTCTGTTTTCACGAGAAGACAAGACGAAGAAGAAGCCCTTCTGCTGGAAATTCAAGAAGCCAGGACACTGGAAGCGGGATTGCAGGAAAGAGGAAATGCAGAGCTCAACTCAACAGAAGTCGAAGAAAGACAAGATGATGCTGGCGACCGATGGACAGGCATTAAGTGCGAGGGCCTCTACAGGGGCCTGGTTCGTTGACTCTGGTGCTACTAAGCATATGAGTTCAAGCAAGACCTCGATGGTAAACTTCACTGCTGGTCCTAATCTGTGATCAGTACAGCAAACAATCAAAAATTGTATGGTCAAGGATCTGGTAATGTAACTGTTCAATTAGAAAATGGTATTTCACAAACCTTGTCCAATGTAGAATATGTTCCTGGTCTCACTGCTAATCTTTTATCTGTGTCTGCTGCTACTCAAAAGGGTTTTGTTGTGGTATTCACCGACAATACTTGTGAAGTTTATGATAGTGAAAACTTTGTTGCTACGGTACAGGTAATGTAGCACTGACTGCGAGTAATGTGGGGGGTGTTTACCAAGTCAATGCTCGCAGTGCTCAAGCTAATATTTATACAGAGGACTCAGAATATTTATAGCATAAACGACTGGGACATCTTAACAACCACAGCAAGAAGTTGTTAAGAAATGGTCTCACTCATGGAATTAATTTCTCAGATAATGGCTTTAAAAACTGTTTTTCATGTGCTGAAGGTAAACAAGCTAGACAACCATTTAAGTCAAGTAAGAGTAAAACTGTATGTAAAAATAAGCTAGATCTTATTCATTCAGACTTATGTGGGCCTATGCCAGTTCCATCTTGGAGCAATGCTCGCTATTTCTTGACCTTCGTTGATGATCATTCTAGAAAGGTTTTTGTGTATTTCCTTGCTTAGAAAAGTGATGTTTTGGATTGCTTTATTGATTTCAAGGCACAGGTCGAGAATCAGTGTGAAAGATCTATTAAGGTCCTACGCACTGATAATGGTGGTGAGTTTTGTGGCAAAGCTTTTGAGAGCCTACTTAAATCAGAAGGCATTCAGCATGAAACTACAACTAGCTATTCCCCACAGCAGAATGGTGTAGCAGAACGCATGAATAGAACATTACTTGATAAGTGTAGAGCCATGATGAGCGAGTCTAAAGTAGATACACGCATGTGGGCTGAAGCAATAAATACAGCAGCCTATCTTGTAAACAGGTCCCGAACCAGAAAAATTCCGGGTAAAGTTACAGAGGAGATCTGGACTGGTAACAAGGTCAATTTGGAGCATCTAAGAATTTTTGGTTGTGTAGCACAAGTTCATGTCCCTGATCAAACGAGAAACAAGTTGGATCCTTAAAGTGAAAAGCCCATTTTTTGTGGTTATTGTGAAGACAGTAAAGCCTATAGATTCATGCATCCTGTTAGTCATCAACTTGTTAAGTCCAGGGATGCACAGTTCTTTGAAGATGTGTTCCAGGAGGTGTCTGATGTGTCTCCAGGTAATGTTGCCCATCCTTGCAGATTAATGAACCTGCAATGTTGAAGATCTTATTTCCCACTGACAGTGAGGCAGAACCCGACAACTCAGAGGATGGGGCAGAGAGCATTTCGGAACTTGAAAGCGTATCACCCATCAGCAGTGCTGGTGTGGCTGATACTGTTGACTCAGCTGATTTAAGCTATGTCCCTAGTGGAACAGATTCAGCTTGCAGTGATTCTGAGGGCTCTGCCACCATCGTCAATGAGCCAATGGAGGGGGATGCCGAAGGTAATCAAAGGTATCCTAGGCGCCAACAAAAGCCTGTAGACATGTCAGACTATGTGACATACTTTACTCTCACTGATGACTCAGAACCTAGTACAGTTAAGGAGGCACTGTACATGCCTGATAGGGTTAAGTGGGAGCAGGCTATGAAAAGAGAAATGGAGATACTTCAGTTAAATGACACCGGGGATTTTGTTGATAAACCCCAGGGCAAGAATGTTGTCAGTAGTAAGTGGGGTTTCAAAGTAAAAAGAGACTCTACAGTAATGGTAACATTCAAAGGTATAAAGCCAGACTTGTGGCCAGGGGCTTCATCCAAAGGTACGGAGTAGATTTTACAGAAACTTTCTCTCCTGTTGTTCGACATAGCACGTTAAGGATGCTGCTTGCCTTAGCTGTCCAAACAGATCTGAAGGTGCTACATTGGGATGCTGAATCTGCTTTCCTCAATGGAAAGTTGGATGAAGAGATTTACATGTATCAGCCAGAAAGTTTGGTCAAGAAAGGTTCAGAGCATAAGTTTGCAAGTTAAAAAAATCTATTTATGGCTTAAAACAATCTTCTCGTTTGTGGAATGAGAGAGCTCAGTCGGTTTTTGTCACATTGGGTTACAAAAATTGTGCTGATGAATCCTGTGTGTATTTTAAGAAACAAGCCCAAGGTATGGTAATTATTGCATTATATGTGGATGATTTCATTGTGACTTATAATGATGAGTATGAGATCAAATCATTGAAGACCTGAATTGATAAAGAATTTAAGGTATGAGATCTTGGACCAACTTCTTATATTTTAGGTATTAAAGTAAGGAAAGATGAGAAGAATGGTACAATGTATTTTAGCCAAGAGCAGTACATCAGTGAGATAGCAAAGAAATATGGTATGCACGATGCACGTCCCATTGGTACTCCTTTGGAAACCAAACCAAATCTTGGTGTTTCTGATACAGAAACTAGTGATCTTCCTTATGGAGAACTCATAGGTTCACATGTATTTAAGTGTTTGCATGCGTCCAAATATAAGCTATGCTATATCATATCTCAGTCAATTTAATCATTGTTACAATGAATCTCACTGGTCTGCTGCAAAGCGAGTGCTGCGTAATTTAAATTGCACAAAAGACTTGTCACTTAAGTATGTCAGGGATGGAGGTCAATTGATGGGATTTGTTGATGCTGACTGGGCTAATGATAGCACTGACCGAAAATCATACAGTGGTTTTGTGTTCAAAATGGCAGATGGTGCTGTATCATGGGGGGCTCAAAAGCAGAAATGCATTTCCTTATCATCTACTGAAGCAGAATATGTTGCACTGAGTGAAGGAGTAAGAGAAGCTGTTTGGTTGAAATGTGTTTTGTCTAACTTTATAGATCTCAAGTCACCCATCATATTATTGAGTGATAGTCAATCAGCTCAAAAACTGGCAAAAATCCAGTCCACCATAGTAGGACCAAACATATTGACACTAAATATCACTATGTTAGAGATGCTTTGGATTCTAAAGTCTTATACATCAAATACGAGGAGACTTCAAAAATGACTGCAGACATCCTAACAAAGCCTCTTCCTAAGCCTAAGCATATTTATTTTTGTAAAGACTTGGGTCTTGAATCATGTCCTCTACTCCCACAGGTTTAAGGAGGTGTGTTGGAATATGTGACCATAGTTTGTGTTGGTCACACTGTTAATCAGTAAACCTGCTCCATGGCGATATGTTTCTCTTTTGTTTGTGTTTTGGTGTGTATAAAAGAATGTTGTATCACCTTGTTCGTTCAGCTCTGTTCTAGTAAATGTCAAGTACATTAAACGTGTGTTCCATTTCAATTGCCTGTGTGCCTCGTAATCCTACATTTTTAGCCTACGTTTCACATTTTGCAAAAATGAGGAAAAAGTAGACTTATGAGATCGGGCAAATGTGTGTCTGTCTGTCCTTCTGTCGGTCTGGCTGGCTGTGTGTGTGTGTCCCCCCTATCAACTCCTAAACGGCTGCAGCAATCAAAACAAAAATTTGGTAGGAGTAAAGATCTATACCTGAATATCACACGGCCATATTTGAAAATGATGTCAGTGCTACCAACTGCTGAAAAATCGCAATTGAAATTTGAGCTCCATGTTGGATATCTTGGAAGGTATGAACGGGAGCTATTTCAAAATTGGCACACGTATAGATAATAATATTGCAGTTTAATTTCCAGGAGGCCATACATGGCAGTGTTGCCAAAATGATTATAAGCCTGCTGATAGGTCCAAATTTTAAATGCTTATAACTTCTACACTATCAATTGGATTTCAACCAAATTTCGTATGTGCTATGTGTACATAAACAGATATGACTTATCGTATTCTCAAGAGCAACCAGGACTGCCAACTGTTAATAAATGCTCTCAATTTTTTAATCCAAATACCCATATATCAGAAAGTATGCAAGCCGTCAGCTTTAAACTATGCACACGTATAGTACCTGACATTCTATATTCATTTGGAGTAACTTATATACGTCAGTGCTACCAACATGATTCTAAGCCTGCTGATAGGTCCAATTTTAAAATGCATGTAACTTCTATACTATCATTTGGATTTCAACCAAATTTCGTGTGTGCTATGTGTACCATAACAGATATGACTATGCCGATTCTTAAGAGTAACCAGGGCTGCCAACTGTTAATAAATACTGTCTCTATTTTTGTTACCCTAATATCAATATATCAGAAAGTATGCAAACCAATAGCTCTAAACTTTGCACACGTATAGTACCTGGCATTCTAGATTAATTTGGAGTAACTGATATACGTCAGTGTTGCCAAATTGATTCTAAGCCTGCTGATACGTCCAATTTTATAATGCATGTAACTTCTATACTAACTAATGGGTTTCATTCAAAATTGACACAACAATAGATCATATTATTTCAGATTATTACTGACCAATGCATGAATGTCATTGTCGCCAACATGATTTTACGTGCGCTGTTAGATCCAATGTTTAACTGCATGCAACGTCCATGCTATCCATTGGACTTCAACCAAATTTTGTATTCTGTAACTTAAGAGATGGAACTAAGAATATATTCAGTCGCCAGGGCTGCCAACTGTAGTTCTCTATTAGGCTACATTATGCCAGGTATACAGTATTTCGAACTAATTAGAAATTTCGATATTACCAACTTAATTTCGTCATTATTCTAGATAGATACATATAGATTAATTATTGGCATGAATCTTAAATTTTAAGAATAGTAGGCTCTTGATTTCGTCACGGAACTTCTTGTTGTAATAGCAGAAAGGGTAGCATCAATGTCATTGGTCACTGAGTCTTCATCTTCTTCTTCCTCGCCTTTTCCCGTTATGCGGGGTCGGCTTTCTCAATCCTGAGGCGCCAGTCATTTCGTTGTAAAGAATCATCAGCAGATAGGCCCAATACCCTCATGTCCCTTTGGACATTCGTCATCCATGTTGTTTGAGTTCAGCCGCTCCCTCTCTTTTGTGTAGGCATGGAAAGGCACTTCTTCACTACATGATTTTCCGGTCTTCGCATAACATGTCCATACCACCTTAGCCTGCACTCTAAAAGTTTCTCAGTTATAGGCGCTACTTTGAAACTGCCTCACACATGTTCATTAAGGATTTTATCTTTGAGGGTAACTCCACCTGCCCAACGTAACGTACGCATTTCTGTGGTATGTAACTTTTGCTCATTTGCCTTTGTAGTAGCCCATGTTTCACTACCATAGAGTAAGATTGGTCTTACGTCAGTTTTATAAACTTTACCCTTCGTTCATATGGGTATTTTCGGATCACATAAAACTCCTGTTAGTTCGCGCCATTTGTTCCACCCAGACGTGGCCCTATGGATTATATCGCCGGTTATCGTACCATCTTCAGCAATGACAGAACCCAATATTTAAATTTTGTTACTCTTGGTAAGGTTTCACCATCTAGTTTAAGTTCCATATTTTTCATACTGAGTTTATTGTGGTGGAAGTCGCATACCATACATTCAGTCTTGGTTCTACTAATACACAGTCCAGACTCGAGAGCTCTCCTCCATTGGTCTAAACTCTTCTGTAAGTCATAAATACTGTCTGATATCAGTCCCACATCGTCCGCGTACCAAAGATTACAAAGATTCCACGGTAAGGGTTTCTGAAATTGTTTTGTTAGGTAGTTTATGGTAGTATTGAATAACAGTGGACTTAGAGCACTACCCTGATGAACCCCCACTTTGATATCAAAGGTTTTGGACAAACCAGGTGGGCTTCTGACACATGTCTGTATGTTGTTATACATATCCATGAGTTTTATGTATAGTTCAGGAACGTTTTGTGACCTTAATGCTTGCCATATTAACGGTCTTGGCACTCGATCGAAGACTTTCTCAAGATCTATAAAAAACATACATAAACTCTGCTTGTTTTCACGAGCTTTTTCAATTACCAGCCTTATCACATGGATTGCGTCAATGGTTCCTTTTCCAGCAACGAAGCCAAACTGATTATCCGTTAACTTTATCAAATTTTGAAGGCACTCACAAAGGACTCGTTCCCAGATCTTGAGTGTGTGTGATGTAAGTTTTATACCGCGGAAGTTTCCACAAGATCGAACATCTCCTTTGTTTTTGTAGAGTGGGACCAACGTAAACTTTCTCCAGGCATCTGGCATCTGTTCGTGAACTAAGATGCCATTGAATAACCTTGAAAGCCATCCGCTTCAAGAGATTTCCAGAGTTCAGCATATATCTCATCTGGGCCCATTGCTTTATGATTCTTCATTTTAGAGATGGCTTTCCTAACTTCTGCTTCTGTGATTTCATTAATAGGTCCTTGCGTCATAGGTAGTGCAAATACTCTGATGTAATTACTATAGTGCCCAAATAGCGATTTGTGTGCATTAAGTGTGTTTGATATTGTTGGCCTTTTTTTTAACTGTACAATTTGCCAGCGGGGAATTATCACCATTTGCAAATAAAGTGAATGAATGAATGAGAGGTAAAACTGACCGGACTGATGCTGGGTGCATGGGGCTCAATACCACACTACTTGACAAAACACAGAAGTTTTATCTCCTCAACGAGCTCATCATGAATTTAGCAATTTCAGTAATCAGAGGTTTCAATCTATTCTCTGAATTCCTATTTATATTAATATGATTTAGGTATATTTGTCTATGGTCAGCTGTTGTTCAGCTAATAAAACTTGAAGATTATCACCAAATTAGTATTATTTATATTATTAGAAGCTTGATAGCATTTAGATATTAAACAAGATTTTAACAAATATTTTTGTATTTGTCCCATGAGTCTTCGGCTATACTTAACATGCAAATTTTATAAGATGGTCCAATTTGATTTTTTTATTTGTACAGAATAATAATCATCATCATAATCGACATCAATGATGATATAGATATCAAAGTGGTCAAATGACATAAGCAGTTAGACACCTAACGGTGCACACATCCTTCAAATCTTGCAAACTGTCATATGCAAAAGAAAATGAGTATACACTTACTCATCTGAATCACTTTCATTTGTGTCACTTTCTTCATCCAGGGTATCTTCTTCTTCTTCTTCTCCTCCTTCTTCTTCAACATCCTAAGGAGAGGAAGCAAAGTTTTATTTCTTACCAACCATCCTACAGTAAACAGAATTATTAAATAATTTCAAAATACTAATTAAATTGCTTTGACACCTGTTAATACTTAAAATTGTTACCTTTTTTAAAGTATTAACAGGTGTCAGAGCAATTTAATTAGTTAACGAAGTTAATACGTAGATTTAACGCATTATCCACTAATGCACTGACATCTAATTTAGTTCAATTGTTTACATAACCTCAAGATGGCAGCTGTGCAATTTTTTCTTTTTAATTTCTTGTGTCCTAATCAAGCGATCGAAGTCAACGTTTGAATAATGAACCTACGCAATAATCCTCTCTAAAGTAAGTTACATTACTCTATGGCCTACATTATATATAACAATCCAACATGGCGACCATCCAAAATATCCAGACGGTTCTCAATATCTACTAATCTAAGACAGGAATCAAACTGAAATTTTGTATGTTGGTAGCAGCTATAGACATAATTTCACTTATGGGACTTTCAGTAACCTAGTGAGCACAAATCCAACATGGCGGCGACACGAAATGTAAATATTTAAATGGACGTTTCTCACGATTTAACCATTCGAGGGCTGTGAAACTTGGTACGGTATAATCTTATATACATTTTAATCCACCGGCATCTAATTTATTTCAATTGTTTTCATAACTACAAGATGGCGGCTGTGCGAAATTTTAAAATCTCGTTTTTATTATTTGTTGTGTCCTAATAATGCAATTGAAGTTTTAATACTGCACCTACACAATAATCTTCATGTAATAGTGCATAACTCTAGGACCTACATATTATATAAAAATCCAACATGGCGACCATCCGAAGTATTTGGGCGGTTCTCAATATCTACAAATCTATTACAGCAATTTAACTGAAATTTTGTATGTTGACAGGGGCAATTAACATATGTAGGATATATGAAAATAGGCTATATAGTTCTTCACGGAAAGTAGTGGTTTTGTAGGGATTCTACAGCCTCCTCCTCCTCCTCCTCCCCCAAGATGGACGCCGTAGCTTAACTTAACCTAGCCTAACCTAACCTAACCTAGCCTAGTCTAACCTAACCTAACCTCCTGCTCCTCCAAAATGGCGGCCGTAGCTTAATTTAAGGACACCACGTACTCGGGCATACTAATTGTGCACATTAGCTGGCATCATTCTACTGTACTATGCATTTTCTGGGTTTATGGTAACAGCTATGATTCTTGTAACATGTAAAAAGCATATGTTTTGAGCTGATTATGGCTATGAAATGCTACTTTGCTGTTACAATATTTGTGAAATGAGTACCAATTTTGACATAAGGATTTCCAGAAAAAAATGTAGGTTATTAGTTACTTCAGGTACACATTTCTCAGTTGTTTATCGATCAAATACTCTCAAATTTGTCACAAACTGTGAATGGATAATGACAGACGAGTAACCACTCTTTAAACTATTATTGGGTTAGAATGTAAGAAACAAAATCCCAACAAATATTTTTTTTTACTTTAAAAAATAATTTAAGACATGTTTGTTGGGATTTTATTTCTTACATTCTAAACCAATAATAATTTTAAAAAGTTTCTGTTCAATTCAGTTTGGTTTCGGTTCTGGTTTGGTTTTGTTCGGTTCAGTTTCGGTTCGGTTAGTTCGATTTGGTTCAGTCGCATACCTGCCAACCTTCGGAAGTCAAAAATAGGAAGATTTTTTTTTAAATTATAGATTTTATCATGTGCAGTATACCGTTGCGTGGGCGAAAGAGGGTACACAAAAGACCTGCGTGTCTTTATTGGCAAAGTATGAATTCAGCATAAAATTCATAAAAATGTAAACAAACATCAATCGAGTAGTATGTATGGCCAATATTTAAAGCTAAGATAACATAATTATGTGTTTAAAGAAAATGCATACAATCATTCTGATGGATTACACTTCGCATTCGCTACCACATATTCACGTTTTGTCAGACTAAAGTTAATTACCTTGGACAACTCACCTAATTATGATTAGGTGATGTGTATACATGTGGATGGTAATCTTGAGACTGCTTACTGATTTAATGCAGACCTTGTAGCCAAATTTGCTCGCTTCAAAAATGCCCTGTCATATTGCTGCTCTTAGCAAATTCCACTTAGGCTTGATTTCACCACTAACAGTTTGTTGAGGTTTTCGTCACTCAGAGATGATCGGAATTGTGTTCTTGTCTTCTTCACCTGGCTAAACAATCTCTCATATTCAACGTTGCTGTGTGGGATTCTTAATATTGACAGCATTACTCCAGCTAGTCTGTCATATGTCAGACACCCAACTCTACCTCGTATATCCCCTATTGCAGACCAAGAACAATCCGCTCTTTTCCCTTCCACAATAGAAGATGGTAAATCCTACATTTGGAGAGAACAAAACTGGCATTGTAATGCATCCATTGCTTGGTGCTCATTTTCACCGTCTTTTTTTGGAAACATAATTGGAAACTTAGAGATATAATACTTCACGGCACTCAAGGAAGCAGTAGACAAAGACCTTATCTGTGCCACGTGAGCATTAACAGAAAACCCCCTGTCCAAATTAAATTTATGAATAATATAATCAGAGGCTGCAGTGAAGTAGTTCCTGACGTGCAAATAAAAGACCTTCTATCCAGGAGCCAGATTTTCTACAAAACTAGATCTTTTTGAACCAATTACCAAATCATCATCAGCTTTCCGATCCTCTCTCGTGTGATAGACCACTTTTAAAATTGTGCAATATTTCTTTATGGCCACTGGCTAACAAACCTACAGAGAATTTCCGTCAGCAAATCAATCAGTATGGATCTTAGGACATGGATGTGATGTGCTTGCGATTGAAGAACTTGGTTATATTTTTCAAATGTAGGAATGGTAAATGCCAGAAACGAGCAAAATGCCTCATTTAACTTAGATGACAGAAAAAGAAAGTCTCTCCTGTCTTGAAATACCAACAGTTTGACTTTGCTCCGTCACTTTTTTCCTTACAGACGGAGAAGAACTGCTCTCCAACTTCCTTTTGCCAATGATAACACGTTGTGCTTGATCTTGTTCTCTGTTGTTCACACTAACACCAAATTCCACTTCTGCAGGCTTATCTTCATGTGCTTTTACTTTGGGAATTTGGAAATACTTGAGAGATGTGTTTGTGCCAGAGGACTGGTTCGCCTTATCCGTTAAAAAAACTCAGCAGTGGCTGAAATCATTCTCTTTAAGCATTTACCAAAGGACAACCAATGCGTGCACACATGCTTCAGTATTTTCCTGACATTAGTTTGGTAAAGAGCTTGATATAACTTCCGATGATCTTTCCTCTTGCAGCTTTTGTTTAAATAATAAATATCAATCATTATCCCATCAATTTTCACAGAAAAGGAATTAGCACCTTTCTCATCAGCCAGATGAATTAAATGGCATGGGCATCCTAAAACAATGATGTTTTTACACTGCTCTTTTAATTTCGCAGCAAAACCATTTTTGCTCCCTAACATAACAGGGGCATTGTCTGCACTAAAAGCTATACAGTTTGCTATTGGAATGGCATGTCTTTCCAGAAGACGTAGAAGACGTTAGCACCAGTCGAGTCACCTTCCAAATTTTCTATGGATAGCAAACGGTTTTAAAACATCTTTGATTCTTTGTTGAAAAATGACACGACAGGATACAGCTTACTATCTCTAACATTGCTACCATCAGTGGAGATCGCGAAAGACCCATATTTTAAAATATTATTCATTTTTGAATCGGCGTCACGTGCCATTTCATGAAAAATGTTGGCTGTTTTGTCCTGCCACAGACATAATTTCCGAATCCGGGAACATTTTTCTAAACAATTGTCCCACTTGATCAGAACATGATAACGAGAGGTAATGTTCTAGGATGAACGCCGTGAACAAACATTCTGCTCGAATGGCAGCATTGTCTTCATTCCCGTGAACAAAAAACGTACGGTACCTTATTTTTTTCTTCTGTAAACAACTAGCACAGCCCTTGTTTTTCAGAGTGTTGCTGTGAGTAACAATGCCAGTTTTTCCACCATGAGAAATATTTATATCCCAACGATACACGGAACAAAGAGCAAAAAGGTTTCCTCTACTAGAATGTAAAATGAATGGAAATTCAGTTTCATAGCTTTCTTTGAACACTTGGAGATAACGTTTCTGAGGTTTTGTCGCCATAACGTGACGAGAGAAACTTAAACACACGACACGAAACAATCATCGACACAACTCGTTGAAATAAATATCTAGGCCTACCGATGCACACATTAATACCTCAATTAAATGGACTAAACGAGACGCTAGCAGAGTATAAACACGTGGCGTCAAACAGAGCAAGTGACAATCACCGCGCGTAGCATACAAGGTTCCAATCCCATTCTGCACAGTCACGTGGCCAGCCTCGACTGATTAGCGTAGGCTTGAGACCCGTTTGTCCGTAAAATACCACCAATCAGTATGCGGTAGGCCGATCAGCTGACTCACCATTCCGAGATCGCAGCTATGGAGAGTGTGTTTCTATCTCCCAAAATTTTAATAATGGCACCCCGTGGCGTTAACGAACAGCTGATTCCTCACCTCAAGTTAAAACGCAATGAGAGTGAAACGCGAATTATGATCCGCATCATCCTGGCTTGTTATTGGCTGGCAATTATTACCAGCCATTGGCTGCCCGCGGGTTTGTTTACAATTATCACCAACATGGCGGCGAGAGGAATAGATTTCTACATCAATTAAATTGCTAGAAATCTATTCCAGTTCATGACAGTATGAAGTGCAAATCACTTATTGATGAGGAATTGTATGTGCGTTTATATTTAAATTGAAGCGTGACACTGTTCATCAAAATTTGTGAAAATAAAAGTACAAATCAACACTCTTGCCAATCAACTGAAAGTTTCTACTACTTTGGATGTAATGGATGTAAATCAATTGGCTGTCGTTTCCACCAGTTTTATTCATCAGTTCGAAATACATTCAGTACAATAACCTTTTGTGCACTATAAAACTACATTATAGACCATTGCATATTGATGTTGCTGTCTGCTTATATTTACCAATTTCATGACATGTAATTTGTAGGTTATGCCTAATAAGGCATATAATTTAAGTGGCCGTTTGTAATGTGAATTCCTTACTATATTTATGTACAAATATTATGGTTTAACTAATGAAGCAAGGATTAAAAGTGCAGTTTGCACTGCCACCCTTTTTTTGTTTAAATATTGATATGTAGTTTCTCAGTCTGGTAACTTCTTGTATTTGCTTGAGATAGATTTATAGTAATATAATACCTTATTAACCTGCAGGCTGAGTTTTTTTTAAACATGCCCAGGTGCATACAGTAGCACAAGACCTACTGCAGGCTATTTCGATCCTATATGTAGGCCTATTATAGTGCTCATGTCAAAGGTCCTAAAGTTTTAACTATTGAGACTTGATTTGCATCGAAGATAATTTCAGCCGAGTCTGGCAAGGCTTCATAAACTTGGGCGTGACTTCACATTTTCATTTTTCCTATACAGCTTTTGATACCAACCACTTAAATCACAGTATTTCAAGATTTGCTCTCATTAAACATCGCCAACACTTTTTTTTTTCCCTGGTGGTGGGCTGTGTTGGAGTCTACAGAAAATAAAGTTGAGAAATAAAAATACATCTTAGGTTTCCATGACACAGTTGCATTTTATCCTACTATATCTCCACTCAATATACCAATCCTACCAATGTTTCCTAATTCCTCATGCTGCATAAATATACATGACAGATTACAGCATTAGCAATGATGACAGTAATTTATGAATTGTTAAAATGTTTTTAAAAGATGCATAGAAAAAGGCTTGATAAATCCTGTATCATCAAACCATTTAAACATTCCCACAGAGCTCTAATCAGCTCATTTTATGTGCAACAGGTATGTAAAATAAACCTCCCTCCCAATAACTTATAGGCCTAACCTGAACATAATCCATGTTAAGAGCTGGTTTTTGGTTCACAGGAAAACCTACCATTTAAAATCTTGCACATACCGGTAGGCTACTAATCATATTAAGGTGCAATTAACTAGGGTAATTTTAAAAATCATGGCTATCAACTACTGATTTAAATATTCCAGACATCTTTCTTAACTCCACTTTTACTGACAGCATGTAAGTCCTTACTACTGTCTTTCAAGCCATTGACCAGTTTTTTTTTTTTCATGAGGAACCATTTTAGTCATTCTTCTCTATGTGAAATACAGTTGATGACAACTGCCTGGAAGACTCAGGTGTTTTTTCTTGTGTCGCTTCTCTGGTTGCCTACGACACTTCCTAATTATTAACAGAATGTTTCATTGAATTGTTGTATCCAATTGACCAACTGGTAATATATTATGGTTTGCTTTAATATTCCTATGATACACTTTTAGATCTCATATATTAATGAAATATACAACAACATAGGCTGAAATGTTGAACCAATCTCCCATTCCCTAACACTCCCAACTAATGGGACATAAGCTACCTACAGGTTGGTTCCATCTGCATGTACCGTACTAGGTCTAGTAGTACCATAGGTATTGTGACTGTTTCTCCAACTCCGTCAAGGAAACTAATTCTGAACTAAGATCTGGAATGGGGTACACTGTCCCTCGAGGGCAATCAAGGACAACTTGAATCATTCAAGTGATTTTTCTATTTCATTTTACCAACTAACCAGGTGCCTGGAAATGCTAGTGAAGGAGGCAGCTAAGTAGGCTAGCCTACTGGTATTCACCATTCAGAGAACATTCTCAGCGACTTGTCTATGCATAGGCCTATGACACAATTTTCAGAAATTGATACAGTAGTCACAGAACACTAATGGTGCCCAGTACTCGCAGCTTAGCATAGGACGGAGTGGATTCCAGCCACAGATTAACTTATGATCTGTCAACGGGTTTTCAAACAAATTGAGCACACACCCAAGTACAGGGGTCTTGACCATGGTGTTCCAAGCCTCTAAATGAAACACTCCTCTTTAAGACTTTCTGGTCTTGCATCCATGGTCGATCAACATTCTCCTGATCTGTGTTCTCAAGTTTCTGATGGTTATGGACATTATTTTTATCCTGATTACTTCATATTTTAAGGGGTTGGGGTGCATGCCCTATTCTTAATTATTTCAGCATAAGATCATTGAATCCCCTTAAGAAAAATAGGGAACATCCATGAGTTATTTGACCATAGGAAAGGGAGAATTTAAAAAACTGAACCTCTAGGGACATTGATGCAGATGACTCCGAGTAAGTAGGCTAGATCAAAATGAACATTTTTCAGTGTTGCCTTAATAAAGGTTGATAACTTTCTACCGTTCAACATGAATAGGCCTAGGCCTATATTGGATGGGAAATATTTTTATTATTTGCAGAGATTACAAGGATGAGTTGTTGATGTATCGTTATTTTGTTAAGTGAACATAAGTTCCAAGTCCATATCGTGTTGCAACCCATACTTCAGTGCTGCCTTAGTAAACGAAATATTCAATGTCTTTCAGTCGGTCAACACGGTTGCACTTAATGGTAATGAGAATGAGCATTATTCCAAAAACCAGAAAAAAACTGTAGGCTACATGCAGACCTAACATGTCAAATCAATCATGCCTACAAGACAACAAAAATGCTCTATGAAAAACTATTAAAACCCCATAATGGTAGTCAAAAATAATCTCAAACCACCGCCACTATTTCGCGAAGGTGCAGAAAAATCTTACTATAGTACAGCTATTCGTAATAGTTGCTACTGTTGTGATCCTCCCCCGAAATATAACTATTTATCTTAATGTCTACAAGATAACGAGATTGCCAAAAAACCACAAATCTATAGAAGGCAACACTAAAAATGGCTTATCTAATCCACAAGTCACCCACCCTTCACCAACATTATTAATATTTGTAATTTAAGTAACTTAGGTTATGTTAAATTGAGGTTAATGGCGGATTTGATTGCGGCTGTGTGGCGGGAAGGACCCAATAAGTGCTCAGCCAATCAGGGACGTTTTGATTGGCGACCATGCTCGGAAAAATTTTAGATCGTTTTGATTCTCAGGGCTTCGTTAAGCCCCCACCCTAGGCCGTCATCGTGTCCAAAATGGCGGCTTAACGAACACGACGGGGTGCCATTATTAAAATTTTGGGAGATAGAAACACAGCCGGAGCTAACTGCCAAGCCAGGAACTTACACAAAAAAACAAGGTTAAGCAATCACAAAATCAATTACGACTTACGAGAGAATCTCCTTGAGAATGGAAATTATTTGCAGTTCCTTTTTATTTTACAATATATCACTGGGGCCCGAAATTCGGAAGAAATAATAGTAATTAAGAAGATCGGAAGACGAGGTGAAAATTCGGAAAGTTTCCGAATAAATCGGAAGGGTTGGCAGATATGTTGGTTTCGGTTTAGTTCGGTTTCGGTTCGGCCGGTATTTCCAGTTAGGTCCTTTAGTGAAATTGAAAAATGATCCACCCTCTGCAAAAGTGGCACTACGCCCTTTCGTTTAACTCGTCGCACAATTTCATCCGATCAACCGTTCGAGAGATATCGACTATTTTAACTTGGACGCTCCGCGATGCCAGGCTTCGGGGGAGGGATTAGGTTAGCTTAGGGTAAGTTAGCTGCACAATGTTAGGTAAGGGGCAGATGGTCTCGTAGTTCCGCCCCTTAAAACAACAATAACTAACTAATATTAGGTAAGGTTAGCTTAGGTTGAGTTAAGCTACTACGGCCATCTTGTTAGGTTAGGCTAGGTTAAGTTAAGCTACGACCACCATCTTGAGAGGAGGAGTTGGAGAAGGTGGAGGAGGAGGAAGCTATTGACAACCATTTTGAAACGTTTTGATCACACCTGGTAGGTTAGATTAGGTTAGGTTAAGTTAAGCTATGGCTGTCATCTTGGAGGGGGAGGAGGTTAGGCTACGGCCGCCATCTTGGAGAAGGTTAGGTTGGGCTAGGTTAAGGTAAGCTACGGTATCCATCTAGGAGGAGGAGGCTGTAGAATCCTTGCAAAGCCACCACTACAGAACTACTTGTTATTGTTTAGTTGTTTTTTTTTTTGTCGTGTAGCCTCCTGAGAGGCCGAGTGCAGGTCTTTCAAATCGACGCCCGTGGGCGACCTGCGCGTTGGGATGAGAGATGGAATGTATGAAGAGGAATGAAACTGGGCAAGGATGTGGAAGGAAGCGGCAGCCGTGGCCTGTCAGAAGGTACTGTCCCAGCATTTGCCTGGTGTTGAAAATGGGAAACCACGGAAAACCATTTCAAGGACAGCCGACGGTGCGGATCGAACCCACGCATCTACCGAGTCAGCAGAGAGCTTGGCCCCTTGACCTAACGCAGCGCTTTAGCCCGCGTAGCCACTACTGTCGGTATTGTTTAGTTGAAACATGCACTAGGTACATTTTAGTTCAATAAATGAACTGATTAAGCTTGGTGTCTTAGGCGAAACCCCACACAAGACACGGCGCAAACCTAGAAGAGTTGCTGAGTTTTAATTCACTGGCCGTGAAAGCCAATATACCATCTATTTGGAAGCCTTCATAGGGAGGTTGAGGCTGCTTTGGCTTTTAGTTCTCGCAGTCAAGAGGTGCAGTTGCACCTTATATAAAGGGAGGTGGCGCGCAGTTCGCCACTCCAGTGGGGTTCCGGGCGGGGACACCAAGAGCCCGCCGATGAGCCAGCTTGTTGTCCTAGGCGAAACCCCACACAAGACATGGCAAAAACCTACAAGTTTGCCAATGTTAAATTATGTGGACAGGAAAATCAATATTCCATAATAATACCCAATTAGAATCCTTAACTATGATAATGGATTGCTAAATAGACATCCTTAACCAGAGTTTAAATCTGCTATGGTAGTCATTTCTTATCTACTCCTTTTCAGGCAGATTCTCATTAGGCATCACAAGGCTGGGAAATACCCATGCCAATCCAACTGCAACTAAATATAAATATAAACCTTTAAATTATTATAATCTCAGTCTTGGCGAGAACTACTACATGACCAACCTTATGAGGTATGAATAACTAATTAATCTACTAATCATCATCATCTTGCACAGTTTCCAGCCACTGGCCGGGTCTGTTTGGAACACAAGCCTCTCCAACGTCTTCTGTCTTCCCACCATCTCTCAGCCTCCACCCTTGTCCAGTCTTCTCCTCTCTTCTTCACGCTTTCTTCCACCCCCTTCAGCCACCTGTCTCTCGGTCTTCCCCTCGGTCTCTTTCCTTCCCACTTCGTCTCATGTACTCTCCTGGGTATCCTCTTCTCCTCCATTCGTTTTACATGTCCATACCATCTAAGTCTAGATTTCTCTATACCATCCTGTAATGGTTCCTCCTTCATTAATTCTCTGGTCCTCTCATTTCTTATTCTGTCCATCTTTGTAGCTCCAATACTGCTTCTCAAGAACCTCATCTCACTGGCCTGTATTTTGCTCCTCTCCCTTCCTTTCATAACCCAGGTCTCCGAGGCATACGTCAGGATAGGGACATAGTACGTCCGATATATGATCTTTTTGCTGTTCTGAGGGACATCCTTGCTCCATAACATGCTTCTCACACTCCTCCGAAATGCTTCTGCCTGCCTCCCCCGCTCATTTATTTCTCTATCGTTTCTTCCATTCTCTTGTATCAGGCTTCCCAGATACTTAAAACTCTCCACTTTCTTCAGCTGTTCCCCACCAATTGTTATTCCCGTTGTGGTTCTTTCCTTCTTCCTTGTTGTGATCACCATCTCACTCTTATTTATGCTAAATTTCATCCCATATCCTTGTATTACTCCTTCCCACACGTCCAACTGTTCCTGTACCTCCTCCTCCTTGTTTCCCCAAATCATCAAATCATCTGCAAACACCATTGCTTTCATCTTTCCGTCCCCAATTACTTGTGCCACTCGGGTCATTATGTCATCCATCACCACAATGAAAAGTAACGGTGACAGTGCACTTCCTTGTTTCAGGCCGTTTCTCTGTTCCAACCAGTCAGATCTCTCTCCTCCCACTTTCACACAGCTCACGCTTCCCTTGTACATCTCCTTTATCCTCTTTATAGTCCATTTCTCTACTCCTCTATCCTCCAGGGACTTCCATACTTTGTTTCTGCATACACTGTCATATGCTTTCTCAATGTCCAGGAAGGCCATCAGTAGATCTGTTCCATATTCATAGTGCTGTTCTTGTAACTGCCTTACAGCAAAAATCAAATCCACTGTGGACCTTCCTGCTACTAATGCTTTATATAAATGTGGTACCGCAACTACAATAAGAGGTGAGTATCGGTACTACAATAACAGAACAAGGAAGGTGACATGAACACCAACAGACTTAGTGCAACACTGAAGTAAGAGTTTGGAGAGAATTCAAGGGACTTTGTATAAACTTAGTAGGTAAAACAAAGATTTACTGGCTAAAAGTAAGAGTTGCAGAAATTGCAGAATGCAAGAAAAGTGAATTGCCATTGAAACATAATTTTCTGCAGTTGCCACTTTTAGATTATTTCCATCCAACCATGGTGAGTCAGTGGGAGATAGGTGAAAGCTCCCACCAAGTGATAAAGAAAGAGTATTCACTGGTGTTCCCGGAGCCAATTCGTGTTTGCAGATAATTGTTGGTTGCTATATCGTGAGGAGTCACATAAGGTTCATGAATGATGCTCTTTTGCTAAGCTTAGCTTACAGATTACTGTAATTGCCACTATCCCTGTATATATGTCAACTCTGCCTTTCTACTTCTTAAGACGTCGTCTCCGAATGGAGGTTGACGATCCACATAGCTAGCTGTGATCTTGATATTGCTGCATGAAAGGCCTCTTCTGATGTGCAACAATGCCATCTTCGGATATTCTTCAGTCACGAGTTTCTTCATCTTCCAATAGACCTTTTTCAATGAAACTCTGCCTTTATAAGAAGTAATTATGTAAATCTATTATAATGTTTGAAATGTATGTGTATTGTGATTAATTTTTATGTTATAAATTACCGTATATTAAATATTGGAAAATGTATTTATGATGAGAAAAAACTAAAAACACTTCCATATTTAGTGTGAAATGCTAATTTACTACAATATAACTGCACTACTGGCAATTAAAATAATTTCTATTTCATTGGCCAGTATAATCAAAGCCAAGTTATGGTATGGTTATTCTAGTACCCAGTGGCGTACCGACCGGGGGGGGTTTAGGGTTTAAACCCCACCCCCCAGAGACATTAGTTTACATGACTCCTTATATTGTCCCATCTATCATCTGGAAAATGTTTTGAATTGCTGCCAGTGAGGCTTAGGCTACTTCTTTGTAATATATTTTTAATGTGAACACATTCTTCACGTGGTAAATGACCTCCACTCAACTTGCAACGAGACTTCCCCAGCTTTGGCGCTAGCTACTGGTTATGGCCTGGGGTAAACACCCTTAAACTACATTTTAAACGGAGCAAGAGGGGCAGATGACCTCGCTGTTCTTCCACTTAAAGCAATAATAACTAACTACACTAGGCGTAATATCAAAAATGTCGTTTTACTGTTAAAGTGTGCGATTGCTAACTATTGTAACGCAGCTTCATGCTGCTTTAAACGTGCATATCTGTGAACTGCCAGATCGTGAGTCGCACTTTTTTTCCGAGTTTATTTGTAATGCGTAATGGATCGATTTATTATTAAAAAACCAAGAGTAGATGTTACATGCAACACTGCCATTGCAAGTAGTTCATCTTTAAGAATTGAAAATGAACTTGAAGAATTATCGGCTACTGTACCAAGCCGACTACCGACCAAATACATCGAACAGACTTAGGAGGTTATGCTGGCCAACAGGTGTGTTTACAATATGATTCATGATAATCGCTATTTCTGTAACTGATTTGCATTTCGATGCTTTACCTATTATGTTATACCGGTATTTGTATGGCCTTGGCCTACGTATGTGTCGGTACGTGTTAATTATTTCAATGTTGTGATTTACTTTTTTCTTTAGATTGATGATTATCTGAAAAATGAACTGTTGGAAAATGCCTGGACACCTGGAAGCAATTTTAATTTCCCTTTATCGGGTCCAAGGAATCTGAAATTTCAGTTGAACTGGTTATCAGAGTGGAAATGGCTAGTTTATTCTCCTTCAAAGAACGGAGCCTTTTGTAAATATTGTTCGTTGTTTTGAACCGTTGTTGGGAAACAATCTTCATCGCTAGGTAAACTAGTAAAATTTCCTTACATGAACTGGAAAAATGCGAAGGAGAAACCAAGTATCATATGGCATGTACGGAAAAGGCTGCGAACTTTCTCGCCATATACAAAGGTACATAACCTGCTGCTGACGTAAGCTTGGATAGGGGTGTTCAATCCAACATATTATGCAACAGGGAGAAACTCATACCAATAATTAAATCTGTGATTTTCCTTGCTCGAATGGGCATTGCTTTCCGTGGTCACAGGGATTCGGGACCTGTAAATTTAGATGAGCCTCTCAAGAAAGGGGAGGGAAATTTCAGGTCTCTTCTCAAGTTTCGAGCAGAAGCTGGTGATACAATACTAAAGGAACATTTGATGACAGCATCCTTAAATGCAACATACGTAAGCCCACGGATTCAGAATGAAATTATTTCATCTTTGAATGACATTATATTGAAAAGGTTAGTCGATCAGGTGAAAAAAGCTAAATACTTTTCTGTTCTTGCTGACGAGACCACAGACATCAGCGGTGTGCAGCAAATGTCACTATGTGTCCGTTTCGTTCAGGATAATTCCATAACTTACATGAGGAGTTTCTGCAATTTATTCCTATCAATGATGCTTCTGGGTTAGGCCTTGCGAATAGCATATTGTCTGGTTTGATAAGTGTGGGATTGGATGCAGAATATCTCGTAGGCCAAGGTTATGATGGAGCTAGTGCCATGAGTGGATCCTACAGAGGTGCTCAGGCCATTGTACGAAAACAGTTTCCCAAAGCCCAGTATGTTCACTGTAGTGCTCACTGTTTAAACCTGGCCATTTCTGAAGGGTGCAGTGTTGCAGAGATTAGGAACTGTATGGGTACAATTGAAAGAGCTTATGCCTTTTTTAGTACTTCACCAAAGAGGCAGGCTGTGTTGACAAATGAAGTTGAAAGTATGGAAGAGAAACCCCGAGTGAGTAAACTCAAGAAGTTATGTGCAACGAGATGGATTGAAAAGCACGAGTCTGTTCGTTCATTCACTGAACTTCTGAAACCGTTATTGTTGGCATTAGAAAAAATAGCAGCATGGGTTGATAAGAAGGCAGCTACAGATCTTCTGTGCGCTATCAGCAAATTTGAGTTCTTGATAAGTGTATTTGTCATTCATGAAGCATTTCAAATCACACTTCCTCTCAGCAAATACCTTCAAACTGAAAATTTGGATCTCAGTCAAGCAATCAACGCCTCCATGAATGTTAAGAGGTCTCTTGAAGAAATGAGGGCAGATGCAGACGCAAGGTTTTTGTGTGCATATAATTCGGTTTTAGAGTTCTGCAAAGAATTTGGAGTGCCTATAGTTCAGCCTTGAACTGTTGTTCGACAAACGATGAGGAACAACGTTTCATCTAACGATCCGGAAGAATATTATAGGCGGGTTATTTTCATCCCATTTCTTGAAGAAACTATTTCATCACTTGATGATAAATTTTTCTCCCATAAAGAAACTCTTCACCATTGCATACCCTAGTTACCACAACTGAAGACGAACTATCCAACCAAAGCATAGCTGAAGTAGAAAAGTAGCTGAATTTTATGGACTTCACCTTAATATTAGAGGCGAGCTACTTCTCTGGAAACAAACTCTGAAATCTATTGAAAAGAAGCCCAAGAGTGCTATAGATGCTTTGTCAATATGCAATAAGAACATGTTTCCAGTTGTGTATAACCTGCTTGTCATCATGGCTACCTTACCTGTCACAACCTGCTCGTGTGAAAGATCGTTTTCGTCCTTAAAATTCTTGAAGAACTATTTAAGGAATTCAACTAGTGAAGAACGCCTTAACACTCCAGTGGGCGCGCGGTTTGCCGTAACGCGAGTGGGCGCGTGGAGGACGAGTGTCCTCCACTTGGTTTTGCCATTTTACCCTATGAAATATATATTTAGCGATCATGATTTTTTGTTTTGGGTTAGGTAGGAATATATTAAACATATTTTTCATTAAAGAAAGTGTATTCTACGAAACATTAAGTAGGAAATATACAATTATGATAAATCTGACAAAAACGTGTATAAGTTTGGTAAGTTATGTTATAAATGTTACAAAAACGTGTATAAGTATATACGTTTCATGTTATAAATAAAAAAAAATATAAATGATGTTATTACTTTCTAGTTTGGAAAGAAAATAATCATGGGTGTCCGTTAATGACCTGCATCTGGATCGATTGCCATGTTTTCATGCATAGTCGATATTGTCAACACAGCCATGTTCTTCTTCGGTACGTAAGATAAAATGTACAGCTCTTTTGAAAGCCAAACAAACTGCTTTGGACTTCTCTTGACTTATCAGGTAGAAAATTTGGGGGAACTGTTGCTTTGTTCTTTCTCAGAGAAGCAATCATAGTTACTTTTTCTTCTTCCCGTAGCTTCATTTCCAAGGGCACAGATGCGATCCAATTGTCACAGGTAATATTGCTATTGGTTCCTGAAATAGGCTGCACCAAACTCAAAACTAAATCTGACGTGTTGTTGCTTCTTCTAGCACTTCCAATTCCCCAGAGTCGTCAGGAATATCAGCCAGGCCTTCTTATGCATTGATTTCATTTTCTCTACTCTCTGTGTGGTATTTCAAGTGGTCTTCTTCTCGATCATCTTCATCCTCTAGACCTAGAACACTCTCCATATCCTCAGTCTCATCTAGCCAACGGCGTACCTGTTCACGGACACTTTGACTTGTCATTATTGTTTTAACGCATCAACTATTTCAATTAAATCGTTATGCCGTTCAAAGCTATGAAACAAAAGAAAAAATACCTCAGCAATATCCGAGAAAACTGTAACGCCAGTGGGCGCGCGGAGGACGGATGTCCTCCACTACTGCACAGCGCAAATAAACACACGGTGACGGCGACAACAATGGAGCATAAAAGCTGACAATGCACTGACGGGTAGAGGGTGAGTAGGGAGAAAGGTATATGGTCACTCAAGGTCACGAGTGTTGCCAACCCTTGTAGTTACGCAAAACAAAATCACTGGAGGACACCTGTACACCGCGCGCCCACTGGAGTGTTAATGGATTAGCTTTGATGTTCATTCATGATACTGTTGATGTTTCAATTGAGGAAGTAGGCCTACTGAATGACTTGTCTGTCAAACCTAGAAGGCTTGATATACGATTGAAGTAGACTTGTCTAAGTCCTTCAACAAATTCCAGGGCAAATATCTACTTAATCAGATTCTTTGGTTTAGCCCGATTGACAATTTAGACATTTCGTTTTGTCGGTTTGTATCTAGTGCAATATCTATATTGATCTAAACTCTTTTCCGTATTTCTTATTAATCTTTTATGTTTCCAATTGTGTTTGTAATATTGTTTAAAGTGCTGAAAAATATAGTTAAAATAGTTTTCATGCAAAGAGAATCATCATATATATATATATATTCTTTCATTAGTATAGATCCCTCCTGTGGCGCTCACAAGCGACCGATCATGCCAAATGAGCATTCAAATGAAAGAGAATAGACATTAGCAGTGACGAATTGCACTCTAATTTCATAAATATCAATAATTTCTTAATAAAATGACTTTTAAAAAATGTACGAAGTGTGAGATTTGTGGATACTGTTGCTGTAGGAAAATATGCTCCATAATTGCTGTCCACTTCACATTTTGGACGCTGTGACGCCTGTTTCGTGTCATTTTAACATTATGAGGTCTTTCCTTTATCATTTTGCATGGATTTCAGAAACAGTAAGTCAAAGGAATGAGTACTCAAATCGTATAATTTCAAAAATATCGAATAACTGGTGAGTGTTACAGCTAAGATAAATCAATGGACTCAGCACACAAATGACATTAGCAGTGACGAATTCCATTCTAATTTCATAAATATCAATTTTTGTTAGAAGTGTACGATTTGCAAATACTGGAGCTCTAACATGCTACAATTAATTCTCTCGTTATAAACCTATCGGGGAAGGGTGGTTTATGAACATGCGAGATTTCTCGCTTGGGTCCGGTAGTGTTCACTTAACTGAGTTGTTGCTTTTTATGAATTATATTCGAAGTATCATTTTTATTATAGGACATTACTATGAATGAAACCCCCCCCCCCAGAAGGAAATCCTGCGTATGCCACTGCTAGTACCCTTCACTGACAAAGGATTTCCAAAATCTCACTAGGATGACTGACGAGCAGAAAGTCAGTTTCTTAATCTATGTGAACTCCGTCTGCGAGGTAGTCAGCCCAGAGGCAAGTTAGATCCTCGAAAAGAAAATGCCACCATAGGCAACACTATAAAGAGGCGTACTAGGCAAGATGAGGAGTGAGTTTGCCATTGCTTTCCTCACTGAGTTAGACCAATAGCACTGACCCTGAGTTGAATCTTTCACAGTACACACAGGCAATAGTTTTGCCATGAGGCCATTACTCAGCACCACCCAATACCTCAGTAGCTTCCATATAATCACAGCCATGAATGAGGCTGGGACATCGGTGAAAAGCCACATGTTCCTCTAGCTTGTGCCGCCAGACAAATCAAGAAATGGCGATAGTTTGGAGAAACAAAAATAACTTG
Source organism: Meconema thalassinum (assembly GCA_946902985.2). Taxonomy (NCBI): domain Eukaryota; kingdom Metazoa; phylum Arthropoda; class Insecta; order Orthoptera; family Tettigoniidae; genus Meconema; species Meconema thalassinum. Next base: position 696,955,624 of record OX336390.1, read on the forward strand.
TTGATGAAACAAAAATGCAAAATTTATCAACAGTCAAGTAGGCCTAATCAGTATCTCTCTAAATACAGCACCAATATTCAGAGAAGAATTACCTGGGTTGGAAACTCCTCTTTGGCCAATTTTGAAGTTTCCTCCGCTATATTAGAATCAGCACGTACATCAGGTGATTCATGCTTTAAACCATCCAGATTATCAGCAGGTACGTCAACATCAGACATCTGAGAACAATAGGTGAGTACACATAATGGCTCAGAGAAAAAGAAAGTTCAGTATAAATATAGGCTAATAGTTGTTAGTATTTAAAAATATTGATGCATTAAATCTGGAGAGTGCAATTTAACAAATACAGTGCTTACGGAGAAAGGTTGGTTCCTCAGTTTAGGGGCTGCGACAACGCGGTCATGTAGCCCCGTTACGGAGAAAAAGTGTACACTTACGACATTAGGGGATTCTTCTTCACCAGACAGCCAAGGTGGCTCACATTTGATGGAGATTTCATCCATTTATTTTCTAAAGAGTAATGAGAATATATCAATGATTAAATCACTTACAGACATATCAAATACCATAAGATAATTGCATTTAACCATTTTGAGTAGCATACTAGTAAGTTAACGGTAATTTGAGTAAAAGCAAAAATTCCTAATTAGCAACAACTAAGATAAGGACCTTAAAATAAAACATCACGTGCAGATATATGAGAACTAAACAAATGTTGCAAATCACATAAAGAAAAATTAAAATGATAATAACTTAGGGGGAATCCTCAAACCAACTGACAAATCAATCAACATCTAATGTACCGGTACAGACTAGTGTACGAAATGTATACGTCAACAACATGGCCACAGGCTGCAATAAAGATTATTATTATTATAATGTACCGGTACAGAGCAAAACAAAATGTTGCCTATGAAGATTTCATATAGGTGATGTCACCGCACCGTAGCTCAAATATGTAACATACACAATGTTGGTCAATTCCTAGTTTCGTAGCCATATTTCTTCAGTGTTGCCTAAGTAATATTTTGTTTAGGCTGCTATCAAGTCAGTCAACACATTAATAGGAACCCAATTAGATTAGATGGACAAATTAAAACAAGGTAGAATAAGCACGTGCCTTTGTCTGGAGCGTGGCACTCTATGGAAGTGAAACTTGGACTATTGGTCCAGCAGAAAAGATGAGAATTGAAGCGTTTGAAATGTGGTGTTACAGGAGAATGATGAAGATCAGATGGGTAGATAGGGTTACAAACGAAGCGGTAATAAGACTAGTGGGAGAGGAGAGATCTTTCTGGCGACTGCTAATGAAGAGAAGAGATAGGTTGGTAGGACACATACTAAGACACCCAGGAATGGCAAGCTTAGTTACGGAAGGAAGGGTCGAGGACAAGAACTGTAGGGGTAGACCAAGGTTAGAATATGTTAAACAGATTGCCTCGGACGTAGGGTGTGGTAGTTATGTAGAGATGAAACGATTAGCTCAGAACAGGGAGGCATGGATAACTGCATCCAACCAGTCAAAAGACTGAAGACTCAAACAACAACAACAACAACAACAGAATAAGCACGTGTGCAAAATTATTAAGCTATATAACAATGCACTTAAAATTAGAAAATTAACGGTAATTGTAACACTACTGGAGAGAAAAAATAAAACAATTGTTTAATTATTTAAATACAATCGAATCTCGTTTGTTCGAATCCCTTTAGTTCAGACTCCTCATTAGTCTCGTTCCAATATAGCAAAGACGTCAACAGCCTTTTCTTCTTCTTTCCGATGAGGCCTGCTAGGGACTACGTGCCAATTTCAATTCTTCACACTTTGTTGTTTTCTCTTCCGTTCCCTCCAGTACTCCTTCATCCGTTCACTATGCTGCTTCTTTCTGTCCTCGGACCACTTCGCACCAGGTTTCTTTGGCAATCTTCCTTGGAATCATTTCATACTTAATACCCTTTTCCTAAAGATCTCTCTGTTCACCGTTTCTTCTTCACTTATATTATTTCTTTCTAAATCTTTCTTTACTTCTTGAATCCAGCTAGTTGTTACCCTTTTCTCCCAAAGATACTTGAATATCCTTTTTGTTAATCTGGAATCATCCATTCTGTAGATATGTCCAAAAAATTGCAATCTCCTTTTTCTTATCGTTTCAGTTATATTTTCTATGTTCCTGTATATTTCATCATTAGATCTTAATTTCCATACTTCTGCTGTTTTCACTGGGCCTAAAATTGTCCTCATGATTCTCCTTTCTAGTACTTCAAGTTTATCTAATCTATAGTTTAGTACCAGACATTCACTTGCGTATAGGCATTCCGGTTTCACCACTGGAGTGTAGTGCCTTATTTTAAGATTTTTAGATAAGCACTTTTTGTTATAAAAATTCTTAGTGATACCATATGCTCTTTCCATCTTGTGTACCCTTTCTTCTACCGAAGATTTTTCTAAACCATTTTCTTGAATTATTTCTCCCAGATATTTGAATTTCTTTACTTTTTCCACTGGGCCAATATCTGTTGCCAAATATTTTGAAGCGTTCTTGATGTTTGTAATAAATTTAGTTTTTTCTATGGAGATTCTCAAACTTGTTTTGTTGGCTATTTCTTCCAAGAGATTGATTTATGTTGTTGCACTTGTTAGGTTTTCTGACAACATAGCAAAATCGTCTGCAAATCCTAGGCAACTTATTTCAATGCCTTTGTTTCTTCTCCCCAAAGTTACTGGCGAAATGTTATGTTCTTTTAGCTTTAAATTCCAAATTCTTACAATTTTCTCTAAAACACAGTTGAACAGAAGGGGTGATAAACTATCACCCTGCCGTACACCTAGATTTTGATATCTCACCCATAAATTTTACTTTTGAAATCGTGTCAGTAAGGGTTTCACGTATTAGGTTTGCCAATTTAGTTTTCACTCCAAATTCACGAATTGTTTTATCTATGGTTTCTCTATCAACCGAGTCAAAGGCCTTTTCAAAATCTACAAAAGTCACAACTATGTCCTTTGAATTCAGTATCCTATGGCGAATTATGGATTTTAAGTTAAATATTTGTTCTGAACAAGATCTACCTTTTCGAAATCCAGCTTGATACTCGCCCAGTTGCTTGTCAAGTGATGTTTCTACTCTATTCAGCAATATTTTTGAAAATACCTTGTATGCAATTTGAAGAAGAGAGATGCCTCTATAGTTATCAACGTTTTGTTTGTCCCCTTTTTTATGCAATGGGTGTATTAGAGCCACTTTTCATTCCTCTGGAATCCTTTCTGTTCTCCAAATATCTTCAAAGATTAACTGCAGCTCTTCAATGATTTTTGATTGAGACCATTTCAAAAGTTCAGCTGTTATAGAGTCCTCTCCGCTAGCATTATTATTTTTTAGATTGTTAATTGCTTCTTTAATTTCTTCAGCATTGGGTGGTATATCTTCTTCCAGATTTTCTGTTGCTTGTGAGAATTCCAGCTTATGATCTGGTTCAGGGCAGTTTAAAAGTTGATCAAAGTGCTTCGCAAGTATTTCACAGTTCTCAACATTGCTTAGGCCAAGTCTACCATTTTCATCTTTAAAGCATATGCTAGGCGCTTGATACCCCTTTAATTGACTCTTAAAAGTCTGATAGAAGTTTCGAGAGTTATTTTTAACAAAGCTGTCTTGCAGGTCAGTAAGTTGTGATTTTTTGAATGATCTTTTAACTCCCCTTATTATTCTAGCAGTGTCTTTCCTTTGCTGTTTGAATTGGTCATAATGTTCCGTCTTTCCAGAGCATTTCCACTTTTTCCATTGTTTTGTTCTCTCTTGTAACGTATCCTCACATATTTGATTACACCAAGGTTTCTTCTTAGGTTTGGCTAGCCCAAACATCTTCTGAGCTGCGTTGGTTATTTCTTTAGATAAATCTTGCCACTACCCATGATGAGTTACTTTTATTTCTTCCTGAAATTTTTCCAATGTTTCTTGTGTAATTTGAAGTCTATTTGTGTTATATTTATTTACTATTTCCCCTCTTCTGTGGTTTCTGTTGGGTAAGAATTTGAGTTTAATTTTAGACAAATAGTGATCAGAGTCAAATTCTCTGCTTCTTATAACCTTGACATTCATAATTTCTTTCATGTTTCTTTTGGATATAGCTACATGATCCAGTTGAAATTCACCTAGTATTGGATTTGGAGAAATCCATGTTTTAGCTTTTCTTGGCAATTTCTTGAAGAAAGTTGACATTAACTTAAGTTGAAAGTTTTTACAAATAGTAATTAATCTCATCCCATTTCTGTTTGTTCTTTGGTGTGCAGCATATTCTCCCACTATTGGTCTATGAATCCTCTCTCTTCCTATTTGGGCATTGAAATCTCCAAGTAATATCACCACATTTGATTTTGGAATTTTAGATATTTCATCATCTAGGATGTCCCAGAATTCCTCTAATTTATTTGGGTTGTTCTTGTTGTCTTCGTTTATTGGGAATGACAAATAACAAAAGTATATATTTTATTTCTGCATGTCATTGTCAAAAGACACATCCTTTCTGAGCGTGATTTGAATTCAGTTACATTGGCTAATAGACGTTTATGGACATGAAAGGCTGTTCCCAAGAGTGGCAATCCTTTTATTTTATTTTATGCAAAAAATATTATCATTCGTTGTGCAGAACATTCGAGTTGTATGGGTATTAACGTTTATTAAATATTAAGTACTACGGCACCCTTAAACTAAAGTATTTGAAGTGGTTCTTATAAGACAAATGGCAAGTTTTAAATAATTGTATAATTACATTTTCCCCATTAATTTTCTATAATTCGGATTTTCGTTACTCCGGATCACCTCCGGTCCGTTTAGTCCGGAGAATCGAGGTTCTATTGTAAAGTGAATATTTCGTGAATAACGAAATGTTCCTTCATTACTGCTTTAAAACTAATTATAGGGAACAAAGAGGCTTTCAGCGACACGCACTCTCAAGCAACGGTGCTGCGATAATTAGAATGGAACTAGAGCAATGGGGTTTTAATGTGTAATTGAATAGGCCTACTCTGCTCAAGCCGTGTGCGTTGATTTGCGCACCACGGGAATTGAATCAAGTCCAGATATCGTTGCTCGAATCCCAGCGCTGACAGTGGCCACCCTGAGTCTACACTACCTCCAGGTAAATGTCGAAATGGTACCTTAAACAAGTCCCGGGATAGGCCTACCTGTCACAATCCTGGGCTCTAATAATTCCAATTACACATAAGTTACTGCTTCAGTTGTAACTCTTCAGTCGGTCAACACAAATTTGTCCTATGACTGGGTGGTGAACATTTTACTGTATATTATATATGAATAATAGTAAATAACACTCCTGGAAAAAATTATCGGTACATGTATAATAATAGGACAATTTTAGGATTACGCGTTTCGACCTTCAAGCGTTCATTATCATATCCTGATCACTGTGTTGAGGTTTAAATTTATATACAAATATTATCTAGTTACAAAAAAACGATAGTGCGTTAAATTAGTTTTTATAATACGATTCGCAGTTTGAAACTCGTTATAAGGTTATTTTTTAATTTTATATTTTTTGAGAATTATGTATGAGTATTATGCACGTGTGAACACCTCCTAGAGAGAAGGCCGTGCAATACGGATTTGATATGCGAGTGACGACACGGCCCAACGGCTGTGTGGCTATGGAAAGAGAGGAACAACATTCGTTTTATGGCGTGGTTTCCGCGTTTTGTGTTTCGTGTTTACGGTCCCGGTACTGATTTTCTCGGAATTCCTAACTGGTCATACTTCATGGTCATCAGTGCAGTGTAAAGTTATGCCTAATAAGTGCAGTGTGTCAAATTTTAAAGGCAATTATGCCAATGGACTGAAAGTAAATGTTTTCTCTTTCCTAATGATGGAGGCGAATGGATACTCATGTATATATCGCATTTATTGCCGAGACAAGAGTGTTTCCGGTCAAGTTCACACTTCAAGGTTCGAAATACATACTTATCGAGTATGATCGAGAACGTCGATTTATTAGTGTATCGATCGCATTAACTTCTGACGATGTTTCATTTATGGTATTGTTATTTATTTATTCGCGTCTGTAGAACGTTATTATATACACACTCAGTCTCGTTTCCACACAGCTTGTTTACAGCAGCAGCGATGGGTAGCTCACCGGAAGCGTGGCCGACGAGAAAGACAGGCCATGGCGCGGATCTGTGACGTCAGAGGAGTGGTGTCGCTCGCTCGCCTCGCCGCATTGATTGCACCAAGGTATTCTCATCTATAGAAGCCTACCAATAGCCGAGTAAATTTGTTAGTGTGAATTTAAGGATACTCAAAAATAAAGTTAAAAGCTGTGGAAGAAATCCATCCCTATCACTAGCTCAAAACCTTAGAGCAGTAGAATATTAAGCAGTGTAATACAAACGTTGAATGGATGTTCCAGTTTATGCAGATATACAAAACTGTACATATTATCCTCTTATCTTCGTTCATCAATAAGTTGTTTCCATATATACCAGTTTACATGTAAGTTTAACTTTAAAAGCAGCTGGAAGTAAAAAAAAAAGAAGAAACAACCAAGCATTGCATTAGGAGAAAGTATCCAGTGCTTCATTTATTGCAAGGGAAGGGTCATTCATGCCCCAAAATAATAAAAACGAATATAAGAAATTTGAGCCTACACTCGTGGTTTTTAGCATTTTGCTTTTTTGAGTAGGCCTACCATAAGACAATCTTTTTCAACAACAAAAATTTAATGCATATGACTACTTCAGATACATTATTATACTTACCTCCTTTAGCAGAGAGCCTTTTATCTGACACCAATCCCCTACAGTGGCAGGTTTACTTCTTGTGGCAACTACCTTCATGTTGGACATGTTTAACAGTTCTCTCCCGTTCCCAGTTAGACTTAGGTCAAATTTATGGTTTTATGGGCTCAAGATTTTTTATAACGAAGTATATTACTACAAATGAAGGACCTTGGAAACTTATTCATTGTGAGTTAATTCAGTGGATTGAAATGTCGTGGATATCAGCCCCATGCACTTATGTGTGTACTGTAATTGTAATAGAAAAGGATGTGGTAGTGGTTTTCAGTTAGCTTTTATTTACAGTTGAGTTGGGAAGACACTTCCAGGATGCAAGGAGTGGGATTCAAATCATTCTATCAAGAGCCTTTGTGCGAAGCTTTGAAGAATAAATCCTATATCAGGTTTCAAATACTCCTTCGCAAAGCAGGTCACCTGGACAAGAAGCCACTTTACTTAACCCTAATCCATGTAGGTGGAACTGTTCCATTTATTAAAATTAAAGAAAGACCATACTTGCCATTGTAATTTGGATCTATGCTGGCTACACGGACATGGTATCTCCCTCCCAATAAGATGTCCAAGATCTCCACCAAATGTCAAACGAGACCCTTCAAATTATTCAAATGAAAGCATTCCTCAACTTTTAATTATTTTTTCTTATTTTTTGTTTCACCCTGGTGGTCTGGGGATGAAGAATTTTATAACATACCCAGTCCCCCCCTTCCCCTTCCTCCCAGAAAATATCGTATACTCCTCACCACATCCATTCCCCCTGAAAAAGAACATGGGCATCCTTGCAGGCCACATGGAAAATAAGCAGTTAACAGTACTACACACTGGGTAAATCGGTTTGAAATTTGTAAATCTAGAGGTTTAACAGAGAATTCTGGATGTGGTGATTGGTAGGGCCCTGGAGTACAAAACTATGCCCGTATCTTCAAGAACACTAGCAAATTGCAAGTAATCTTCATCCAATGACACAGTAATGTTTACACTTAATTATAATAAGCACACACAAAATGTATTACAGACATTATTTTATTTAGGACATTGGTTATAAATATAAGCATCTCAAGCACATTAACACATTGTCTGGAAGAATCTTAGAATGTAGAAAATGAAGTTTGCAGGTTTCACCAAGTAGGCTATAAAGGTGATATCTTGCTGATCTTAGATATATTACTGGCGATTATTAGGATCTAATATCCTCCAGCTATTAATATTCTCAAAAAATCCTGCACTGCACATAGGGCCTACAGTCATTATACCCTGCTGATGATTCATGATCTCTTCAGGATTTTAAATTTTTCTGACACCATTTCTCAATCTCACTGGAGCTTAGTTGGTTACAAATTCATCGTTACAAAGATGCATGAACACAATTTGAGGACTGGACATGTCTAACTTGCTTCCAGCTGCCTGGCTACTGTTTCCTTATGTAGCACAAAATCACTATCAATTACATTGGTATCTTGCAGCCTTGGCAACGATAGAGTCATGTATTAACTCTTGTACTATTTTCATCTCTAATTTATCTCAACAAAACAAGCCTGCCAACTTGTGTCAATAGCTTTAATGTGGACATGGAATGGAATTTACACTTACAAAATTCCCCTAGACACAAAATGGCATCATCCATGACAACGTGGACAACACTTAGGGTTTAAACGCTGCATACATGTTAAATTCTATGTGTTATACTCTGATTTACAAAAGATGAACGGTGCAAGCTGCCATCCGCTTGAATGGTGAGGTGAGGAGTGGAGACAAGAGAGGTAACGGTGTCCATAGCAACAGCGAGCAGTGTTGCAATGAATGCCGACACAGCAGTGAGCACATGGTTTGACGCAGTGTTCTACTGTGAACTAACTCGTCACTGCCATTAGTAATATCCCGTGTATATATTGAAGTGCTTATTCTTTCATAGGCTACAGTAAGCGTTATCGTTCTGTTTTTGTTGGAAGCGTGTGTATATACAGATTTTGAGTTTATTTATTTTATTTGCATCATCGTGTCTATTTTCATTGTGTAAAAATGGCATCGGTACATGCTCGCAGAAGGCCCAGGATCCATTCTCTGCGACAGAACAACTTCAGGCCGTGGTGTGACTCTCCATAGCCAAGTAAAGGAGATGGTATGTGCGGTGAGGAATTTTATGGAGGAAGAAGAGGAAAGTATGCGCTTACGGGAGGAACCTCTGAATCCATTTGTTCAGGTGAGGAAAAGAACTGCCAAGACTCTTGGTGTGAGTGAAATCACTGCATACCGAGTGACGGAAGGGAAGTTTCTGTCTGATGATGCTGGCCCGTCTAAACTATCAACTCCAGGGAAGAAGAGGCATAGAGAAGGGGTGGTCACTAATGTAGATGGCTTTCAACAAGATGCTGTTAGACGGCATATTTATAGCTATTATTTTAGGAAAGAAATTCCAACATGTCGCAAACTTCTTGTTTTTGCTCAGAGAGGCACAATTATTTCAAGGAAGCCTTTCTTCACTGAAAGTGTTGCACGATCTGGGATTTAAATATGAGAAAATTAATGGGGGGAAGGTGATCATGGAGAGGCCAGATATTGTGGCTTTGAGGTGTCAGTTCCTACATGAAATGGGGAGACCCTACTGAGTTGTAGGCCAAAAATTACAAACAAAAAACCAAAATCTGGTTTCATGCCCTAGAAGTTACGTTATCACTTGGGACACTTAAATATACATTTGCTTTTTATGTACGGCCATTTTTAAATACCTTACGGGGGCTTTTAAAGAACACGTGCTTAGGTCTTGAAATGGGTAACGCCTACTTCCTAGAACCAAAAACCCCTCAATTTTGTTGTAATTTCATACTCTTGGCCAAGATTATCATGCCAATCATCTGAATACAAGCTTATGGTGCCATCTGTTGGTAAATTTATCAGTTATGAGTAGCCTAGGCAATGTTTGCCAAGTGTGAAACTTTTCTTACCGTACATGTTATTTTCTTATCCCATATAATTTTTAGCTGCATGGCATTCACTAAAAGAATATCATTACTATACACATGCACATATTTAACATCTAACAGAAGTATTTTGGTTTGTAGTAAAGTATAGGCCATTTTGGATACATGGTGGAACCATGCGTCTTTGTTTATTTTGATGGTCAGTGGCTTTAGTGAAGTTTATTCGCAAGAATTATATTTTTATTGGTTTACTGTGAGTGGTGGAACTTGTGTAAGCTAATGGTATTTTAGAGATTTGAGTGCAGTTTATTAGATGTATTCTGTATCTAGTCGATGGCGTAAACCGAAAGTCCGTGAAACAAAGAAATGGAATAGTGCTATTTGAATGTTGACAAACAGTGGGGTGATATTACATGTGAAGTTAAGTAATGCAAGTTCAACAGCTGCAACTACTTCTTCTGCCAGTGTCAGAAAACTGGAATAGACCTATTTTAGTGAGGAGAATACTGTTAGACCTAGTGTTAATGACAAGCACATTCTCATTCATATATGGGTGCCCTTCAAAATTTGTTTACAGACCTGTGTGGTGAATGTGGCAGTAAATCTTCGTGTCAACATCAGGGAGAAAGATGGGTTTAGTAATAAGTTACCTCTGAAGTATGGGAAAAGTGATTTGTAAACTCAGAGAAGTCTTGATGCAGGAAATTCCACTAAAATACTGTATTTTTTAATAAACTTAGCTTTTTCTCAATACTGTATTTTTCAGCATTTTAAATGTTCCAGTAGCCTGCATTTTGATCCCATTACCTTCAAACATGGTTTGCACATACAACTTTGTGGTCTTAATAATGTGTGGAATACATTTTGAAAAATATTAATAACTTTCAGAAATATTTAGGTTCAAATTTGAAAAAAATGACATATTTTAACAGAACAACAGGTCATTCTAAGAAAAAAACATTTTAATAATAAACCATTTGCACTGATTTTAAAAGTAATACCAATTTTTATTTGTAGACCATTGATGATCATTCCATAGAAGTTTTAGATTGATAACTTTAAATTTGATGTACCTGGGACATTTTCAAAATGTGCATATTTATTACATAAAATGTTATAATTTCTAAATGACTGAACCAAATAGCTCCAAAGTTTAGAATTCCCTTAATTATGCTCACTTTAAAGAACCTACAAAATTTGGTGAACACTGGGTGAAAATAGGCTACTGGAAAATTCAAAACTTAAGTTAATAGGGCAAAAATGTTATGGATATTGTGTGGTTAGGTGAAATGTGGGTCAATGCTGGTCACACAGTGTCTAAGGGTGTGAACTCAGTTCAGGGGACAAGGAAGGGCCGTCAGGCAGAGGGGGTCGATTTATTATTCTACATGTCGGGCTATCACACGGCTTTGTTAATAATACACTTTAGCTCTTTAGTTCGAAAAGAACTGGTGTACCATGAAGACATGGACTACAACTAGTTTTTAAAATGGTTCCAGGAACAATTGTTACCCAACATCCCTGAACACAGTGTTATTGTAATGGACAATGCTTCGTACCACATAGTACAGATAGAATAAGCTCCAACAACTTCAAGTACGAAGCCGCGAATGTTGGAATGGCTCGACCGCCATCGTGTAGCCTACCATGCGACAGCTTTCGGACAAAAGGAATCCTTCTCGGTAGTGCTGAATGAACATAGAACGAGCGATAACATTCTATATAATACATGAATTAGCCAAAATACCTTATAAAAGGTTGAGAAATAAATCGGGAAGCAATGTTTTAATAGATGTTTCCTCCTCCGCCGTCTGTGACCCACCCAGCCATTCTAAATATAGCGAAAATTACAGCAGTGAGCGGCATTGTTCAAATCAATCTTCAAAAAAGTACCATAACAGTACTGCCAACCTCGCCCTTACGGTACAATGTGAAACAAAAAAGTGCCCAATTCAGTCTCTAGTGGGCATCATTCGTTTGCAGCACTCAGTTCACGACTCTAATTATGCTAGTGTGTGCGATATTTCGCATCTCTGTAGGCTGAAATGAGTGTTTTTTGTTATCTGCTCTGTAATAACTATGCAGTATATCGCTCTCCTGTAATAAGTATGTGTATTTTTTTCTGCACAACTGTGGTTTTGACAAAGGTTACAGCCTAACGCGCCCAGATCAATGGTTTTGTGTCAACCATGCCCCGCTAACAGCGCGCGGCCAAGGCTGCACCTACACCCGACCATTCTTACCTTCACTTTGTCCAATCCAATGGTTTTTGACAATGGTTACAGCCTAACGCGCCCAGATCAATGAGTTTTGGCAATGGTTACTGCCTAACGTGTCCCGATGATTCTTTTTTTTATCAACAGTGATTTTGCATCCCACTTCTTTTTATCAACAGTGATTTTGTATCTCACATGTGTGCCTCGGTGCGTGCTGCTAGAGTGAGCCTTGATGACGGTTAAACGAGATCAAGTGCTATCGAAGCATGGCAGCTGTTTTTAAAATAGCATAAAATAAAAACACATATTTACGTACTTTAGCACATATATGAGGTTCAGTAGTAAGTTTTAATTAGGGTTCCTAATTTCAATACGTAATATCGCCCAAAAAATGAAACAAGGACACAAGGTAGCCTATGTAAAAGTACATTCATGTCTGCTACAGGTGTATAAGCCACGTTCCACTTTCATTCAGAATTAATATCCTTCTCAACCTTATACAGCAGCGCAAGCCTAAACCCATGTAGGCTACCACGTGGATGAACTGGCGAGAAAGCATGGCCATGAGATCATCACGCTGCCCCATATCATTGCCACTTCAATCCTATAGAAATGATATGGGGTCAAGTGAAGGGTTATCTAGCATGGCATAATAAGAATTTCACACTCCGTGAGGTTGAGAAGCTTACCGTTTAGGCTATTAGGGAAGTGACTTCATAAAACTGGAAGCGTTTTGTGTTAATAGTGCAACGAGAACTGGATGAGGCTACGAAACGTGAATGTATACTCCATGATGGGGTAGATTGGTTCATCGTTTCCCTGGAAAGCAATTCCAGATCCAATTCAGACACAAGTGACGAAAGGGGGCTATGAAAGGAATAGACCCATAATTAAGTTAGTAGCAGCTAGAGCGATTAGGCAACTAAAAATTCTCCTAAACTCACGTGCACCGCAATGTTTAATTGACCCTTCACACGAATACGGCTGACACACCACAGATCCCAGTATTTGTGTCTTCCTGGAAGCTTCTTGGAATGTTATGAGTCATGATCTGCCTCAGTGGCAACGCAGCATTTCCTCACGTGTTAGCTTTGACAGCTGCCAGCGCTCATTATTGGTACCGGCAATACAGAGTATTCTTTGCGTACAAACACAAACCTAACCCCAGACCTCCTTGCTTGTACTAACAATAATTTTGGTCCAGATAGTCGCCTAACCAATGGCTTTATCTCGCCATGGCTTTAGAAGAGTACAGTTCAACTTTTCCATTAAAATGAACTACGGTAAAAGTAATTTATGAACATTCATGATCTTTCAAGAAATTATTCCTCTTTAGACTGAGATAGGCTACTCAATACTCCCAATAATGTCAAAAGTACTCAAATCAAACTTACCAAGCAACTTTTGAAGATTTGATGGATGAGGCAGATATAATATGACCACTCCGATGTAACTTTTTGTACACTGATGACAAGTGAACATATTATATGGAAGCTGCCAAGAGTAACGTGTCTCCACTGTACCTACGATTGTTTGCCTAACATCTAAAAAATTAATTTGCTCTATTAAAGACTATAATGGTGTGCAATCATCACTCGAAAAACTTCTCTGTAGGATGTTCACAGGAGCATTCACTGCTGTCAACTTTCTTCCATTTTCATCGCACTCAGAATTTTCAATGAACTGAAGTAGGCTAATTCATCAAATGAATTTTTATCAGTAATGCAAAGAAAGTTTTGTGGAACTTAATGTTTGGGAATCTGCAACCCAGATTAGAGAAGCCAGCTCAATGCTGAGGTTATTTAGAATACACACAGAACCTGTAATTATGGGCACTGCATCACTCAAATTCTTCAAGCACTTCACCAACTTGTCTTCTGTCTTGATATGTGTCCATTCCTGCTTAAATTTATTCCTGATGGAGGAGAAGTGTTCAGATATATCCGATAGACTGTGCACAGAATTCTCTTCTTCGTAGTGTCTGAAGTCTTCCAAGCTCGCTTCTATGGCTTTATCCGAGATTTTCTACCTCTGCATCACACAGTCTTCTAGAAGAAGGCCCAGGAGTGGATAGCTATCCTGGCAAATTCGAAAATATTGAAGATACTGCATCAGGTTTCAACTTCGGATAACTCCTAGCAAATGTCTTTATTTCCCCATCAACTTGCTCTGTCCTGATAACAGAGCTATCAGGAAAATGTTTTATACAAATTACAGGCTTGCTCACTTTAGAGAAGTCAGTGGGAATTTTTCTAGGCCATATATTTCTTAATTTTTCGTCCTTTGGGAGAGAAAATGTAGAAACATTTTCATGCTGAAATCTGTAATTGTTCTTACAGCCAGCCACATTACAGCATCTTGGCATTTTGATTTCCTGTAAAGAGACACATTCATTAAATATCTAACTTTAACTCAGATAATTAACTTAGCATGCATTGTAATAGTCCTTAACATCCACAATATTAGGCTAACGTAAGTTCGTACATAACCTGCACCACACGTGCGTTTGATTAACCTGAATCATTAATGAGAAATAAAGTGTTAACACTTACCCTGTAGGCTACGTGATTATTGCAGCTACATGATGCACCACAACACAAGTTGGATGTAAAGTTGGACATTACACTTTATAAAACACTAACTTACTATTCTCACACTGCTTTTCACAAGAAATTCACAAACAAGTCTTCTCAACCGGAGTCACTACTTCGCCTACGTCACAGACAAGATGGCTGCTCGCACTGGGGCCAGTATCTTTCGTGGGCCACGCACCGGAAGGTTATGACGTCATAAATCATATTGCATGGCCTTCTCTCTAGGTGGTGTTGCACGTAAATACAAATTAAAACAACACAATATAATAAATAAAATAAAAATTAAATTAGAGAATGCACTTGAATTCTATTATGTATATGGTAACTAATCTCCGCGGCGCCGTTGGTCCTACAGTTGTTACCCTATCGCCTGCCTACTCCCAAAGGAATGGCTTCAAAACTTTACATACTGCTTCAGTCGCCATCGAAACACAGGTTAACAGACCAAGCTGTCCCAATGACGAAATTTACGCTTTTCAGTCGGTCAACACGATTGTAGCCAATTGTATTGGATGTTATGCCCTAACCCCGAACACATTACATGAATTTATTAATTATCTCTCGTCGTGGGCATCAGCAAATTAAATTAAAATCAATGAACGGAAAATACACTGAAGAAAATGGAAATTGCAACACTCAGAAGGAGTGGTGCTACATTGAACATGCAGGACGAGTGTTCGGTTGTGATTCGATGATTACGCTTTCAGGTCCCTGTGACCGCAAGTTTGGACAACAATCAATACAGGATGTGCCCACCACGAGTTGCAATACTTTGATGAATTCGGCGAGGCATGGAATCAATAAGTCCCTGGATCGCTTCCTGAGGAATTGTGGCCCATGCTTGCTGCACTGCATGGGTCAGTTGTTCCAGAGTTGTGGGTGGCTGTGGACGGTTGGCCAGTTGTCGACCCCTCATGTCCCACACATGCTCAATAGGACTGAGTTCCGGGGATCTGGAGGGCCATTCTAAGGTTGTGATGTCGTGGAGAGCTTCTCTGGAGATGCGTGCAGTGTGAACCCGGGCACTGTTCGGCTGAAACATCCCATTAGCAATGTTCGTCATCATAGGGACAACCACTGGATTGGGTACCCTATCAACGTACTGTCGAGCTGTCATAGTGCCCCCAACAAGCACTAATTGTGATTTCACATTAAAGCCAAGAGCTCCCCAGACCATAATGCTTGGCGTTGGCCCTGTGTGCTTCTCGTCAATAAGGTCTGGGCGGTCCCTCTCCCCGGTACGTCGGCACACACGATCCCGGCGATCACTGCGGGCAAGACAGAAGCGCGAATCATCACTAAAGACGACCCTATGCCATTCGTCGACCCACGTCGATCGTTCTCGACACCAGGCCAGTCTTACACGTCGCTGTTGTGGGGTCAAAGGAACACTTTCTGCAGGGACATGGGATCGTGAGCCAGCTGCACGCAGGCGATTACCAACTGTTTGTTGTGTAACGTGGGGTGCCACAGCTGCTCGAATTTGCGCTGCTGTTGCATGGGGTTCCATCCGGGCCATCCGAATGATGCGGCGATCCTTTCTCACAGTTGTCTGTCGAGCTGGGCCTGTGCCAGGTCTACGAGTGTGGATACCTTCATTCGACCACTGCTGCCATACACGTTGTACCGTAGATGCCTGTCGGCCAACACGTGCAGCGACAGTCCTTAGCGATAATCCAGCCTCACACAGCCCTCTCAAACGGCGACAGTTGTTGATGGCATGCTCTTTTCTGTCGTCGAGGCATGTTTGATGGGGAACACTTCACTGCACAGACTGCAAGTCAACTACTCTACACCAGAGTCCGTATACTGGAGTTGATTCCTCCGCGACCAATCACGTGGGGAGACCTGTAGCAACAATCCAATGGGTCTGAAACTTTGATCGTTTACATACCTACATGGCATCGTTCCATATCTTGAAAATCAACACAAACGACCCATGCCTTCATGGTGTTGCAATTTCCATTTTCTTCAGTGTAGAATTGGTAATGTTCAAAAATGGAGGAAGAACTATGGAACAAACAAAAATAAGTTACCATGGAAAAGAACTCACGATCAAAGGCTCTTTTTGGTTATGGTCTTGCACGTAACGGGAAAATCGTTTGCAATAGGCCTGCACATCAAGGATAGATTGATCTTGGCTATTAGAGGGATTTCCATTATCAGAGACTTACTTCTGATGTCACTCACTAACGCAATGAGATTATTTGAGGCAAAGATATCGTAGTACCGGTACCAACAATAAGGTATGGAATTATATGGAATCCCCTTACGATAAAAATCAGATAAGGGACATAGAAAACCTGAAAGCGAGATTTCTGAAGAGAGTCCAGGGTATATCAAAGTTTACGCCTTCTAGACTAGTGTAGCAAGGGAGACATATTTTATAGAGGACCTAAGAATAAAACTGCAGCTGCCATCTACGGTCACTCGGCATAGAATCATTGCAGAAAGGGAGGACAAAAGGAAACACATCTCGCAAGAGTTCTATACGACGGATGTCTTGTTGACGAAAGACTGGACCCGTACCAACTACGAGAAAAGATACTTACTGATTGGACTAGCCGTACAAGACACCCACTTTAAACTGTGTTCCACAAAACATTTCATGACCCAAAAGAAACATGTATAAGTTGTGTGCTTTATGTGGAAGGGAGTGTAGTATATATCATAATGTGAGGCATGAAAGACTGCCAATAGTGAATTCCTTAAATGTACCTAATTAATGCACATTGTGCGCATTTATTAAATAATTATTAATCTGAAAAAGATAACATGAATTTATTAATATTGTGTAATATTTCAGGGTTACGGTAGGGCATAACACCCACAACAATGGGGTACAATCGTGTCTACCGACAGAATTTTTTTTTTTTACTATGACAACACTGAACAA
This sequence comes from Meconema thalassinum, assembly GCA_946902985.2. Taxonomy (NCBI): domain Eukaryota; kingdom Metazoa; phylum Arthropoda; class Insecta; order Orthoptera; family Tettigoniidae; genus Meconema; species Meconema thalassinum. The sequence goes on from OX336390.1 coordinate 696,973,053, forward strand.
TGGCTTCCAATCCCCTATCATGAAGTAATAACAACAAATCAGTTTATAAAAATAATGGACGATAAAAGGAAAAGTAACATACGTTTATTGTAGGGAATTCCGCAGCTGTTTATAAAAAGTCCACAAATGGCAGTTCACCATAATATGATTTTCCTACGTATAAGATTACCGGACAAAATCAATTTCGAGTGCTTCGTACCACAAGAACGATGTCCAAGTAAAGTATATGAAAGTAAATCAGTGCTTTATAAAGTTTGATTACATTTTCCAGGCCAGTAAATATTCTTTTGTTCGGTACCTGCGACGTAAATAAGTGTACTTCGTGAACAAACTTTTGTTTCTGTTTTAGTAGTTACCCTAAACTGAGGAAAAAAGACATGGTAATGGAATGGGGTACACTCAGCCTCGTGAGGCCAAAGTGGAGAGTTCATCTTGGCCATCCTGGAAGTGAATTTCCGTGGTTTCCTACTTCTACTCCAGGCAAACTTAAGACGGCGGCCGCCTCCTTCCCAATCTTCGCCTAAATTACAAATATACAAACTAATGCGCCCAGCACAATAACACAGGTTATCAGACAAATTCCACACACGCCAAAGAACACGGGGCTACATGACCACGATGTTAAGTCCCTAAAATCAATCAACAACATTTAACATCAACCTCATGAATTTTGTGTGGAGATTGTCTAATAACCTGTGCTACTTTGGTGTCAGCAATCGTTTGTGTATCTGTAATTACTTTATGGTACCGTACCGGTAGGTTTGAGTTTCCCGGTGCTTGATATGGTGCCAACATTGAATTTCCCAGGAAGAAGTGTTGAAAATATCACAGCCAGTATGGCCGCTGTTAGCACCAGCAATTGGCTCCGGTGGCGTAGCTGGTAGCATGCTGAACTGCTGTCCCAAGATCGCGGGTTCAAGACCGGTCGAATTCGTCGGATTTTTTAAGAGCGTTAAAAACCTTCAGTATGCCTTCCTTCGGAGGGGAAGTAAACCCGGCAGTGCCATGTCATAGATTTATGGCATGTAAAAGATCCTTCCACTAACTAAACTTGTGTGAAGCTAAGTTTCTAGGTTAGATTTCATTGAACACTCAATCAAAGTTCCAACGTTCACCACTAGGTGTCGGTGATATCTGGTGCCGAAAGTTAGAATTACTTGACATTGAATGGAACTTGTAGCTCACCCCATGGGTTTCCGCTTGAAGCAGCTACAGCCCCTGGCGAGCCAGACGTGTCCTCGAATACTCCCAGCACTAAAAGCGATACGCAAAATAAAATAAAATAAAATAAAATCGGAGCTCAGAATATGTCCTTCCATGTGGAGCGTAAATTAAATTAATGCACTCAGCTACGCAGATTCAAGAGCAGACCGCCTCAGGTTAAGTGCGATTTTCGGCCTATTTTCATAAGAAATGTGGGCTTATGACAATGACTACTGTCCCCATGATCGACTGGACTGATGTTAATGAAATTTGGTAGGAAGTTTGTGCCATTTCTAGACAGTTCGACCGTGCATTCTAAATTTACATTATCGTCACCAATCCAACGTAGCTCAAGGGCGAAATATTTCGTCAGTACCCAGTAGCCTACAGCGTCAGTCAACCTGAACTTTTTGTACGATTATTATTAAGGAAATAGCCCACAAACGTGCGTAAGATTAATACAATAAATGTACCATGATGAAATAGGTACAATGATATCGTTCTTTGCTATAAACATTTAAAATATTATATCACTTTTCACAAAAGTTAAAGTGATATAGTTTATACACTTCGTTGCATAGTTTGCGCAAGCAGCTGTCACTTGGGTCATGGAAATGTGTTATTGTGCACAGTATATGATGGGACCCATGGATAGATAGTCTTGTGAGGGCACTTCGCAAATCTTGGCGGTCTAGCATGGCCTCTGTTGTGAACAATTCTGGCCAATATTTCCTCCCGTTTTTTAATTTCTTTTACTAAGGACTTCTTCTGATTGTGGCGTAGATGGTAGCTGTAGTTTTTACCTCAAGCAGGCTATTTTATTAGGAAGCATTCTTTTGCAAGTGCATACGCTAGTCTTGACGGACACTGATTTTGCGATTCCCAGTATTATTTTCAGAAACCTCGCTTTTACTCTTTCCAGGGTTTCTAAGATGGTACGAGTAAGATGATCTCAGATGAGCCGAATGCCATAGGTACATGGATTATTTTTGTATGATGATAGACATACGGTATATAATGGGTTCTTACAATGACTTTCAAATCCCTGTTAAACACTAAAACAACATGGCGGTCACGCGAAATTTAAATATTTAAATTGATGAAATCATCTGAGCACAATGAAACATGGCATGTCGAAACATTATTTAAAGCTAAATATATTGACGTCTAATGTTGTTCTATTGCACTGGTTCTTAACCGGGTGTCCGCGGGAGAAAATGGTCCACCAGCACGCATAAAAAAATGTGGCCAATAAATGGAGATTTCGAAAACGATGTGCCTTGAACAAGAATCGGCCGAATGTATCCGCGGTGATGACTATCAAGTTATGAATTTAAATATCTGTAAAATAAGTGTTATTAGAATATGATATAAAATAATTTTCATAACTTATGTTTAATCGTGGCAAATAAGCTTTCATCAACATTAAACAACCAGAAAGTCACAGAATGGTTATTATTGGTTTTGCTCGATGCAAACAACCCCTACTTGAATTGCATACAACTTTTGTTGCAAACAACAATCGTGTTGTCTGCCCGTATAGTAGTTGCGCAGCGCTATTCGCCGCTGTTCTCTACCGCTACCTTCGAGCAGACCGCTACCGTTCATGCTCCTCTCCCTCCGACAAGGCTTGTCGAATCCTATGAAATTGGCCATAAAGATGGTGAAGCTGTTAAAAGTAGTGGGTTAAACAATCGTATTTTCAAAAAAATTACGAGCCTTACAGTAGTCGCATATGATGTGCAACATCTGACATAAAAGAAACCTCACGTGAAATTGTTGATACACCGGTATTTTATACTATTATCGGCACAAATATTAATCTATTGTAAAAGGGAGTGTTTTACAGATATTGTAGTTTATAATACGGAACTCATTTTATTAGATGATTTGTTGCTTCCACCAGCACTAGCCTAAATAAAGAATACGATATGGATCAACTAGATTAATAGACGCGACACCGCTCATAACCTTAAATTTCTTATAAACAGGTCCTCTTCATTCACAGACCAACACGTAATTTCATATAGATTCTGTTAAAATGAGTCATATTGATATGATAAATATCGTTTAAAATGATAATCTGGTAGCAAAAATATCTACCCCGTCCGGGATTCGAACCCAAGATCTCTAGAATCACAGTCATAAGCACTAACCCCACGGCTATTTCGACTATGCAAATTTTGTGCACAAGATGGTGACTTATTTCCACGTTCCAATAATACTGCATTACGGAATTAAATTTCATTTATATTTTGCTTGTTTCGATAATGTTCCTGCGTGAAATTGAGTTTGGTTGGTTGGTTGGTTCCTTAGTTTAGGGGCTGCGACAACGAGGTCATGTAGCCCCGTGTACTTTGGGTGTGTGTAGAATCTGTCTGATAACCGGTGTTAATTGTGATGACTGTATTAGTGTGTGTATCTGTTTTTTTAATTCAAGTAGGGACTGCAACTTTGAATTTTCAAATAGTTCCTACATTTGCCGCCAAGCGCCACCGTCAACGACTACTAGGCCTAGTTCAGAACTAGCTACTAGACGCCACCGCAGTCGGCTCTTGGCAACGAACGTAGCAACCTAAGAGCGTTGTTTACATTCTTAACCTATCCAATTTAGTTTCACACAGGTGTAATTAGTGGAAAGATCTTTAACATGCCATAAATCTATGACATGGGACCGCCGGCTTTACTTCCCCTCCGAAGGAAGGCATACTGAGGGATTTTTAACGCTCTTAAAAAAATCCGACGGTTTAAAATGCCTTATGAATAGGCCCTCTTGTGAGTAAAGAGAATGTATTCAGTAATAGTTGATGAAGGATTGCTCAATTCTCGTATAACCACAACGATTATAGTATATTGATGACTGCATTACCGTTATGTGGGTTAATATTTGAATAGCCATTGTGCAGAAACATAATACCGGCAATGCCGACTACTTACAATGTTTGATATTAAGGCATTTTACCATTTAAATACTGATACGAAGACTTCGAACATGTACCATGTCATTTGTTTCAATCACTTGACACCAGAGTTCGCAGAGCGTTTTCCGTTCAGTATGTCATATACATTCCACATGGCCGAGAGTTCGTCATGGTATCAATTTCCGACACGCCCGTTCATTGTTTCTCGTACCACTGCCAGTGCATACTTACGTTTTCCACCCTTGCCAGCTGGTACACTTCCGTTCGATCTACCATTGCCGATCCACTTCCGTCCCCAATTTTCAAAATCACTCCCACAAAACTATCCAGCAACCGAGCGGAAAGATGTTACACAATATCAAAAGTTATGTGCAGCATTAGACTAAGAGCACAAGACACTACTTTTTCATGCTGAGGTTCGTTGGCTGTCAAAAGGCAATATGTTAGCATGCTCATATGAGTTGAGAGAAGATCTAAAAGTATTTATTGAGACAAAAATGCAGCATTACTTGGAACAATCGAGTTCAGCAACTTTTGTGATGCAACTCGCATATCTAGTAGATATTTTTGGCCATTTTGAAACAGCTGAATTTACAACTTCAAGGTTCTGGAAACGGAAAGTTTGAATATGTTGGCAATATATTTGTATTTAAGGACAAACTTCGTGCATTTTTGGATAGCCAAAGTTGAAGAGAAAAACTTTCATTCTTTCGCGACTTTGAAAACCTTTGCTGACGGGTACTACGCCACTGTTACAGACAAGGTTCAACACCATGTACTCAGTCACTGAGGCACTTGAAGGAAGAATTTGCTCGTTATTTCCCTGAATATTATAACAGTGAGACTCACACTAAACAAACCTGATTCGACATCCTTTCATTGTTAAGCCTAATGATCTCCCTGATAATATTCAAGACGAGGTTATTGAACTTCAAAATGACAGTACGACAGTATGACTTGTATGAATCAGGTATAAACCTAGAGGAGTTTTGGTGCAAAAAACCCATATCTTACCCAAACATTCGGCAAGCAGCTTTGCGGTATCTCGAGGTGGTTTCGGCAACATTTTGGTGTGAGCAGGTATTCTAGTTTGTTAGTTATTGTTGTTTTAAGGGGCAAAACTACGAGGTCTTTATTGTTGATTAAAAACAATCAAAGAAATCGGCTATGTGCAAGCAGTGATTTGAGGTTAGCTCTGACCAAGATAGTTCCTCAGCTTGTCAAAGAAAGTCATGCACAAAAGGCACACTCAGGAAACCATTGAGGTAAAATTATTTTCCAATGTCCTTTTCAAACAAAATTGTTGCTTGAACATAAATTTGTAATTGAGACTTTCCATATTATGTAGGCTATATACAGTATTATAAAACAAAATGTTCTGTTAAATAATTTGTAATGAAGTTGTACTGTACACTAATTAATAGTAATAATAAATACGGTAATGTGTTCTAAATACTGTTTTGCTTAATCATCTTTGAATATTGATGGTGAAGGCGCTGAGGAAAGATTACAACTGATAAAGTATATCGGGGGGGGGGGGGTCCGTACATTATTCAATTTCAAGCTGAGTGGTCCGCAGACTTCTACGGGTTCAGAACCACTGTTCTATTGGTTTCAAAAATTTAAAATGGCAACTATGTAAAATTTTACAAATCATATTTAAATATCTCGTATCCAGTTGAAGCGATCTGTTGTTATGTCATTGTCGTGACATTCAATGGTTTCAAAATATTGCGGTAGATGGAGTTGGTGTCGCTTCGACATTCAGACTGATATGATCTTTGGTTTTGCGTGTTCTTACTGTTTGTTATGTGTTTCAATCGATGTCTATTACATGTTGATTGATAAGAAAGGAAGGTCAGATTCAAATAACGGAAAAGATAACAGATGCATGCAATTCCGATCGATTTACCTTTCCTTATCATATAAAGATATGATAGTCATTTAGGGGCTTGGACAGCGTGTCATTCAGCCCCCTGTGCTCGGTAATGGGTAGAATTTGTCTGATAAATTGTGGTGTTTGTAATTGACGCTAAGATTGAGAAGGAGATCGAACATTACCAACCCAAGTGCTACACGCATGATAAGAGTATGAATAAAGACTGTTATGTTCGTCGTATGCTCATTCACGGGCCGTGCTTTTAAAAGCTGGTCGACTAGGCAAGCTCTCAACTTACCGTCCTAGGAAATATTTTGTTGCAAAGCATGTATCGCTCTAGAGTCGTGTTCAGGGAATAGGCGCGCAGTTTAGAAAGTCACAAAACATACTTTCCTGAGAGCAGACAATTCGACACATTCTAGCAAGTAGTTCCGTGACGAACTAAAGAGTCTACTTCCTTAAAATTTAAGATTCATGCCAATGATTAATATATATTGTAGCCTTTATGCATCTGTGATTGCATAAATTCTACATATTTATTTCAACAAGATTTTATTCATGTTTCAAAGCTGATGTAAGAAAAGACGTTGCCTGTAGACCAGAGCACAACAAAGGGAGGCCCGTACGTGCTTTGCTGTAACTTTCACCTAGCGCGGACAATGGAGATAGGAAGAGAGAAAGCCAACATCTGGTAGCCACATGCGTTCAGACAACGCGAAACGGTCTTTCAACCAAGCGGGTAAATACGAAAATTTCAACGATCACTCACTAGATAAACCCCGCCCATTTGAGAGAAATTGGAGCAGTAATTAAAATGCAGAAACAGGAATTACACCATCGTATAGGGGACAATCCCAGCCTCTCAGAAGTATCTTCAAAATTTAAATTGGATCATTCTGTGATTTTTGCCAGAATTAAAATGAAATCAGGGGGTGGATTTGAAACTACCAATAGCAGCGAGGGACGCGAGACGCGACCAAATCCCGCCGAAATTAAGGAACAATGAAGGGAATTACGGAGCTCATTATATAAGGATCCAACAATCGGATTTTTGATAAAAAGAAGCCATTGAGACATTAGAAATGAGGACGTTCAAAGGAGCTAATTTGCATATTCATGCGAGTGTTATTATGGAAATAAATTCTAAAAGCTCCCCACTCCAAGTACTTCTACGAGAAATCATATAAATAATAGCTGGAGACGCAGCGAAAACAGTTCGTATCCGGGCGCTGCATGAGGCGTAAGCCCACGCTCGTGGAGGTCTGAAATAGCAACACATTTTACAAGTTTTATAAGTTCGTATCCGAGCGCTGCATGAGGCATAAGCCCACGCTCGTGGCATTAAGAAAAGTAACAATTTTTACAAGTTTTATAAGTTCGTATCCGGGCGCTGCATGACGCGTAAGCCCACGCCAGTGGCATTAAGAAAAGTAACAATTTTTACAAGTTTTATAAGTTTGTATCCGGGCGCTGCATGAGGCGTAAGCCCACGCTCGTTGAGGTCTGAAATATTAGTAATTTTATAAGTAGAAGCAGTTCTATCTTTGGACATTTGAATATCGCTAAGTATTTGCGAGTGCGAATTGGAACAGTATCGTGAGTGTGCATACCGTGACAGTACGACACAGTCATATGATAGAGATAGCCGTACGTGCTATTAGTAGCTAAGTCAGTGATCTAGGACGCTATGAACTATCAGCTGAATTGAGTAGGTTGATGATAGCTGTAGGAGGTAGGAGGTACATACGCGAGAACCGTGCATTGTGATAATAATAATAATAATAATAATTTACAGTGGACCTTTGCTTTGGTGAATTTTCTGGAAACCGTGTGTAAAAATTATCCTCCTTGCAAGATGAACCAATTGATCCAGAAGACTGATATCAAGGACCAGAGCATCATCATCAGAATGTATACGAGATAAGTAGATATTGCATGGGGCATGTTTGCCATAGCGTATCCCATCATGGGAATCGGATAAGTTAATCTCGATCATAAGCAATTATGATAAAATGGATATTTTGGGCACAGCAGGCATGTTTTGTGTACATTTGTGTATATTTGTCATTTGTGATTTTTTTCTGTGTTTTATAATGTAAAATTAGTATATGAGCATCAAATCTTGTTTAAATGTGTTTTGTTTGAGGGTGTCAGTAACTTTGCTGAATGCACAATTAAGGGAATAATTGGGTTGATTGTGCTTACGCACGATATTAACGTAAAAGCTAATATGGGGGAGACAGCTTGATATTGTGACAAAGACCAGTAGTGACACTGAAATTATGTGAACAGTAAGTATGGTAATTGATAATCACACCTAGGTAAAGAAAGGTAAGACAAAATGGCTGGATGATAATATAATATTCAGAAAAGGTTGAGAGTTGATCCTGGGTTGAGCTGAAATTAATAACAGAGGTGGTATTCCCGTGTTCTACGATGATATAAAATGGTAAGTGAATTTAAGGCGGAGGCGAAATTCCCGCGAATCTACGATGGTATAAATGGTAAGTGAATTTAAGGCGGAGGCGAAATTCCCGCAAGTCTACGATGATATAATTGGTAAGTGAAATGATTGAATTCATTGTCTGATGAGAGTGCGCTATAGCTCCGTCGGAAAGGTAACTGTACAGCTCGAACCCAAGGCAGTCACAGGGAGCAGGTATAAGACTGTGGCCAGCCGTCTGAATTCTGAAAGTAGCAGCGAAGGTTGTTGCCCGCCCAGCTGGTTATTATGGTGTGAGAATGTCTGTCACAAGGTCGAGGGACCACGTTGGATGGTATTGTTTTCTTTTGAGGGAAGGTAGTCTAGCTTCCCAGAGTTTGTTTCTTTTCTTTTTGTACCGCTTCAGGAAGCGGCATCTTGTATTGTAATATCATTTTGAGTGCATTCATTATAGTTGTTTGTTTATCAAGAGTAATGGGGCATCGGCCAACGAAGTGTGTTTATTTGATGCTTCATGTATTTGACTTGTTTGTTTTACCATAATTAGCAGAGTCATGGCTCTGAGTAAATTAATTGTTTATAAGCTAGAACGTGCACACATGCCTGTGGCCTAGAATAAGTCTATTGCCTTCATTGTCTGACTCTTGTGAGGAAGGATGATGATTGTACGAGAGAATATGTCTGAACCCCAGAAACAAATTTTGCAAGTTATAAACATGAGTGCGCTTTTTTTTTTTTTTTTTTTTTTATAGAATGGCTGGGTTATTCAGGCCATAGTTTTGACGAATTAAGTCTGTTGACGTTTTATTTTTGAACTTGAAGCAGTGGACTGCAGTGAAATAGATTATTTTTCTTTTCCTGGTTTCAGCCAGTGTGATTAATTTACCTTTTGCATTTTGATGTTGTTGATTAGAATAATTTAAGGGAGTATATTTTGTTGTTTTATTGTCTATGGATGGGAGCAAATGGGAGATGATGTTTTGTGAATAAATTATTTTATATTAGGAGTTCTCTGACATACTGATTTTAAGTTAAGCCTCCTGTGATCCTTGACGATATTCCTAGGATGTTTAGAATAAGTTAGAGCCACCCCGAACAGACCATTACCCCGAGCTAGAGTCGGCATCCTAGAAAACATGGGAGGGTACAATATATAAATATATATTACGAGGGATTGCGGAAAATCTTACATCAGACGCTTGAGGAGGGTCCACACTCCACAGCCTTTTCATCCCATCCTTCCGCAATTTCCTCAGCCCAATCAGAATCTCCATATTCATGTTATTCTGGGGAATAGCCAAATGGCCCCCCAAAAGTGCCTTAGCAGTTTCAAGATTATCCTGCTCTTGCCTTTCATTCTTTAATGCCTCCTGTCTTAAATCAGATTCCATTGCTCCTTGACTGTGTATGTCCTCCATCCCAATGTTACGGTCCCAATATGTCAACCAAACTCGAGGGGGCTAGACCAACGCCATCTAGTCTAGGTGGCGTTGCCTGGACCCTCTTTCCGCCTCACGGCGGCATGACCCATTTATATTACAAATACCAGATGTCTTTGGATGATGCGGAAAGACCTTTAACTATACTAACCCTCCCTCATGTCAGAAATGTTATTCAAGCTCTTGTGTTTCGGCCTACAGTCCAATGGTTTTGGATCGTATTTGCAATACCTAACCTCAAATTGGTTACGTCTCAATATACACACAATATATATTTAAAAAAGCCTATTTCACAAACCCTAAAGATTATTTATGATCTTAAATGTACACCCTTTCACAAGTAGGCTACAGGACAATTAAATGGTCATCTTCTTCTCGTGTCAATCCTTAATTTTACACGAGTTCGTTACACCATATTATGACAATCATGGCTACCCTCTATCCCATTCCAATGATCTATATAGACCTATCTAGAATAATGACGAAATTGGGAATACTGACATTATTTTCTAATTTGTATGAAATATAACTGAAATAGTGTAGCCTAATACAGCATTATAGTCTGTTTGAAATAGATTCTTTCTATGGATTATGAGATACTGAGAGTCTACAGCTCAGAGAGAGTTATTAGGTAGTTGGTAGGTCAGCTGCCTCTGGAAATACGTACATACAGCATACACACAATTTATACAATTTCTTAGTTATCCATTAAATGTCATGGAAGTTAAATGCAGTTAAACATCGAACCTATCAGCATGCATAGGCACCGCTTTCACGCATGGGCTTTCGAAATGAACTTGCAAAATTATCGTCTATACCCATTTGTCAAATTTTGAACTGCTTGCCTGGATACATTGAGACTAGGGTTCAAAATTATAGAAAGCATTGATCAAAAGTTAGCAGGCCTGGTGACTCTGAATATATTATTAGTTCTATCTCTTAAGGTGATCAACGCACATACAAAATGTAGTTGAAATCAAATGGATAATATGGACGTTGCATGAAGTTAGACATTGAATCTATCAGCATGCATAAAATCATGTTGGTAACAATGCTATGATTATGTTGCTCCGAATTAATCTAAAATATTACGATCTATTATTGAGCCAATTTTCGATGGAATCCATTTGTTAGTATAGAAGTTATATGTACTTAAAAATTGGACCTATCAGCAGGCTCAGAATAATGTTGGCAGCACTGACGTATATTAGTTACTCCAAATTAATCTAGAATGTCAGTTACTAAACATATGCAAAGTTTAGAGCTGTTGGCTTGCATACTTTCTGATATATAGGTAAAAAATAAAGAGAGCATTTATTAACAGTTGGCAGTCCTGCTGGCTCTTAAGAATATGCATAGTCATATCAGTTATGGTACACAAAGCACATACGAAATTTGGTTGAAATCGATTTGTTAGTAGGACCTATCAGCAGGCTCAGAATCATATTGGAAGCACTGACGTATATTAGTTAATCCAAATTAATGGAGAATGTCAGGTATTATACGTATGCAAAGTTTCAAGCTGTTGGCTTGCATACTTTCTGATATATTGGTATTAGGACAAAAACATATAGAGAGAGCATTTATTAACTTTTGGTAGCCCTGGTTGCTCTAAGAATAATATGCATATTCATATCTGTTATGGTCTGGCATACATAGCACATACGAAATTTGGTTGAAATTCAATTGATGGTATAGGACTCACATGCATTTAAAAATTGGACCTATCAGCATGCTTAGAATCATTTTGGCAACACTGTCATGCATGGGTTCCTGAAAATTATGTGTGCCTATTTTGGAATAGGCTAGTTCGCATGCATAACTTCTGTGATATCCAACATAGAGCTAAAATTTCAATTCTGATTTTTCATCAGTTGGTAGCACTGACATCATTTTCAAATATAGAGGTGAGATATTCAAGTATAGAACTTTACTCATACCAAATTTGGTTTCGATAGCTACAGCCGTTTAGGAATTGATAGGGGGAGGGACGACGACGACACTCGCACACAGACACACATCTGCACGGGTGAACTCATAAGCCTACTTTTTCCTCAATTTTTCAAAATGTGAAAAGTAGGTCAAACACAAAATACCGTACCGCACTCTTTCAAACACTATAAATCATGTATCACACATAAAAGGAGAAATGATCAAGTATGCTATAAAGGACATTTTCTTTCTCAAAATGTCCAGGTAGACTTAAGCCACCTTGCAACCGCGCGTACTCTCCTGTCATGTAGTATATTCCATAGCTCCATGATTAAATCTTACAAGACTCGGACTTAGCGGTTATGACACAATAATCTTGGTTAGACCAGATACAGTAGCCTACATCACCTCTTTGGGAGCGTTATCATCCTTCTCCTGTCAAGCTGACATATATTACAAGACGTCCAGTTCAAAACCAAACCTATTCATTTTCTTCCCTTTTTATATTCAACTAATCAGAATGAAACATGCTGAATATCTTTGCTTATTAAATATCTCAACTTTCAACTTATAAGTTGGATTTGAAATACGGTATATACACAAACATTCTCAAATCTAACACAACTGTAATTGGGTAGGCCTATGTCCCGCTGATAGTAAACAAATTGTACGGTAGTAAACAAAAACAGTCTGAGTGATAATTTTCACTGGGTTGTTAGCAATACAGTATGTTATATATATTCTCGAGCGAGATACCATTGCATTGCCGCCCCGAGTAAGAATAGGTAACTGAAAGCCTACTTGCTATGAAAGCACTGTGCATGGTAACTCAACCATGAATGTGACTTTCAAATATTCCTTCATAATAAATTAGCAGCACTTTCAGCGAGTTCCAAGCCGTCAAGAGTATTGACAAATTGTTCGCTTATTTTTGGAAATCTAAATATTTATATAAATATTGAATTTACCTCACCTGGTAGGCGATAGAGAACACAAGCACTATGAAATGCCCTCCAGCTCGTTCTGCGATCCTATGCCCCAGTGCCTTGTCCTCTCACCCTGGAGTTCGACTGCTATAAGCTGGAACTCCAGCAACACATGTTCTATCAACATTCATTACAAAAATACAGTCTGGGAAAATATGTGCTAGGGTAACAATAAGAGGCCATCAGCTATTAGGTCTAGTATTATTTAATTACAGTTTGGGCATAGGCATATTGGGAGTTATATAGACCTACAGTAGGCTACGGTACCGGTACGTGCCAAAGTATATAGAGGTATAGGCCTACTGTAGTCCATAACAGCAACACATGTTCTATCAACATTCATTACAAAAATACAGTCTGGGAAAATATGTGCTAAGGTAACAATAAGAGGGCATCAGCTATTAGGTCTAGTATTATTTAATTACAGTTTGGGCATAGGCATATTGTGAGTTATATAGACCTACAGTAGGCTACGGTACCGGTACGTGCCAAAGTATATAGAGGTATAGGCCTACTGTAGTCCATAATGGATCGCAGACAGTTTTCATGAAATTTTTAGTGCTGTTACGGTACTAATCAATACATATAGCCTACTGCATTCTCATTCCTCACGGAAGTTGGCGCAATGTTGTGCGTTTTGTAATAATAACGAAGCCATGCCTTATAACCCAGGTGCGGCCCTAGGGCAGTGCGAACCGTTCGACCGTACCGGGTGCTGTCATATAGGGGGCGCAGAAAATGCAACGATATTTTGACAGCGCGAAACATAAAACCCAATCACCTTATTAGCCTACTACTTAACCCTACCCGTCAAAATTAATTATACAGTATATATACCGTAAGTGAGCTGGGGTGCGTGACTAGGGGGACGAGAAGAAAGCTAGATCCCAGCCTACTTTCTCGCGAACTTTGCCGATATCTCGCGAACGCATGGTCGGATTTTGACGTGTGACGTGTCAAAAGGCTTGTCTCGAAGCCCTTTTTATGTTGTTAATAGGTTAAAATTTTGAGAATGAGGGAAACAGAATTTCTGGGGGTAAAACCATGATTTTAGACTTTTTATTATATCTCGCAAACCAATAAAGCTAAAGACGTGTACGAGGTGTCACATGACTCGGGGTGACGCCCCCCTTTTGAATGTCTATTTATGTTTCCAAAAAAAATTGACAAAGTGCCTAATGCCATACATGTTGAAAATATATATATATTTTTTAAATAATTTAAAATGTTAATGAAGAGTGGTTGTAGATAGAGAGACGGTAACGCTGGTGTGTGTTTCAACGAGCCAGTCGCCGGCCACAGTGGCTTTGTTCAATAGAACAATCGATATTTCGACGGGATGGCAGGGCAAGGGTTCGTTTTTCGATTGAGGCTAGTATTTGAAAATGTGTAAAGTGTGCTAGGATTTTTTTTTTTACCCCCGAGGGGGTCATTAACGAGTAAACGATTATGAAGACTTGGTTATATGTTGATTGAAGCGAGTACAGAAAACAAAATTGCTGGAGGGAAGATGGCAGGATGTGAATGTTATTCAGCTTATTGGAATGCGCTGACCTGTCTTGACAACAGGCCAATGGAAAAGTACAGAGACACAGAGGACTCTTGAAGGTCAAACGATCTGGCAACAATGATCGGAGGGGAGAGCAAAATGCATGTGAACACGTGTGAGATGACATTATTGCAGACCCTTGTGAAGCAACATGTAAGCTAACAAGTCACATCCTGTTTGGTTTGTACGTGGGAAAATGTGAATTGATGTGTAACATGAGCATGATAACAGAATGCTCAAGTGTGTAAATCGCTGAGTCAGTAAAAATATACTGCACGTGAAGGAATGATGTAACCTGCACTATAGGCTGGGTAAGAGGGGTTGGGTGTTGTTTGTTAAGGCATATAGTGTGATATAAAAGAGACATCTTAAACATTTTTACTCTCACTTATATGGTTACCTCTTGAGACGCTACAACGTTGTGTTAACAATTGCTTATGTTTAACAGTTTCTCTTTTATGTGTGTTGGTGGAAAGTACTAGAACTTGTTGTTGGGGGTAGATATTTATGTATATATTTATTGTTTTATATATGTACAAGCAATTGCTTAATGTTTGATAAGGTGATGAATGAATGTTTATTTATTTGCTTGCTGATAACGTGTATACCTGTTGTGTGTGTGAAAGAGATTGAGAGAGAGAAAGACGGACAGCCAGAGACGGAAACCATTCCACTATAGTCCATAAAAAGGCAAAAGCAAGGTAAGATTAATTTCTTATGTATAACCTGTTTGATTTGTTTGTTTATGAAATACATGTACTATTTGGAATTGATATATATTAATGGTGGTTTAGATTATTTCTTTTTAGATATTTGGAAAAAGTTTTACTGCTATAGCCACTGCTGCTAAAAACCAAGAAACTCTAGAGTGAAACCATTTTTAAGCAGTCTATAGCTGAAAACTCAGGTGAGATTGTTTTTTTTTCTCTTCAAAATGATGTCTTTTACTGCTGTCGATACCTTAACTTGGGAACCCCTAAACAGTTGTTTTAAATCACGTGTTTGCTCTGGTCGTGTGGTCAATGTTAGGGAAAGTTTAATCCCGAAATAATTTTTGGAATAGTTTAATCCCGAAATAATTTTTGGAATCTTGTTTCGAAATTTTTAAAGATCAAATTTGTACAGCACAAGGGTTGCACACGGCTTTAAAGGTGAATACAGAACTCGTGTGCGATTTCATATATAAAATGAAGGCCGTGGAACGTAAAGAAACATTTTATATTTGCAATAAATTGCAAGGGCTATTCATAGCCCATAATCTGGAATCTTGGTATGAATCCCATGTGGCCAATGCCTTGCTAACAAAATTTGATAAACTGCAACAAGGACCCAGTAGCCTTGTCTTGGACAAAATTCATCACCTGCAAATCAACATTTGTCAATTTAATCCTTTCAATGCTGGGTCTAGCTTTATTCGGACACCACAGGCAATAGCTTTGATAAAGGCTGTGATTAACATTGAAAGTAAGGACGATAAATGTTTCCTGTGGTCAGTGGCTGCATTTTTGCAACCAGTACAACGTAACAGTTGTCGACCGGGAATGTACAAGGCCAAGTTTGAACAATTGAAACAAAAACTAGATTTAACTCATGGTTCGTTCCCTATGGACTTAACTGATATCCATAGGTTTGAACAAGATAACCAGGACTTTTCGTTCATGGTGTATGGCCTTAATGGTGATGAAATTGTGGGTCCTCTTGATGCCACGAAGCAACCAAAACAACACTACATTCATCTTTTATATTTGTCTGTAAGAGAGGTGAATCACTATTGTCTCATTAAGAATTTGAGTAGATTGCTAAGCAGTCAAGTGTCCAATCATGATGGTAAAAACACCTTTTTGAGCGTTGTCTGCAATATTTTACAACCCATACGCTTTTGGAACGACATAGGATATATTGCGTATCTCAGGAAGCGGTGAGACTAGTATTGCCACAAGGGTGTGTTAAAATTTATGAAAATTCATAAGCGTGATGCATATGTGGTGTGTGCAGATTTTGAAGCTCTTACAACACCCATGGCGGGATGTGAACCAGATCCCTCCATCAGCTCAACCACACCCATTCAAAAACACGAACCCTTTGCTATAGGATTTAACGTGGTGTGTGCTTATGACCCCACAAAATCCTATTACGAATCTCGTCAGGGACCAGATTGTGCGAAATGGTTTTTGGACCAACTTGTCTAGTTGGCTGATGATGTACAACAGTTACTGGACAACCCATTACCGATGAGCCTAACTCCAGAACAGCAGCAACAGTATGAGCATGCCACCACATGCCATATTTGTGAAAAGCCGCTGGTGAGTGCTGAAGACACCGTTCGCGATCACTCGCCTTTATAGGAGAGTTTCGAGGAGCTGCAAACAGCAAATGTAATGTGAATCACCCATATCCTCGATTTATCAGTGTGTTTTTCCACAATCTGGCAAGTTACGATATTCAGTTTCTGATTTGTGACTTGGGTCATGTTGGCAAGGGGTCATTTTTAATTATCCCCCAAAATCAGGAACATTTTATAGCCTTGACATGGTGGTTGGGCCAATTTTACATTCGATTTTTGGATTCCTTTAAGTTTATGGCATCCTCGCTAGACAGCCTCGTCAACGGCTTGGATGAGAAGGAATTAAAATACACCAGAATGCATTTTCAAGATCCTGAGCATTTCAAATTGTGCATTCGGAAAGGTATTTTCTTCTATGATTTCTGTAACAGCTAGGATGTGTTAGAGCAGAAAACTCTCCCACCACAAGAGAAATTTTACTCAAAGCTGACACGCACTACTGTTTCAGTTCAAGACTATGCACATGCGTGGAAAGTTTGGCGAGCGTTTAATATAAAGGTGCTGGGTGAATATGCTATACATTACCTAAAACTTGATGTATTGCTGCTGACAGATGTGTTTGAAAATTATGTGAGTTATGTCTACACATTTATGGCCTTGACCCCGCTCACTATTATACAAGTCCTGGCCTGTCGTTTGATGCAGCTTTAAAATATACGCAAGAGAATTGTATTTACTCACGGATGTAGATATGGTCTTGTTCTTTGAAAATGCATTCGCGGTGGCTTTGTGTCGCTTAACCAGCGCCATTCCGAAGCGAATAATCCATACATGCCCTCTTATTCACAAGACAAACCAGAATCGTATTTGATGTACTACGAAGTGAGCCAGCCTTTACCCTATGTGGATTTTGCTTGGCTGACAGAGAAACAAGTGTCACAATTTGATGTGAACACGGCCAGCAAAGAAACATGCCGCGGATTTGTTTTAGAAGTGGATGTTGAATATCCCTCATCCTCGTATGATGAACATGCTGATTTCCCATTCTGCCTTGAGCGAATTGTTCCCCCAAACGGTAAAGTGAAAATTGAAAAACTCATGGCACACTTTACAACAAAAATCGGTAAGTGCTACATATCCAAATGTTGGTGCAATGCCTAGCCCTAGGCTTAGTGTTGAAGACAATCCACAGGGGTATTTCCTTTGTACAAAAAGCATGGTTCGAGCCATACATGCAACTCAACACGGAGCACCGACAAATGGCAACACAGCATTTTGAAATATATTTTTTTAAATTGATGATTAACAGCATCTAATTTTGGAAATATCTGTTCCCGAAGGAAACAGGGTGTAAAACTGTCCGATTGAGCTATGTACATTAACAAATTCACAAAGAAATTTGATAAAATGGTCCGGCTAGCTCGTGGCGACATTTAGTGCCTTGCAGCGGCCTTCTCAGTATGTACTAGCCACGCGTCTTGGTGAGGTGTACCATAACCAACTGAAGAGCCCATTGGTACACTGGGGCGAAACGCTGGCAACTGTTTTGAGCTAGCCGGACCATTTTATCAAATTTCTTTGTGAATTTGTTAAAATAACAGCATCTAAGGAAAGTCAATGGAAAATGTCCGCAAATACCGTGACATTAAATTGGTCAATGTCTGGGAGGGGCGGTGGGGTGCCCGGTGGTACATTGACAAGCCAAATTTTAAACCCATTAACATTATTTATGAGGATTTGGCCACTATTGAAATGAATAAGACCAGTGTGACCATGGATAAGCCCATTTACTTAGGCCAAGTCATTTTAGACTTTTCCAAATCGGTCATGTATCGATTCCACTACGAGTTTGCCAAACAGCATTTTGAGGACGTATCTCCTTTGTGTATACGGACTCATTCATTTATCACATTCGCCACTGCAACCCCTATGTCGTCATGAGGCATCTCTTTGTATAGCGCTGACAACGTGTTTCAGCTGCCCATAAAAAACAAGAAGGAAATGGGCGTTTTAAAAGATGAATGTGGTGATTACATTATGACTGAATTCGTTGGTTTGGCTTCCAAAATGTATGCCTATCGCACACTAGACTGTAAGAAAGCCAAAAGAGCGAAAGGCGTAGGTAGGGCAGTGGTAAAATCGCTACGCGTAGACGACTATCTAGCGGTTTTACAAACTTGCAAAGCTATGTTGCACAAACAGCGCAGGATACAATCCAACAACCATAATTTGCATCTTGTGGAACAGAGAAAACGCTCCCTCGCCTCGATGGATAACAAACGTGTGTGGACGGATGACCTGCTCACCAGTAGTCTACCATGGGGTTATCACCACGAGGAGGAGGTGTGATTTCTCTGTTTGATTGTTTAGAGACATAGCTTTTTATAACTAGTAGATTTAGTATTTTGTATTTTATTATTATTACATAAAATGCGCACATATATGTACACATAAAGATTTATATCCAATGTATCGTTACCGTCTCTCTATCTACAACCACTCTTCATTAACATCTACAATTATAAAAAAGTTAAAAATATTTTCAACATGTATGGCGTTAGGCCCTTTGTCAATTTTTTTGGGAAACATAAATATAACATTCAAAAGGGGGGCATCACCCCGAGTCAATTGACACCTCGTACATGTCTCTCTAGCTTTATTGGTTTGCGAGATATAACATATAGTCTAAAATCATGGTTTTACCCCAAAAATTCTGTTTCACTCATTCTTAAAACTTTAACCTATTATCAACATAAAAAGGACTTCGAGGCAAGCCATTTGACATGTCACACGTCAAAATCCGACCATGCGTTCGTGAGTTATCGGCAAAGTTCGCGAGAAAGTAGGCTGGGATCTAGCTTTATCCTCATCCCCCTACTTGCATGCATTTCAAAGGTATAGACATATAACGTGAAATTCGCACTTAACGTTTTACTTTTATTGTAAATTTTCTTTTGGTAAGCTAATTACAGTGTCTAGTATCATTGTTGACAATTAACTTAATCACGCAGAAAATGTGTATGTAAGGTATAAAAATAAATTGTAGTAGATGCCAATAAATTTGTATTGTACAATTCCTATGTAAGAGCCTCTGGTTCGTTGGAACACGTTGATTAAATATTAACGAGTTGAAACCAATATCAATAGGCTACATCTCGAGTTCTGCCCGCCGCCCGTTTTCTTGACGTTCGATCGCGTGCGGGTGCATGTGGTTTGTGAATTGTGTCTGTGTTGCAAGCTACGAGTGAAATTGAAACTTTACTTACTGTTAGAACGTTACTAGTATGTTGCTATGTAATGTAAGATATTAGTAACATCATATTAGACATATGTCTTTTTGTGTAGATAATAATCATGCCTAGCCTGGTCTAAGCGTGACTATAAACGAACAATATTGTTTAATATTAAATGAACGTTCTAGGAATATTATTTTAATGTTAAAATAATAGTTATTAATAATGTAAAACATATCTGTTACATTTTTAGTTACTAGAAGGGCACAATGAGATCTCGCACCACCTGGCGCAAGAGCCGCCTTTGTGTTACCTTAAACTTCTGTCAGTGTAGCCAGTATATCCCCTAAATCTAGGCGAATTGAATTTCACAGAGGGGACAAAAATGTATTCCCGATTAGGGAATTATAGGGTTATTTTTTGTACATAGAGGGAAGGAAGTAGGTTATTTTAAAGACATTACAATGATGTATTTTTGTTACATCGGGCACAGGAAAATTGAGTTGTTGTCTGACAGCGAGGCATCGACGGTCAGGAAAACCAAGATTAACGGCCGATGGGACCCTAAGTGCTGACCTCGCGTCACCCGTAAATCTGTAGGCCGAATAGCTGAGCAGCTTGGTAGGCCAAGGCCCATCCTGAGCTGTAGTGCCACGTGGATTTTTGTTTGTATTATTATTATTATTATTTTCGTTTCGGCCAACAAACACTCTCTTTCTTCGGCCTGCTTAGGCTGGGAAAATTCCACGTTGCACACTGTTACACATTTTGACGTGCTATAAAGACATGTTATGTTAGTTGCCTTCAAGGCTAAATTAAACCTCTGCGAATGCACATTCTCTACAGAGTACCTTTATATATTTATTTGTCTGGAAGAAGATCAAAATTGCCTAATTTCTAATTTACCGCAAAATCATGCAGGCCAGTGTTATTTGTGGAAAGGAAGCCATAGATTTATGTACCTAGATGTTTCGATTATGGTCGTGTTCTTCTTCTTCTTGTTTCGAATGGGCCTACTTTGGACCACGCTTGTTCAACTGTTGAGCTTTGATCTTTGCCCAGTGTTGTCGCATTTTCTGCCGGTGTAACTCCTTCCTTTCATCTGTCCAAGGGGTACCTTTCTTCCGGGGTTTTTCCTGAAATCCATGGACTTCCTTCAGGGCATGTCTCACAGATTGCCTGTCTTGAAGATCTGATATTCCCAGTTCATTAATGTCTTTCTCAGTTTCTGTCAGCCAAGTGGTACGAACCTTCTTGTTCTGCCAGAAAGTGAACAGCCTATTGGTCAGTCTTTTGGGAGGCAATCTTGCCACATGACCATAGAATGCTACTCTCCTTTTCCTAGCACAGTCAGAGAGCCTTTCTATATGTTCGTAGAGCTCGGAATTGTGCCGCCTACGGTATTCCTCATCTTCCTTTACCGGACCTAGGATCTTCCTGAGAATTCTCCTCTCTCTGACTTCCATTTTCTCCATCAGACCACTTCGGTTCAATGAGAGACACTCCATGGCATACAGGGCTTCTGGTCGTATGACTGAGGTGTAGTGCTTCAGTTTCAGGTTGCGTGACAGGCATTTCTTGTTGTAGATGTTCTTTGTCAGTCGATAAGCCAGTTCCAGCTTGTTGACTCTCATGGATAATGATGCTCTTTCTGATAAGTTGGGTTCAATCCATTCGCCGAGATACTTAAATTTCTCAATCCTCTTGATTTTTCCCTGTTCTAGTAGCATCTCTCTGTTAGCTTCTTTGATGTTGGTGAAGAATTCTGTTTTTTCCAGCGACACTTGAAGACCCACTTTGGCTGCCTGTCTTCTGAGGCAATTGACCTGCATTGTTGCTGTATCCAGAGATTCGGCAATAAGTGCCATGTCGTCAGCAAAGGCCAGGCAATCTACAACCAGTCCTTCCTTCCTACGCCCCAGGTATATCCCACTCTGGACACCCATATTGGTCAGTTCCTTGCGCCATTCTCTCACAACCTTTTCAAGGACACAGTTGAAAAGAAGTGGAGAAAGTCCATCCCCTTGTCTCACCCCTGTTTTTATCTCGAAGCTTGCTGAGACCTCGCCTCTAAATTTAACCTTGGAATGGGTATTGGTCAAGGTTTCTAGAATGAGTTTGCGGGTTTTGTTGTCTAACCCTAGTTCTTGGAGAATTCTATTAAGTGTTTCCCTATCAACAGAGTCGTAGGCCTTCCTAAAATCAACAAAGGTGACAACCACCTTGCGGTTTCTCAATTTGGAGTATGCAAGTACAGTTTTCAGGTTGAGGATCTGTTCAGCACAGGATCGGCCCTTCCTGAAGCCTCCCTGATATTCTCCGAGTTGACTGTCCAGTTGACTTTCTGCCCGTGTTAGTAATGCCTTGGAGAAAATCTTGTATGTTACCGGGACGAGAGAAATCCCACGGTAGTTGTTTAGGTCAGTAAAATCTCCTTTCTTGTGGAGGGGATGGATCAGAGCTGAGGTCCAGTCAGGTGGTAATTTCTCTGTTTCCCAGATGTTCTGTATGATCTCGGTGAGTTTGCACACAGCATTGCTTCCAGCACATTTCCAGAGTTCACCAACAATGGAGTCCTCTCCAGCTGCCTTGTTGTTCTTAAGAAGTTGAATGATTTCACGAACTTCTTCCAGTGAAGGAGGCAGCGAGTCCGGGTTTGGTGTTGTTTGTATGTAGTCAAAGTCTTCGCTGGGTGGATCACAGTTGAGCAAGTTCTTAAAGTACTGAGCTAAGAGGCGACAGTTGTCCTTGTCGTTAAAAGCCAGTTTGCCCTGTGAGTCTTTGAAGTGGAGACTTGGTGGAGTGTATTTTCCGAGTGACTGCTTGAATGTTTTGTAAAAGTCTCTGGTGTTATTTTTAGCGAAGTTCTCTTCGATTTGGGTTAGTTGGTTGCGTGTGAAGGCCCGTTTGGTTCCTCGGATTATCTTGGTTGTAAGCTTCCTTTGTTCCAAGTAGTTCTCCCAATTTTCCTTAGTCTTTTTAGAGTTCCATTTCATCCAGGCTGTCTGTCTTTGAGCTATTGTGTTGTCACAGTCTTCAGTCCACCACGGATGTTTCTTTCTTCTAGTGAGGGGAGCAAGTTCACTAGCCGTCTTGACAAGAGCTTCTTTCAGTTGGTCCCAGTTGTTAAGATCTGCACTGTTCAGTCTTCGACTGACTTCTTGATTGTTCTTAAGTCGCTCTATATCAAATCTGACCATCTTGGAGGTTCTGTGTAATCTATTGTTTCTAGGTT
The DNA here is from genome assembly GCA_946902985.2 of Meconema thalassinum. Classification (NCBI taxonomy): domain Eukaryota; kingdom Metazoa; phylum Arthropoda; class Insecta; order Orthoptera; family Tettigoniidae; genus Meconema; species Meconema thalassinum. The sequence continues at coordinate 696,996,157 of OX336390.1, forward strand.
GGAGTCGCAGTTTGATCTTTGAGAGGTAGTGGTCTGAGTCCAGATTGGCGCTTCTTAATACCTTCACGTTTTGTATTTCCTTTTGGGATTTTCTTGAGATGGCCACATGATCTATCTGGAATTCACCCAGGTTGATGTTAGGAGAGATCCAAGTCTTTTGCTTTCTTGGCAGATGTTTAAATGCTGTAGACTTCATAACCAAGTCGAAAGCCCTGCACAGTTCCACCAATCGTTCTCCATTGCGATTAGTTCGTTTATGCGCTGGATAGTTGCCCACTATGTTTCTGTATTTTTTCTCCCTTCCTAACTGGGCATTGAAGTCACCAAGCAGTATGGTGGTATGTCGGTCTGGGATTTTAGAGAGAATATCTTCTAGGTCTTCCCAGAATTTGTCAGTTCTGTCTGGGTTGCGCTTGTTGTCCTGGTTGGTTGGGGCGTGTACATTGACTAAAGTGTAGCCCTTGTTAGCACATTTGAGAGAGAGGATAGATACACGACTGCTTGGAGAACTAAAGTCGATGACTGAATCCAGTATCTTATGGCTGATTATAAATCCTGTACCTAAGTGGGGTACGTTCTTCATTACTCGCTGACCGACTTTTCCTTTGAGGATTCTGTACCCTTGGGATTCAAGGGCATGGTCATCAGTGAATCTGGTTTCCTGTACTGCTGTCAGTACTATGTTATGTCGTGTTAGTGAGTCTGTCAGATGTTTCAGTTTACCCACTTTGAGCAGTGAATTGGCGTTAAATGTTGCGAAGAAACTTTGCCGTCTTGATCTGAGTTTACGTCCAGGAATTTCAGGATGCTCCGACTCATCCTTAAAGCATGTTAGTGCGGACTCCCCAGAATCCGAAGGTCCGCTAACGTTGCCATGGGCAACGGTGGATTGGTTACCACCTGGGGTAGTGCATTTAGCGAAATTTTCCTCCATGCTCAGTTGAAGATCATTCTTCATGGGGCAGCGACGAGTCACTGTCCAAGGTACTGCTCAAGTTGTTCGCCAGAGAGGCTTATTATTCGGGGTTGTCACCCCTAGACAGGTTGCCTTCACTGTGGCTAAGGAGCCCTGTCTACCCCACCCTTGCCAGGGACTACCCTCCGGGCCAGAGGGACCTGGGGCTGCTTGGGCAGGGGCGCCACTCCCTGAGTGGAGCTATCCATTAGGAGTCTCCACTAGCTACCCTGGTCGTGTTCACTATATCATATGTTACTCCCCAGGCGTGACTGGTTATAAAATGCTCTAAGGTGGAGCCTCTCTTGATAGATTCTATCAATACAGTATATCTCTTTAATGGAGGAATTTATAATTTATTTTAATTAGAAGCATTTGTACATTGCACTCCGTCCATTCAGTCACAACAGTCAATATATTGGGATTTATTGATAAAAATTTGTTCTTCAGAAGGGTAGTAGCGCTGTTAGGCGCAGCCTTACCTTTCTCATTGCTCCCTATGTAACTGGGTTGGGAAGTGTGGCTAAGGAAACTCCATTCATTTCCATTGTAACTGTTAAGGCGCAAGCGACTAGAGCCTAAGCCAGTCTGGCCAATACCGAGATAATTTTTGTATTTAGTAGAATACATTCAAAGTTGTTCAAGAAGACTTAACCCACCACTTAAAGCTTTCTCTTTTCCCTCTTTCACTCTCCGAAGTACCATTAATTGACAAGTTACCATAAATACTCTTAGAAGACAAATGACTTTTATAAGAACTCAAATGGTATCCCTTGAAGTGTAATTGCAATATTTCCGCCAGAGAGCACCACCGTGTAGCAGGTGTAGCAGTACCATCTACCGAGACTTAAGGGAAGTATTCACTTTAAAATCCGACCATACTTTGTGTGTGTTTCCATCCCTCAAGTTCAGTTTCACTCTCGGATCATGCTGCAGATCAAATCTCTGGCTGGTAGTGTTTTGGAGGTAAATTCCGGTTGTATTGTAGGGTATCAGGCCTCCTATGATCGGGTCTCATTAGGATGGGGAGTAGGTTGAATTAGAATTACAAATTTAAAATCCATCGGTTCATAAAATAGCATACGGTAATAGTATCAATATATTTATCAACAAGAAATATGTTCCGGGCTACCGCCCCCTCCCCCTGAAAATTTTTCTCCATTACAAATCCTCCAAACGTGTATGCGTGTCATATAAGAAATGCATTCAACCAATATTTGCCACTTATCTTTAAATTAAATCTAAATAACGGCTCTACAACTTTACTTCTTATGGCTTTCCTCGTAGAAGGAGTATTTTAGACGACATTTTGTTCGAAAAACTAGCTAACTACAAATTTCAAACTTTTTGGAAAAAATGGCCCATTTTGGAAGTGTTGTGTCTCAAGATCTATAAGACATACGGAGCTGGAATTGCGCTCAAATTGTTGCTAATTGTGTCTTCTTTAAAAGTGTAATGGATGACTTTTCCGTAGAATGCATTATTTAGAAGCTGGAAGCCAAAAACTGTACAACGTCTGAAAATTTCCAGGTTTTCCGAGCACCACAAAGGTAGCACAGGTCTTTCGAAGTTGCAAACTTGGTTTTACACTATTGGTGTCTATCCTAACAACATCCCAAAAATCAGAACCTTGCAATTTTTTGCGACCTAGAATGTTTTTGATGACTGACCTAGAAGTGGAGTGGAGTGATACGTGTTGTCAGCTGTTATTGAGTGGACGGACAGTACACGTCGTGATACAATGGGGTAGACTACTCGAATCCGGAAATGGCAGATATGCATCTTCTGTATAGACGAGCGTAGTGTAACGCAAATGATGTACGGCGTTAGTATGCGGAACACTTTCCTATTAGACACCAAGACGTTCCAAAGAATACATGCGCGTCTTTGCGAAAAAGGCTCGTTTAGCAGAGGTGTTGATGATAATGGACGACCAAGGAGCACAAGAACATCTGACACAGAGGAACGAGTTCTCAACCATATTGCGGAAAATAACAGGAGCAGCACCAGGGAAATAGCGGCGTTTGTATAAGGTGCGTTCAAAAAGTAACGAGCCGGAAGCATAATTACAGAAACCAGTACCTGTATGTTAGAAGTATTGGCCCTGGCTTTTGAGGCACTTGTCCCACTGTGTGACACGAGGCGGTGAATGGCTGTCTCATAAAATTCCCTGGGCTGCGATGTGAGCCAGTTCCGCACGTACAGCTGGACGTCGGCGTTCGAGGTGAATCGTTGACCCGCAGGGCCCTTTTCAGGGGACTAAACATGGCCAATCACAGGGAGAGAGGTCTGGACTGTATGGAGGGTGGCCGAGAACCTCCCATTTGAATTTCTGCAGGAGTGCCGCGACTGTGTTGGCCGTATGAGGTCGTGCATTGTCGTGGAGCGACCACGGCGGCTATGGCGTTCAATGTCACTCGGCGGTCCTGGGTAATAAGTGCATCAACCAGCTGGACGTTGTCATCGGTAATGCAGGGGGGTTCCCCAGACCGGGCATCATCGGCTAACGACACCCGTCCTTCCCTGAAGCGCTTGTGCCACGCCTTGACCCTTGCAAGGGGCATGCAGTCTTCGCCGTACACTTGTGACATTCGGCGATGAACGTCCGTTCCCCCTACTCCTTCCGCTGTCAGAAACCGAACAACACCTCTTTGCTCTTCGGTTGACGCCTCCATGCCACTGTTTGCAATGCGACTGGTAGCGTTGGACGATTGATGCATGATGCTGCTCGCTTTGTATCGTCACGTGACGTGCACGCGCGCCCTCTAGCGACGGGCTGTGACCTTCCACGCTCTGGTAACCACACCTCGTTACACATGCCACGATTAGCCGATGGAGTCACCGGTTGGCGCATTCCAGCCTCCGGCTAGTTACTTTTTGAACGCACCTTATAGATGTGAGTTAGTCGTGGTCGTTACGGCGTTGCTGCAGGCAGTCGCTCACATTCGGGAGGCGAGGAGGTTCGAATCCCCCAGCCGGCATCCTTGAAGATGATCTTCTGTGGTTTCCTATCTTCCTTCCAGGCAAGTGCCGGGGTTGGTCCCTAACTATTGACGTCAGAAAAGTTGGATGGCGCAGCCACGCGGCAGAATGTTGAAGCTGTAACATTGTGACTGGTGAGATTTATTTAGATGGTGAAGCATTGACGTCGTGATGGAAACAGAAAGAAATTTGTCAAATTCTAGGAGGTACTGCTCTGTATACGGTTGCAAATCATATAAAACGGCTACGAAATATCTTCACTACTTTCCTGTACAAAAAGTTCAGACAGAAAGATGGGCTTCGGCGCTGTCAATTGGAAAACGTGTTACATGTTACATGACAGTGTGCAGTCTGCATTTTTGTGAAGACGACTTCTTTCCACCGGTACTGTTGATTATTGATAGTTATTGTCTCTAATTTGTATTCACATGGATTTACCTACATCAAAAATACTGATAAACTTATAGCCTATTACTTCTGTGCCGTACAATGAATGTAATCCGCTCTTCGTAAACTTATTTTAGGGGTTCTTCCGATTGACAATAGCCGAATGGTTAGAAAACTTAGGAAAAATGCTATTCCTAGCCTTAATTTGCCAGAGAATTTATATTCTTGCCTTTGAACAGCAAGTATGAAGGTCATTGAAGTATGATTTGGCTTAAATTGTGTTTTTGGCTATTATCTCCCTACTGTTGAATTTAGTTAATTAAAATGTAAAATCTTAGTTTTAAGTACCGGTTTGGTGACCCATCATCCCAGGCAGGCCGGTAACACCTATACTACTCAGGCAGATAGGTCACTTAGCCGTAATTTTGAAGTTATAGTAATGTTAAGTATACATATGCGGTAATGTAGCAGGAGACCGGATCGGCCTAGGCTATTCTAACTTTAATTAGTTCCCATTTCAAGGTTTTACAGTTTTGAGTGCGAATAGTTGGTTTGAAAGTTGTACAACAGTAAGGAGAGTATGTTTTGTATAGGTTTTAATTGGTATTATGGTTTATGTCGAGCTGAGGAGTGAATTTGTTTTGGCTTAAATTGTAGTTTTTGATCTGTTCCGTTTGCTTATGACAAGTTCAAATGGAGACTCCAGCTATGTTAAATGTCTGTATTTTAAATATTTAATTAAATATATTGATAAAGAGGATGTCTCCATTGCCTGTGGCAAGAGATTAATAAATTAACATTCTTGTCTTTGAACAGCAAGTATGTAGGTCAATATTTGCAATATTGAAGTATGATTTGAGCATCCCAAGAAACGCTTCTTTGGACCCAAAACATTCATGCAAATTCAGGGTTGCTTGATTCAATTTATTATCAGGGAGTCGTCCTTTGTGTTATGTGAGATATATATATATATTGTGAAATTAATAAAAACATCGATACCGCTAGGCTCCCAAGTACAGGCTTCATATAGGCCTATGTAACAGCAGACAGTAAATTAACTATCTACAGGTGGGTAATATTTTTAACTGGTAGTCTAGTAATTAAGCACTGCATTTAAATTTATTATAAAAATATTTCTATCAATGAAAGGAAATATGTAGTATTTTGCCATCATAAATTTGAAGCCATAACAAACGCACACCCAATTACTTCACGTCACTATATCGCCGCCATATTGCAAACAGCTGACCGTAAGCTCCTCCCCCGTTTCGAACGTCAATAGGCCACAGCCGCTACCTTCCAATCCCTCGTCCTTACATTCACACTTTCCTCCCCAGACAACACTCCTCACGTGACGGTACTTGTAGCTCACCCCATGGGAGAAGCAGCTACAAACTCTGGCGAGCCGAACATAGCCTCGGACACTGCCGGCACTCTCAATACCCTAAAAAATAAAAAAAAATAAAAATAAAAAAAATATAAAAAATAATAATAATAATAATCAAAGAGTCCAACGTCTTAGTGCAGCTAACTTTTCACCCAGAGCAGAATTTTTGATGTGTCGGTTGCTGGATAGTTTTGTGGGAGTGATTTTGAAAATTGGCGACGGAAGTGGATCGGAACGATCGAGCTGGCAGTGGTGGATCGAACGGAAGTATGCAATTCCCGCTCGATCGATCGAACGGAACTGTAGTAGCTGGCAGTGGTGAAAAACGGAAGTATGCACTGCCCGCTCGATTAATCGAACGGAACTGTACTAGCTGGCAGTGGTGGAAAACGGAAGTATGCACTGCCCGCTCGATCGATCGAACGGAAGTGTACTAGCTGGCAGTGGTGTAAAACGGAAGTATGCACTGCCTGCTCGATCGATCGCACGGAAGTGTGCCCTAGCTGGCAGTGGTGGATTGAACGGAAGTATAAGACGCACTGCCAACTCGATCGATCGATCCAGCTGGCACTGGTAAGAGAAACAATCAGCGCGCGGTGTCGGAAATTGATACCATGACGCAATCTCGGCCATGTGGAATGTATATGACATACTGAACGGAAAACGCTGATGCGAACTCTGGTGTCAAGTGATTGAAACAAATGACATGCCGGTGGTACATGTTCGAAGTCTTCGTATCAATATTTTAATGGTAAAATGCCTTAACATCAAACATTCTAAGTAGTCGACATTGCCGGTATTATGTTTCTGCACAATGGCTATTCAAATATTAACCCACATAACGGTAATGCAGTCATCAATATAATATAATCCTTGTGGTTATACGAGAATTGAGCAAGCCTTCATGAAGTATTACTGAATACATTCTCTTTACTCACAAGAGGGCCTATTCATATGGCATTTTAAACTCAATTTCACGCAGGAACATTATCGAAACAAGTAAATATAAATGAAACTTAATTCCGTAATGCTGTATTATTGGAACGTGGAAATAAGTCACCATTTTGTGCACAAAATTTGCGTAGTCTAAATATCCGTGGGGTTAGTGCTTATGACTGTGAATCTAGAGATCTTGGGTTCGAATCCCGGACGGGGTAGATATGTTTGCTACCAGATTATCATTTTAAACGATATTTATCATATCAATATGACTCATTTTAACAGAATCCAAATGAAATTACGTGTTGGTCTGTGAATGAAGAGGACCTGTTTATAAGGAATTTAAGGTTATGAGCGGTGTCGCGTCTTTTAATCTAGTTGATCCATATCGTATTCTTTATTTAGGCTAGTTATGGTGGAAGCTACAAATCATCTAATAAAATGAGTTCCGTATTATAAACTACAATATCTGTAAAACACTCCCTTTTACAATAGATTAATATTTGTGCCAATAATAGTATAAAATACCGGTGTATCAACAATTTCACGTGATGTTGCTTCAGATGTTACACTTCATATGCGACTACTGTAAGTCTCGTAATTTTTTTGTACCTGGTTACGACAGACGTGTGTTCAGGAGCAACAGTTTATCGCTGCTATTCTGTTTACCGATGAAGTGAAGTTTACCCGAGATGGAGTGCAGAACTTTCACATTACTCATGTCGGGGCTGATGCAAATCCCAGAGAAGTTGTGCAAATCAGACATCAACAACAGTTCAGTATTAATATGTGGGCTGGAATAATTGGTGACACAATAAATTGGACCTTTCATTTTACCAGGAACATTGACAGGAACGTGATACTGCTCCTTTTTGACGGGTGATTTAACTGGTTTGTTGCAAGACATTCCACTGGATTTAATGCAGGGCATGTGGTTCATGCATGATGCAGCACCGCCACATTTTGTTCTTGCTGCTAGAGCAATTTTACATCAGCGATTTCCAAACAAATGGCTAGGGCGTCCGGGACCGACACCGTGGCTTGCTTGTTCTATCGACCTCAACCCATTAGTCTTCTACCATGTTGTATGCCACGCCTATTCAAAACATGGACATGCTGCGTCAGGGAATAGAGCAAGGGTGTCAGCAGATACTACTGACGCCGGGAATATGGGAGCGTGTGAGACAGTCAATGGTGCGGCGCATAGACGCCTGCATTACAGCTCGTGGTAGCCATTTTGAGCACCTTTTGTAGAGAACTTAGTTATAAGTAGTAACGTTCACTTTATCAACACAAATGACCAACCTGCATAGCGAATCCGTCTGTGTTATGCACACCACAAACAATGCCTGTAACAGGGAAACGATAGCAAATACACAATAAAATGTTTTTAGGACATATTATGCTTGCTGTCAGGTCCTCTACCGAATTACTGGAGCTTTCCCACATATTTAGTTACACCCTGTATAGTCGTATATGACCAAAAAAATTTAAGTTTGTTTGTTGCAATATATTCGGAGATAATTAGTAATGGTGAAATATTTCGCGCGGGCACAATATTGATTTGGTGACAGTAATGGGAATTTGAAAGACACGACTGAGATTGTCGGATGTGGAGCTAATTTATTAGCAAATTTCACTAACGTCATTCCTCTCAATGACAAGTTATTTGTGAATGCGGGGGAGGGAGAGGGAGGATAGCCGAACACACGTAGGTTGCACACGGACAGAAGTCCATTCCATAAGCCTATACAGTATATCATTATAGTAAAAATTGGCTAAAAATCACGGAAGTTGCTCTTCTCAACAGCACGTACAGCTAACATAAAATAACAAGAAAATATCAACAGTTCATTAATTTGTAAGCTAACTTTGCTTTGTATTAGCCTATTTATAACTAGCAGTAGTATCCGGCTTCGCCCTGTGGAATGATCATGAAGTTTCAGTCTCCTTATTGTCCGTGGTCTGATAACACTATGTCTACCCCTTATAAATCCCGTTTCCAACGGGGTCGGAGATAGATGCGATGACATTCCACGTGGCTGATGGTTTCTATGGCCGGATGCCCTTCCTGACGCCAACCTCACGAGAGGAGTTAATGAGAGATGAAATGAATGGAGATGAATGAAGGTTCAATTTCAAGTAGTTCCAACTTTGGCTACCAGACACCACTGTCACCCAGCGGCGAAAGTTGGAACTTGATAGAGCGTTTCTCACCAAATAACCTACATATTTAGCTACACATTACCAATTGTAGTGGTAGGTTCTTTTACATGCCATAAATCTATGACGTGGGCCCACCGGCCGTACTTCCCCTCCGTAGGAAGGCATACTGATGGATTTTAACGCTCTTAAAAACCTGCGATATTGGGTATAACAGTTCAGCCAGCTACCGACTGCGCCACCGAAGCCGCTTGTCTGATAACACTCAAAGTTATGAATTATATGTATGTATTTATGTATTTTAAGGATGATAATGAAAACTACTAATGAAATGACACATCAAATTTACAATCTAATAGAAAAACATATTTTAAAAATCCCAGCCGAGGAATGGTGGTGATTAGTAACACCTACAGTATATAAATAACCCCTGGCACTACAGCCCATGAAGGGCCTATGGCTACCAAGCGACCGCTGCCCAGCCAATTGGCCTGCAGATATTGGGGTGACACGTGATCAGCGCATCGGGTCCCTTCGGCCGTTAATCTTGGTTTTCGTGATCGGGGCGCTGCTTCACTGTCAGACAGCTACTCAATTGTTCTCACGAGGCTGAGTGCACCCCGTTCCAGGCCTCACGTCAGTTTCTAAAATCCCTGACGGAGCCGGGAATCGAACCCGGGGCTTCCGGGTGGGAGGCAGGAGCGCTACCCCAACACCACGGGGCCGGCACCCTACAGTATATAATGGACGTAACATCTAGGTTGTGGGCCCATAATGATAATAATCATACTACAGAATTGACACGTGAAACTTAGAAACAAATAGAAAAATGTTATTTATAAGAATCATAGTTCGAGGATGACTTTATGAGGTGGTGATTATTATTATAATTATGGGCGTAACATCTGCCCTAATGGTAAGGATGATAATGAAAAAAATACTACTGAATTGACACATTAAACTTAGACAAACTAACAGAAAAAAATATTTTCAAAATCACAGTCGAGTAAGACTGTAGCATAAGGGACATAATATCTAGGCCATTTGCACCTAATGATAATGATGATAATGACAATAAAAACCATGGGTGCCAGCAGAATTCTTTCCAGGGGCGGGAAAGTAATATTTTTCATTCCATTACCTAGGCTACCTGTCACTAGGAGATGATGAGACGTAACCCCCCCTGCAATTTTCGTTTTATTTCTTACTTGCTTCGTGATATTCATTATTTGGCTGCTCTGAAACGGTTGGGTACATTATCTTTATGGTATGAATGGGAGGAATAGTTTTTTTTAGTACAGAGCTTTGGTCCATAGAATTCGCTTTCCTTTGTGAATCATCGGCCTTATGTGCATTTCTTAAAAACAGGTAAAACGTAAAAACTAGAAATCAAATAGTTCATTAAAATGATAATGTTAATCCAGTTCGCCAATTTTCTAAATAACTGGAGATATCTTCAAATAATCCCTAATCACTAAGTTGAATAAAACAGTGGAATTATTCCTACATCTAGAACAGTTAATTATCAGTACCGGTAACTTCAATTTATGAAATAAACTGGTGCGACAATGAACAATCCAAATATTCTCGGGATTCCACGAGGGCGGAGGGGGGGGGGGGGGCTCCTTGCGCCCATGATGGAAACGACTACCAACTACTGGCACATGCCATTTACCAACTAACAGAAGAAAATAGAAGAAAAGGGAATAAGTGAAATAAAAGATGCTGCCTATATCTCATTAGCTGTTAGAAATGTATGGGGAGCAATAGCGTCGTCTTTCGCCACATACCGCTGTACGAAAATGATCGAAGCATTTCGGAAAACTTCAGCTGTCTCGAGCTACAGAGGGAGCAATAGTGTCATGTTTCGGCACATACCGTTGTTCGAAAATGATCGGAGCACTTCGGAAAACTTCAGCTGTCTCGAGCTACTGAGGGGGCAATAGAGTCATGTTATGCCACATAACGCTGTACGAAAATGATCAGAGCATTTCGGAAAACTTCAGCTGTCTCGAGCTACTGAGGGAGCAATAGTGTCATGTTTCGCCACATACCGCTGTACGAAAATGATCGGAGCACTTCGGAAAACTTCAGCTGTCTCGAGCTACTGAGGGGGCAATAGAGTCATGTTACGCCACACAACGCTGTACGAAAATGATCAGAGCATTTCGGAAAACTTCAGCTGTCTCGAGCTACTGAGGGAGCAATAGTGTCATGTTTCGCCACATACCGCTGTACGAAAATGATCGGAGCACTTCGGAAAACTTCAGCTGTCTAGAGGTACTGAGGGAGCAATAGTGTCATGTTTCGCCACATACCGCTGTACGAAAATGATCAGAGCACTTCGGAAAGCTTCAGCTGTCTCGAGCTACTGAGGGGGCAACAGAGTCATGTTTCGCCACATACCGCTGTACGAAAATGATCGTAGCATTTCGGAAAACTTCAGCTGTCTCGAGCTACTGAGGGAGCAATAGCGTCGTCTTTCTCCACATACCGCTGTACGAAAATGATCGAAGCATTTAGGAAAACTTCAGCTGTCTCGAGCTACAGAGGGTGCAATAGTGTCATGTTTCGTCACATACCGTTGTTCGAAAATGATCGGAGCACTTCGGAAAACTTCAGCTGTCTCGAGCTACTGAGGGGGCAATAGAGTCATGTTTCGCCACATAACGCTGTACGAAAATGATCGGAGCATTTCGGAAAACTTCAGCAGTCTCGAGCTACTGAGGGAGCAATAATGTCATGTTTCGCCTCATACCGCTGTACGAAAATGATCGGAGCACTTCGGAAAACTTCAGCTGTCTAGAGGTACTGAGGGAGCAATAGTGTCATGTTTCGCCACATACCGTTGTTCGAAAATGATCGGAGCACTTCGGAAAACTTCAGCTGTCTCGAGCTACTGAGGGGGAAATAGAGTCATGTTTCGCCACATACCGCTGTACGAAAATGATCGGAGCACTTCGGAAAACTTCAGCTGTCTCGAGCTACTGAGGGGGCAATAGAGTCATGTTTCGCCACATAACGCTGTACGAAAATGATCGGAGCATTTCGGAAAACTTCAGCTGTCTCGAGCTACTGAGGGAGCAATAGTGTCATGTTTCGCCACATACCGCTGTACGAAAATGATCGGAGCACTTCGGAAAACTTCAGCTGTCTAGAGGTACTGAGGGAGCAATAGTGTCATGTTTCGCAACATACCGCTGTACGAAAATGATCAGAGCACTTCGGAAAGCTTCAGCTGTCTCGAGCTACTGAGGGGGCAACAGAGTCATGTTTCGCCACATACCGCTGTACGAAAATGATCGTAGCATTTCGGAAAACTTCAGCTGTCTCGAGCTACTGAGGGAGCAATAGCGTCGTCTTTCTCCACATACCGCTGTACGAAAATGATCGAAGCATTTAGGAAAACTTCAGCTGTCTCGAGCTACAGAGGGTGCAATAGTGTCATGTTTCGTCACATACCGTTGTTCGAAAATGATCGGAGCACTTCGGAAAACTTCAGCTGTCTCGAGCTACTGAGGGGGCAATAGAGTCATGTTTCGCCACATAACGCTGTACGAAAATGATCGGAGCATTTCGGAAAACTTCAGCAGTCTCGAGCTACTGAGGGAGCAATAATGTCATGTTTCGCCTCATACCGCTGTACGAAAATGATCGGAGCACTTCGGAAAACTTCAGCTGTCTAGAAGTACTGAGGGAGCAATAGTGTCATGTTTCGCCACATACCGTTGTTCGAAAATGATCGGAGCACTTCGGAAAACTTCAGCTGTCTCGAGCTACTGAGGGGGCAATAGAGTCATGTTTCGCCACATACCGCTGTACGAAAATGATCGGAGCACTTCGGAAAACTTCAGCTGTCTCGAGCTACTGAGGGGGCAATAGAGTCATGTTTCGCCACATAACGCTGTACGAAAATGATCGGAGCATTTCGGAAAACTTCAGCTGTCTCGAGCTACTGAGGGAGCAATAGTGTCATGTTTCGCCACATACCGCTGTAGGAAAATGATCGGAGCACTTCGGAAAACTTCAGCTGTCTAGAGGTACTGAGGGAGCAATAGTGTCATGTTTCGCCACATACCGCTGTACGAAAATGATCGGAGCACTTCGGAAAGCATCAGCTGTCTCGAGCTACTGAGGGGGCAATAGAGTCATGTTTCGCCTCATACCGCTGTACGAAAATGATCGTAGCATTTCGGAAAACTTCAGCTGTCTCGAGCTACTGAGGGAGCAATGGCGTCGTCTTTCTCCCCATACCGCTGTACGAAAATGATCGAAGCATTTCGGAAAACTTCAGCTGTCTCGAGCTACAGAGGGAGCAATAGTGTCATGTTTCGGCACATACCGTTGTTCGAAAATGATCGGCACACTTCGGAAAACTTGAGCTGTCTCGAGCTACTGAGGGGGCAATAGAGTCATGTTTCGCCACATACCGCTGTACGAAAATGATCGGAGCATTTCGGAAAACCTCAGCTGTCTCGAGCTACTGAGGGGGCAATAGAGCCATGTTTCGCCACATACCGCTGTACGAAAATGATCGGACCACTTCGGAAAACTTCAGCTGTCTCGAGCTACTGAGGGAGCAATATTGTCATGTTTCGCCACATACCGCTGTAGGAAAATGATCGGAGCACTTCGGAAAACTTCAGCTGTTTCGAGCTACTGAGGGAGCAATAGTGTCATGTTTCGCCACATACCGCTGTACGAAAATGATCGGAGCACTTCGGAAAACTTCAGCTGTCTCGAGCTAGTGAGGGAGCAATAGTGTCATGTTTCGACACATACCGCTGTACGAAAATGATCGGAGCATTTCGGAAAACTTAAGCTGTCTCGAGCTACTGAGGGGGCAATAGTGTCATGTCTCGCCACATACCGCTGTAGTAAAATGATCGGAGCACTTCGGAAAACTTCAGCTGTCTCGAGCAAATGAGGGAGCAATAGTGTCATGTTTCGCCACATACCGTTGTAGGAAAATGATCGGAGCATTTCGGAAAACTTCAGCTGTCTCGAGCTATGACGGAGCAATAGTGTCATGTTTTGCCACATACCGCTCTACGAAAATGATCGGAGCATTTCGGAAAACTTCAGCTGTCTCGAGCTACTGAGGGAGCAATAGTGTCATGTTTCGCCACATACCGTTGTACGAAAATGATCGGAGCACTTCGGAAAACTTCAAATGTCTCGAGCTACTGAGGGGGCAATAGAGTCATGTTTCGCCACATACTGCTGTACGAAAATGACCGGAGCATTTCGGAAAACTTCAGCTGTCTCGAGCTACTGAGGGAGCAATAGCGTCGTCTTTCTCCACATACTGCTGTACGAAAATGATCGGAGCTTTTCGTAAAACTTCAGCTGTCACGAGCTACTGAGGGGGCAATAGAGTTATGTTTCGCCACATACCGTTGTACGAAAATGATCGGAGCACTTCGGAAAATTTCAGTTGTCTCGAGCTAGTGAGGGAGCAATAGTGTCATGTTTCGCCACATACCGCTGTAAGAAAATGATCGGAGCACTTCCGAAAACTTCAGCTGTCTCGAGCTACTGAGGGGGCAATAGAGTCATCATTCGCCACATACCGCTGTACGAAAATGATCGGAGCACTTCGGAAAGCTTCAGCTGTCTCGAGCTAATGAGGGAGGAATAGCGTCGTCTTACTCCACATACTGCTGTACGAAAATGATCGGAGCTTTTCGGAAAACTTCAGCTGTCTCGAGCTACTGAGGGAGAATAGAGTCATGTTTCGCCACATACCGTTGTACGAAAATGATCGGAACACTTCGGAAAATATCAGCTGTCTCGAGCTACTGAGGGAGCAATAGTGTCATGTTTCGCCACATACCGCTGTAAGAAAATGATCGGAGCACTGCGGAAAACTTCAGCTGTCTCGAGCTACTGAGGGGGCAATAGAGTCATCTTTCGCCACATACCGCTGTACGAAAATGATCGGAGCACTTCGGAAAGCTTCAGCTGTCTCGAGCAACTGAGGGAGCAATAGAGTCATGTTTCGCCACATACCGCTGTAGGAAAATGATCGGAGCATTTCGGAAAACTTCAGCTGTCTTGAGCTACTGAGGGAGCAATAGAGTCATGTTTCGCCCCATACCGCTGTTCGAAAATGATCGAAGCACTTCCTAAAACTTCAGCTGTCTCGAGCTACTGAGGGAGCAATAGAGTCATGTTTCGCCACATAACGCTGTACGAAAATGATCGGAGCATTTCGGAAAACTTCAGCTGTCTCGAGCTACTGAGGGAGCAATAGTGTCATGTTTCGCCACATACCGCTGTAGGAAAATGATCGGAGCACTTCGGAAAACTTCAGCTGTCTAGAGGTACTGAGGGAGCAATAGTGTCATGTTTCGCCACATACCGCTGTACGAAAATGATCGGAGCACTTGGAAAGATTCAGCTGTCTCGAGCTACTGAGGGGGCAACAGAGTCATGTTTCGCCACATACCGCTGTACGAAAATGATCGCAGCATTTCGGAAAACTTCAGCTGTCTCGAGCTACTGAGGGAGCAATAGCGTCGTCTTTCTCCACATACCGCTGTACGAAAATGACCGAAGCATTTCGGAAAACTTCAGCTGTCTCGAGCTACAGAGGGTGCAATAGTGTCATGTTTCGTCACATACCGTTGTTCGAAAATGATCGGAGCACTTCGGAAAACTTCAGCTGTCTCGAGCTACTGAGGGGGCAATAGTGTCATGTTTCGCCACATACCGCTGTACGAAAATGATCGTAGCATTTCGGAAAACTTCAGCTGTCTCGAGCTACTGAGGGAGCAATGGCGTCGTCTTTCTCCACATACCGCTGTACGAAAATGATCGAAGCATTTCGGAAAACTTCAGCTGTCTCGAGCTACAGAGGGAGCAATAGTGTCATGTTTCGGCACATACCGTTGTTCGAAAATGATCGGAGCACTTCGGAAAACTTCGGCTGTCTCGAGCTACTGAGGGGGCAATAGAGTCATGTTATGCCACATAACGCTGTACGAAAATGATCAGAGCATTTCGGAAAACTTCAGCTGTCTCGAGCTACTGAGGGAGCAATAGTGTCATGTTTCGCCACATACCGCTGTACGAAAATGATCGGAGCATTTCGGAAAACTTCAGCTGTCTCGAGCTACTGAGGGGGCAATAGAGTCATGTTACGCCACATAACGCTGTACGAAAATGATCAGAGCATTTCGGAAAACTTCAGCTGTCTCGAGCTACTGAGGGAGCAATAGTGTCATGTTTCGCCACATACCGCTGTACGAAAATGATCGGAGCACTTCGGAAAACTTCAGCTGTCTAGAGGTACTGAGGGAGCAATAGTGTCATGTTTCGCCACATACCGCTGTACGAAAATGATCAGAGCACTTCGGAAAGCTTCAGCTGTCTCGAGCTACTGAGGGGGCAACAGAGTCATGTTTCGCCACATACCGCTGTACGAAAATGATCGTAGCATTTCGGAAAACTTCAGCTGTCTCGAGCTACTGAGGGAGCAATAGCGTCGTCTTTCTCCACATACCGCTGTACGAAAATGATCGAAGCATTTAGGAAAACTTCAGCTGTCTCGAGCTACAGAGGGTGCAATAGTGTCATGTTTCGTCACATACCGTTGTTCGAAAATGATCGGAGCACTTCGGAAAACTTCAGCTCTCTCGAGCTACTGAGGGGGCAATAGAGTCATGTTTCGCCACATAACGCTGTACGAAAATGATCGGAGCATTTCGGAAAACTTCAGCAGTCTCGAGCTACTGAGGGAGCAATAGTGTCATGTTTCGCCTCATACCGCTGTACGAAAATGATCGGAGCACTTCGGAAAACTTCAGCTGTCTAGAGGTACTGAGGGAGCAATAGTGTCATGTTTCGCCACATACCGTTGTTCGAAAATGATCGGAGCACTTCGGAAAACTTCAGCTGTCTCGAGCTACTGATGGGGCAATAGAGTCATGTTTCGCCACATACCGCTGTACGAAAATGATCGGAGCACTTCGGAAAACTTCAGCTGTCTCGAGCTACTGAGGGGGCAATAGAGTCATGTTTCGCCACATAACGCTGTACGAAAATGATCGGAGCATTTCGGAAAACTTCAGCTGTCTCGAGCTACTGAGGGAGCAATAGTGTCATGTTTCGCCACATACCGCTGTAGGAAAATGATCGGAGCACTTCGGAAAACTTCAGCTGTCTAGAGGTACTGAGGGAGCAATAGCGTCATGTTTCGCCACATACCGCTGTACGAAAATGATCGGAGCACTTCGGAAAGCATCAGCTGTCTCGAGCTACTGAGGGGGCAATAGAGTCATGTTTCGCCACATACCGCTGTACGAAAATGATCGTAGCATTTCGGAAAACTTCAGCTGTCTCGAGCTACTGAGGGAGAAATGGCGTCGTCTTTCTCCACATACCGCTGTACGAAAATGATCGAAGCATTTCGGAAAACTTCAGCTGTCTCGAGCTACAGAGGGAGCAATAGTATCATGTTTCGGCACATACCGTTGTTCGAAAATGATCGGCACACTTCGGAAAACTTGAGCTGTCTCGAGCTACTGAGGGGGCAATAGAGTCATGTTTCGCCACATACCGCTGTACGAAAATGATCGGAGCATTTCGGAAAACCTCAGCTGTCTCGAGCTACTGAGGGGGCAATAGAGCCATGTTTCGCCACATACCGCTGTACGAAAATGATCGGACCACTTCGGAAAACTTCAGCTGTCTCGAGCTTCTGAGGGAGCAATAGTGTCATGTTTCGCCACATACCGTTGTACGAAAATGATCGGAGCACTTCGGAAAACTTCAAATGTCTCGAGCTACTGAGGGGGCAATAGAGTCATGTTTCGCCACATACTGCTGTACGAAAATGACCGGAGCATTTCGGAAAACTTCAGCTGTCTCGAGCTACTGAGGGAGCAGTAGCGTCGTCTTTCTCCACATACTGCTGTACGAAAATGATCGGAGCTTTTCGTAAAACTTCAGCTGTCACGAGCTACTGAGGGGGCAATAGAGTTATGTTTCGCCACATACCGTTGTACGAAAATGATCGGAGCACTTCGGAAAACTTCAAATGTCTCGAGCTACTGAGGGGGCAATAGAGTCATGTTTCGCCACATTCTGCTGTACGAAAATGACCGGAGCATTTCGGAAAACTTCAGCTGTCTCGAGCTACTGATGGAGCAATAGCGTCGTCTTTCTCCACATACTGCTGTACGAAAATGATCGGAGCTTTTCGTAAAACTTCAGCTGTCACGAGCTACTGAGGGGGCAATAGAGTTATGTTTCGCCACATACCGTTGTACGAAAATGATCGGAGCACTTCGGAAAATTTCAGTTGTCTCGAGCTAGTGAGGGAGCAATAGTGTCATGTTTCGCCACATACCGCTGTAAGAAAATGATCGGAGCACTTCCGAAAACTTCAGCTGTCTCGAGCTACTGAGGGGGCAATAGAGTCATCATTCGCCACATACCGCTGTACGAAAATGATCGGAGCACTTCGGAAAGCTTCAACTGTTTCGAGCTAATGAGGGATGAATAGCGTCGTCTTACTCCACATACTGCTGTACGAAAATGATCGGAGCTTTTCGGAAAACTTCAGCTGTCTCGAGCTACTGAGGGAGAATAGAGTCATGTTTCGCCACATACCGTTGTACGAAAATGATCGGAACACTTCGGAAAATATCAGCTGTCTCGAGCTACTGAGGGAGCAATAGTGTCATGTTTCGCCACATACCGCTGTAAGAAAATGATCGGAGCACTGCGGAAAACTTCAGCTGTCTCGAGCTAGTGAGGGAGCAATAGTGTCATGTTTCGACACATACCGCTGTACGAAAATGATCGGAGCATTTCGGAAAACTTAAGCTGTCTCGAGCTACTGAGGGGGCAATAGTGTCATGTCTCGCCACATACCGCTGTAGTAAAATGATCGGAGCACTTCGGAAAACTTCAGCTGTCTCGAGCAAATGAGGGAGCAATAGTGTCATGTTTCGCCACATACCGTTGTAGGAAAATGATCGGAGCATTTCGGAAAACTTCAGCTGTCTCGAGCTATGACGGAGCAATAGTGTCATGTTTTGCCACATACCGCTCTACGAAAATGATCGGAGCATTTCGGAAAACTTCAGCTGTCTCGAGCTACTGAGGGAGCAATAGTGTCATGTTTCGCCACATACCGTTGTACGAAAATGATCGGAGCACTTCGGAAAACTTCAAATGTCTCGAGCTACTGAGGGGGCAATAGAGTCATGTTTCGCCACATACTGCTGTACGAAAATGACCGGAGCATTTCGGAAAACTTCAGCTGTCTCGAGCTACTGAGGGAGCAATAGCGTCGTCTTTCTCCACATACTGCTGTACGAAAATGATCGGAGCTTTTCGTAAAACTTCAGCTGTCACGAGCTACTGAGGGGGCAATAGAGTTATGTTTCGCCACATACCGTTGTACGAAAATGATCGGAGCACTTCGGAAAATTTCAGTTGTCTCGAGCTAGTGAGGGAGCAATAGTGTCATGTTTCGCCACATACCGCTGTAAGAAAATGATCGGAGCACTTCCGAAAACTTCAGCTGTCTCGAGCTACTGAGGGGGCAATAGAGTCATCATTCGCCACATACCGCTGTACGAAAATGATCGGAGCACTTCGGAAAGCTTCAGCTGTCTCGAGCTAATGAGGGAGGAATAGCGTCGTCTTACTCCACATACTGCTGTACGAAAATGATCGGAGCTTTTCGGAAAACTTCAGCTGTCTCGAGCTACTGAGGGAGAATAGAGTCATGTTTCGCCACATACCGTTGTACGAAAATGATCGGAACACTTCGGAAAATATCAGCTGTCTCGAGCTACTGAGGGAGCAATAGTGTCATGTTTCGCCACATACCGCTGTAAGAAAATGATCGGAGCACTGCGGAAAACTTCAGCTGTCTCGAGCTACTGAGGGGGCAATAGAGTCATCTTTCGCCACATACCGCTGTACGAAAATGATCGGAGCACTTCGGAAAGCTTCAGCTGTCTCGAGCAACTGAGGGAGCAATAGAGTCATGTTTCGCCACATACCGCTGTAGGAAAATGATCGGAGCATTTCGGAAAACTTCAGCTGTCTTGAGCTACTGAGGGAGCAATAGAGTCATGTTTCGCCCCATACCGCTGTTCGAAAATGATCGAAGCACTTCCTAAAACTTCAGCTGTCTCGAGCTACTGAGGGAGCAATAGAGTCATGTTTCGCCACATAACGCTGTACGAAAATGATCGGAGCATTTCGGAAAACTTCAGCTGTCTCGAGCTACTGAGGGAGCAATAGTGTCATGTTTCGCCACATACCGCTGTAGGAAAATGATCGGAGCACTTCGGAAAACTTCAGCTGTCTAGAGGTACTGAGGGAGCAATAGTGTCATGTTTCGCCACATACCGCTGTACGAAAATGATCGGAGCACTTGGAAAGATTCAGCTGTCTCGAGCTACTGAGGGGGCAACAGAGTCATGTTTCGCCACATACCGCTGTACGAAAATGATCGCAGCATTTCGGAAAACTTCAGCTGTCTCGAGCTACTGAGGGAGCAATAGCGTCGTCTTTCTCCACATACCGCTGTACGAAAATGACCGAAGCATTTCGGAAAACTTCAGCTGTCTCGAGCTACAGAGGGTGCAATAGTGTCATGTTTCGTCACATACCGTTGTTCGAAAATGATCGGAGCACTTCGGAAAACTTCAGCTGTCTCGAGCTACTGAGGGGGCAATAGTGTCATGTTTCGCCACATACCGCTGTACGAAAATGATCGTAGCATTTCGGAAAACTTCAGCTGTCTCGAGCTACTGAGGGAGCAATGGCGTCGTCTTTCTCCACATACCGCTGTACGAAAATGATCGAAGCATTTCGGAAAACTTCAGCTGTCTCGAGCTACAGAGGGAGCAATAGTGTCATGTTTCGGCACATACCGTTGTTCGAAAATGATCGGAGCACTTCGGAAAACTTCGGCTGTCTCGAGCTACTGAGGGGGCAATAGAGTCATGTTATGCCACATAACGCTGTACGAAAATGATCAGAGCATTTCGGAAAACTTCAGCTGTCTCGAGCTACTGAGGGAGCAATAGTGTCATGTTTCGCCACATACCGCTGTACGAAAATGATCGGAGCATTTCGGAAAACTTCAGCTGTCTCGAGCTACTGAGGGGGCAATAGAGTCATGTTACGCCACATAACGCTGTACGAAAATGATCAGAGCATTTCGGAAAACTTCAGCTGTCTCGAGCTACTGAGGGAGCAATAGTGTCATGTTTCGCCACATACCGCTGTACGAAAATGATCGGAGCACTTCGGAAAACTTCAGCTGTCTAGAGGTACTGAGGGAGCAATAGTGTCATGTTTCGCCACATACCGCTGTACGAAAATGATCAGAGCACTTCGGAAAGCTTCAGCTGTCTCGAGCTACTGAGGGGGCAACAGAGTCATGTTTCGCCACATACCGCTGTACGAAAATGATCGTAGCATTTCGGAAAACTTCAGCTGTCTCGAGCTACTGAGGGAGCAATAGCGTCGTCTTTCTCCACATACCGCTGTACGAAAATGATCGAAGCATTTAGGAAAACTTCAGCTGTCTCGAGCTACAGAGGGTGCAATAGTGTCATGTTTCGTCACATACCGTTGTTCGAAAATGATCGGAGCACTTCGGAAAACTTCAGCTCTCTCGAGCTACTGAGGGGGCAATAGAGTCATGTTTCGCCACATAACGCTGTACGAAAATGATCGGAGCATTTCGGAAAACTTCAGCAGTCTCGAGCTACTGAGGGAGCAATAGTGTCATGTTTCGCCTCATACCGCTGTACGAAAATGATCGGAGCACTTCGGAAAACTTCAGCTGTCTAGAGGTACTGAGGGAGCAATAGTGTCATGTTTCGCCACATACCGTTGTTCGAAAATGATCGGAGCACTTCGGAAAACTTCAGCTGTCTCGAGCTACTGATGGGGCAATAGAGTCATGTTTCGCCACATACCGCTGTACGAAAATGATCGGAGCACTTCGGAAAACTTCAGCTGTCTCGAGCTACTGAGGGGGCAATAGAGTCATGTTTCGCCACATAACGCTGTACGAAAATGATCGGAGCATTTCGGAAAACTTCAGCTGTCTCGAGCTACTGAGGGAGCAATAGTGTCATGTTTCGCCACATACCGCTGTAGGAAAATGATCGGAGCACTTCGGAAAACTTCAGCTGTCTAGAGGTACTGAGGGAGCAATAGCGTCATGTTTCGCCACATACCGCTGTACGAAAATGATCGGAGCACTTCGGAAAGCATCAGCTGTCTCGAGCTACTGAGGGGGCAATAGAGTCATGTTTCGCCACATACCGCTGTACGAAAATGATCGTAGCATTTCGGAAAACTTCAGCTGTCTCGAGCTACTGAGGGAGAAATGGCGTCGTCTTTCTCCACATACCGCTGTACGAAAATGATCGAAGCATTTCGGAAAACTTCAGCTGTCTCGAGCTACAGAGGGAGCAATAGTATCATGTTTCGGCACATACCGTTGTTCGAAAATGATCGGCACACTTCGGAAAACTTGAGCTGTCTCGAGCTACTGAGGGGGCAATAGAGTCATGTTTCGCCACATACCGCTGTACGAAAATGATCGGAGCATTTCGGAAAACCTCAGCTGTCTCGAGCTACTGAGGGGGCAATAGAGCCATGTTTCGCCACATACCGCTGTACGAAAATGATCGGACCACTTCGGAAAACTTCAGCTGTCTCGAGCTTCTGAGGGAGCAATAGTGTCATGTTTCGCCACATACCGTTGTACGAAAATGATCGGAGCACTTCGGAAAACTTCAAATGTCTCGAGCTACTGAGGGGGCAATAGAGTCATGTTTCGCCACATACTGCTGTACGAAAATGACCGGAGCATTTCGGAAAACTTCAGCTGTCTCGAGCTACTGAGGGAGCAGTAGCGTCGTCTTTCTCCACATACTGCTGTACGAAAATGATCGGAGCTTTTCGTAAAACTTCAGCTGTCACGAGCTACTGAGGGGGCAATAGAGTTATGTTTCGCCACATACCGTTGTACGAAAATGATCGGAGCACTTCGGAAAACTTCAAATGTCTCGAGCTACTGAGGGGGCAATAGAGTCATGTTTCGCCACATTCTGCTGTACGAAAATGACCGGAGCATTTCGGAAAACTTCAGCTGTCTCGAGCTACTGATGGAGCAATAGCGTCGTCTTTCTCCACATACTGCTGTACGAAAATGATCGGAGCTTTTCGTAAAACTTCAGCTGTCACGAGCTACTGAGGGGGCAATAGAGTTATGTTTCGCCACATACCGTTGTACGAAAATGATCGGAGCACTTCGGAAAATTTCAGTTGTCTCGAGCTAGTGAGGGAGCAATAGTGTCATGTTTCGCCACATACCGCTGTAAGAAAATGATCGGAGCACTTCCGAAAACTTCAGCTGTCTCGAGCTACTGAGGGGGCAATAGAGTCATCATTCGCCACATACCGCTGTACGAAAATGATCGGAGCACTTCGGAAAGCTTCAACTGTTTCGAGCTAATGAGGGATGAATAGCGTCGTCTTACTCCACATACTGCTGTACGAAAATGATCGGAGCTTTTCGGAAAACTTCAGCTGTCTCGAGCTACTGAGGGAGAATAGAGTCATGTTTCGCCACATACCGTTGTACGAAAATGATCGGAACACTTCGGAAAATATCAGCTGTCTCGAGCTACTGAGGGAGCAATAGTGTCATGTTTCGCCACATACCGCTGTAAGAAAATGATCGGAGCACTGCGGAAAACTTCAGCTGTCTCGAGCTACTGAGGGGGCAATAGAGTCATCTTTCGCCACATACCGCTGTACGAAAATGATCGGAGCACTTCGGAAAGCTTCAGCTGTCTCGAGCAACTGAGGGAGCAATAGTGTCATGTTTCGCCACATACCGCTGTAGGAAAATGATCGGAGCATTTCGGAAAACTTCAGCTGTCTTGAGCTACTGAGAGAGCAATAGAGTCATGTTTCGCCACATACCGCTGTTCGAAAATGATCGAAGCACTTCCTAAAACTTCAGCTGTCTCGAGCTACTGAGGGAGCAATAGAGTCATGTTTTGCCACATAACGCTGTACGAAATTGATCGGAGCATTTCGGAAAACTTCAGCTGTCTCGAGCTACTGAGGGAGCAATAGTGTCATGTTTCGCCACATACCGCTGTAGGAAAATAATCGGAGCACTTCGGAAAACTTCAGCTGTCTAGAGGTACTGAGGGAGCAATAGTGTCATGTTTCGCCACATACCGCTGTACGAAAATGATCGGAGCACTTGGAAAGCTTCAGCTGTCTCGAGCTACTGAGGGGGCAACAGAGTCATGTTTCGCCACATACCGCTGTACGAAAATGATCGCAGCATTTCGGAAAACTTAAGCTGTCTCGAGCTACTGAGGGAGCAATAGCGTCGTCTTTCTCCACATACCGCTGTACGAAAATGATCGAAGCATTTCGGAAAACTTCAGCTGTCTCGAGCTACAGAGGGTGCAATAGTGTCATGTTTCGTCACATACCGTTGTTCGAAAATGATCGGAGCACTTCGGAAAACTTCAGCTGTCTCGAGCTACTGAGGGGGCAATAGAGTCATGTTTCGCCACATAACGCTGTACGAAAATGATCGGAGCATTTCGGAAAACTTCAGCAGTCTCGAGCTACTGAGGGAGCAATAGTGTCATGTTTCGCCTCATACCGCTGTACGAAAATGATCGGAGCACTTCGGAAAACTTCAGCTGTCTAGAGGTACTGAGGGAGCAATAGTGTCATGTTTCGCCACATACCGTTGTTCGAAAATGATCGGAGCACTTCGGAAAACTTCAGCTGTCTCGAGCTACTGATGGGGCAATAGAGTCATGTTTCGCCACATACCGCTGTACGAAAATGATCGGAGCACTTCGGAAAACTTCAGCTGTCTCGAGCTACTGAGGGGGCAATAGAGTCATGTTTCGCCACATAACGCTGTACGAAAATGATCGGAGCATTTCGGAAAACTTCAGCTGTCTCGAGCTACTGAGGGAGCAATAGTGTCATGTTTCGCCACATACCGCTGAAGGAAAATGATCGGAGCACTTCGGAAAACTTCAGCTGTCTCGAGCTACTGAGGGAGCAATAGTGTCATGTTTTGCCACATACCGCTGTACGAAAATGATCGGAGCATTTCGGAAAACTTAAGCTGTCTCGAGCTACTGAGGGGGCAATAGTGTCATGTCTCGCCACATACCGCTGTATTAAAATGATCGGAGCACTTCGGAAAACTTCAGCTGTCTCGAGCTACTGAGGGAGCAATAGTGTCATGTTTCGCCACATACCGCTGTACGAAAATGATCGGAGCACTTCGGAAAACTTCAGCTGTCTCGAGCTACTGAGGGAGCAATAGTGTCATGTTTCGCCACATACCGCTGTACGAAAATGATCGGAGCACTTCGGAAAACTTCAGCTGTCTCGAGCTACTGAGGGGGCAATAGAGTCATGTTACGCCACATAAGGCTGTACGAAAATGATCGGAGCATTTCGGAAAACTTAAGCTGTCTCGAGCTACTGAGGGGGCAGTAGTGTCATGTCTCGCCACATACCGCTGTAGTAAAATGATCGGAGCACTTCGGAAAACTTCAGCTGTCTCGAGCTACTGAGGGAGCAATAGTGTCATGTTTCGCCACATACCGCTGTACGAAAATAATCGGAGCATTTCGGAAAACTTAAGCTGTCTCGAGCTACTGAGGGGGCAATAGTGTCATGTCTCGCCACATACCGCTGTAGTAAAATGATCGGAGAACTTCGGAAAAATTCAGCTGTCTCGAGCTACTGAGGGAGCAATAGTGTCATGTTTCGCCACATACCGCTGTACGAAAATGATCGGAGCAATTCGGAAAACTTCAGCTGTCTCGAGCTACTGAGGGAGCAATAGTGTCATGTTTCGCCACATACCGCTGTACGAAAATGATCGGAGCATTTCGGAAAACTTAAGCTGTCTCGAGCTACTGAGGGGCAATAGTGTCATGTCTCGCCACATACCGCTGTAGTAAAATGATCGGAGCACTTCTGAAAACTTCAGCTGTCTCGAGCTACTGAGGGGGCAATAGAGTCATGTTACGCCACATAACGCTGTACGAAAATGATCAGAGCATTTCGGAAAACTTCAGCTGTCTCGAGCTACTGAGGGAGCAATAGTGTCATGTTTCGCCACATACCGCTGTACGAAAATGATCGGAGCACTTCGGAAAACTTCAGCTGTCTCGAGCTACTGAGGGGGCAATAGAGTCATGTTACGCCACATAACGCTGTACGAAAGTGATCAGAGCATTTCGGAAAACTTCAGCTGTCTCGAGCTACTGAGGGAGCAATAGTGTCATGTTTCGCCACATACCGCTGTACGAAAATGATCGGAGCACTTCGGAAAGCATCAGCTGTCTCGAGCTACTGAGGAGGCAATAGAGTCATGTTTCGCCACATACCGCTGTACGAAAATGATCGTAGCATTTCGGAAAACTTCAGCTGTCTCGAGCTACTGAGGGAGCAATAGCGTCATGTTTCGGCACATACCGTTGTTCGAAAATGATCGGCACACTTCGGAAAACTTGAGCTGTCTCGAGCTACTGAGGGGGCAATAGAGTCATGTTTCGCCACATACCGTTGTACGAAAATGATCGGAGCATTTCGGAAAACTTCAGCTGTCTCGAGCTACTGAGGGGGCAATAGAGCCATGTTTCGCCACATACCGCTGTACGAAAATGATCGGACCACTTCGGAAAACTTCAGCTGTCTCGAGTTACTGAGGGAGCAATATTGTCATGTTTCGCCACATACCGCTGTAGGAAAATGATCGGAGCACTTCGGAAAACTTCAGCTGTCTCGAGCTACTGAGGGAGCAATAGTGTCATGTTTCGCCACATACCGCTTTACGAAAATGATCGGAGCACTTCGGAAAACTTCAGCTGGCTCGAGCTACTGAGGGAGCAATAGTGTCATGTTTCGCCACATACCGCTGTACGAAAATGATCGGAGCATTTCGGAAAATTTAAGCTGTCTCGAGCTACTGAGGGGGCAATAGTGTCATGTCTCGCCACATACCGCTGTAGTAAAATGATCGGAGCACTTCGGAAAACTTCAGCTGTCTCGAGCAACTGAGGGAGCAATAGTGTCATGTTTCGCCACAAACCGTTGTAGGAAAATGATCGGAGCATTTCGGAAAACTTCAGCTGTCTCGAGCTACTGACGGAGCAATAGTGTCATGTTTTGCCACATACCGCTCTACGAAAATGATCGGAGCATTTCGGAAAACTTCAGCTGTCTCGAGCTACTGAGGGAGCAATAGTGTCATGTTTCGCCACATACCGTTGTACGAAAATGATCGGAGCACTTCGGAAAACTTCAAAAGTCTCGAGCTTCTGAGGGGGCAATAGAGTCATGTTTCGCCACATACTGCTGTACGAAAATGATCGGAGCATTTCGGAAAACTTCAGCTGTCTCTAGCTACTGAGGGAGCAATAGCGTCGTCTTTCTCCACATACTGCTGTACGAAAATGATCGGAGCTTTTCGTAAAACTTCAGCTGTCACGAGCTACTTAGGGGGCAATAGAGTTATGTTTCGCCACATACCGTTGTACGAAAATGATCGGAGCACTTCGGAAAGCTTCAGCTGTCTCGAGCTACTGAGGGAGCAATAGTGTCATGTTTCGCCACATACCGCTGTAAGAAAATGATCGGAGCACTTCCGAAAACTTCAGCTCTCTCGAGCTACTGAGGGGGCAATAGAGTCATCTTTCGCCACATACCGCTGTACGAAAATGATCGGAGCACTTCGGAAAGCTTCAGCTGTCTCGAGCTACTGAGGGAGGAATAGCGTCGTCTTACTCCACATACAGCTGTACGAAAATGATCGGAGCTTTTCGGAAAACTTCAGCTGTCTCGAGCTACTGAGGGGGAATAGAGTCATGTTTCGCCACATACCGTTGTACGAAAATGATCGGAACACTTCGGAAAATATCAGCTGTCTCGAGCTACTGAGGGAGCAATAGTGTCATGTTTCGCCACATACCGCTGTAAGAAAATGATCGGAGCACTGCGGAAAACTTCAGCTGTCTCGAGCTACTGAGGGGGCAATAGAGTCATCTTTCGCCACATACCGCTGTACGAAAATGATCGGAGCACTTCGGAAAGCTTCAGCTGTCTCGAGCTACTGAGGGAGCAATAGAGTCATGTTTCGCCACATACCGCTGTAGGAAAATGATCGGAGCATTTCGGAAAACTTCAGCTGTCTTGAGCTACTGAGGGAGCAATAGAGTCATGTTTCGCCACATACCGCTGTTCGAAAATGATCGAAGCACTTCCTAAAACTTCAGCTGTCTCGAGTTACTGAGGGAGAAATAGAGTCATGTTTTGCCACATACCGCTGTACGAAAATGATCGGAGCATTTCGGAAAACTTCAGCTGTCTCGAGCTACTGAGGGAGCAATAGCGTCGTCTTTCTCCACATACCGCTGTAAGAAAATGATCGAAGCATTTCGGAAAACTTCAGCTGTCTCGAGCTACAGAGGGTGCAATAGTGTCATGTTTCGTCACATACCGTTGTTCGAAAATGATCGGAGCACTTCGGAAAACTTCAGCTGTCTCGAGCTACTGAGGGGGCAATAGAGTCATGTTTCGCCACATACCGCTGTACGAAAATGATCGGAGCATTTCGGAAAACTTAAGCTGTCTCGAGCTACTGAGGGGGCAATAGTGTCATGTCTCGCCACATACCGCTGTAGTAAAATGATCGGAGCACTTCGGAAAACTTCAGCTGTCTCGAGCTACAGAGGGAGCAATATTGTCATGTTTCGGCACATACCGTTGTTCGAAAATGATCGGAGCACTTCGGAAAACTTCAGCTGTCTCGAGCTACTGAGGGGGCAATAGAGTCATGTTACGCCACATAACGCTGTACAAAAATGATCAGAGCATTTCGGAAAACTTCAGCTGTCTCGAGCTACTGAGGGAGCAATAGTGTCATGTTTCGCCACATACCGCTGTACGAAAATGATCGGAGCACTTCGGAAAACTTCAGCTGTCTAGAGGTACTGAGGAAGCAATAGTGTCATGTTTCGCCACATACCGCTGTACGAAAATGATCGGAGCACTTCGGAAAGCATCAGCTGTCTCGAGCTACTGAGGGGGCAATAGAGTCATGTTTCGCCACATACCGCTGTACGAAAGTGATCGTAGCATTTCGGAAAACTTCAGCTGTCTCGAGCTACTGAGGGAGCAATAGCGTCATGTTTCGCCACATACCGTTGTTCGAAAATGATCGGCACACTTCGGAAAACTTGAGCTGTCTCGAGCTACTGAGGGGGCAATAGAGTCATGTTTCGCCACATACCGTTGTACGAAAATGATCGGAGCATTTCGGAAAACTTCAGCTGTCTCGAGCTACTGAGGGGGCAATAGAGCCATGTTTCGCCACATACCGCTGTACGAAAATGATCGGACCACTTCGGAAAACTTCAGCTGTCTCGAGTTACTGAGGGAGCAATATTGTCATGTTTCGCCACATACCGCTGTAGGAAAATGATCGGAGCACTTCGGAAAACTTCAG
Source organism: Meconema thalassinum (assembly GCA_946902985.2). Classification (NCBI taxonomy): domain Eukaryota; kingdom Metazoa; phylum Arthropoda; class Insecta; order Orthoptera; family Tettigoniidae; genus Meconema; species Meconema thalassinum. Next base: position 697,025,533 of record OX336390.1, read on the forward strand.
CTGTCTCGAGCTACTGAGGGAGCAATAGTGTCATGTTTCGCCACATACCGCTGTACGAAAATGATCGGAGCACTTCCGAAAACTTCAGCTGGCTCGAGCTACTGAGGGAGCAATAGTGTCATGTTTCGCCACATACCGCTGTACGAAAATGATCGGAGCATTTCGGAAAACTTAAGCTGTCTCGAGCTACTGAGGGGGCAATAGTGTCCTGTCTCGCCACATACCGCTGTAGTAAAATGATCGGAGCACTTCGGAAAACTTCAGCTGTCTCGAGCAACTGAGGGAGCAATAGTGTCATGTTTCGCCACATACCGTTGTAGGAAAATGATCGGAGCATTTCGGAAAACTTCAGCTGTCTCGAGCTACTGACGGAGCAATAGTGTCATGTTTTGCCACATACCGCTCTACGAAAATGATCGGAGCATTTCGGAAAACTTCAGCTGTCTCGAGCTACTGAGGGAGCAATAGTGTCATGTTTCGCCACATACCGTTGTACGAAAATGATCGGGGCACTTCGGAAAACTTCAAATGTCTCGAGCTTCTGAGGGGGCAATAGAGTCATGTTTCGCCACATACTGCTGTACGAAAATGATCGGAGCATTTCGGAAAACTTCAGCTGTCTCTAGCTACTGAGGGAGCAATAGCGTCGTCTTTCTCCACATACTGCTGTACGAAAATGATCGGAGCTTTTCGTAAAACTTCAGCTGTCACGAGCTACTGAGGGGGCAATAGAGTTATGTTTCGCCACATACCGTTGTACGAAAATGATCGGAGCACTTCGGAAAATTTCAGTTTTCTCGAGCTACTGAGGGAGCAATAGTGTCATGTTTCGCCACATACCGCTGTAAGAAAATGATCGGAGCACTTCCGAAAACTTCAGCTGTCTCGAGCTACTGAGGGGGCAATAGAGTCATCTTTCGCCACATACCGCTGTACGAAAATGATCGGAGCACTTCGGAAAGCTTCAGCTGTCTCGAGCTACTGAGGGAGGAATAGCGTCGTCTTACTCCACATACAGCTGTACGAAAATGATCGGAGCTTTTCGGAAAACTTCAGCTGTCCCGAGCTACTGAGGGGGAATAGAGTCATGTTTCGCCACATACCGTTGTACGAAAATGATCGGAACACTTCGGAAAATATCAGCTGTCTCGAGCTACTGAGGGAGCAATAGTGTCATGTTTCGCCACATACCGCTGTAAGAAAATGATCGGAGCACTGCGGAAAACTTCAGCTGTCTCGAGCTACTGAGGGGGCAATAGAGTCATCTTTCGCCACATACCGCTGTACGAAAATGATCGGAGCACTTCGGAAAGCTTCAGCTGTCTTGAGCTACTGAGGGAGCAATAGAGTCATGTTTCGCCACATACCGCTGTAGGAAAATGATCGGAGCATTTCGGAAAACTTCAGCTGTCTTGAGCTACTGAGGGAGCAATAGAGTCATGTTTCGCCACATACCGCTGTTCGAAAATGATCGAAGCACTTCCTAAAACTTCAGCTGTCTCGAGTTACTGAGGGAGAAATAGAGTCATGTTTCGCCACATACCGCAGTACGAAAATGATCGGAGCATTTCGGAAAACTTCAGCTGTCTCGAGCTACTGAGGGAGCAATAGCGTCGTCTTTCTCCACATACCGCTGTAAGAAAATGATCGAAGCATTTCGGAAAACTTCAGCTGTCTCGAGCTACAGAGGGTGCAATAGTGTCATGTTTCGTCACATACCGTTGTTCGAAAATGATCGGAGCACTTCGGAAAACTTCAGCTGTCTCGAGCTACTGAGGGAGCAATAGTGTCATGTTTTGCCACATACCGCTGTACGAAAATGATCGGAGCATTTCGGAAAACTTAAGCTGTCTTGAGCTACTGAGGGGGCAATAGTGTCATGTCTCGCCACATACCGCTGTATTAAAATGATCGGAGCACTTCGGAAAACTTCAGCTGTCTCGAGCTACTGAGGGAGCAATAGTGTCATGTTTCGCCACATACCGCTGTACGAAAATGATCGGAGCACTTCGGAAAACTTCAGCTGTCTCGAGCTACTGAGGGGGCAATAGAGTCATGTTACGCCACATAAGGCTGTACGAAAATGATCGGAGCATTTCGGAAAACTTAAGCTGTCTCGAGCTACTGAGGGGGCAATAGTGTCATGTCTCGCCACATACCGCTGTAGTAAAATGATCGGAGCACTTCGGAAAACTTCAGCTGTCTCGAGCTACTGAGGGAGCAATAGTGTCATGTTTCGCCACATACCGCTGTACGAAAATAATCGGAGCATTTCGGAAAACTTAAGCTGTCTCGAGCTACTGAGGGGGCAATAGTGTCATGTCTCGCCACATACCGCTGTAGTAAAATGATCGGAGAACTTCGGAAAAATTCAGCTGTCTCGAGCTACTGAGGGAGCAATAGTGTCATGTTTCGCCACATACCGCTGTACGAAAATGATCGGAGCAATTCGGAAAACTTCAGGTGTCTCGAGCTACTGAGGGAGCAATAGTGTCATGTCTCGCCACATACCGCTGTAGTAAAATGATCGGAGCACTTCTGAAAACTTCAGCTGTCTCGAGCTACTGAGGGGGCAATAGAGTCATGTTACGCCATATAACGCTGTACGAAAATGATCAGAGCATTTCGGAAAACTTCAGCTGTCTCGAGCTACTGAGGGAGCAATAGTGTCATGTTTCGCCACATACCGCTGTACGAAAATGATCGGAGCACTTCGGAAAACTTCAGCTGTCTCGAGCTACTGAGGGGGCAATAGAGTCATGTTACGCCACATAACGCTGTACGAAAGTGATCAGAGCATTTCGGAAAACTTCAGCTGTCTCGAGCTACTGAGGGAGCAATAGTGTCATGTTTCGCCCCATACCGCTGTACGAAAATGATCGGAGCACTTCGGAAAGCATCAGCTGTCTCGAGCTACTGAGGAGGCAATAGAGTCATGTTTCGCCACATACCGCTGTACGAAAATGATCGTAGCATTTCGGAAAACTTCAGCTGTCTCGAGCTACTGAGGGAGCAATAGTGTCATGTTTCGGCACATACCGTTGTTCGAAAATGATCGGCACACTTCGGAAAACTTGAGCTGTCTCGAGCTACTGAGGGGGCAATAGAGTCATGTTTCGCCACATACCGTTGTACGAAAATGATCGGAGCATTTCGGAAAACTTCAGCTGTCTCGAGCTACTGAGGGGGCAATAGAGCCATGTTTCGCCACATACCGCTGTACGAAAATGATCGGACCACTTCGGAAAACTTCAGCTGTCTCGAGTTACTGAGGGAGCAATATTGTCATGTTTCGCCACATACCGCTGTAGGAAAATGATCGGAGCACTTCGGAAAACTTCAGCTGTCTCGAGCTACTGAGGGAGCAATAGTGTCATGTTTCGCCACATACCGCTTTACGAAAATGATCGGAGCACTTCGGAAAACTTCAGCTGGCTCGAGCTACTGAGGGAGCAATAGTGTCATGTTTCGCCACATACCGCTGTACGAAAATGATCGGAGCATTTCGGAAAATTTAAGCTGTCTCGAGCTACTGAGGGGGCAATAGTGTCATGTCTCGCCACATACCGCTGTAGTAAAATGATCGGAGCACTTCGGAAAACTTCAGCTGTCTCGAGCAACTGAGGGAGCAATAGTGTCATGTTTCGCCACAAACCGTTGTAGGAAAATGATCGGAGCATTTCGGAAAACTTCAGCTGTCTCGAGCTACTGACGGAGCAATAGTGTCATGTTTTGCCACATACCGCTCTACGAAAATGATCGGAGCATTTCGGAAAACTTCAGCTGTCTCGAGCTACTGAGGGAGCAATAGTGTCATGTTTCGCCACATACCGTTGTACGAAAATGATCGGAGCACTTCGGAAAACTTCAAATGTCTCGAGCTTCTGAGGGGGCAATAGAGTCATGTTTCGCCACATACTGCTGTACGAAAATGATCGGAGCATTTCGGAAAACTTCAGCTGTCTCTAGCTACTGAGGGAGCAATAGCGTCGTCTTTCTCCACATACTGCTGTACGAAAATGATCGGAGCTTTTCGTAAAACTTCAGCTGTCACGAGCTACTGAGGGGGCAATAGAGTTATGTTTCGCCACATACCGTTGTACGAAAATGATCGGAGCACTTCGGAAAATTTCAGTTGTCTCGAGCTACTGAGGGAGCAATAGTGTCATGTTTCGCCACATACCGCTGTAAGAAAATGATCGGAGCACTTCCGAAAACTTCAGCTGTCTCGAGCTACTGAGGGGGCAATAGAGTCATCTTTCGCCACATACCGCTGTACGAAAATGATCGGAGCACTTCGGAAAGCTCAGCTGTCTCGAGCTACTGAGGGAGGAATAGCGTCGTCTTACTCCACATACAGCTGTACGAAAATGATCGGAGCTTTTCGGAAAACTTCAGCTGTCTCGAGCTACTGAGGGGGAATAGAGTCATGTTTCGCCACATACCGTTGTACGAAAATGATCGGAACACTTCGGAAAATATCAGCTGTCTCGAGCTACTGAGGGAGCAATAGTGTCATGTTTCGCCACATACCGCTGTAAGAAAATGATCGGAGCACTGCGGAAAACTTCAGCTGTCTCGAGCTACTGAGGGGGCAATAGAGTCATCTTTCGCCACATACCGCTGTACGAAAATGATCGGAGCACTTCGGAAAGCTTCAGCTGTCTCGAGCTACTGAGGGAGCAATAGAGTCATGTTTCGCCACATACCGCTGTAGGAAAATGATCGGAGCATTTCGGAAAACTTCAGCTGTCTTGAGCTACTGAGAGAGCAATAGAGTCATGTTTCGCCACATACCGCTGTTCGAAAATGATCGAAGCACTTCCTAAAACTTCAGCTGTCTCGAGTTACTGAGGGAGAAATAGAGTCATGTTTTGCCACATACCGCTGTACGAAAATGATCGGAGCATTTCGGAAAACTTCAGCTGTCTCGAGCTACTGAGGGAGCAATAGCGTCGTCTTTCTCCACATACCGCTGTAAGAAAATGATCGAAGCATTTCGGAAAACTTCAGCTGTCTCGAGCTACAGAGGGTGCAATAGTGTCATGTTTCGTCACATACCGTTGTTCGAAAATGATCGGAGCACTTCGGAAAACTTCAGCTGTCTCGAGCTACTGAGGGTGCAATAGAGTCATGTTTCGCCACATACCGCTGTACGAAAATGATCGGAGCATTTCGGAAAATTTAAGCTGTCTCGAGCTACTGAGGGGGCAATAGTGTCATGTCTCGCCACATACCGCTGTAGTAAAATGATCGGAGCACTTCGGAAAACTTCAGCTGTCTCGAGCTACAGAGGGAGCAATATTGTCATGTTTCGGCACATACCGTTGTTCGAAAATGATCGGAGCACTTCGGAAAACTTCAGCTGTCTCGAGCTACTGAGGGGGCAATAGAGTCATGTTACGCCACATAACGCTGTACAAAAATGATCAGAGCATTTCGGAAAACTTCAGCTGTCTCGAGCTACTGAGGGAGCAATAGTGTCATGTTTCGCCACATACCGCTGTACGAAAATGATCGGAGCACTTCGGAAAACTTCAGCTGTCTAGAGGTACTGAGGAAGCAATAGTGTCATGTTTCGCCACATACCGCTGTACGAAAATGATCGGAGCACTTCGGAAAGCATCAGCTGTCTCGAGCTACTGAGGGGGCAATAGAGTCATGTTTCGCCACATACCGCTGTACGAAAGTGATCGTAGCATTTCGGAAAACTTCAGCTGTCTCGAGCTACTGAGGGAGCAATAGTGTCATGTTTCGGCACATACCGTTGTTCGAAAATGATCGGCACACTTCGGAAAACTTGAGCTGTCTCGAGCTACTGAGGGGGCAATAGAGTCATGTTTCGCCACATACCGTTGTACGAAAATGATCGGAGCATTTCGGAAAACTTCAGCTGTCTCGAGCTACTGAGGGGGCAATAGAGCCATGTTTCGCCACATACCGCTGTACGAAAATGATCGGACCACTTCGGAAAACTTCAGCTGTCTCGAGTTACTGAGGGAGCAATATTGTCATGTTTCGCCACATACCGCTGTAGGAAAATGATCGGAGCACTTCGGAAAACTTCAGCTGTCTCGAGCTACTGAGGGAGCAATAGTGTCATGTTTCGCCACATACCGCTGTACGAAAATGATCGGAGCACTTCGGAAAACTTCAGCTGGCTCGAGCTACTGAGGGAGCAATAGTGTCATGTTTCGCCACATACCGCTGTACGAAAATGATCGGAGCATTTCGGAAAACTTAAGCTGTCTCGAGCTACTGAGGGGGCAATAGTGTCATGTCTCGCCACATACCGCTGTAGTAAAATGATCGGAGCACTTCGGAAAACTTAAGCTGTCTCGAGCTACTGAGGGGGCAATAGTGTCATGTCTCGCCACATACCGCTGTAGTAAAATGATCGGAGCACTTCGGAAAACTTCAGCTGTCTCGAGCAACTGAGGGAGCAATAGTGTCATGTTTCGCCACATACCGTTGTAGGAAAATGATCGGAGCATTTCGGAAAACTTCAGCTGTCTCGAGCTACTGACGGAGCAATAGTGTCATGTTTTGCCACATACCGCTCTACGAAAATGATCGGAGCATTTCGGAAAACTTCAGCTGTCTCGAGCTACTGAGGGAGCAATAGTGTCATGTTTCGCCACATACCGTTGTACGAAAATGATCGGAGCACTTCGGAAAACTTCAAATGTCTCGAGCTTCTGAGGGGGCAATAGAGTCATGTTTCGCCACATACTGCTGTACGAAAATGATCGGAGCATTTCGGAAAACTTCAGCTGTCTCTAGCTACTGAGGGAGCAATAGCGTCGTCTTTCTCCACATACTGCTGTACGAAAATGATCGGAGCTTTTCGTAAAACTTCAGCTGTCACGAGCTACTGAGGGGGCAATAGAGTTATGTTTCGCCACATACCGTTGTACGAAAATGATCGGAGCACTTCGGAAAATTTCAGTTTTCTCGAGCTACTGAGGGAGCAATAGTGTCATGTTTCGCCACATACCGCTGTAAGAAAATGATCGGAGCACTTCCGAAAACTTCAGCTGTCTCGAGCAACTGAGGGGGCAATAGAGTCATCTTTCGCCACATACCGCTGTACGAAAATGATCGGAGCACTTCGGAAAGCTTCAGCTGTCTCGAGCTACTGAGGGAGGAATAGCGTCGTCTTACTCCACATACAGCTGTACGAAAATGATCGGAGCTTTTCGGAAAACTTCAGCTGTCCCGAGCTACTGAGGGGGAATAGAGTCATGTTTCGCCACATACCGTTGTACGAAAATGATCGGAACACTTCGGAAAATATCAGCTGTCTCGAGCTACTGAGGGAGCAATAGTGTCATGTTTCGCCACATACCGCTGTAAGAAAATGATCGGAGCACTGCGGAAAACTTCAGCTGTCTCGAGCTACTGAGGGGGCAATAGAGTCATCTTTCGCCACATACCGCTGTACGAAAATGATCGGAGCACTTCGGAAAGCTTCAGCTGTCTCGAGCTACTGAGGGAGCAATAGAGTCATGTTTCGCCACATACCGCTGTAGGAAAATGATCGGAGCATTTCGGAAAACTTCAGCTGTCTTGAGCTACTGAGGGAGCAATAGAGTCATGTTTCGCCACATACCGCTGTTCGAAATTGATCGAAGCACTTCCTAAAACTTCAGCTGTCTCGAGTTACTGAGGGAGAAATAGAGTCATGTTTCGCCACATACCGCAGTACGAAAATGATCGGAGCATTTCGGAAAACTTCAGCTGTCTCGAGCTACTGAGGGAGCAATAGCGTCGTCTTTCTCCACATACCGCTGTAAGAAAATGATCGAAGCATTTCGGAAAACTTCAGCTGTCTCGAGCTACAGAGGGTGCAATAGTGTCATGTTTCGTCACATACCGTTGTTCGAAAATGATCGGAGCACTTCGGAAAACTTCAGCTGTCTCGAGCTACTGAGGGGGCAATAGAGTCATGTTTCGCCACATACCGCTGTACGAAAATGATCGGAGCATTTCGGAAAACTTAAGCTGTCTCGAGCTACTGAGGGGGCAATAGTGTCATGTCTCGCCACATACCGCTGTAGAAAAATGATCGGAGCACTTCGGAAAACTTCAGCTGTCTCGAGCTACAGAGGGAGCAATATTGTCATGTTTCGGCACATACCGTTGTTCGAAAATGATCGGAGCACTTCGGAAAACTTCAGCTGTCTCGAGCTACTGAGGGGGCAATAGAGTCATGTTACGCCACATAACGCTGTACAAAAATGATCAGAGCATTTCGGAAAACTTCAGCTGTCTCGAGCTACTGAGGGAGCAATAGTGTCATGTTTCGCCACATACCGCTGTACGAAAATGATCGGAGCACTTCGGAAAACTTCAGCTGTCTAGAGGTACTGAGGAAGCAATAGTGTCATGTTTCGCCACATACCGCTGTACGAAAATGATCGGAGCACTTGGAAAGCTTCAGCTGTCTCGAGCTACTGAGGGGGCAACAGAGTCATGTTTCGCCACATACCGCTGTACGAAAATGATCGTAGCATTTCGGAAAACTTCAGCTGTCCCGAGCTACTGAGGGAGCAATAGCGTCGTCTTTCTCCACATACCGCTGTACGAAAATGATCGAAGCATTTCGGAAAACTTCAGCTGTCTCGAGCTACAGAGGGTGCAATAGTGTCATGTTTCGTCACATACCGTTGTTCGAAAATGATCGGAGCACTTCGGAAAACTTCAGCTGTCTCGAGCTACTGAGGGGGCAATAGAGTCATGTTTCGCCACATAACGCTGTACGAAAATGAACGGAGCATTTCGGAAAACTTCAGCAGTCTCGAGCTACTGAGGGAGCAATAGTGTCATGTTTCGCCTCATACCGCTGTACGATAATCATCGGAGCACTTCGGAAAACTCCAGCTGTCTAGAGGTACTGAGGGAGCAATAGTGTCATGTTTCGCCACATACCGTTGTTCGAAAATGATCGGAGCACTTCGGATAACTTCAGCTGTCTCGAGCTACTGATGGGGCAATAGAGTCATGTTTCGCCACATACCGCTGTAAGAAAATGATCGGAGCACTTCGGAAAACTTCAGCTGTCTCGAGCTACTGAGGGGGCAATAGAGTCATGTTTCGCCACATAACGCTGTACGAAAATGATCGGAGCATTTCGGAAAACTTCAGCTGTCTCGAGCTACTGAGGGAGCAATAGTGTCATGTTTCGCCACATACCGCTGTAGCAAAATGATCGGAGCACTTCGAAAAACTTCAGCTGTCTCGAGCTACTGAAGGAACAATAGTGTCATGTTTCGCCACATACCGCTGTACGAAAATGATCGGAGCACTTCGGAAAACTTCAGCTGTCTCGAGGTACTGAGGGAGCAATAGTGTCATGTTTCGCCACATACCGCTGTACGAAAATTATCGGAGCATTTCGGAAAACTTAAGCTGTCTCGAGCTACTGAGGGAGCAATAGTGTCATGTTTCGCCACATACCGCTGTAGCAAAATGATCGGAGCACTTCGGAAAACTTCAGCTGTCTCGAGCTACTGAAGGAGCAATAGTGTCATGTTTCGCCACATACCGCTGTACGAAAATGATCGGAGCACTTCGGAAAACTTCAGCTGTCTCGAGGTACTGAGGGAGCAATAGTGTCATGTTTTGCCACATACCGCTCTACGAAAATGATCGGAGCATTTCGGAAAACTTCAGCTGTCTCGAGCTACTGAGGGAGCAATAGTGTCATGTCTCGCCACATACCGTTGTACGAAAATGATCGGAACACTTCGGAAAACTTCAAATGTCTCGAGCTACTGAGGGGGCAATAGAGTCATGTTTCGCCACATACTGCTGCACGAAAATGATCGGAGCATTTCGGAAAACTTCAGCTGTCTCTAGCTACTGAGGGAGCAATAGCGTCGTCTTTCTCCACATAGTGCTGTACGAAAATGATCGGAGCATTTCGTAAAACTTCAGCTGTCACGAGCTACTGAGGGGGCAATAGAGTTATGTTTCGCCACATACCGTTGTACGAAAATGATCGGAGCACTTCGGAAAACTTCAGCTGTCTCGAGCTACTGAGGGAGCAATAGCGTCGTCTTTCTCCACATACCGCTGTACGAAAATGATCGAAGCATTTCGGAAAACTTCAGCTGTCTCGAGCTACAGAGGGTGCAATAGTGTCATGTTTCGTCACATACCGTTGTTCGAAAATGATCGGAGCACTTCGGAAAACTTCAGCTGTCTCGAGCTACTGAGGGGGCAATAGAGTCATGTTTCGCCACATAACGCTGTACGAAAATGATCGTAGCATTTCGGAAAACTTCAGCTGTCTCGAGCTACTGAGGGAGCAATGGTGTCGTCTTTCTCCACATACCGCTGTACGAAAATGATCGAAGCATTTCTGAAAACTTCAGCTGTCTCGAGCTACAGAGGGAGCAATAGTGTCATGTTTCGTCACATACCGTTGTTCGAAAATGATCGGAGCACTTCGGAAAATTTCAGCTGTCTCGAGCTACTGAGGGGGCAATAGAGTCATGTTATGCCACATAACGCTGTACGAAAATGATCAGAGCATTTCGGAAAACTTCAGCTGTCTCAAGCTACTGAGGGAGCAATAGTGTCATGTTTCGCCACATACCGCTGTACGAAAATGATCGGAGCACTTCGGAAAACTTCAGCTGTCTCGAGCTACTGAGGGGGAAATAGAGTCATGTTACGCCACATAACGCTGTACGAAAATGATCAGAGCATTTCGGAAAACTTCAGCTGTCTCGAGCTACTGAGGGGGCAATAGAGTCATGTTTCGCCACATACCGCTGTACGAAAATGATCGGAGCACTTCGGAAAACTTCAGCTGTCTCGAGCTACTGAGGGGGCAATAGAGTCATGTTTCGCCACATAACGCTGTACGAAAATGATCGGAGCATTTCGGAAAACTTCAGCTGTCTCGAGCTACTGAGGGAGCAATAGTGCCATGTTTCGCCACATACCGCTGTAGGAAAATGATCGGAGCACTTCGGAAAACTTCAGCTGTCTAGAGGTACTGAGGGAGCAATAGTGTCATGTTTCGCCACATACCGCTGTACGAAAATGATCGGAGCACTTCGGAAAGCATCAGCTGTCTCGAGCTACTGAGGGGGCAATAGAGTCATGTTTCGCCACATACCGCTGTACGAAAATGATCGTAGCATTTCGGAAAACTTCAGCTGTCTCGAGCTACTGAGGGAGCAATGGCGTCGTCTTTCTCCACATACCGCTGTACGAAAATGATCGAAGCATTTCGGAAAACTTCAGCTGTCTCGAGCTACAGAGGGAGCAATAGTGTCATGTTTCGCCACATACCGCTGTACGAAAATGATCGGAGCACTTCGGAAAACTTCAGCTGTCTCGAGCTACTGAGGGGGCAATAGTGTCATGTCTCGCCACATACCGCTGTAGTAAAATGATCGGAGCACTTCGGAAAACTTGAGCTGTCTCGAGCAACTGAGGGAGCAATAGTGTCATGTTTCGCCACATACCGTTGTAGGAAAATGATCGGAGCATTTCGGAAAACTTCAGCTGTCTCGAGCTACTGACGGAGCAATAGTGTCATGTTTTGCCACATACCGCTCTACGAAAATGATCGGAGCATTTCGGAAAACTTCAGCTGTCTCGAGCTACTGAGGGAGCAATAGTGTCATGTTTCGCCACATACCGTTGTACGAAAATGATCGGAGCTCTTCGGAAAACTTCAAATGTCTCGAGCTACTGAGGGGGCAATAGAGTCATGTTTCGCCACATACTGCTGTACGAAAATGACCGGAGCATTTCGGAAAACTTCAGCTGTCTCGAGCTACTGAGGGAGCAATAGCGTCGTCTTTCTCCACATACTGCTGTACGAAAATGACCGGAGCTTTTCGTAAAACTTCAGCTGTCACGAGCTACTGAGGGGGCAATAGAGTTATGTTTCGCCACATACCGTTGTACGAAAATGATCGGAGCACTTCGGAAAATTTCAGTTGTCTCGAGCTAGTGAGGGAGCAATAGTGTCATGTTTCGCCACATACCGCTGTAAGAAAATGATCGGAGCACTTCCGAAAACTTCAGCTGTCTCGAGCTACTGAGGGGGCAATAGAGTCATCATTCGCCACATACCGCTGTACGAAAATGATCGGAGCACTTCGGAAAGCTTCAGCTGTCTCGAGCTAATGAGGGAGGAATAGCGTCGTCTTACTCCACATACTGCTGTACGAAAATGATCGGAGCTTTTCGGAAAACTTCAGCTGTCTCGAGCTACTGAGGGGGAATAGAGTCATGTTTCGCCACATACCGTTGTACGAAAATGATCGGAACACTTCGGAAAATATCAGCTGTCTCGAGCTACTGAGGGAGCAATAGTGTCATGTTTCGCCACATACCGCTGTATGAAAATGATCGGAGCACTGCGGAAAACTTCAGCTGTCTCGAGCTACTAAGGGGGCAATAGAGTCATCTTTCGCCACATACCGCTGTACGAAAATGATCGGAGCACTTCGGAAAGCTTCAGCTGTCTCGAGCAACTGAGGGAGCAATAGAGTCATGTTTCGCCACATACCGCTGTAGGAAAATGATCGGAGCATTTCGGAAAACTTCAGCTGTCTTGAGCTACTGAGGGGGCAATAGAGTCATGTTTCGCCACATACCGCTGTTCGAAAATGATCGAAGCACTTCCTAAAACTTCAGCTGTCTCGAGCTACTGAGGGAGCAATAGAGTCATGTTTCGCCACATAACGCTGTACGAAAATGATCGGAGCATTTCGGAAAACTTCAGCTGTCTCGAGCTACTGAGGGAGCAATAGTGTCATGTTTCGCCACATACCGCTGTAGGAAAATGTTCGGAGCACTTCGGAAAACTTCAGCTGTCTAGAGGTACTGAGGGAGCAATAGTGTCATGTTTCGCCACATACCGCTGTACGAAAATGATCGGAGCACTTGGAAAGCTTCAGCTGTCTCGAGCTACTGAGGGGGCAACAGAGTCATGTTTCGCCACATACCGCTGTACGAAAATGGTCGCAGCATTTCGGAAAACTTCAGCTGTCTCGAGCTACTGAGGGAGCAATAGCGTCGTCTTTCTCCACATACCGCTGTACGAAAATGATCGAAGCATTTCGGAAAACTTCAGCTGTCTCGAGCTACAGAGGGTGCAATAGTGTCATGTTTCGTCACATACCGTTGTTCGAAAATGATCGGAGCACTTCGGAAAACTTCAGCTGTCTCGAGCTACTGAGGGGGCAATAGAGTCATGTTTCGCCACATAACGCTGTACGAAAATGATCGGAGCATATCGGAAAACTTCAGCAGTCTCGAGCTACTGAGGGAGCAATAGTGTCATGTTTCGCCTCATACCGCTGTACGAAAATGATCGGAGCACTTCGGAAAACTTCAGCTGTCTAGAGGTACTGAGGGAGCAATAGTGTCATGTTTCGCCACATACCGTTGTTCGAAAATGATCGGAGCACTTCGGAAAACTTCAGCTGTCTCGAGCTACTGATGGGGCAATAGAGTCATGTTACGCCACATACCGCTGTACGAAAATGATCGGAGCACTTCGGAAAACTTCAGCTGTCTCGAGCTACTGAGGGGGCAATAGAGTCATGTTTCGCCACATAACGCTGTACGAAAATGATCGGAGCATTTCGGAAAACTTAAGCTGTCTCGAGCTACTGAGGGGGCAATAGTGTCATGTCTCGCCACATACCGCTGTAGTAAAATGATCGGAGCACTTCGGAAAACTTCAGCTGTCTCGAGCTACTGAGGGAGCAATAGTGTCATGTTTCGCCACATACCGCTGTACGAAAATGATCGGAGCACTTCGGAAAACATCAGCTGTCTCGAGCTACTGAGGGAGCAATAGTGTCATGTTTCGCCACATACCGCTGTACGAAAATGATCGGAGCACTTCGGAAAACTTCAGCTGTCTCGAGCTACTGAGGGGGCAATAGAGTCATGTTACGCCACATAACGCTGTACGAAAATGATCGGAGCATTTCGGAAAACTTAAGCTGTCTCGAGCTACTGAGGGGGCAATAGTGTCATGTCTCGCCACATACCGCTGTAGTAAAATGATCGGAGCACTTCGGAAAACTTCAGCTGTCTCGAGCTACTGAGGGAGCAATAGTGTCATTTTTCGCCACATACCGCTGTACGAAAATGATCGGAGCATTTCGGAAAACTTAAGCTGTCTCGAGCTACTGAGGGGGCAATAGTGTCATGTCTCGCCACATACCGCTGTAGTAAAATGATCGGAGCACTTCGGAAAAATTCAGCTGTCTCGAGCTACTGAGGGAGCAATAGTGTCATGTTTCGCCACATACCGCTGTACGAAAATGATCGGAGCAATTCGGAAAACTTCAGCTGTCTCGAGCTACTGAGGGAGCAATAGTGTCATGTTTCGCCACATACCGCTGTACGAAAATGATCGGAGCATTTCGGAAAACTTAAGCTGTCTCGAGCTACTGAGGGGGCAATAGTGTCATGTCTCGCCACATACCGCTGTAGTAAAATGATCGGAGCACTTCGGAAAACTTCAGCTGTCTCGAGCTACTAAGGGGGCAATAGAGTCATGTTACGCCACATAATGCTGTACGAAAATGATCAGAGCATTTCGGAAAACTTCAGCTGTCTCGAGCTACTGAGGGGGCAATAGAGTCATGTTTCGCCACATAACGCTGTACGAAAATGATCGGAGCATATCGGAAAACTTCAGCAGTCTCGAGCTACTGAGGGAGCAATAGTGTCATGTTTCGCCTCATACCGCTGTACGAAAATGATCGGAGCACTTCGGAAAACTTCAGCTGTCTAGAGGTACTGAGGGAGCAATAGTGTCATGTTTCGCCACATACCGTTGTTCGAAAATGATCGGAGCACTTCGGAAAACTTCAGCTGTCTCGAGCTACTGATGGGGCAATAGAGTCATGTTACGCCACATACCGCTGTACGAAAATGATCGGAGCACTTCGGAAAACTTCAGCTGTCTCGAGCTACTGAGGGGGCAATAGAGTCATGTTTCGCCACATAACGCTGTACGAAAATGATCGGAGCATTTCGGAAAACTTAAGCTGTCTCGAGCTACTGAGGGGGCAATAGTGTCATGTCTCGCCACATACCGCTGTAGTAAAATGATCGGAGCACTTCGGAAAACTTCAGCTGTCTCGAGCTACTGAGGGAGCAATAGTGTCATGTTTCGCCACATACCGCTGTACGAAAATGATCGGAGCACTTCGGAAAACATCAGCTGTCTCGAGCTACTGAGGGAGCAATAGTGTCATGTTTCGCCACATACCGCTGTACGAAAATGATCGGAGCACTTCGGAAAACTTCAGCTGTCTCGAGCTACTGAGGGGGCAATAGAGTCATGTTTCGCCACATAACGCTGTACGAAAATGATCGGAGCATTTCGGAAAACTTAAGCTGTCTCGAGCTACTGAGGGGGCAATAGTGTCATGTCTCGCCACATACCGCTGTAGTAAAATGATCGGAGCACTTCGGAAAACTTCAGCTGTCTCGAGCTACTGAGGGAGCAATAGTGTCATTTTTCGCCACATACCGCTGTACGAAAATGATCGGAGCATTTCGGAAAACTTAAGCTGTCTCGAGCTACTGAGGGGGCAATAGTGTCATGTCTCGCCACATACCGCTGTAGTAAAATGATCGGAGCACTTCGGAAAAATTCAGCTGTCTCGAGCTACTGAGGGAGCAATAGTGTCATGTTTCGCCACATACCGCTGTACGAAAATGATCGGAGCAATTCGGAAAACTTCAGCTGTCTCGAGCTACTGAGGGAGCAATAGTGTCATGTTTCGCCACATACCGCTGTACGAAAATGATCGGAGCATTTCGGAAAACTTAAGCTGTCTCGAGCTACTGAGGGGGCAATAGTGTCATGTCTCGCCACATACCGCTGTAGTAAAATGATCGGAGCACTTCGGAAAACTTCAGCTGTCTCGAGCTACTAAGGGGGCAATAGAGTCATGTTACGCCACATAATGCTGTACGAAAATGATCAGAGCATTTCGGAAAACTTCAGCTGTCTCGAGCTACTGAGGGAGCAATAGTGTCATGTTTCGCCACATACCGCTGTACGAAAATGATCGGAGCACTTCGGAAAACTACAGCTGTCTCGAGCTACTGAGGGGGCAATAGAGTCATGTTACGCCACATAACGCTGTACGAAAGTGATCAGAGCATTTCGGAAAACTTCAGCTGTCTCGAGCTACTGAGGGAGCAATAGTGTCATGTTTCGCCACATACCGCTGTACGAAAATGATCGGAGCACTTCGGAAAGCATCAGCTGTCTCGAGCTACTGAGGGGGCAATAGAGTTATGTTTCGCCACATACCGCTGTACGAAAATGATCGGACCACTTCGGAAAACTTCAGCTGTCTCGAGCATCTGAGGGAGCAATATTGTCATGTTTCGCCACATACCGCTGTAGGAGAATGATCGGAGCACTTCGGAAAACTTCAGCTGTCTCGAGCTACTGAGGGAGCAATAGTGTCATGTTTCGCCACATACCGCTGTACGAAAATGATCGGAGCATTTCGGAAAACTTAAGCTGTCTCGAGCTACTGAGGGGGCAATAGTGTCATGTCTCGCCACATACCGCTGTAGTAAAATGATCGGAGCACTTCGGAAAACTTCAGCTGTCTCGAGCAACTGAGGGAGCAATAGTGTCATGTTTCGCCACATACCGTTGTAGGAAAATGATCGGAGCATTTCGGAAAACTTCAGCTGTCTCGAGCTACTGACGGAGCAATAGTGTCATGTTTTGCCACATACCGCTCTACGAAAATGATCGGAGCATTTCGGAAAACTTCAGCTGTCTCGAGCTACTGAGGGAGCAATAGTGTCATGTTTCGCCACATACCGCTGTAGTAAAATGATCGGAGCACTTCGGAAAAATTCAGCTGTCTCGAGCTACTGAGGGAGCAATAGTGTCATGTTTCGCCACATACCGCTGTACGAAAATGATCGGAGCAATTCGGAAAACTTCAGCTGTCTCGAGCTACTGAGGGAGCAATAGTGTCATGTTTCGCCACATACCGCTGTACGAAAATGATCGGAGCATTTCGGAAAACTTAAGCTGTCTCGAGCTACTGAGGGGGCAATAGTGTCATGTCTCGCCACATACCGCTTTAGTAAAATGATCGGAGCACTTCGGAAAACTTCAGCTGTCTCGAGCTACTAAGGGGGCAATAGAGTCATGTTACGCCACATAATGCTGTACGAAAATGATCAGAGCATTTCGGAAAACTTCAGCTGTCTCGAGCTACTGAGGGAGCAATAGTGTCATGTTTCGCCACATACCGCTGTACGAAAATGATCGGAGCACTTCGGAAAACTACAGCTGTCTCGAGCTACTGAGGGGGCAATAGAGTCATGTTACGCCACATAACGCTGTACGAAAGTGATCAGAGCATTTCGGAAAACTTCAGCTGTCTCGAGCTACTGAGGGAGCAATAGTGTCATGTTTCGCCACATACCGCTGTACGAAAATGATCGGAGCACTTCGGAAAGCATCAGCTGTCTCGAGCTACTGAGGGGGCAATAGAGTTATGTTTCGCCACATACCGCTGTACGAAAATGATCGTAGCATTTCGGAAAACTTCAGCTGTCTCGAGCTACTGAGGGAGCAATAGTGTCATGTTTCGGCACATACCGTTGTTCGAAAATGATCGGCACACTTCGGAAAACTTGAGCTGTCTCGAGCTACTGAGGGGGCAATAGTGTCATGTTTCGCCACATACCGCTGTACGAAAATTATCGGAGCATTTCGGAAAACTTAAGCTGTCTCGAGCTACTGAGGGAGCAATAGTGTCATGTTTCGCCACATACCGCTGTAGCAAAATGATCGGAGCACTTCGGAAAACTTCAGCTGTCTCGAGCTACTGAAGGAGCAATAGTGTCATGTTTCGCCACATACCGCTGTACGAAAATGATCGGAGCACTTCGGAAAACTTCAGCTGTCTCGAGGTACTGAGGGAGCAATAGTGTCATGTTTTGCCACATACCGCTCTACGAAAATGATCGGAGCATTTCGGAAAACTTCAGCTGTCTCGAGCTACTGAGGGAGCAATAGTGTCATGTCTCGCCACATACCGTTGTACGAAAATGATCGGAACACTTCGGAAAACTTCAAATGTCTCGAGCTACTGAGGGGGCAATAGAGTCATGTTTCGCCACATACTGCTGTACGAAAATGATCGGAGCATTTCGGAAAACTTCAGCTGTCTCTAGCTACTGAGGGAGCAATAGCGTCGTCTTTCTCCACATAGTGCTGTACGAAAATGATCGGAGCATTTCGTAAAACTTCAGCTGTCACGAGCTACTGAGGGGGCAATAGAGTTATGTTTCGCCACATACCGTTGTACGAAAATGATCGGAGCACTTCGGAAAACTTCAGCTGTCTCGAGCTACTGAGGGAGCAATAGCGTCGTCTTTCTCCACATACCGCTGTACGAAAATGATCGAAGCATTTCGGAAAACTTCAGCTGTCTCGAGCTACAGAGGGTGCAATAGTGTCATGTTTCGTCACATACCGTTGTTCGAAAATGATCGGAGCACTTCGGAAAACTTCAGCTGTCTCGAGCTACTGAGGGGGCAATAGAGTCATGTTTCGCCACATAACGCTGTACGAAAATGATCGTAGCATTTCGGAAAACTTCAGCTGTCTCGAGCTACTGAGGGAGCAATGGTGTCGTCTTTCTCCACATACCGCTGTACGAAAATGATCGAAGCATTTCTGAAAACTTCAGCTGTCTCGAGCTACAGAGGGAGCAATAGTGTCATGTTTCGTCACATACCGTTGTTCGAAAATGATCGGAGCACTTCGGAAAACTTCAGCTGTCTCGAGCTACTGAGGGGGCAATAGAGTCATGTTATGCCACATAACGCTGTACGAAAATGATCAGAGCATTTCGGAAAACTTCAGCTGTCTCAAGCTACTGAGGGAGCAATAGTGTCATGTTTCGCCACATACCGCTGTACGAAAATGATCGGAGCACTTCGGAAAACTTCAGCTGTCTCGAGCTACTGAGGGGGAAATAGAGTCATGTTACGCCACATAACGCTGTACGAAAATGATCAGAGCATTTCGGAAAACTTCAGCTGTCTCGAGCTACTGAGGGGGCAATAGAGTCATGTTTCGCCACATACCGCTGTACGAAAATGATCGGAGCACTTCGGAAAACTTCAGCTGTCTCGAGCTACTGAGGGGGCAATAGAGTCATGTTTCGCCACATAACGCTGTACGAAAATGATCGGAGCATTTCGGAAAACTTCAGCTGTCTCGAGCTACTGAGGGAGCAATAGTGCCATGTTTCGCCACATACCGCTGTAGGAAAATGATCGGAGCACTTCGGAAAACTTCAGCTGTCTAGAGGTACTGAGGGAGCAATAGTGTCATGTTTCGCCACATACCGCTGTACGAAAATGATCGGAGCACTTCGGAAAGCATCAGCTGTCTCGAGCTACTGAGGGGGCAATAGAGTCATGTTTCGCCACATTGCGCTGTACGAAAATGATCGTAGCATTTCGGAAAACTTCAGCTGTCTCGAGCTACTGAGGGAGCAATGGCGTCGTCTTTCTCCACATACCGCTGTACGAAAATGATCGAAGCATTTCGGAAAACTTCAGCTGTCTCGAGCTACAGAGGGAGCAATAGTGTCATGTTTCGCCACATACCGCTGTACGAAAATGATCGGAGCACTTCGGAAAACTTCAGCTGTCTCGAGCTACTGAGGGGGCAATAGTGTCATGTCTCGCCACATACCGCTGTAGTAAAATGATCGGAGCACTTCGGAAAACTTGAGCTGTCTCGAGCAACTGAGGGAGCAATAGTGTCATGTTTCGCCACATACCGTTGTAGGAAAATGATCGGAGCATTTCGGAAAACTTCAGCTGTCTCGAGCTACTGACGGAGCAATAGTGTCATGTTTTGCCACATACCGCTCTACGAAAATGATCGGAGCATTTCGGAAAACTTCAGCTGTCTCGAGCTACTGAGGGAGCAATAGTGTCATGTTTCGCCACATACCGTTGTACGAAAATGATCGGAGCTCTTCGGAAAACTTCAAATGTCTCGAGCTACTGAGGGGGCAATAGAGTCATGTTTCGCCACATACTGCTGTACGAAAATGACCGGAGCATTTCGGAAAACTTCAGCTGTCTCGAGCTACTGAGGGAGCAATAGCGTCGTCTTTCTCCACATACTGCTGTACGAAAATGACCGGAGCTTTTCGTAAAACTTCAGCTGTCACGAGCTACTGAGGGGGCAATAGAGTTATGTTTCGCCACATACCGTTGTACGAAAATGATCGGAGCACTTCGGAAAATTTCAGTTGTCTCGAGCTAGTGAGGGAGCAATAGTGTCATGTTTCGCCACATACCGCTGTAAGAAAATGATCGGAGCACTTCCGAAAACTTCAGCTGTCTCGAGCTACTGAGGGGGCAATAGAGTCATCATTCGCCACATACCGCTGTACGAAAATGATCGGAGCACTTCGGAAAGCTTCAGCTGTCTCGAGCTAATGAGGGAGGAATAGCGTCGTCTTACTCCACATACTGCTGTACGAAAATGATCGGAGCTTTTCGGAAAACTTCAGCTGTCTCGAGCTACTGAGGGGGAATAGAGTCATGTTTCGCCACATACCGTTGTACGAAAATGATCGGAACACTTCGGAAAATATCAGCTGTCTCGAGCTACTGAGGGAGCAATAGTGTCATGTTTCGCCACATACCGCTGTATGAAAATGATCGGAGCACTGCGGAAAACTTCAGCTGTCTCGAGCTACTAAGGGGGCAATAGAGTCATCTTTCGCCACATACCGCTGTACGAAAATGATCGGAGCACTTCGGAAAGCTTCAGCTGTCTCGAGCAACTGAGGGAGCAATAGAGTCATGTTTCGCCACATACCGCTGTAGGAAAATGATCGGAGCATTTCGGAAAACTTCAGCTGTCTTGAGCTACTGAGGGGGCAATAGAGTCATGTTTCGCCACATACCGCTGTTCGAAAATGATCGAAGCACTTCCTAAAACTTCAGCTGTCTCGAGCTACTGAGGGAGCAATAGAGTCATGTATCGCCACATATCGCTGTACGAAAATGATCGGAGCATTTCGGAAAACTTCAGCTGTCTCGAGCTACTGAGGGAGCAATAGTGTCATGTTTCGCCACATACCGCTGTAGGAAAATGTTCGGAGCACTTCGGAAAACTTCAGCTGTCTAGAGGTACTGAGGGAGCAATAGTGTCATGTTTCGCCACATACCGCTGTACGAAAATGATCGGAGCACTTGGAAAGCTTCAGCTGTCTCGAGCTACTGAGGGGGCAACAGAGTCATGTTTCGCCACATACCGCTGTACGAAAATGGTCGCAGCATTTCGGAAAACTTCAGCTGTCTCGAGCTACTGAGGGAGCAATAGCGTCGTCTTTCTCCACATACCGCTGTACGAAAATGATCGAAGCATTTCGGAAAACTTCAGCTGTCTCGAGCTACAGAGGGTGCAATAGTGTCATGTTTCGTCACATACCGTTGTTCGAAAATGATCGGAGCACTTCGGAAAACTTCAGCTGTCTCGAGCTACTGAGGGGGCAATAGAGTCATGTTTCGCCACATAACGCTGTACGAAAATGATCGGAGCATATCGGAAAACTTCAGCAGTCTCGAGCTACTGAGGGAGCAATAGTGTCATGTTTCGCCTCATACCGCTGTACGAAAATGATCGGAGCACTTCGGAAAACTTCAGCTGTCTAGAGGTACTGAGGGAGCAATAGTGTCATGTTTCGCCACATACCGTTGTTCGAAAATGATCGGAGCACTTCGGAAAACTTCAGCTGTCTCGAGCTACTGATGGGGCAATAGAGTCATGTTACGCCACATACCGCTGTACGAAAATGATCGGAGCACTTCGGAAAACTTCAGCTGTCTCGAGCTACTGAGGGGGCAATAGAGTCATGTTTCGCCACATAACGCTGTACGAAAATGATCGGAGCATTTCGGAAAACTTAAGCTGTCTCGAGCTACTGAGGGGGCAATAGTGTCATGTCTCGCCACATACCGCTGTAGTAAAATGATCGGAGCACTTCGGAAAACTTCAGCTGTCTCGAGCTACTGAGGGAGCAATAGTGTCATGTTTCGCCACATACCGCTGTACGAAAATGATCGGAGCACTTCGGAAAACATCAGCTGTCTCGAGCTACTGAGGGAGCAATAGTGTCATGTTTCGCCACATACCGCTGTACGAAAATGATCGGAGCACTTCGGAAAACTTCAGCTGTCTCGAGCTACTGAGGGGGCAATAGAGTCATGTTACGCCACATAACGCTGTACGAAAATGATCGGAGCATTTCGGAAAACTTAAGCTGTCTCGAGCTACTGAGGGGGCAATAGTGTCATGTCTCGCCACATACCGCTGTAGTAAAATGATCGGAGCACTTCGGAAAACTTCAGCTGTCTCGAGCTACTGAGGGAGCAATAGTGTCATTTTTCGCCACATACCGCTGTACGAAAATGATCGGAGCATTTCGGAAAACTTAAGCTGTCTCGAGCTACTGAGGGGGCAATAGTGTCATGTCTCGCCACATACCGCTGTAGTAAAATGATCGGAGCACTTCGGAAAAATTCAGCTGTCTCGAGCTACTGAGGGAGCAATAGTGTCATGTTTCGCCACATACCGCTGTACGAAAATGATCGGAGCAATTCGGAAAACTTCAGCTGTCTCGAGCTACTGAGGGAGCAATAGTGTCATGTTTCGCCACATACCGCTGTACGAAAATGATCGGAGCATTTCGGAAAACTTAAGCTGTCTCGAGCTACTGAGGGGGCAATAGTGTCATGTCTCGCCACATACCGCTGTAGTAAAATGATCGGAGCACTTCGGAAAACTTCAGCTGTCTCGAGCTACTAAGGGGGCAATAGAGTCATGTTACGCCACATAATGCTGTACGAAAATGATCAGAGCATTTCGGAAAACTTCAGCTGTCTCGAGCTACTGAGGGAGCAATAGTGTCATGTTTCGCCACATACCGCTGTACGAAAATGATCGGAGCACTTCGGAAAACTACAGCTGTCTCGAGCTACTGAGGGGGCAATAGAGTCATGTTACGCCACATAACGCTGTACGAAAGTGATCAGAGCATTTCGGAAAACTTCAGCTGTCTCGAGCTACTGAGGGAGCAATAGTGTCATGTTTCGCCACATACCGCTGTACGAAAATGATCGGAGCACTTCGGAAAGCATCAGCTGTCTCGAGCTACTGAGGGGGCAATAGAGTTATGTTTCGCCACATACCGCTGTACGAAAATGATCGGACCACTTCGGAAAACTTCAGCTGTCTCGAGCATCTGAGGGAGCAATATTGTCATGTTTCGCCACATACCGCTGTACGAAAATGATCGGAGCATTTCGGAAAACTTAAGCTGTCTCGAGCTACTGAGGGGGCAATAGTGTCATGTCTCGCCACATACCGCTGTAGTAAAATGATCGGAGCACTTCGGAAAACTTCAGCTGTCTCGAGCAACTGAGGGAGCAATAGTGTCATGTTTCGCCACATACCGTTGTAGGAAAATGATCGGAGCATTTCGGAAAACTTCAGCTGTCTCGAGCTACTGACGGAGCAATAGTGTCATGTTTTGCCACATACCGCTCTACGAAAATGATCGGAGCATTTCGGAAAACTTCAGCTGTCTCGAGCTACTGAGGGAGCAATAGTGTCATGTTTCGCCACATACCGCTGTAGTAAAATGATCGGAGCACTTCGGAAAAATTCAGCTGTCTCGAGCTACTGAGGGAGCAATAGTGTCATGTTTCGCCACATACCGCTGTACGAAAATGATCGGAGCAATTCGGAAAACTTCAGCTGTCTCGAGCTACTGAGGGAGCAATAGTGTCATGTTTCGCCACATACCGCTGTACGAAAATGATCGGAGCATTTCGGAAAACTTAAGCTGTCTCGAGCTACTGAGGGGGCAATAGTGTCATGTCTCGCCACATACCGCTTTAGTAAAATGATCGGAGCACTTCGGAAAACTTCAGCTGTCTCGAGCTACTAAGGGGGCAATAGAGTCATGTTACGCCACATAATGCTGTACGAAAATGATCAGAGCATTTCGGAAAACTTCAGCTGTCTCGAGCTACTGAGGGAGCAATAGTGTCATGTTTCGCCACATACCGCTGTACGAAAATGATCGGAGCACTTCGGAAAACTACAGCTGTCTCGAGCTACTGAGGGGGCAATAGAGTCATGTTACGCCACATAACGCTGTACGAAAGTGATCAGAGCATTTCGGAAAACTTCAGCTGTCTCGAGCTACTGAGGGAGCAATAGTGTCATGTTTCGCCACATACCGCTGTACGAAAATGATCGGAGCACTTCGGAAAGCATCAGCTGTCTCGAGCTACTGAGGGGGCAATAGAGTTATGTTTCGCCACATACCGCTGTACGAAAATGATCGTAGCATTTCGGAAAACTTCAGCTGTCTCGAGCTACTGAGGGAGCAATAGTGTCATGTTTCGGCACATACCGTTGTTCGAAAATGATCGGCACACTTCGGAAAACTTGAGCTGTCTCGAGCTACTGAGGGGGCAATAGAGTCATGTTTCGCCACATACCGTTGTACGAAAATGATCGGAGCATTTCGGAAAACTTCAGCTGTCTCGAGCTACTGAGGGGGCAATAGAGCCATGTTTCGCCACATACCGCTGTACGAAAATGATCGGACCACTTCGGAAAACTTCAGCTGTCTCGAGCATCTGAGGGAGCAATATTGTCATGTTTCGCCACATACCGCTGTAGGAGAATGATCGGAGCACTTCGGAAAACTTCAGCTGTCTCGAGCTACTGAGGGAGCAATAGTGTCATGTTTCGCCACATACCGCTGTACGAAAATGATCGGAGCATTTCGGAAAACTTAAGCTGTCTCGAGCTACTGAGGGGGCAATAGTGTCATGTCTCGCCACATACCGCTGTAGTAAAATGATCGGAGCACTTCGGAAAACTTCAGCTGTCTCGAGCAACTGAGGGAGCAATAGTGTCATGTTTCGCCACATACCGTTGTAGGAAAATGATCGGAGCATTTCGGAAAACTTCAGCTGTCTCGAGCTACTGACGGAGCAATAGTGTCATGTTTTGCCACATACCGCTCTACGAAAATGATCGGAGCATTTCGGAAAACTTCAGCTGTCTCGAGCTACTGAGGGAGCAATAGTGTCATGTTTCGCCACATACCGTTGTACGAAAATGATCGGAGCACTTCGGAAAACTTCAAATGTCTCGAGCTACTGAGGGGGCAATAGAGTCATGTTTCGCCACATACTGCTGTACGAAAATGACCGGAGCATTTCGGAAAACTTCAGCTGTCTCGAGCTACTGAGGGAGCAATAGCGTCGTCTTTCTCCACATACTGCTGTACGAAAATGATCGGAGCTTTTCGTAAAACTTCAGCTGTCACGAGCTACTGAGGGGGCAATAGAGTTATGTTTCGCCACATACCGTTGTACGAAAATGATCGGAGCACTTCGGAAAATTTCAGTTGTCTCGAGCTAGTGAGGGAGCAATAGTGTCATGTTTCGCCACATACCGCTGTAAGAAAATGATCGGAGCACTTCGGAAAACTTCAGCTGTCTCGAGCTACTGAGGGGGCAATAGAGTCATCATTCGCCACATACCGCTGTACGAAAATGATCGGAGCACTTCGGAAAGCTTCAGCTGTCTCGAGCTAATGAGGGAGGAATAGCGTCGTCTTACTCCACATACTGCTGTACGAAAATGATCGGAGCTTTTCGGAAAACTTCAGCTGTCTCGAGCTACTGAGGGGGAATAGAGTCATGTCTCGCCACATACCGCTGTAGTAAAATGATCGGAGCACTTCGGAAAACTTCAGCTGTCTCGAGCAACTGAGGGAGCAATAGTGTCATGTTTCGCCACATACCGTTGTAGGAAAATGATCGGAGCATTTCGGAAAACTTCAGCTGTCTCGAGCTACTGACGGAGCAATAGTGTCATGTTTTGCCACATACCGCTCTACGAAAATGATCGGAGCATTTCGGAAAACTTCAGCTGTCTCGAGCTACTGAGGGAGCAATAGTGTCATGTTTCGCCACATACCGCTGTAGTAAAATGATCGGAGCACTTCGGAAAAATTCAGCTGTCTCGAGCTACTGAGGGAGCAATAGTGTCATGTTTCGCCACATACCGCTGTACGAAAATGATCGGAGCAATTCGGAAAACTTCAGCTGTCTCGAGCTACTGAGGGAGCAATAGTGTCATGTTTCGCCACATACCGCTGTACGAAAATGATCGGAGCATTTCGGAAAACTTAAGCTGTCTCGAGCTACTGAGGGGGCAATAGTGTCATGTCTCGCCACATACCGCTTTAGTAAAATGATCGGAGCACTTCGGAAAACTTCAGCTGTCTCGAGCTACTAAGGGGGCAATAGAGTCATGTTACGCCACATAATGCTGTACGAAAATGATCAGAGCATTTCGGAAAACTTCAGCTGTCTCGAGCTACTGAGGGAGCAATAGTGTCATGTTTCGCCACATACCGCTGTACGAAAATGATCGGAGCACTTCGGAAAACTACAGCTGTCTCGAGCTACTGAGGGGGCAATAGAGTCATGTTACGCCACATAACGCTGTACGAAAGTGATCAGAGCATTTCGGAAAACTTCAGCTGTCTCGAGCTACTGAGGGAGCAATAGTGTCATGTTTCGCCACATACCGCTGTACGAAAATGATCGGAGCACTTCGGAAAGCATCAGCTGTCTCGAGCTACTGAGGGGGCAATAGAGTTATGTTTCGCCACATACCGCTGTACGAAAATGATCGTAGCATTTCGGAAAACTTCAGCTGTCTCGAGCTACTGAGGGAGCAATAGTGTCATGTTTCGGCACATACCGTTGTTCGAAAATGATCGGCACACTTCGGAAAACTTGAGCTGTCTCGAGCTACTGAGGGGGCAATAGTGTCATGTTTCGCCACATACCGCTGTACGAAAATTATCGGAGCATTTCGGAAAACTTAAGCTGTCTCGAGCTACTGAGGGAGCAATAGTGTCATGTTTCGCCACATACCGCTGTAGCAAAATGATCGGAGCACTTCGGAAAACTTCAGCTGTCTCGAGCTACTGAAGGAGCAATAGTGTCATGTTTCGCCACATACCGCTGTACGAAAATGATCGGAGCACTTCGGAAAACTTCAGCTGTCTCGAGGTACTGAGGGAGCAATAGTGTCATGTTTTGCCACATACCGCTCTACGAAAATGATCGGAGCATTTCGGAAAACTTCAGCTGTCTCGAGCTACTGAGGGAGCAATAGTGTCATGTCTCGCCACATACCGTTGTACGAAAATGATCGGAACACTTCGGAAAACTTCAAATGTCTCGAGCTACTGAGGGGGCAATAGAGTCATGTTTCGCCACATACTGCTGTACGAAAATGATCGGAGCATTTCGGAAAACTTCAGCTGTCTCTAGCTACTGAGGGAGCAATAGCGTCGTCTTTCTCCACATAGTGCTGTACGAAAATGATCGGAGCATTTCGTAAAACTTCAGCTGTCACGAGCTACTGAGGGGGCAATAGAGTTATGTTTCGCCACATACCGTTGTACGAAAATGATCGGAGCACTTCGGAAAACTTCAGCTGTCTCGAGCTACTGAGGGAGCAATAGCGTCGTCTTTCTCCACATACCGCTGTACGAAAATGATCGAAGCATTTCGGAAAACTTCAGCTGTCTCGAGCTACAGAGGGTGCAATAGTGTCATGTTTCGTCACATACCGTTGTTCGAAAATGATCGGAGCACTTCGGAAAACTTCAGCTGTCTCGAGCTACTGAGGGGGCAATAGAGTCATGTTTCGCCACATAACGCTGTACGAAAATGATCGTAGCATTTCGGAAAACTTCAGCTGTCTCGAGCTACTGAGGGAGCAATGGTGTCGTCTTTCTCCACATACCGCTGTACGAAAATGATCGAAGCATTTCTGAAAACTTCAGCTGTCTCGAGCTACAGAGGGAGCAATAGTGTCATGTTTCGTCACATACCGTTGTTCGAAAATGATCGGAGCACTTCGGAAAACTTCAGCTGTCTCGAGCTACTGAGGGGGCAATAGAGTCATGTTATGCCACATAACGCTGTACGAAAATGATCAGAGCATTTCGGAAAACTTCAGCTGTCTCAAGCTACTGAGGGAGCAATAGTGTCATGTTTCGCCACATACCGCTGTACGAAAATGATCGGAGCACTTCGGAAAACTTCAGCTGTCTCGAGCTACTGAGGGGGAAATAGAGTCATGTTACGCCACATAACGCTGTACGAAAATGATCAGAGCATTTCGGAAAACTTCAGCTGTCTCGAGCTACTGAGGGGGCAATAGAGTCATGTTTCGCCACATACCGCTGTACGAAAATGATCGGAGCACTTCGGAAAACTTCAGCTGTCTCGAGCTACTGAGGGGGCAATAGAGTCATGTTTCGCCACATAACGCTGTACGAAAATGATCGGAGCATTTCGGAAAACTTCAGCTGTCTCGAGCTACTGAGGGAGCAATAGTGCCATGTTTCGCCACATACCGCTGTAGGAAAATGATCGGAGCACTTCGGAAAACTTCAGCTGTCTAGAGGTACTGAGGGAGCAATAGTGTCATGTTTCGCCACATACCGCTGTACGAAAATGATCGGAGCACTTCGGAAAGCATCAGCTGTCTCGAGCTACTGAGGGGGCAATAGAGTCATGTTTCGCCACATTGCGCTGTACGAAAATGATCGTAGCATTTCGGAAAACTTCAGCTGTCTCGAGCTACTGAGGGAGCAATGGCGTCGTCTTTCTCCACATACCGCTGTACGAAAATGATCGAAGCATTTCGGAAAACTTCAGCTGTCTCGAGCTACAGAGGGAGCAATAGTGTCATGTTTCGCCACATACCGCTGTACGAAAATGATCGGAGCACTTCGGAAAACTTCAGCTGTCTCGAGCTACTGAGGGGGCAATAGTGTCATGTCTCGCCACATACCGCTGTAGTAAAATGATCGGAGCACTTCGGAAAACTTGAGCTGTCTCGAGCAACTGAGGGAGCAATAGTGTCATGTTTCGCCACATACCGTTGTAGGAAAATGATCGGAGCATTTCGGAAAACTTCAGCTGTCTCGAGCTACTGACGGAGCAATAGTGTCATGTTTTGCCACATACCGCTCTACGAAAATGATCGGAGCATTTCGGAAAACTTCAGCTGTCTCGAGCTACTGAGGGAGCAATAGTGTCATGTTTCGCCACATACCGTTGTACGAAAATGATCGGAGCTCTTCGGAAAACTTCAAATGTCTCGAGCTACTGAGGGGGCAATAGAGTCATGTTTCGCCACATACTGCTGTACGAAAATGACCGGAGCATTTCGGAAAACTTCAGCTGTCTCGAGCTACTGAGGGAGCAATAGCGTCGTCTTTCTCCACATACTGCTGTACGAAAATGACCGGAGCTTTTCGTAAAACTTCAGCTGTCACGAGCTACTGAGGGGGCAATAGAGTTATGTTTCGCCACATACCGTTGTACGAAAATGATCGGAGCACTTCGGAAAATTTCAGTTGTCTCGAGCTAGTGAGGGAGCAATAGTGTCATGTTTCGCCACATACCGCTGTAAGAAAATGATCGGAGCACTTCCGAAAACTTCAGCTGTCTCGAGCTACTGAGGGGGCAATAGAGTCATCATTCGCCACATACCGCTGTACGAAAATGATCGGAGCACTTCGGAAAGCTTCAGCTGTCTCGAGCTAATGAGGGAGGAATAGCGTCGTCTTACTCCACATACTGCTGTACGAAAATGATCGGAGCTTTTCGGAAAACTTCAGCTGTCTCGAGCTACTGAGGGGGAATAGAGTCATGTTTCGCCACATACCGTTGTACGAAAATGATCGGAACACTTCGGAAAATATCAGCTGTCTCGAGCTACTGAGGGAGCAATAGTGTCATGTTTCGCCACATACCGCTGTATGAAAATGATCGGAGCACTGCGGAAAACTTCAGCTGTCTCGAGCTACTAAGGGGGCAATAGAGTCATCTTTCGCCACATACCGCTGTACGAAAATGATCGGAGCACTTCGGAAAGCTTCAGCTGTCTCGAGCAACTGAGGGAGCAATAGAGTCATGTTTCGCCACATACCGCTGTAGGAAAATGATCGGAGCATTTCGGAAAACTTCAGCTGTCTTGAGCTACTGAGGGGGCAATAGAGTCATGTTTCGCCACATACCGCTGTTCGAAAATGATCGAAGCACTTCCTAAAACTTCAGCTGTCTCGAGCTACTGAGGGAGCAATAGAGTCATGTATCGCCACATATCGCTGTACGAAAATGATCGGAGCATTTCGGAAAACTTCAGCTGTCTCGAGCTACTGAGGGAGCAATAGTGTCATGTTTCGCCACATACCGCTGTAGGAAAATGTTCGGAGCACTTCGGAAAACTTCAGCTGTCTAGAGGTACTGAGGGAGCAATAGTGTCATGTTTCGCCACATACCGCTGTACGAAAATGATCGGAGCACTTGGAAAGCTTCAGCTGTCTCGAGCTACTGAGGGGGCAACAGAGTCATGTTTCGCCACATACCGCTGTACGAAAATGGTCGCAGCATTTCGGAAAACTTCAGCTGTCTCGAGCTACTGAGGGAGCAATAGCGTCGTCTTTCTCCACATACCGCTGTACGAAAATGATCGAAGCATTTCGGAAAACTTCAGCTGTCTCGAGCTACAGAGGGTGCAATAGTGTCATGTTTCGTCACATACCGTTGTTCGAAAATGATCGGAGCACTTCGGAAAACTTCAGCTGTCTCGAGCTACTGAGGGGGCAATAGAGTCATGTTTCGCCACATAACGCTGTACGAAAATGATCGGAGCATATCGGAAATCTTCAGCAGTCTCGAGCTACTGAGGGAGCAATAGTGTCATGTTTCGCCTCATACCGCTGTACGAAAATGATCGGAGCACTTCGGAAAACTTCAGCTGTCTAGAGGTACTGAGGGAGCAATAGTGTCATGTTTCGCCACATACCGTTGTTCGAAAATGATCGGAGCACTTCGGAAAACTTCAGCTGTCTCGAGCTACTGATGGGGCAATAGAGTCATGTTACGCCACATACCGCTGTACGAAAATGATCGGAGCACTTCGGAAAACTTCAGCTGTCTCGAGCTACTGAGGGGGCAATAGAGTCATGTTTCGCCACATAACGCTGTACGAAAATGATCGGAGCATTTCGGAAAACTTAAGCTGTCTCGAGCTACTGAGGGGGCAATAGTGTCATGTCTCGCCACATACCGCTGTAGTAAAATGATCGGAGCACTTCGGAAAACTTCAGCTGTCTCGAGCTACTGAGGGAGCAATAGTGTCATGTTTCGCCACATACCGCTGTACGAAAATGATCGGAGCACTTCGGAAAACATCAGCTGTCTCGAGCTACTGAGGGAGCAATAGTGTCATGTTTCGCCACATACCGCTGTACGAAAATGATCGGAGCACTTCGGAAAACTTCAGCTGTCTCGAGCTACTGAGGGGGCAATAGAGTCATGTTACGCCACATAACGCTGTACGAAAATGATCGGAGCATTTCGGAAAACTTAAGCTGTCTCGAGCTACTGAGGGGGCAATAGTGTCATGTCTCGCCACATACCGCTGTAGTAAAATGATCGGAGCACTTCGGAAAACTTCAGCTGTCTCGAGCTACTGAGGGAGCAATAGTGTCATTTTTCGCCACATACCGCTGTACGAAAATGATCGGAGCATTTCGGAAAACTTAAGCTGTCTCGAGCTACTGAGGGGGCAATAGTGTCATGTCTCGCCACATACCGCTGTAGTAAAATGATCGGAGCACTTCGGAAAAATTCAGCTGTCTCGAGCTACTGAGGGAGCAATAGTGTCATGTTTCGCCACATACCGCTGTACGAAAATGATCGGAGCAATTCGGAAAACTTCAGCTGTCTCGAGCTACTGAGGGAGCAATAGTGTCATGTTTCGCCACATACCGCTGTACGAAAATGATCGGAGCATTTCGGAAAACTTAAGCTGTCTCGAGCTACTGAGGGGGCAATAGTGTCATGTCTCGCCACATACCGCTGTAGTAAAATGATCGGAGCACTTCGGAAAACTTCAGCTGTCTCGAGCTACTAAGGGGGCAATAGAGTCATGTTACGCCACATAATGCTGTACGAAAATGATCAGAGCATTTCGGAAAACTTCAGCTGTCTCGAGCTACTGAGGGAGCAATAGTGTCATGTTTCGCCACATACCGCTGTACGAAAATGATCGGAGCACTTCGGAAAACTACAGCTGTCTCGAGCTACTGAGGGGGCAATAGAGTCATGTTACGCCACATAACGCTGTACGAAAGTGATCAGAGCATTTCGGAAAACTTCAGCTGTCTCGAGCTACTGAGGGAGCAATAGTGTCATGTTTCGCCACATACCGCTGTACGAAAATGATCGGAGCACTTCGGAAAGCATCAGCTGTCTCGAGCTACTGAGTGGGCAATAGAGTTATGTTTCGCCACATACCGCTGTACGAAAATGATCGGACCACTTCGGAAAACTTCAGCTGTCTCGAGCATCTGAGGGAGCAATATTGTCATGTTTCGCCACATACCGCTGTACGAAAATGATCGGAGCATTTCGGAAAACTTAAGCTGTCTCGAGCTACTGAGGGGGCAATAGTGTCATGTCTCGCCACATACCGCTGTAGTAAAATGATCGGAGCACTTCGGAAAACTTCAGCTGTCTCGAGCAACTGAGGGAGCAATAGTGTCATGTTTCGCCACATACCGTTGTAGGAAAATAATCGGAGCATTTCGGAAAACTTCAGCTGTCTCGAGCTACTGACGGAGCAATAGTGTCATGTTTTGCCACATAC